>OU744316.1:60519220-61119220 GCA_916610145.1 Eristalis arbustorum | reverse complement strand
GTTGTAAAGAACTGGTCTGCCACATCGAGCGCATGGAAGAGGGTCTTCGAATCGGAGCCTCCTAGTTCGAAAAATAGAGAAAGATCGAAACTCCGCTATAGGGATCAAGTCGTCGCGGATGTAAGACAACTTGGTCTTGAGGCTGACCGTACGTACGTACATATTTGTGGGTAGCAGCCAAAGCATGGGTAGCAGCAACTGCAGTCTTGTTTCCAGTCTCACATTACACTCCACTTCTATAATACACATTTTTCTTTTTGCTTCTTGTTGTTTCACAATGTAGGACGAAAAGTGTGCAACCGATCCAAGGACCGACAAGTTGTGCTATAGTTGACGCACACTTCATGACAAAATGAAATAAATTTAAGGCACATGCCCACACCGTGCATTAGCGCCAGATATGCATAGAGGAAGAAAACGTATAGAATGATCCCCAAATTGGATGAAAGTCGATCAATGTCCAGCAGTTGACTGCACGGTTGGCGTCTAGATCATTATAGACAAGCATTGCTCTAAAGGCACACCAAAGCCTAATCTACTTTAAACATGAGTATAAATGGAAGAGAGAATTTTCCATCTATCCGGGAAGACTGCTTTGTTTTTAGACACACAATTAAATCAAGATTGAATAAGACTGTATAAGAGATCGAAGACATACTGCATTTGGATCAGTGCTGATGCTGCACTGCCATAGAATTGTCAAAAGTCCAACAAGTCTTTGCTTTATTTTCATAACATTTTTAACTGTAACCACTCCCTATCAACTGCTTCGTCTAAAGCGATAAGGCTATGAATCAGAATATATTTTAAAACGTTTATTGCAATCGATACTCGTATCTCTTTGGGTGGTCAATATCAACTGCAATGCTTCACAATTTTTCATTCGTTATCTAATAAACATGTAATCGATTGCACGATATTCGCATATCGCAGCGATCGCCTATCAGCTAAAGAGTTGGCAGATACACTATATCAGTCATGCACTGTATTTTGACTAGGGGAATAACACAATTCTAAAATTAAGATTTCATAATCAACACTGTTTTTTAATCAGAATGGTCCAGTTGAGATAGAAATTGGAACAGGGAATGAATGTTTTTTAATGAGAGGGATGATGATACTGTGAGATTGACTGATTGATCAGAGATTATAACCGAACTGCGCTCTCTACACTAGGAAGTAGACAAGGACTGATCATCATTTGTTAAGAACACAATTCTTTTGTGTTACGATAGGTTAGTAACACTTGGTCGCTTTGTTCGAGGTCTGTGTGAAGACTGTAACCCATCGAAGCTAGACGTCGGTTCCAGAGAGCCGAGCAGTGGCAAAGCAGATGCTGAATCCTGTTTCCATTTCCAGAGCATTTTTTCTGATCGGACAGTGTCTTGTGACTACTCCGACGAGCACAGGGATCGAGTATCGGTCCAACGCCAGAAGCTTCTTTGTTTTGACGATTTTAAGCGCTGGCTACGTTGACATTGTCGTCCGACAGTCGATTGCTTCAAGCCAAGACGAGTAAGCTTCTATTACTGTTGTTTCATATACTTATAATCCAGTTAGATGCACTGATCGATGCACTGATGACCATTTCAGATCCTGTTCTGGTTAATTCATACGCTCTTTCACTCCCTTGTCGTTGTGGTGTCTGATGGAACTCAGTGGGTCGCGACATGACAAAATCCTACTGACCTCAGTGCTGCCTGGCTATTGACAATAGTGCTCTTGGTCTTACCCAGGTAATACCAGCTTCCACGAATACTCTGGTACTACCCAAGCTGGCGGGTACACAAAAAAGTCGGGTTTCGGGTACCCGGATGGGTTCCCAGATATGCGGGTATCAAGAGCTCTAGTCTACAAAGATCTCCGCTTAGAAAACGCTCCACATATCGGGGACGTCTGAACGATTCCTGATACCAGCGCCTGTCTCCATTTTCTATCGATCGGTGAAGAGCGCAATCTCGTGTTTGTTGATGACGGCGTTCACTATTCACTCGCCTCTGTTGGGATATGGGACTTCTAATTTGAGGGAGAAGTAAGCGCAGGAAGGTATATATATAGTCGGTCGTAACTGTGAGACTACTGGAAAGATGTTTCCTCCCTAGATCCATAGTTCACGCAAAGAGGACTCCTAAGTCACTCCAAGTCTGAGAACACTTATTGTGACGCATCCTCTTATGATATTATATACAGAAAAGGAGATGAAGTATCGTGACTAACCCTGCTTCTGGTGTGCTTCTTATTGTTCCCGCTGTAGAAGCAGTTAATGACTTTTGTACCCATGTTCATATAGCAGTTCATCAGACTAGAGCCAATGGTTCCGAAACTAATCAATTTTGACACTTACGAGCAGTGCCGTCAAAGCACACACAGAATCCACAAATATCGGAAGGTGCTGAGCAGAGACACTCCGTAAGTGCCCTATCCCACCCTCTTTGAAATTTTTTTGCTAATTGAAGAAGCACAGATGTAAGGTGATTGCCTATAAGGATGACATAGCAATCTCTGGGAAGGATCTCATCCGAAATGTGTTCTCTACGTTCACCAATCGAACGAAGAAGCGCGGCCTGAACGTGAGATTCCGTTGGATTGGGAACTATGCTGGAAGACAGTCGGCACCGTTTATGTGCGTTGGGTCTTTGTGCTACATCGGGTATTATACATATTCCTCTAGAATGGTCGTCAAATGTTGATTACAAGTCCCCAGGAATAGATGGCATTCTTCTTATTAAATCCTATATGGATCCTATTTTGGCAGTTACATACCGTCTGCATGGAAAGAAGTCAAAGTAGTCTTCATTTCCAAGGCGGGTAAGGCCAACAATTGGGCATCAAGATACTATTGACCAAAAAGCCTTACATCTTTCGTCTTGAAATCGTTGGAAAAGGTTAAAATACATTAATTCGCGGAAAATTGACGCCACGTCTGCAAATGCTCAACATGCATGTACATATGAAGGGCAAAGGCGTCAAAACTGCACTACGCAGTGTGGTAAGCGTGAGTGAAAGGTCCTTGAGTGTGAAGAAATATGCTCTCGCTGCCTTTTTAGACATTTAAGGGGCCTTCAATAACGTACAACAAAACTTAAGTAACCTCTTATCAACATAAAAATCTGTTTGCTGAGGAGATATTTCTATAAACCATAAGGGCCGTTGCGTCAATTGCCACACAGGGGGGAGTAATTTCCTTCCTTGTATGGGTGCTAGTGCTAAATGAGATTCATCATGTTGGGCTAGCTCAGATGACTATTTCATACGCCGATGATGTTATGCCGATCGCCAGCGACAAATACCTCACTACTGTCAATGATTTAATAGAAAACGTAATAAGTGTGTCTTTAGAGGTCTTGCTGAACCTCCATCCACTAGACCTCCATTTGTAGATGACAGCTGCAAAGAGCGCCATTAGGATCAGTCAATTCAAGTGCTCATTTTTAAGCCGGACAGGACATACAAGTATACTAGATGGACTCTTCCGATGTTAATGACTGAAATGTTAAAGAATAAATCCATCAAGTACTTAACCATCCATGTGTACACATGTGGTTCGCGTGGACATGAACGGAACAGTTAAACATGCACTGCTCTATGTTTTTCAAGCGGATGTCCTGGCAGTCAAGGAAGCGGCCCAAATGATACCAATGTTGGACACATTTGACATTATAGCAGCCATGGCCATCAAAGTCATGAAAAGCACCAAACAGTCCACCATTGTTGCTTGGTCGAACGCACTTGTGGATTCTGTTCGCTCGATAGGCATTAAACCAAAAAATGTCGGTGGTTTTTTGGCCAACATCTAGATCTGGTGGCCCGTGATATCGTGTGGGTATGTACGTCCAACCCAATGCACTTGAACCTCGAAGTCTAACTTTAGGAGTCGACAGGTCCCTTCCACTCGTGAGAGAAGAATAGCACGGACAACGCGAATGGTTGCTGCAAACCTAGGTTCTCGCTTACGAGCTGTAGCAAGACCCATATTATTGTTTTTACGATCCAGATATGCGGCCAACATTTCCAGTCCCCATTTCTCATCGTTGTATGGTTTTAATTATTGTATCAGCATGGCACTGATGTGGGCCAAATCTAAACGCAAAATCAGCCGGGTTGACTATCTGACGATGCCCAATTCAGCTGATCGGCGACCTCTTGGGAACTCTTTGCGAAGACGCGGCACGGCGATAACATTTTGCACTAGTCTCTGTCGAGGTAGTGGTTGAAGTGTTCCCAGGCTCACACTGTGCCATGATGGTGACCCACAACTACGTAAATTCACCTTCCGCGCTTGCAACTAAGACGCAATTTCATTGATATTCTTCAAAAAAATTGCACATTGTCCAGGCATTGTTTCACTTTTGAAAAACGTCTGGTCACACTTTATCTGTAAAAAGGATAGAAAATAAAAAAAAAACTGAACTCTCAGTAGCTTTTGAAAGCGTGTTAATTGACGTGACTAGAACCACCTTTGGGTCCATGATCTAATTTTCAACAGGACGTGGAATGTTGCTCCAAAACAGGGAAAGACCGTCCTACTGACCATTACAGACCATGGCTCTCCTGAGGCCCATAAAACCACCACTACTCCTACATAATCAGACAAGTTCATCTATGTTTAGTTTGAAGGACTAATTCATCATGTCTCCACGGAATATTCGACATTTTGTACGCACACTTAGATATGACAACATCGAAAACCTAACAAATGCAAATCGTTTTGAGAATTATGCATGACAAACGGAAGCATAAAATTATCCTCTCTACGACAATGGATGCTTTGTTTGCAGTCACTTTGGGTGACAATGATTCAGTGGGTGATGAGTATGAATTACAAACTTACTGCGGAAGCAATAAAGCTAAGCTAATTTGAATTGAGAAAGCCTGCTTACCGATTTCAAATCAAGTCCTCATCAATGACCGAAATGCATCCGCTTTGATAGGCACAGGGACGAAAGCTGATGCTTTAAGCCCTTCCAACCATGCTCTATAAAGCTTGGCTGCTTGCGTGGTTTTTTCTTGTTAGTATGCGTCAGGCTTGGCTCTCAAACATACGAAGGCAAGCAACCCTTGCGGTCACTAGACTGTACAATTATTGCTTGTCTGTCGAGATTCGTGGCCCGGCGTAATTTTCTTGAAAAATATAAAAATATATTGGATCTATAAAAAACATACCTAAGTGACTACCTTGAGGTTAGCCAGATGTGTTGGCGACTACTCTGGCGTGCTTTTAGCTTTTACAGCCACAGATCGAAATGTGTGTGCTCTTGTATCCTCAGGTCTAGAAAAGATCCGAAAATCCATGCAGACTCCGAAAGGAGTAGCATTTTCTTGAATTGTATGCTCCCTGCGCTTTGACAGTGATTGATGAAACTAGCGCAAATGGAACCAAACTAGAGGCAGAATTCGCTGACTTTTTCTGATTATTGGTAAGGGCTGTGACCGTTTCTGAGTACGAAGAGATCAACAACTTCGCAAAGATAATGGGAATTCTTACTGGCCACTGTGGCATAGACACGCATGCATTATATTGCCACTGAACATACCACTGCTCTGTGAATGTCCACCCCTAGCAAAGAAAGCATTTCTTCACGGAGCTGGACTTACGCTTTGCTCGACTGAATAACCTTCTCGATTCATACGCGAATCTACCTGAGTTTAGAGGAAAACTAAGTCTCATGGTAGGAGACAATGAACCCACCACGTTGCCCTTAGTCAGGGCCACAATGCCGTCACCGCACTCAATTACCTACATACCTTACTCTGCTGTCAAACTGTTTATTTTTTTTTTTACGTTGCGGCCGTGGCGGTGTGCGGTATTTGCGTCGACCTCAACGCACTTGAACCTCGATGTCTAAGTCCGATCCCTGTTCTGTACGACAAAAATAATGTTCACGTCCCTACCTCTATCATGATCAAACAGCATATCATGTCTAGAAAAAGCTTCACGAACTTGTTCGTTCGAAGTCAGCTTAAAATATAGGTCCCTGAGAGAACAGTTGCATGCACGGAAGAACTCGTTGCTGAGATGCTAGGCCCTGATCCTCTACGGGCTGTGTATAACAATTGACTACACAAATGACGTCATATTCCACTCATGTGTTAATTGTTGGAACACCCTTTCGTTTCCAATTGTATTCTGTCTTGATGGTGCACATTTTGCATGAGCTGCCTACGTTTTTTTCATCGGTTATTTTGATCTTAGCTGTGCAAGGAACATTAAAAGATAACACATCGTCACTTGAGTAAAACAAAAAACAGCCCCTCAATTTAAAGCCACCTTCTAGCAAATTGATCCCCCTGCTCGACTGCTTTTTTTGACTGCCACTTAAGACGTCACTTCCCCCTCATCCAGGACCACTTGCTCAACATTCCGTGAGCTAATGTCTTGTTGTCGCCGTAAAGGGCAATTTCAACATAAAGGTTACCAGCATTTCGTTAAAAGCGTTCTTATTGCTCTACATCGCCTCCCAGCCAGGGAATTCATAAACTTTTAATTACTCAAGGTTGTAAACTGTCTTTCCCTACATGAGGGGGCACACGACTGTCCATCACCGAGATGCACGCAAATTTTTAATTTAAAATTTATCGATCAAACGACGACGCTGTGCGGGGCACTACGAGAGGCTTAAGTTTAGAAGCGTGCAGGCATTTCTTTGCCTTTTTGGACACATCTCCAGAAAAATGCAGGCAAATGCTGCAAGAGGCAGGAGTCGCCTCTGATGTTTGACACAATTGACGCCGATGCATTATTAAATACAATGGCACCCCAAAGGCAAATCAAATGGACAAAGGGTGAATTGAAAGCAACCAGAAAGTACCATCAATTATGTCATGTTTTGTGTGTACCTAGATACGTGGGTATTTATGGCATGCACCGGGAGGACATTAAACCTTGTCAAGTACAAGCACATATGTACGCGCGCACGTACATAGCTCATTTCTTTTGTTCTCATCGTCGCCGTGGGAGAGGGTGGCTCAGGCGGGGGTGCTGTTAGTGTATACATTTAGCGGAAAGTGTGCCTCTGTGCCGTTAATGTCAACCAGAAGCAATACTCTGCTGGCTGGCTGATGGCGGTGGCGGTGGTGATGTTGGCACGGGGTATTCCCCTCGTTCATAGATAGCTCTTTGCTATGCGATGTCACTCATTGTTGCGGTGGCGAGCGCACCGCCGCTAATGGGAAGCAGTCACTATGAATATGTGCTGAGTCCTAAAATGGATTCTCTGCCATTCACACAAAACGCGAGCACACACAAACACGGCAGCACCCACACACAGGGGGTGCCGTTGAGACTATGTGATGGCTTCTGACCTTTCGTCGGCGACTGGCAAGGGATATGCGTAAGAGCGGAGGTAGACGTGAAACACGGCCAATGATGTTTGAGTGGATCCAACCACCACCGGTTGCGCGAATCGAAAATTTAAAGATTTCAACTCATTTCTTCATGTTTTTGTGGAAGAACGGAAGGGAGGCAGGATGTATGGGAGATCTGCCGAAAAATTAATCAATGAAATGGTACTGCAGAAGCTTAAGCCATTCAATGAGCAGCAGTTAGGTATCTGTCGCGATTTCCATCCCCCGTGAGTGGATGTTTTCCGATTCCCCTTCACGCTCTGGAAGCACTCGAGAGGGGAACCGAGTGAGCTTTTTTTTAGTACAAAGAGAAGTTCCCAGTTCTGAAAGCTTTTTTATGAATACAAGATGACATCTGGTGGCGGGAAAGTGAGAATCAAATACAATAGTAAAGTTGCCGCTAGATGTAGCGTTGGGTTTTTTTGAAATTAATTGTCGCGAAACTTGACAGTTTGACAACAAGTGGGGAATTATTTTGAAGCTTTTGGAAATTATTTACTTCGTAGTCTTGTGTTTACGTTTTTAAGCATTTTTTGTTTTAAATCTTAAAAATAACATAAAACCTATGTAAGCTGGCCAGTATGGTCAACTACCATGTCAATTTGAGAAGCCATCGCCCATTCAGTGAGATCTTAAAATGTCTCAAGATATCTCTGATGCTCGGTGCTAGGTAGCTCTACCATATACTCACTCCCCACTCACCACTCCAAAACTGACGACATCAACACAGGCAATTAAGAAGGAATTGATCCCTACCCCCTTGCAGAGGGTTGTAGAAAATCTATTCGGCTACCAGCCCAACGATTGGTTGCAAAATTCGCTCGAAATTGCGTAGGTATACGTTCACACGGCATGGGTGGCTTCACGATTTACTACATTTCCTTAACATGATAGATCACTACGTATGAACATGGGATAACTTTTTCATAAAACGAAGTGAAAGTGGAAACAATGGAAACTACAGAAAAAATTGAACCACTTCCATGACTGGTAGCAACCAGAGAGTAGGTGTGCGAATATTGGGTGCAATGGACAAAGAAACATGAAAGCTTAAGGTGCTCGAAACGCTTTAAAAAATAGCGAACAGGTCATTACAGAAATCCTGCTTCAATAATTGTGGAGAGATGGTTAAAGGATAGGAAGAGGAATTGTCCTGTCTTCACAACTAGATTTAATTAGCTACGTAACTTTACCTCACAGGAATCGCATTTCATTATTGCCCCGAAGCGCTACACGTATTATTCCGTCACATGGACTCCCTCAGCTCATTAACATAAACGACACTTCCTGCTCTGATGAAAACAACATTAAGTGAGAGCCTTTTTAACAGTTTTATACGTTTTCAAAACAGTACACACTTCCTTCCGCCGTTAATGGCCTACATCCTTAGCATGATTGCGTGAGATATTCCAAATGGAGTCCAAAGTTATGGCTTCCTTAAGTGTGCATCACATTCAACGTAAACTCCTACTTCGATCATCGATAGAACTGAACGTATGGTCAACAAGTTTGTGTAGTGGTGGCCGTTGAGTTGTGGGTATGTGCGTTGAGCCTAACCTCGACGTCGTAGGGTCGATCCCTATTCTGGGCGACAAAAATTATTTTCACGGTTGGGTCACTGACAATGCTCAAAAAGTATTTCCTGTCGCGTTCGCGGGCATCTTTGCAGCGGCAGATTCGTTGGACCCAAGTTTTCAAGTACTCGGCCACACATTTCTGCGGAAACGGCCGCTATTTCGCGTTTAATGTTGGCTCTGAGCTCTTCCAACGTCGTCGGCTTGTTGGCTTAAGCCAATGACTTAACGTAGCCTCATTGAAAATAGTTAAGTGGAGTTAATTCGCCAATTGACTTGCTCTGCAATAAACTGATTGTAACGCGTGCTGTGTGACTTGTGGCACCATTCTGTTGATGTTAAAACCCCATAACTTTCAAATTTATCGGTAGTCATGATAGGATAAAGCTGACCGTGCACAGTAACATAACGATTGTTATTGTCGACGTAAAAATATAGCCCAAAAACTCAGCTGGCATGCAAACCGCACCAAACAGTTTCTTTTGTGGTTGAAGTGGAAGTGAATGAACATTTGTTCACCGGACTAATAACACATATTTTGCTTATTCACGAATCTATTGAGCCCAAACTGAGCTTCGTCACTGAAGATGATCTTGCAATGAAATTCATCATCTTGTCGCAGAAAACGATAGGAAAAAGTACGTCTCTTCTAATGGTCCTTCGGCTTCAATTGTTGAGTCAGCTTGATCTTGTATGGGTGTGAATCAAGATCATTATGCAAAATACGCCATAATGTGGTCGAAGCGATGCCTAATTCTTGATAATGCCGTGGAATTGACTGATTTGGATCGTTCGCTATGGCGGCGATATTTTCGACACATCGGTTAGCCCGTTGTCTTACATCACACAACGAATATGTAGACTCCCAACAAACTTGTTTTTGCCTGTTTAGTTGGACAGCGCTCTTAAAGGTGCACATACCGACTCATGTTTCATGCAGACGTGCCTCTTTCGTCCAGTTTACCACGATGAAAATGTTGAGTATACTCAAGAAATTGACAAGAAAAAGTGCGTTCAAATTGAATAAAAAGTTGCCAAGTCCCTTCTGCAAAACCGTCTAGAAAAAATAGATCTTAAGCCCAATGATTTACTGAGCGCTACAAGCCGGTGCTGGTCTAGGCCTAAAATGAAAGCTTATCAAGTTCCTCTACGGAGGATCACCTGTGCCCATCTGAAATGCTTGTGGCCTCTACTTCGTTGTCGCACGAGGTCATAGTCAAACACTCCTCGTGCCGTAGCTAAGTTCCCCGTGATTTTCCTGCATACCTAGGCAGGCTCAATTCGCTGTAGCAGGCGTATAGTTCGTGGTTAGGCGAAAACTTCCAGATCCCATCAGCAAAGATAGGGCCACAGATCGCACGCAGTAACCAATAACTTCTTCATTCCGAGGTTGTTAGTACTTCTCAGTTGAGGTGGAGGAAGGTATAGCTACTTATTGTGATGCATTGTTCAAGACTTTGACGTGTCTTTGACTTAGCCTACACAACCTGGTTAGTTTGGCGTGAATGTGCGAAATGCACATGGCGGTGTATAGCTGGTCTCTATGTGTGTGAACGCCGTCCCTCGGTACTTTAAAATCAACAAGTAGATAGTCAGTGTCTATATTGTGGACCTCTCTGGCCTGTACCCACTTTGATCAGAAAAAACATTCATCCATAATTGCCTCAGCCTAAGGGGTCTTCTTTCTTATGGATTGAGCAAAAAACATTGAGATCCGACTAGGCAGGTACGCTTTTTTTCGACGTTATTTTCCAAGTGAGCATTATCGCATCCAAAGGTGCATTGATGATTTCAATGGACAGGCCAGGCCGTATTAACAGCGTTACTAGACTCCACTGGCCTTAAGAGGACCAAATTCAATGAAATTGGGGGGGGGGGGGCAGAGGCAGGGGCATTTCGATCCTCCTCGTCATTTAACAGTTGACAGAAGTGATTCCTTTAAATTGTTACTATTACGACATGCGCCTCGAAACCAAAAACTTTTAGTCTTACAGTGATCTCAATGAACCCCTCTTGCCATATTAGCGAAATGTGTTTGATTTTTATACCATCATGAAACATTTTTTTTTGATTAATATATTCTGCTTTAAAAGACTGGAGTTTTTCAAAAATATTTTCTTTATTATATTTTCAGGTAAATGCAAAAATTGTACCCAATTCCCCACGTAGCACAACTTCAAGAGGGCTTCTGCTTCAGACAACAGGTAATCGTCAGCAAATCCATATATTTGATGCACTCTCAGCATACTTGGAGCTGGAGTTAGTCAATATCTCATCAGGTTGGCAGTGAAGCTGATTGTGGAACCATACCATAGTTAGTAAATAGTGGACACGTAGTGAGGGACACCAGCTTTTTAAGTAACTGGCATTTCAGGAAAAAATAACACACAATTTTGAAAGTTCTAGTTTTGGTTAGATTATCATCATCTTCTTACCCGTATGACCCACTAAAGAGATCGCGGGAGTAAGCCATGTGCCAGAGCAGCTGAAGCCACTCCATCCTTCACCACGACTGAAACTCATCAGGAGTCATAACCAAGCGCAGTCAGACGAGTGAGACACCAGGCTCTATTCAAAAAAGGGCATACCAGTTACCGGGGTATTCTGCACTGAGGTGTTGGAGACTTGATTTAGGGCTGTGGTCGAGTCCAGAGTAGATGTGAAGACGTTGGTTTCTGTCCGGCTACCGGTATAAATACAAATGAAACCGGAAACCGTTTATCATCTGTTTTCTAAAACGACTGGAATCAAAGTGTAGTTCGTTGTCACTCTTGTATGGTTTGGATTGGTTGACTTTTTTGTTTGTCGTGTCCTGTTCCAGATATATGTATGTATATAGACTGTATATTGCACACGGACCGAGGCAAACATTTGGGTAAGTCATATTCCTTTTGCAGTTGACTCAGTTATCCTCATAATCTCCAAGACGGAACTAAAGCGCGCATTCTATAGCTAAGTTTAATAAGACCCAATAGTTAAAACTATATATGCACTAGAGATCTGCAAGCCACTCGATCCTCCATAGACTCTAACTAATCAGGATTTATGCACAGGCGCAACCTAGCGAGTTCTTGGACTTGGTCAAACCACCTCGTCTTGGGTCTTCCGATGGGACGCCTTCTAGGTGGAGTCACATTTAAGGCACGCCTAAGACGTGATGATGGGGACATTCGTGCCACGTGTCCAAACCATCAAAGCATATGTAGCTCTTTCCTTTTGGAGAAGTACCTGCTCGACATTAAGTTACCCGCGTACTGCCGTGTGTCTCACTCGATCCCGGAGAGTAACTCGCACAACAGCTCGAAGAAATCTTATTTCGCCAGCATGTATTCGCGATTTTATTCTTTTGGTCGTTACCCAAATGTCATGACATGACCATAGATGATTGAACCAAATACTGAGGATAAAACCGATAACTTGGTTTTGACACAATGCTCTGCATTTCTGATTAGAGATCTTTCAAGCTATTTTAATGTTGATTCAGATTTGGGAATCCAGCAGTACATCCTATCACTCGTGAAAAAGACCCCGAGATACTTGAACTCACCCACCTGCTTTAATGGGACTCCATTTACAAGTAGTGCATTAACCAGGCCTTCTGGAAATTACCATAGCCTCTGAGATGTCCACGTTGACCTTTTCCCCCGAATCTGCACATGCGGTCACAGAGGAAAAATGTGAGGATAACCAAATCATCTGCATCCATTCCCCACTCTCCTAATGTGAAATATTCCTCTTCTCGGTTGCGCTGCACCATCTAGTCCAAAAATATAATGAAAAGAGGAGGTGACAAGACGCACCCTTGGCAAAGTCCAACCCCCAAACTAAATGGTGTTTATTTGGCACAGTTCACCCGAACACAGCTGCTGCGGCTTGTGTATAGCGACTGATTGGTCCTCAAAAGAGGACTCTCAATCTCATTCTTCTGTAGAACACTCCATAGATTACCTCGAGGCACTCGGTCGTATACCTTCCCCAAATCTACAAAATAACTGTGGATAGGTTTGGTATGCTCCCAAGTCTTCTCGAGTATCGCTCTTACAGTGGAAAGCTGGTCGGTTGTGCTTCTGCACTTTTCATCCCCCAGCTTGAACTCCACCACAACTCAGGAGCGCGCCTCTAACACCTTAGCGTAGACTTTACCGGGCAGAATTAAAAATGATAATGCCCTGTAGTTAGAGCAATCTTCTTTGTCCCCCTTTTTGAAAAGAGTAACAATCACTCCTGTTTGCCAATTGCTAGGTGTCTCACCGACCTTCCAGAGCACCAATGACTCGAGAGGGCCATGAAACTCCTTCTTTACCCATTGTCTTAAATATTTCTCGTCGGTTTTAATCCACACTGCCGGATTTGACCACTTTTAGCAATTCAATCGCCAAAATTACTTTCTCCGCCTCCTAGTCAAGACCATGGGTCTGTCGCCTTCAGTTCCCTGTTAGCCAAGTGTTGTTGGATCCAAATTTTGTAGATGCCGGGACACTGTGACATTAACCGGCGAACTTGATAAAAACGCTGCAGGCTTTGTACTCTTTCCTTATGGACATGAGCCATCCATGTCATCCATGCAGGTCTACTGGGACAGGCTCACTTAGACGTCTCAGAATGAGTAAGCCCAATATCTAAACTCTTATTGAGGTTATAACCGGGCACTGTGCCATTAGATCTCGTTTAAATGGTGCGATTCTTACAATGACAATGAGGAGGAAGAAGTCACTAATTGTACATCTACCATGTAAATTCAGCGCTTTCTTCTCCTTAAGAAGCCTGCTTGCAACAACCTGTCTGAACTAAGTAGCATGTGTGGTAGTCCCTTTATCGAGAGAACTAACTGAATATCGCAATACGTGCGTTCTCTGGCCTAGGTGTGACTGTTGTCTACCAGAATTTAGCCAACAAAGGTCTCGTGTGTGTTTAGATGGGAAGATCTGTTATCAAGAAGTCTCAGCTTTCTTAGCAACTGGTGCAACTGGTGATCACGGCAGCACGTGGGGTGTTGCTTCTACACTTGCAGTGGCTGCAGAAGTGGTATCGTTCTTGTAAAAATTGCAAACACCCAAGAATGATCTTCATAAGGTCCATCCACCATTCTATCAGTTACCAAGGAGACTTGATCTTCGATTCCCATTGCGATCTAGACTACGCGCTGCTCTTGTGATTGTGATGTGACTACGAATACTTATTTCAGCCTTATCAAAACCAAAATTCCCACAAAATCCTCTCGTGAGACATCTAATTTACCGAACAGTACCTGTCGTTGCTTTTCCCATGGCTGTCTGCTTTAATTGTTATTCGAAATACGTTCGCAAGCTGGAAAATGTGGGTCAAGACTCAAGACTTCCCACCGAATGGCGGCGCTCCAAACAACAGAGCTCGTATCGCAGAGCAATCACAAGCAAATTTCGTGTCACTCCGCTCGCAATCGATGGAAGTTTCTATCCTAATCGTTTAATTCATTCAAGGTTATAGCAATCAAAGTCTAATATTCACGACATGGATACCTCTCCGATAGCAACAAAGCCGAAGACTTGCACATTAACATTCGAACCTAATATCCCCGATATCCATTGCACACCCCTGCGACCGTTGCGTGTCTTTATCCACTAAACATTGTAATCTACTGAGCAGAGGATTGGCACCAGCACAATGGGGAGGACCCAGCCTAGGACTTGTTAACCTTAGGAATTAATAAGAAAACATTTATAGATAAACCATTTGCCATAGAAACGACGGGGAAACTCTGGCTGCCGCGTTTGCTGTATTTGTGGAACTTGTCATTGGCGGATCCGATGTAACCTCCGATGTAACCTCAACCGAGGGAGGTTTGCCTCAAGGCAGAGATTAAAAGATGTCTAGTCATAAGTCTAACCCAATGACCTAAAAAAAAAGCACACAAAAAATCACCCGCCATTTCTTCACCAACACAAATACGCGCCTGACCAGAAAAGGATACACGTCGCAATTGCATTGACTTCATAGTCACGGCGGAGAAACACAGTCAAAATACCGAAAAGAAAACAAAGGAGAAGAAACTTCAGTTCACACTGCGCAAGGACACCACTTCTTTGGTTGTGCACTCATCGACAATCGACGGCCGACGTCTGTTACAACGGCGAACCAGAAAACCAGTTCAGTCTCACCGTCATTGTCCTTACAACCACCGAAGTTCGGAAAAGTCCGCAAACCGATACCTCTTCGCTTCGCAAAAAAAAAACTAAGTTCACTGTGAATCAGAGATTTCAAGCGAACCAAGTGTGATTCCGTGTCATTTAGCAGCAAAGGTGCCCGAGCGTTGTGTGAATGTCCTTAGTTTTGGTTTCGTCGAATCGATAAAGGGATTTGCTTTAAGTTTGCCAGCTTGTTTTAGCACTTAGTTCGTAAATGCACATTTTATCATTTAAATCCTGTTCAGTGGTGTACTCCGGTCGGGCTTCGCGTTCCTCCCCGGTGTGACTAAATTTAGAAAGTGATGACACCGTTGTCAGTGAATTCTCTGAACGTTTCTGCGAATTCGTTGTGGACTGGATACTGCGTCGTTATGGGCGCGCACATGTTTGCACATTGTTCTTTTTTTTGCGCGTAGTTTGTTGACCAGCGAGGTGAATAGTTTCCTAATCAAATTCGGGAAATCCTTAGAAGAATAATCTTGAAACCATCAGCTGATGTACTGGTTAAAGCAGCGCATTAAATAAAGAGCTTGATGAACAGGGCGACTCATAAAGAATTGTTTTCTTAAACTTTTAATTTAATTCAGAAAATACCTTTTAGCGGTGAACTTTTCTTTTTAACATTGTCTGGCATTTACTTTTCCATTATAATGGTGAGTATGTAAATGTTGCCCTCGCCGCTCAAGCTCCATTCTTAATGCCCAATTTTCGATCACTGCTTTCACAACGTTACAAATGACCTTTGCCCAACTGTACGAACGATGTTGACTTTCCAACCCTGGATGGATGTTGACTTATCAACGAAGACGTTTAACTCTACATACTGTATTCTAAATATGCCCAGCTGGTCCCAAATTTTTTCTGATTAAAGCCCCCCTCTTGCTGGAGTCAAATGTAACCGACGTATCACGCAGTTCAATATTTAGCGGCAAAATTTCTATTCTGAGGTTCGCCATGGTCTGTTAACGTCTGTCCCTTCTCTAGACCATATTCGAAACCAAACTCCAGTTCAGTTGGGTGCTTATTCGTCCAAATGCGGGAATTTTTTTGTCCACATAGTCATTGAGCCACAAATGAGTCTCGCATGCTACGTATCTTTTGTGCGCCTATGGTGTTGACGAATCTCTTTTTGTGTAGATTAGAAACTACCCTTCGCACCGTTCATTTTAAGTCGTTTGGATGGATTCAAGTCTGATATCCACAAAATAAATGCGGGTGTCCCTCAAGGCTCTGTTCTGTCTCCGAAACTCTTTGTCACTCCTGTCTGCTACTTCTAATCCAACCCACTTCATCGCTGATGACAGCACCCTCCGCTTTGCATATTCCTTCCAGGACTGACGGCCGTATTAGAACGTTGTATTGCAATGGCAGCGTACATATGCTAAGTTCACTGAATTTCGATCTTGACAGCATGAATAACAGGGTAAGGAAACAGAGTTCAATTTATAGCTTCAAAGCTGTCTGCTGTCTCTAAAGCGAATCCCTGATAATTAGGCATTATCCATGAATAGACCTTGTATCGATGAAACCGACAAACTATCCATCTTTGGTATTTGTTGCAACACAACACTCAGTTGAAACGATCACATATTCGAGGTCGACATAAGTGCTGCGAAATGCTTAGGTTTCGTTATCGATGAAATGCATATTTCACGTCCTCTGATTTGGCTTTAATCTATAAGGCGTATATTCGCCCCAAGCTTGAGTACAACGCTCATATCTAGTCCGGTGCCCCCAAGACCATGCTGTACATACTAGATAGAATCCAAAAGCGAGCGAGCAATGACGCGGGTGCAGTCTCGCTTGTACATCAATGTTCAGTATTTTCTTTGTCCGTATTTTATCCCTATTTCAACAAATGGTGAAGCTGGACAACTGCATTCCTCTTCTCCATGAATTCATCCGCAATACCGCCGTCTCGCCAGGAATTCCCATCAGTTTACCCTTAAGTCTGCTTTCGGACGCACAGTGAAATGTATAGGCTCGTTTTACACCCGCACAATACGAATATGGAAAGCTCTTCACTGTCCACTATTTTGCATAGACTACAATCCGCAGATACTTAAAACCAATATGCACACGTACCTCCTCACCCTCTCTTTTCTCCTTTCTCCTTTCTCTTAGCCATCGGCCCGTGCTGTGCCTTGATCCCGGACAATTAAGGGTTTTAACAACCCCTTGAGCATGCGCAGATTATAAAAAAACCAATGTCTTTGAGTAAAATTAGCCAATTTGATGAGCACAAATACGTACTAGGTGTGTAAGCAAGTAGAAATGGAGATTATAATTATGACTATGCGCCACAGCAATTCCATCTTGTGATATTTAAGAAAATCATTTGTTTTATCATATCATTTACAGAGATCTCATCGTCAATGAGTTGAACTCACGTAATATTTTCCTATATGTTATTTGTCAGTCTGGCCTATGTCATCCTGTTTGTGGCGGGCTGTTCACATCCTCTACAAGCGAGCACGAAGGGCCAGATCCCTTCCTAGCCATTTTATCAGACTTTTTTCATTTCCTCGTGATGTCGCTGTAACCGAGAACCCTTCTGACGACTTAGGCTTACAGTGCGTATACGATGCTATTCAAGACACTTAGGGGTTTTGGTGTCTATTTCATCCGACTCAGGCCAAATAAATTTAGTAATCATCGACCTATGGCACCCACCTTTGATGTTGACGGCCGGCTAATATCGTTTTCAAAAGAAGTAGAGACCAATGATTCCGCCAGCCAAAAATCGACACCAAACTGTGACTTTTTCTGGGTTAATTGGTCGCCATTGGGTCTAATGGGGACTGGTTTCGTCCCCAGTTGAAGAATTTTTATTCGTTGGCGTACCCATTCATCCAGAAATCGGCCTCACCTTGACTGACTGAACAGAGAATCCTACTGGTTGTTGAACAACTATACAGTTTCAGTCTGATCGGCTAACTTGTTGACTTTGAACTCTGATGACAATGTTTGCAGGAGAAAAATTAATTCAAGCCAGGCAGCCTGTGCCTTTTTGGTGACCAATAACATTTTCTTTGGTAATTTGTCCAGACCAATATAGTTGCCACATGAATATGTCATCTTACATTGCAATTGATCCAAATAACGTGACTCTCTTTCTGTGGAACCGCGGCTACGTTAGGGGTGGCATCTAAGCATTACATAAACCTATTGGCTGATTGTGCTACCACTAAATTAATTCCTCAGTTATTTCGTTTCCCTGGTTCCCATTAGGCCACGGAATCGTCAGAAAGGACTAGAGACCAATTGAAGAGCACCAAAACATTGAGTACTCTGTTGTGACTTTGTTGTGTTACTTTTACTTTCTTTAAGTGCTGCCTGACTGTCTACATAAATAATAGTGTACCTACGGCTTGCGCTGGTTTTCAGGCTTTCAGCTGCTATCTGGATGGCTACCAACTTCGCTCATTTTGTCCAGTTTGTAACAGCTTGCAAGTCTTTTCTTGTGAATGAATACCACGAACAAGCCAAAGACCGACCGTCTCTAATTCACCCGATCGGTTGACACTCTCCCTTATGCTCACGAGTCTGGATTGAGGATATACATCATGGAATATCGCTCAACACGATGCCTTGAATACACCAGCACCGGCGCCTTCATACTGCTTGGAGAGTCGTCTGTGTAAACATCAATAGCGTCCTGTTGATGGTTGTTGGTTCCCTTTAGTCTTGTGTCATTTCAGCCCTCCTTAACAAATATGCTGGTGGAGACTGGGTGTACACTGAACTTTTATATAACATTTTTAGCAACACTTTAGATGGAGTTGCCTGCTTCCTCTCAACGCGAATCTCCAATAAGATTGGTTTTGTTGCAGAGGTCTACACCTCCTCCAGTGCATCACTTTCAGTTGGCGATCCGAACATACGTTTGCAAGTGTAAAAATAATTGTGTGCCATTTTCTTGAACTTTAGCACTTCAATGCATTCTCAAATAGATCCACATTCACATTCCATGGGTCACCTAAGAATCAACGTCAGTCATAAAATAGACTTTTCTCTCACACCTAATCCCCACTCGAACGTGTCCACTCCACAGCCAATTCCATCGAATATCAGTATTTTTAAAGTCCTTACCCTAAAAACCTGCAAATGCAATGTACTCAACAATTAATTAGGCATGCATATGCCGACGAAAACCACACCAACTGCACTGCTTACACGCCTTTCTCAAGAAACTTTCCCCAGCGAGTGAATGAATGGCAGGACGAAGGAATCAATTTTCACACATAATGCGCCAAGGAAGTGCACAATGCACAGTGCAGTCGGGTACGGGCTTGCATGTGAAAGCGCAATAAGCTGCCCGACAAGCCCACTGAACTTGCACACAAGGATAATAGCTTAGCTAAGCGGATAGGCTGCCGCCACGCCCGCTGTTTGACCGAGGAGCAGTCAAGTTTTTCACCTCAACTGTAATTGTTTTCCGTCGACTCGGTTTTCAAATTAGATCCGGTTTTGTCCGCGAGCGAGGGTAGGATGTATCGCGGTGACGGTGCTGTGTTTTGTGGGTTTTCCGCTTTCACTTTTGATTTGGATTTCAGTAGTTTTCTTTCTTTTTTTTTGCTGATTCGGTTTTGGCGCTTCTTTTTTGGTTAATCGACCGTTTAAAGAGTTTGGTTTTTGTTTTGCTTTTCTTCGCCGAAGCTGCACGTGTGTGTCCTTGAGGAGGAAACTTTGAAAACTTCATCATGGCTGAAACGGATTCTGTGAGCAATGAACAGGTAATTGAAAAGTTATCTCTTAAGGTCTGTGACGCTGTGCTGATTCAATGCGAGGTGACTTGTGTTCCTGCACCGAGTGTGTTTAATGGTCTCAATTCCTGCAAAGCAAGTACATAGTGAGAAACAAAATTGGATTGAAGGAATTTGTTATTTTGCCGTCGGTTATACAGCAGCCGCCCGGAGACATGAACATGTACAGGAAATTAGAATACTTGCTGAAAAAAAACCTTCTTGTCCTCAAAATATGTTAGGTTAGGTTGGAGTGGCTGACTGCTGGTTGGCATCACTCACTCTCAGGCCAGAGTAGTGTCGTTGTCTTACCAAGCAGAACTGATCTTTCTATTTCGCAAGCCAGGTTGCAGAAAAAACAATTGCCTTCTACGAGAGCAGAGAACACCAGAGTTACATGGAAGATGTGCAGTTTTATCTTTCTCATCTTCGTCTCTGCAGCTTCTGCTGAAGTCGTTATAGAAGACCCCAAATCTAGAGGCATGTGCTCATATGGCACAGTGGGCGGTTATTACGTGGAGAATGACTCTGAGGTTATCTCTCCTCATGCCAATCAGGCTGCGTAACAGTATTGAGTTGATATGAGGCCATATCCCATCTGTAATGAGACGCCCAATGTCAGTGGACCAGCTACAATTTGTGTGAGTAAACAGGAGGCCACCGGCAAGCAGCCGGTCTGGTTTTCCTTTAAGTCCTTTTAACTTGGCAACCCAACCTCCCAGTTGGTTGGTCCGAATTGCAAGCCTCTGGGCGTGGTGATCCAGGCACGAGTTATGAGTCTATTGGATCGCGTTTCTTTGCACCACATCGAGTTAAGCATCTTTCCAGTCTTCCCCTTTTCTACATATAGCCTTTTTGAAAAATACCAGTTGAATTTTGGCGGCCCGTGGCATTGTGGGTATGTGCATCGTCCCTACACACTTAAACCACGACGTCTAGGTTCGATTCCTCGTCTGTAGGATAAATAATATTCACGGCTCCACCTCTTTCGAGTCATTGAAAATGCTCAAAGAGTACTCCTGTATCTAAGCTGCTAAAACATGGCCGTTCGGAATCAGCATAAGACTGTAGGTCCCTTCCACTCGTGAGAGAACAATAGCACACACAACACGAGTGTTTTATGAGAAACTAGGTCATAGCCCTCTATGGACTGTAACGCCACCCACATAATTATTATAGTTGAACTTTGCTTGACCGGCACGGGAGCCCAACCACCATACCATCTAGCATCAGTTTCCGATAGAATATTGGTCTACTTTTTTCTACCTTCTTCCCGGTAGCTGAGGAGGTACCACAGTCTACAACGCTGATATTTATTACAGCGTAAATTAGGTAACTGCGAAACTAGCCCGCCGATTAGATTCGTCGGGCGTTGGGGGATATCTGTCAGCGAGCTTGAGTTTCATAGGACTATTTAGCGAAAACTTAACGTCTTAGTGGCCCAGGCGTTTTTTTTTTTTTTTTGACAGTTTCACCAATGTCCTTCCAGACCTCGGCAGTCTAGATCATTTCATTGGATGTTCTACGCGGCTGTGTCGTCTCCGGCACAAACACAGACTTCTTGTTTTGTGAGGCCCTAGAAGGCTTCAAATCCCCAGTCAATCATAGAGTACTGTACTTGTAGACATATTGGCCCCATTAATGGCTAACAATGGAAGATCAGACAGTGCAGAGTTCAGCAAAGTAAAGCCAAGGCTGACTAGACTGGGGGGCGTTAGGTAGCTCCAGCTTACCGTTTTCGATTGAGATTGTTCCAAGCATACACCTTGTATTCAGTGATTCAGAATATCTGAGAGCAGAGCACATGCCGAGGAATTGCAATCGTTTCTTCATTCTTCATCTCTGCACTACTTCTTAAGAAGTTAAAAAGACTGAACGCTCTGTCCGGATTAACAACCCGGACTCCACCTATGTCTCTCCGGTTTATTTCTATGAGGATTCTGATCTTCTGGCTACCAGTGGTGAGCAGACCTCCTGTCTAGGTACGTCGTCGTTCTATCACTCTTTTGTTCGCATACATCGACAACTTGGCTTGATTTTTGTCCTCGAACAAATATTTATGATGCGTCGCTAAGTCAGTGACTTTGCAGTGAAAAAAAAAACACTTAAAATTGAATTTATTTTTCAAAGAAGTCAGTGCCAGGTCTACTCTTGACGCACTGCTAAATATCATGTATATGCCGTCCGACACGCGACACATGTGGTCCAGCTGTTACGTACGTACAAAGTCCACTTTCTGTGCACTCAGGACTGCTTCAACACAATCTGAGTCAAGAACGAAATGTAGTCAAGTCTTCACGAACAGCCCAGGGACTAACACCATCCTGGCAACAAAATGATACAAAAGGCCAAGAACTAATAAAAACAAGTGGAGGGGAAAATAGCTCTGTGGCTACAGCCAAAATTTGCTTAGGTCTTGCGTATTCCTTTAACCACTTCGAAGATAATTCAAGAATAGAATTGGCGGTCCAAGTTTAGTAAGTCTTTTGGTGACTTGGGTCACTACAGAAATACAGGAAATGAGACCTGTGACTCTGTATGGGGTATGGGGACTGAACCTGAAATTTTGGACAGGTGAATGTAAACGTGACCGTAAAGCTTGGGAGGTTACGAACGTTTGAGACGTCCAAAAACTGCGACTACTGAGGATAATAGTGCTAAAGTTAAACAAATGGAGTTGGGCGATCGCCAAATTAAAGTTAGAGAGATAAGAGGGTTTATTAAAATTTATTAATCAAAATTTTGGCATGAATCGTTGGGTGCCGCATTTGCTACGTTAGACCAAAACCGAGTTCGAAAGAACATTGCCTATGCCTAGGCGAAAAACTGTTTGAACCGTTCCTTCTTCATCTAAAAACTGCGCTTGGCGAACAGTGATGATCGCCAAAAGAGAAGGCAATCAGCTACGTGAACAATTATTTTGCTGATAAGAACATCAAGTACTTTGGACGGATTAGAGAGATGGGCTCATCGCTGGGAGAAATATGTAGAGTTAAAAGAAGAGTATGTAGAAAAATAAGAGAAAAACAAAAAAAATGTCTTGTATCATTGTTCTTTCGGAAACGGGTGAAACCCTCTACCCTATGGAGAGGCTGCATAGCAGTTCCTCAACCACGTATACCAAAATTGCTACAATCTGAGCCAGCTGAGGAACCTTGAACCCGCTATAGTCCATTGTTCTGGGCGTCGTCGATTGACAGACTACATCAATGACGTCTTTTTCAAACTAGTAGTAAACTGGCATTCACTTTGACATCTTCAGAATGCAATACACCATTGTCATGATTATAATTTGTTGACCTGCATGATTGGATCGACCCAGGGCACTCGATCCTCCACCATTGACTCTAACTCCTCAGAAATTATGCTCAAGTGCAACCAAACGAGTTCTTTGGCTTGGTCAAACCACCTCGTCCTGGGTCTTCCAATGGGACACCTTCCTGATGGAGTCGCATTTAAGGCGCGCTACGGAAGACGTGATGATGAGGACGTTCGTACCACGTGTCCAAACCATCGAAGCATAGCTCTTTCTATTCAGAGAAGTAGCTGTTCGACATTGAGTTCCCCGCGTACTGCCGTGTTTCTCACCCTAACTGAGGCGAGTAATTCCCACAAGAACAAAAAGAAATCTCATCTCGGCAGCTTGTATTCTTGATCTTATTCCTTCGGTGATTATCCAAATGTCAAGACATGACCATAGGTGAGTGCTGGAAAAATGTACTGAATTGCAAACCACAACCTTGGCATCAAGCTCGGCCTTTCGGATTACAGACCTTCTTTATTGATCCAGCTTGGCCAATCCTACAGGAAAGCTCAGCATTAGTCCTCCCATCTCTGGTGAAAAAGACCCCGAGATACCTAAACTTGTCCATTGGCTTTAATGAGACTACACTTGCATGTAGAGTGCATAGAACAGGCGTTCTAGAACATAACATCTGCATTGTCCACGTTGACCTTCTTCCCAGCATCTGTACTTGCCGTATGATAGGGAGGTAGACGGAGATCAAGAGTGAAGCATTGATTAGGCATTGCTCCAGGTTCTTGTTTGATTTCTGTACATACTCAGCCTTGAACTATACACGCGAACTACGCAACATAAGTGTAGCCAGGCCCTTTAGCAGACGAAGCATTTAGCTTAAAAGTACAAAAGACAATATTTAGTTCATTCGATAAAAAAGGGACTGCCTCTGTTCCTGAGTCATAGTTTACCAATATCCTCTTAATGCCCTTGACCACATCATTTTCACAAATTTGGCACATTTGCCTTTCGTCCGGGAAGGGCACCACCTGAACTCTTCCACGCACATGCTAAACATGCGAGTCATAAAACTAGTTTACGGTCACATAAGGACTTGTTTATGGCCTCATCTTCATTACCAATGCTATAAATTGGAAAATGAATAAATATTATATCTTCCGATCCATTTAACCCTATCGATGGGTATATCAAACAAAAACGACATCGAATTAATCGCTCATAAAAGGATGAATGCATACGTTCATAAAGACATGTCACGTATGGAACACATTTAAAGACTTCTTAGAAATCAGAAGAGAGTCGTAACTAAAGAATACATTATTGGCGGGGATGGGAAGTTAGTAGGGGAGTTGTGGGGCAACTTTTAAAAGACTTAGGAAGTAAGCTGAATGGACTTAGTTCATACATAACATGCATTCAAGCAATCTTCGAACTTTCATCCTTGTCAGAAGTTCTATGACATTGGTCAGGAAATGGCGTCCATTACTTGATGTGAAACCGGTCAATAAGACCAACATAATGTGGTGAATTAAGTAGACTTCGAGAAGGTGACAGGCAAGACCCAGTGAAGAAAATTTCAAGGTGACTGGCAAGTCTCAGTGAAGGAAATTTCCTAACTTAGACCTTAAAGGTATATTGTGCTGTCACTTACATTGGCTGCCTCCAAGGTTCGTCAGGGCCTTACAAGTACATGCTTCCTCCTTACCTTCTGTTGATGTATACCATGATACTTATAACCAGTTTGTAGTTTTTATTGAATTTATTTGATGTCCTCGAGGCTATCGAAGAAATAACTGCCCTTGTATTTTATCCTTGCTCTTGCATGGATCAGGCAGGTTCCGAGGTTGTGTTTCTTGCTCCTCTCCATCGCTGCATCGGCATATGGCCGTCTACCAGACTGACATTTTGAAATACAAGCCAGAAAAAATATCAAATTGTTTATAAGGTAGTGCCAGAACGCACATATATACATACACAGTTTAGTTATGTTCAATTCTTTTTATTTCTAAATGTCATCATTTGTTATGCAATTGCGATATCGCATTGCAACCGTGACACACGAGTATAGAGTATCCCACCCAACTATTCAATTAAGAGCATCAAGTCACAACATCATTTTATGTCTTCACGTTCATTCAGGTTGCATAGCGGTTAGATTTTCTCTGCAGCAAGTTTGTTCGTTTTGTGTTACATTTAGATCCAAACTACAAATGGCTGCAAGATATCTTCATTTATTTGCTGTATCGCCCGAGAATTGTTTTTGCTTAATTTTTGGCAATCTCTCATCTTTCATTTCGAAGATCTTATCGATGTAATTGAAATGTATATTTAGTGTTTCCATAATCAATGGTGGAGGGCCTGTTACAAGGTACAGCATATAATTCGGAGTGGCCGTGGGAGACCACGAATTATTTTTGGACGTAAATAGCACACCAAGATATTTATATTCCCGAACATCCCCATCATCGCGGTTTGCCTTAAGAAATTTAAGATGGTTAAGATGGAAATCTCTGGTTGTTCTGTTGAAGATGCGCGCTAATCAATTTAAAAACTTTAGAAAGCCGCAGACAAACTCAATGCGTTCTTTTCATTTCTTCAAAGACATTGTTAGTAACAATATTACTTCTGTAGAGGTACTGCAACTTGTCTATTGGCAAGTTCCAGAAAGATGCCTTAGAAATAGAAATGAGCTTTCCATTCCTAGTCCTACCCATATTTCCATTATGGGTGTAACAATCCAATAACACGCGCTTTAATGCTATACAACTCTATTTATAATGACAAAATGTAGGACTAGGAACCCTGACTAGCCAGCTTCATAATCGCCCCTTATTGGCAGTATGTGCATGCAATATAGCAATGCAAACCTATCCTTGGTCGAGATTTCGTCAAGTGAATTACAGAAGGGTCCACCAAGCGCTCTCTTACAAAGGCTGGCCAGGTACAATTGACATTTATTAAGGTCTCACTCTTCTAGCTGCTGTGTCACAATTGTTGACATCTAGTTTTGCCCAATGTTCCGCACAGAATACCACCAAACGAGCGATGTAGTTCACAAATGGATGTGTCTTGGTTTAGATGTTGATAGCCCATCTAAAGCTTGTCAATTTAATTAAGTGCGTAGGTTAATATCTAGTCTACACTGCTTGTGGTGGGATGTGTACATAAAATGTATGTTTTAAATGCAAAAAATACGCCATAGATGATAGTTTAATAAAATAATATAATCTGGGCGGCGCTATAGCCCGTAGAGGGCCAGGGCCTAGCTTCTCAGCTACCACTTGTGTTGTGTGTGCTATTGTTCTCGCAGGGGTAAAAAGAACCTGCATTTTTATGCGGACTCCGACAATACTCTTTGAGCATTGTCAGTGACTCGAAAGAGGTTTGGTCGTGAAAATTGTTTTCGTCGCACAGAGCAGGAATCGTACCAACGACATCGAGATTGCACATACACACAACGCCACGGGCCACCAGATGATAGTAGGGAAGTACAAATCCTAAGTTAGTGAGTTATGCATTATCTGGAGTAAGTGACAGGACAGTGCGTTGACTTGTCTAAAGCCTTTTCTGAAATTGAAAGTCACGGTGGGTTCAGTATGAACATCGAGTTAAGAGCGAGCATACCCCATCTTCAACATGGCCTGACGAGTTTGCAAAATAAGACAAGGCAGACGTGGGACCGTCTCTATGTCCGCTGGTGACTGACGATCGGTCGTCATGTTGTCGATGCTATACTTCTCCGACCTCAAACCACTCTGTTAACGATTACACTTATCGAGCCTGCTTTTCTGTGATCTTTTCATGGAGATAAGTGTATATCACTGTCTTGACGTCGTCGGGGAAGATTCATCGTGGTAGTCGTCACTCCCTCCCAACCCATGTCACTCCAAATCCGTTGCCACTAACCTACAAACCGACTTCTATTCCGAGAAATACCTGCAATTCCAAGAAACAAGTAAGAACTTCGTACAACCACGTTCCACTGTCATTCTGTCAAAGATTCTCCCTCATGAAACTTTGTCTAATTCATGCGACATACCCGTTGTGGTTTGTTGTGTCGTTCTCATAAATGTGCACCCCCCTTTCGAGTGCCATCGCACTGCAAAGGGTTACCCTATCAGACCACGCCTAGGAAGACCTTCAACTGTCCCGAATGAATTTACATCGGATCATCAAATATGCAATTATTTCATTTCGATACCATCCAATCCGCAGGCAGTATGACAACCCCGCTTGTATAATCAATAAGCGATTTCACAAATCTAGGTCACATCACTAGGACCCCCGGCAGTCGTGTCGGGGTGGTATTTATTGGCAGAGCCTTCTAACGCCGTCATATTCGAGCAGGAGTTGAGACTTTGAGTGCGAACACACCTCGGCAGCAGGAAATCGTTGACACAGCCGTTTGTGCTCATTGAGAGGGCGACGTTGTTTGTCGTGTCGTTGCATTAAAACGTTTTCCATTCTAAATTAGATTCGGCCGATGCAGTCGTCTGCGCCCAGACCGCCTTTCCAGCCGCCGTCGCAACAAATGCGCCCTCAAATGGGGCCCCCGGGTGGAGGTCCTCCCACGCAGCAGAGGCCACCAGGGCCAGGAATGAACGCTCAGCAGAGACCGATGCCACCGCCTCTACGGCGGGTGGACAGCAAAGGCAACCCGATTGTCAGCCCTGGCCAACAGCCCAGACCACCGCAGCAGAATCAACCGATTCGGCCGCCGCCGTCTGGCGGTGGAGGAGGTTCCATGAGTCCACCAGGGCAGGGTGCTTCGAGGCCACAGGGCGCCTTCCAGTGGGCCGGTGCTGGCGGCCAGCAGAGCCGCCCACCAAACTCGTTTGGCAACCCGCCGCCAGGCCAGGGAGTACGACCGTTTCCCAGGCCAGGCACTGTGGGTCCCGGAGGTCAGCCCCAATTTCGACCGCCGTATCCGCAGCAAAACCTCCAACATCCGCAACAACAGCAGCAGCAACTGGGTCCACAGCAGACCCATCCACCTCAGCAGAGAACCTTCGCGCCGCAGTCACACCCGGTCACAAAGGCAAACAGCCACGAGGATGACGATAGCGACGTCGTCTTCGGCCAGGCAGTGACCCCACTCAAAATGCCACCCAGCGTCACATCGCCCAACCGGAACGGCAACATAGCCCAGGAGATAAAAACTGCCCCCCCAGCCGTGCAGCAGCAACAGGAAAACCACGTCGTCCCCCCGAGGAGCACCACATTCGCCGCCGAGCTGAACGGAAAGGACCACCTTCGAGACATCGAAGAAGAAACTCCTGCCCACACAGCGCCTGAGGCGGAGCACGTCCCAAGCGAGGACAAACAAAAGCCGAATGAGCTCATGTTCGGGCCCGCCGAACCCAGCTACCATTCGGCCAAGCTGACGAACTTCCAGAAAATCAGCGGTGACCTCACGGAGACTCCCCGCAAGTCCGACAAGCCGGCGAAACCTGAGAAGCCACCGAAAGCGGAGAGGCCACCGAAACCGCACAAGCAGGACGAGCCACCCACCAGTAAGGATGCGCTGATTGATTTGATATTTTCAGGTTCCGCGCCACACACAGAAGCCCTACGAAGTTGTCTGAGCCTTATAATTACCCACCCGCCCTGACTTACACATGAATCTAACTAACATTTCCTTTTCATTGCAGAGGGGGACAACGACAGCGGCGTCGATGAGTCTACACAAGAGAAGGTAGGTGTCTAGTCTAGTGTGTGCACGAACTCTAATCGTTAAGTGAGCTTAAAAATTCATGCGATGCCATTTGTTATGGATTGTCATCGGCTGGACTATCCACCCCAGCGGTGAGGTGTAATTAAGATGATTACCCGCAGGACACTGCCCGATGGCGCCTATTTATTACAGCAGTTTTATTTCGGACGTTTTCCCTTCTCCCGTCAGTGGATCTAGAAACGAATTGGTCACGCATTTAGTTAGACTGTGGTGAGACGCAATTAAAGTAAACTGTAACCACTTAGGAGGGGTTAGAGGCAACTGACTCATCTTTGCAGAGAGGAGCTTGCTTGGAGCATTCGTTCGTTTTTAGTGGACGATCTGTCATAAGCTCCGGCGGTTGAAGGAATGTCTTGTGATGACACGGGAATATTTATTTAGATGATAGATTAATTTGAAGAGTTACTTGGTGATGATAAGGTGGAAGACAGGGATTTCCAAGAAGGACGCAAACCATTTGAGATATTTCAAAAACTTTATTGTCGGCTTGACAATACAATCAAAACATTTATGAAGGTAGCTCTAATTCGTTCATATGGCCATCGCGGGCACGTTTGCAGCGGTCGTTGAACCCAATTTTTAACGATTCGGCCACACATTTCGGCCGAAACAGTCATAATTTCGGATTCGAAATTGAGCTTTTCCAGCGTCGTCCGCTTATTGGCATCCACCAATGACTTAACGTAGCCCCCAGAAAATAGTCAAACGACGTTAAAACGCACGGACTAGGCAGCCAATCGTCTGGCCAATTTCTTGAGATAACACGCTCACCATACTTACCAGTGTTACCACAGGTTAAATTGTCTACGAGTCCCAGAAACTTAAAAAATTAGTAATTTTGAAAAAAAATTACTCACAACAGAGATCTTTGATAACACAAACCAGTGTGTTTTTTTTTGTTTTTTTGTTGGAGCTTTTGATACTACACTAGAGCACTCAGACTCAAGACTGATTCAATGTACAATCAGGCAGTACCTTACAATTCCTTCCGAAGACCAGCAGGCGCTTCGGCGATGAAGTGCCTACAGAATCAGCTCTCATAACATCAGCGCCGAAGACCTGCCACCTGATCCAAACAAAGGTGGAACAGTGACAGATGGAGTGCTCTGCCTTGTCGGGGAGTGGAGTGCTCTTCGCTTAAGCCAAGCACATTACGGCTGGATGGCACAGTTTGTTAAGTGTCTGCCCTTAGGTAGTTGGTTTCCCCGTTCGAATCCCAGTGAAAGCAGAGCTAAAATGCTTTAATCCGGTTTTTAAATCTTGTCCCGTCACTACATCCAGTTGGGATCAAAGCAGCACTGACTATGACACTGGCAATATCACTGGCAGCCCAATAACCTAACCTAAACTAAGTGTTTGGCAAAGGTGTATTGGCACGTTAATTCAAACATATACACTGTCAATCAAATTCAGTGAGGATTTGCTTTCCTGGAGTATCTTGAACGTGTTTAAAGGGATGAGTAAGTCCATAAGCACAACCTTGCTGTCAATGCAGACACAGACAGGAAGGGTATATCCATCTGTTCTTCACAATTTTGTTTGTTGACATTTGGATCGCTTGAAAAAACGATGCAAAATTACCTAATGAGGTGTACAGTGTAATGTTGTCACCCTCCAAGGAGGGAAGGCACCATTGAGGAAGTATTCAATGATTTTGGAGCCATCCATGAAGATACGACCACATTCCTTTCTTGCAGCGAAGTCTGGCTAGAATCTGGGTGCAGTAAATTTTTCACACCTTCCAAGGTTATGAAAATGGAAATAAAATAACGTTAGGTGTTTAGATAATAAATTATGAGTCCTCGAGTCAGGCTAAAAAAATGTCTCTTTGCTTCTACAGAGTCCCTGCGGTAACACTGATCCACATCAATACATCGATTGTAACGTGAACAGTGTGACTTGTGGCATCGTCCTGTTGAAACCACATGTCATCCAAGTGACTGTCTCCAAGACTCTCAAGTCCCTATTGGGGACGATCAGAGTCTTGGACGATCAGGGATATTATACAGTCGGCCGTCTTGCAATTAGTGAAATTTTACGCTTCATTTCCAGACTCGACAGAAAATAGAATAATTCTCGATGTTATTCTGGACACAAGAGAATAAGCTGGCAGCCGCTCAGGTGTCAGAAAGTCGTGTGTGCGGAAAAGGCCGCCACGGCTAAACTTTTATACATCTTGTATAAGCATTAGTTTGCAAAATGGGACTAGATCCCCTCAGTCCACTGGATATCTATAAGTATAGTCTGCCCTATACTTCTATATGAGGATGGACTAGACATTGTTGCACAGGACCACATGTAGTAAGATCCACAGATAGATCCACTAGGTGAACCGACAGTGACTAGCACAGCGAAAAGAATAAAATAGTTTTATATGCGATGGTAGTGGGTGCATTTTGGACTGTGTTAGGGAATTTAAAGCGTGGTAGTCGCCGCATTGTCTCCACAAGTCATTTCGTTTTGTAACCATATGCAATGGACTGGCCCAGGTCCCTTTTGATGGTTGGCATATCCGTTGCTCCAGACATATAAGCAAATTCGGGCTTTGCCACTGCTAGTTTTTTTTATAGACAGTCTCCGAAACACAAGTGATCCAGATGTACAACTGCTGCGAAGAAGCTTACAGGGTAAAAGTTGGAGATATTGAAATCCGCCGGAACGTCCGCTGCACATGCACCTGCACCTGCACACCGTGGTATAGCTTTGGTCCATCTGTGTATATCAGAAGTTGGTATTCTGAGGCGTTCCAATTCTCTCTGGATGGAAACCAGCGAAGTCTAAGGTGGGGGTAATGTAATGCGTGGGAGTTGGGATAAGGTTCTCAGGCTGGATTCGCAAAGCTCTACCATGGCCGTCGTCGGCCAGCTTCCTGCTTCTCTGAGTGTTATGACCCTACATGTGACTACATACTTGATGTAATGGTCCAAAGGAAGCTTGTGTAGGAGCACATTCAGTGCGATTCGATAGGGCATGATCTTATCGCCCCTGAGGTTCAGATTGCTGCCGATCTCTAGACTTTGTTTAGTTTGTCTATGTTGTATCTTTTGCTTAGGGCGGGCCACCATACTAGAAAGCCGTAGGTGAGAATTGGACGGACAACAGCTGTGTCCATCCGAAGGGTTATTTTGGGTTCGAGACCCCACTATCTGCCGAATGTTTTGATACATTCATAGAGAGCTGCACTAGTTTTCTTGGCCCGGTTTTAGATATAAGACTTCCAGTTGGGCTTGGGGTCGAGGAAAGCGCCTAAGTACTTAGCACTGGAGAAAAGGGAAGGAACAGTATTGTTGAATCGAGGGAGGAGCGCCATTTACATGATCCTTTCGAAGATAAGCACACAATCAGCTCAAAGATACCTACAAAAGTAGTAAGGTCGTTGAATTGTTCTATTGTGTTTACCAAGCGTCTCTATAGCTTTACGATCTGTTACCTGTTTGACGTGAACTACTTTCATTGTTTTAGGTACGAACACAACTTTGGCCTTCTTCTAAAATCTGGGTACGTGGTCTAAATGTAGACATTCTGTTAGGGCGTCATTTCAACAGACAGTATCCTGTAATGACACCTACTATATGATGGTGGTGCTGGTCGAACACAACTTCGCACCCAGAGATCATGAGGTCATGTGCGGTGGAGTGAGTGGGCAGAGTTCGCGCTGCCTCACAATTTCCTGGAGTTTCTCTATGTCCTGGCACGTAGCATAGGAGAGTATTGGTCTGCTTATCTATAGACAATTTAGTACCAGTTTTGAGCTTCGGGGAATTGTTTCCAGTGCCTTGATGGCTACCCGACTGTTTATCCACACGCTTGGATAGTGCATTCCGTTTGCATTACGGGATCGGCCTAACGACTCTAATAACATAACACACCTCCATGAGAAGATCATAATCTGATCTGTTGAAAGTGTATCCATGGTGGTTACTGAAGCAGCCCTAATGGTAGCAATGGATGAAATCTGTGACGTTTAGATGAGATCAAATTGACGGCACTTTTCAGTAATTTTCTCTTGGAAGATGTCAGCGTAATATGGAAGTCTATAAGATATATGCCTAGATGCCTAGAACCTATCTCCGGTGACACCGAAAATCTTCGTTGAAGCGTCTGTCTCCATACAATATCGAATACCGAAACATACTTTGCATATCAGCCACAATTCATCCATTCTTATGTAACATCTGGATGAGTTGTTCTTAGGGAGACGAATGAATGCATAGATTTGTCTTTGAAAAAATATTCTCTCAGAGTTCCATAAGTCAACTGGCAGTCCCCGGTGCAGTGGCAAAGATAGTGAGTAGCGTCCTATTTTTCTCCTCGCCGCAGGATAAAGTGATTATGGTCAGTTAAAATTACAACCGACAGAAGTGGTGGGTTTTTTCACTCTAAGACTTTGCCCACAGCTCCCGAGTGATCTCTCTTCTGTTCTTCACTCTATGATTGTGTCATCCACTCTGTTTCTTCATATCCACTCGAAGGGTAGTAAGAGGTAATTGCTACTGACAAGGCCCAGTGAAGGAAATTGCCTCACTTAGACAATACAGGTTCATTGTGTCACTTACGTCGGCTGCTTACGAGATTCGTCGTTGACCTACTAGTACATGCTCCATCCTTACCTTCGGTTGATGTATACCATGGTACTTAAAATCAGTTTGTGGTTTTTGGGAATTTAAGTATGTCCTTAATGTTTACGTTTGCTATGTCCCCGAGGAAAAAATAGCTGCCCATGTATTTTATTCCTGCTTTTGCAAGAACCGAGCAGTATGCGAGGAAGTTTATCACTATTTCTTCCTCCTCCTCGCCTCTGCCAGTCTACTGGCTTGATTACCAACTAGGCAATGACCAGTATTTGCACGTACTGCTTTACTTATGTCCCTCCTTTCAAGTTCCAGAAGATTTTTAGTTTTTTATCGGTCTAAAGTAGGCCACAACGACTTTAATAAACTACGGGCGTTCAATTCCGCCCATCTGCTACTTGCTTTGCATGTGGCAGAGAAGTAGGTATTCAGAATTCAGGGTTCAAAGGAGTGTAGTCTTCTTCTTTGATTGGCGCTACAGTCCGGGGTGAATCTGGGCCTCAACCAACATGCCTCTCCAGCCAGTACGATCTTTCGTCAACTACCTCCAGCTGCGCACACCAAGTTGGTTGAGGTCCCTTTCCCCTTGTGTGCGCCATCTTGTGAGGGGACGTTCTCTGTTGCGCTGTCCCAATGGCTCGGTACCGAAGACTGAAAAGAGTAGTCGCTTCCGACATATTCACTTTGCAATCTATCTAGTAAGCTGAGTCTTATGACACCAACCTTCTAACCGTCGGCTACATATAAAGGACAAGTGGAAAAAGGCCTAGTAAATCACCTAAGCTCGCCGTTGGAGCGATGTTAAATACTCTTGAGACACCATGCATCAATTCTGGGTGTTCTTTTAAATGCCTTTAGGTTTGTTGTGACAAGTCAAGATAGGTCGGACAACAAGTGTGTGTATTCAACGAATATTCCCCGTTTTTGGTCTGTCAGAAAACTGCCTTTACTCCCTTTGGTATGAAAACTGAAGTCTGAAGTGACTCAAAAACATTACTCAATTCAGGGCCTAATGTGGTTCCCAAATATGTGCACTCTCCTAAACAGTCGCGTCATTTAATCCATAAAAGCCTCCGTCACAGAGTGCTCCATTCGACCTTGTCGCACATTCTTATCGTCTTGCCATTTAAATATGAACCAATCAAAATAATTGGATCTAAATGAAATTTGAAAAGAATGCAAGGACATTCACCCAACCGCACGACTAATTGCCGCCCCAATATATTTGCGCTTCAAATGATTCAAAACCCACGCGTATGTACACATCCATTTGTGTGGCAATCGTGACACATGCCTATTCTCGCATGTATACCCAACCTCGCCTGCTGGAATTTTGTTGCGCAAAAATATAAAAAAGGCGAAAGAAAATAGCAGAAACACGAATTACAAAGGAAAACAAGCCCGCCACACTTAACCGACTTATAATCGACTTTTCTTGACTTCAATATCCCTAATAAATTGTGTGTGCCTCGTTTTGTTTGTCTCTCATTTGGTGGCGCCCAGCCCTCGATTGCAGGCGGGGCCCGCCGACCAAAGTGTATCGGGCGAGGTGACGCTGGGCAACCTCCTCTTCGTTCGTATGGCGTGTGTATGAATCGCGCGCACACACACACAACCAGCCACCCATTTCCATAACGGATAACTATGCCACGGTTGATGAGCCCCATAAGCCGAGAGTCGCATTCGATTGAACAAACAATCAGTTTTGCCACAGGCGACCAAAAAGATACTTGTATCGAGATACTTAGTTGCAAAAGTCATTTTTCACGATACCGTACATTGTGTACCGCCGGTGTGTCCCCAAAAATAGATCATCCGCCTGGAATCGATAAAACAAATATGTGCAAAACAAGCCATTAGTAGTTGTTTAGTGAATAGTGAGACTCCAGTGCCATAAGCTGACGGTTGTGCATTGTGTTTGTGTTTGCCATCTTGTTCATATTCGAATCCTTCCATTCGTTGACAGGAACGCAACGGTCCGACATCACCAAGTTCACCCGCCAAGACGCCGACGAAGCCAACCACGGGTATTTCCAGACCACCTAGTGCTACACCATCGAACAAGTCCAACAAGTCGAGGAGCACCTCCAGAAACAGACTCGCCCTGAAGACCCCCGAACCAGAGCCATCTAAGAAAGGTAAGTGCGAGTTGCATACACGGAATAAAAATGACTTTCAATGACGAACCGTGTTTCAGTTCCAATGAATAAGGTCCAAGTGGGAAATGCACCGTCGCCAAATTTGAAGGCGGTACGCTCGAAAATCGGATCACTTGACAATGCCACATACAAGCCAGGCGGCGGTAAGGTCAAGATCGAGAGTAAGAAAATCGAAATCAAGGCCGCGCCAAGGATCGAGGCCAAGAACGAGAAGTACACCCCAAAGGGTGGCGACAAAAAGGTACCTTCACCCATTCAACATCCTCCCATCTCCCACTAGCCATTTTCAGTCTCGGACTGGACTCATATTCATTTCTGTTTCGTTTTGATTTTTGTGCAAAATTGAATTTTTTTTCCCCAATTTCACAGTGAATTCATGAATTTGAAAATCAAAAATGTATCTCTGCAACCGTTGTGTATGTGCACACTTATAGAATTTACAAAGCAATTTCACGGTTCACTTGAAAAAAAAATATCCGAAAACAACCAAAAAAGCGTGTATCATACAAAAGTAGAGCAAAGTAAGACGAGCAGTTGCTTTATGCGCGTCCCAGTATGGTAGATACTCTAGAATTTTTCACGTGTAATTGAACGTAACAATCGAGACAAGAAAAAAAAAGAAACGCAATCGATTGACCCTCAAAAAAAGATACCCACACCCACGGCCACACTCCCTCTCACTCACATCTCTCCCACACGTTAGCGATGCACATTGAATAACTTTTTTTTTGTATTTCAAAATGTAATTATTGTAGATAGTTTCAACGAAACTACAATGGAATGCTAAATCGAAAATCGGATCTTTAGAGAATGCCAATCACAAGCCGGGCGGCGGTGATAAGAAAATCGATACAATTAAGACGGACTTCAAGGATAAGGCCAAACCAAAGGTTGGCTCAAAGGATAATGTTAAACATGCACCGGGGGGTGGTGATATTAAGGTAAGCCTTTGCCCTTCATCTGACTGATGATCTTTGACCATAGGTACAAAATAAAACCGAAAAACAAATTGGCAGAAATGATACGTAATAAGGTGAAAAAGGGGGAGCAAAGTAGGGTGTTTTTTGTTTTCGTTGTCTTGAAGAAAAAAAAATACACAGCATGAATAATGACCTCTATCTAGTCTCTATCTTTAGCATGCCCATTGGATGTGTGCATGTGGATAATGTTTTTGGCATGGTTTTGCAACATTCATTCATGGACTCATAGAATTATTTTTAAACGGAGTTTTGAAACGTATGCCAGTTTCGTTATTTCACGAGAGTAACTAACTACAACGCCGATTACTTACTAACAACTCTAGCTGGGGTTAATAATAGTCTGTTTTACTTAAGCCAGAAAAATATTTGTGTACTACAATCCGTGGTGGACCTGGCCCTCAGCTAATATGCCTCTCCATCCAGCCCGGTCTTATGTTCCAGCTTCCAGCCACACACGTTGATCTGATCCTTTACCTCGTTGTCCCTTGTAGTGTCGATTCATTTCCTACGAGACCTAGCCATCTGAGACGACAAACTCGAGCTCGTTTGATCAATTCGATGTCGTGTACAGTTAAGTTCAGTCTTTTCCTCCAATCCAAATCGTATCAGTAGGTAGATACGGCACCAAAGAGTAAATTAGGTACGGATATCACGGTTCTTCGAGAGAGGCCCAAAAACCCAACGATTGACTAGCGTGATCCTCCGTTGTATCTCCACAATGGTGTTAACTTCGGTGCCCATGTGGACATAGTCTTTCACTACTTCCAAGTTATTGCTGTCTGTAATGATGTCTTGTCTAAAACGTCGGTGTTGGTGGAACTTTTTTCATAGACAGCGATTAATTTGTCTTACCCTCTTACCATTGTCGCAAGGCCCATATTAACTACTTCCTTCTCAATGCTCACAAACGCCCCATTGACAGACGCACTCTAGAATACATCTCTTCCAACTATGCTTCACAAGGGTCCATAGCCCTTGAAACAGCCCTCTGAAAAAACTGCAAGTGAGGAGAGCAGTATGAGACCAAGGCATCATAAGGAGGCACAATAGATCGCGGTGCAACATACCCTCAACAATAATAATAATAATACATCTTATACAATCGACGCCACACTACTGTTTCAAGGATCAGGCATTCCTTAAAATTGTATTTGCACCCAATTCTGTCTTTCCACGGATTTAGCATTTTTGCTTAACAAATGCCAAATGGCCTACCTGTGAAATAACAAAACAAATCTGGCCTCATCTCGTTCCAAAAAGATCAAGTAGCCTGGTATCTTTTTGGCGTTCAAAAATTATCACTGCATTGGGAATAACTACCGGACATTGCCTTATATGCCTTCACTCAAAAATATTAGGCCTCTTGTCCAATGGCATCTGGAGAAGCTGCCGAGACGAGCATGAGGAGGATAGTATCCAGCATCTCCTCTGTGACTGTCCTGCTGCTGCTTCAACTAGGAGAATCCCTACAGGCTCACACTTTTATGACAGCCTAAGAAACCCTAAGCAATACACCGATTAATACATTGGTCAAATTTATCGACAAAACTGACTGGTACAAAATTTGAATTGCCCTCATGGCGGTGCAATGGATCTACTTTGGCCTAACTGCAAGAATGCCACTACCTACCTACCAAGAATTCTTACTTCATCATCTACTCTTTTGTAAAAACTGATTTACCTGGAGCGTATCAACGGCTTCAAAACAGAATTGGGTGAATTTTACAACACAATCCCCCTTCAGCACGATACACTTTTTCCAACCTTTTTTGTCCTACGTTAGATTAGATATGTGGGCTGAAGACCCAGCAGTCCATCACACTTACCCATGGGGTGCGTGTTCCTCCTCCTCCTTGTCCATCCAGCCTTGATGGATCCGTTAAGTGGTACCACTGCTAGTTCATTTTAGTCATAGAAGACATAATCTCCCTGCGTTCTATTCCTCGACCCGTATAGGTGTGGACAGTGACAGAGGTAGTGCCCCTGTACCTGCCCCTACGCATGTAGTTATGGGTAAGTCCCATTTTTGTTTCTTCAGTAGGTTGTGGCCATTTGGTTCGCCCACTTTTGTTGTACTTGGATCAGAACAACCGAGTGGTAGATTTTTCCGCCTTTTCCTATAATCCCTATTGACATCTGCCAGAAGGGGGATAATGTTTCAGATTACTGTCTATTGCTTCGCTGCCGGTTACGTCTCATAGTCTCAGGACCCAGCAAAGAATAAGCTCTTGACGACAGCATGCGACCAGCTTGGACTTGATCCTCGCTTTCATGACCGCTTGAATGTCAATCAAAATTGTGGTATCAGCGGGTATCTCCAGCATTGATGTCGTTTTTGCTCTTTACTCGCTTACCTATAGTGCCTGCGGCCCATGAAGGGTCTGTGGCTGATTTGAGTCACTCTCCCATTCCTCTAAGGGTTACGTCATGTGCAAATGTCAAACAACCGTCGGTTTCCCTATAGTTATGTCAGCCAAGCACGAAACGAAATCCTAAAAATCCTGCTTGCATCATATCTCTCTTCTACCTTCCGCCAGAATTTTTGTGCCTTGGACAGTTTTTATTTGGGGTTCAATGAACCATCTGCGTGTTCTTCTTGTTCAAGCCTCTTTTTCGAAGCCTTCTTTGATCCACCATTCAATATTGCTAGCTGGCGACAGGTTATTTTTTTTCCCTCTCATATTCTGTTGTGAATAGGTTCAATCGCTTTTTAAAATTTTCAAATATTCCTCCCTCAAGTAAATCGTCCTTACTTCAGGTATTGATAGTCCAAATCTTTCTGCAAATTCATGAAATGCCAACCCACTTTGTTCCCTTACCAGAACTTTCCAGGCCTGAGGTTACATTGAGATGGAAGGTGTTCATAAACGGCTACCGCCAAGCAGTGATCTGAAGGCAACCCATATCTCTAGCTCATTTTTGTGGATTAATGCTTTCCTCCGATCATGTCTTGCAGAAGGACTGGGGCATGTGCACATTATCATCTACAGCTGCCCATCCGCACCAACTTTACCCGCGCATCGTCTAGATCGGTTTACAATCTTCTAGTCCTTCGCATATTTGATCAGCAGTGTTTCGTCAAAACCTTTGCTCTGTTATGAGTTCCCCTCACATTTTGTTCTTTTCAGAGTTGCAGTGAGGGTAATGGACTCCTGTTCTTAAACAGATTTGCTCTAGAGTACTATTTCGAAGTCAGTTTCCAGACGGTTCTAATGAGTTGACATATCTTTGTCTTCCTGGACTAGTGCTTCACCGAATCCCAGAGCATGTAACCAAATTTCATTAGATTCTCGACAGAATGTGCGGAGACGTTCTTTACTGATGCTTATAGTTTCTTTAAGTGCTCCCGGAGTCCAAGTGCCTGCAAAGATACCTTTTTCTAGCCTTAAACCTCATTCGGATATGGTGCCATTTTGTTTCTGTTCCTTTTTTCTTGCTTTCCCGAATCTTCTGGCCATATTTTCCTACAGCAGCGTTGAATAACAAGGGGCATATAATGGGTTCAGAACCTCCTTTTCAGAGTCGGCCTTCTTATTATATGCCATCTCCGAGTGACCAGGTATCCAGCAGAGTCTTACTCCGATTATTCTACTCAGTTTTTTGAGCTTCTGTAGGCATTCCCTACATGATGATTATGTAGAAGTCTAGTGCCATGATAGCCATGATAGTCCGTCCTTTTTGCTAAGAAGCAGTTAATATAATTTCTATCAAGATTGATTTGAATGCATCTGCCTATGCAAACATTTTCGCATTCAAAGTTTAAAAAACTGAAAAGAAATATCCCTGCTCTAGTTTCTTTACCGTATTCCCACTTAGTCTTTGGCCTGGGTTTCACTGCTCCAGTCTTTTCGATGGTGAGGAAATTACATATCCTAATCACGTCATGCTAGACTGATACCATCAAATCCTATCCTCTCTTTTGCCATCGTTATGATTGTTTTGTTTGCACATTCTGCAGCCACTATATGCAAGAGAGTCTGTTCCAGTAGCATCTCCATGACAACAGCTGGGAAAGTTTGCATCAGCAGAGGCGTGCCTCTGTCTCGCGGTTATCGTGTTGATTCTGTTAGTCTATGCTATTTTCCCTGTAGGTAACTGCGGGTCTTACAATAAATAAATGCATCCACAGATGGATCCTCTTCGTTTTACTTTTTGGTACATCGGTTCTCTTAACTTCGCTTCTGTTGTTAGAGCGAGGCATTGGGTACGTCCACATTGTACTACCCGGTCTTACGACATGTCTAACGACCAGAAATGCTTTGCGTTCACATTGTAATACGCGGTTGACGGACTTCATTCATGAGTGTAGTTTTGTGTCATCAACATTGGGCGCATGTTCTTCCATTAGTGTAGTGATGTAAATATACAAGAAATATACAAGCGAACCTAAACTCTACCGAGAAACCACATCATGTTCATTCATGCGCTGATGCTTACTCGTTAAAATCTCAAACGTGAATGTTTGCATTGGGACCGTACCACAAGTGTTCACATTGTACAACCTGTTGTACGACCGAGGGAAAAGGTTGAAATTCCATACAACCGCCCATACGACCGTCGTTCACATTTGTACGACCTAGTACAAGGCCTTTGCAACATCGTGTGCCTTCTGTTTTGAACTGTACACTTAGTAATCATCCTGTATAACCCAACTCACCGCCAATGAACGACGCCTCGTTTTTGCATCTCTATTGACTCATAACAGCGACTTGCTTTTAAAATACCTCGAAGAGTGCATCCTATATCTCCAAAATGAAAACCTGCAACAAATTTGTATTGCATCATGGAACGTGAAGAAATAAGGAAAGCATACAACAAATGGCGTCCATCGATAAAAATACATCCGCTTCAGTAGTTAGTTTTTAATCGAAGAGCTAACCCCCCTCTATTGCTGCTAATCCACCGAACACCTAGTTAACTGTTTTCGCATGCATGAACTATCCTCAAACAACACGAAAAACAACCCCAACTCAACCGTACACTAAATGAGCAACAAAAATTAACGTTTTTTTTTTTTTTTCTTACAAACTTCTACTCCGTCACCCTATTAAATCGTACTGCATATTATTTGTTCTCTCTGATCATTTATCTTTTGAACTTTCATTTGGCACATCATCTCTATCAGAAGGACGATTCGCCAAAGGACGTAAGTACATTCATTGACAAAACCCAAATCATTTCTTTCAACAGCAAACAACTGACTTTTCTGATTTACGATCTCTCTTTTGTTTTGTTTAACTTTGAAAAAAAAAAGAAAGAGTACCTAAATTTCTTAGCACAAGTAAACAACTTTACACATTCGACTCGAATAAATGCTTGCGTCTTATTGTTTCGCAAATTTCCTTCTTTTCAGTTCTGACTTAATTTTTCAAAAACCAAAATTTCTTTTGTTTGACTAGAAAATTTACAAAAAATAACAAAAAAAAACTTTTTCTATTCTTTTCTTTCTTGAATAAAAAAAAAAACAAAAACCATTGTGTACATATTAACATAATACTAATCATTTATGTGTAAAATACTTTTCAGATACAAACTCATAAGATAGAAATTAAGGCACAAAGCAAAGTTGGATCTTTGGATAATGTAAAGCACAAACCAGGTGGAGGCGATAAGAAAATATTCGATGACAAGGACTATTTAAAAAATATTGAGCACCCTGTTGCACTGACTTCACCTTCACAGGTATAATAATCATCATCCTTAATCCTTATCCTCTGCCGCCACTCCATCATCGACTGACAAATACAAACATTACAAAAAATCTCAAATAAGTAAACAAAAAATCACATTGTAAAGTGTTGTGTAAATTCTGTTTTGTTTTGAACCTTCATGGATCATTGCATTGGCAAAGCGCACATTTTCAGCACCGATTTCCGAATCTCTGCACGTACTTAGTAGTTTCTAACACATTTCTTCATTTTCAACTTCACTTAACTAACAAACAATGTATTCATTGGATGCACTAGAATTAAACCATAAATTTATGTAATTATCGAATGATGCTTAGCCCGATGAGCGAATAGAGAACTCGTCTAAATAACATCGAACTTAGACATCTGATGCTGAACACGTGCTCTTCATTTAGTCTTACTTGGCTAGACTGGGAAGGTGATCCTGCTGTCTGCTGTCTACTTCAAACGACGCGGTTCATCGGTGTTTGTCACAGGTCTTTGACTTGGATTAATGTTACCATTTATCTTCTTCTTGTCATCCAATTTGAGGTCCAAAAGTACATTTTTAGAAAACAAGTTTAGGCTTCTCATTTCGTCAGCATTTCTCAATGCAGTTAAACTTCTCTGTAGCAGACGCACGCGGGGCTGTCCGTTATGAAAAGGTGTCCGTTCAAGAGGGTTAAACACGCCAACTTTCAATGGCAGCATTTAACTGAACGGGACAACACTCAAACAATGGTAGTTAAGTTCCGAAGCACAAATAAGTCGATTACTCCCGTCCACTGTTCGCAATCTAAATACAGAGTACATCGCATCTGTACAAAGTTTGGATGCTTTTGCAAAATATTGGAACAATTGTTAAAATATTTCCCTGTCTCTTCTTTGCTCGTTTTTGAATAGTGTGTCCGCCAGGTCCTAATAGTGGGATGTCCCCTGTACGTTACTTTGATTTTGCCACTATGAATGTATTGTGACCAGGGTTGTCAGATGTGGCGCCTTATCGCTACACTGACGTTTTAAAATTTCATTTGGCGACACAAAATGTTGTATATCGCCACAATCTAAAAATGGCGATAGTTTGAGTTTTTGGCGCTCTTTTGCATCAAAATAAATGTATTTATATTTTGTCATGAATAAAACCTCACATCTTTCGCATTGTTAGTTAGTGAACGACGCCTCGTTTGTTGTTACTGAATCTGAACAAATTCCATTTTTTATAATGACCATAAATTACTCATTCATAATAGTAAAGCAAATTACAGTAAATGCAAACCGCAAGACAACCCAGTCCACGGGGTTTCCTTTGTTAATGACAGTTGTTAGACAATGATACTGTTTTACAACACCCAGATCGATGTGAGGATGAAGACAATCCGATACACGGCCCTCATGCGGCCAATGCTCACCTATGGCTGTCCCGAGTGGTTCAATGTGATTGCAAGCTTGATGGACGAAATTCGAATTTTTTAGAGTACTTGTTTTAGGGCCCACCTTCGCCTCTATAGAACCCTCCAGTCCCAGTACAGAAAATAAACCAATGAGGTCCTATAGAAATGGCCAAACTGATCTCATATCAGGGCACCATCCTGGTGTAGTTGATTTAAGGCTATATTGCCTGAGCGATGATCTCGATTGATAACTTGATCACTGAGTACCATTGACTAGTAGTTAGCATATTCTTGTTGCTTGATTATTTATTTTTGACATTAAATATTTTTCGGTATATTTTTTCAATTTGGCGATAATGGCGTCAAAAATTTAAAAATTTGGTGATTTTCACTTTTGATTTGACGATTTCTCTATTTTAAACCTGACAACCCTGATTGTAACATCATTCAGATGTTTTCAGGACTTGATCCAGGGAAATTCTCGTGACCGAGACAATGTTGAGTCTAATAATTCTGCCCACATATGCTGCACTCCCGACTTCACCGAATTTGTGTTCTCTCCATTCTTAGGTTGGGTAAATGGGTAAACAGGCGCCTCACACATGTCATGTCAGTGTGTTGTACCGCAATGCTGTAATTCTCTAAATCTGAGATAAGACTTCTAATAGAGTCCGAATGTCTCGGAAACAATGTTCTTCCATTGTTCCATATCTCAACTGGCAGAGGCTGACCGTGCCTAATTAGTGAGGAATATCCTATCTTCCCACCTCGTCACATAACAACTACTATTGCCAGCAACATTTTGTCAAACTGAAGGAATTCGTCGGGTTTTGTACTGCAGACAGATTTCGCCGCGGTTAGAGTGCCACGTTATTTTTGGTAACTCTGTGATCCACTTTGTTTGAAATCTGCAGGCTTAATCCGCAGGATTGTCTCGAATGGGTCACTTTTAGCCTTCTCCTGATATGTTTATCCGCTGCTTCATTGACGGTTATTTCCCTGATGCCTAAGACACAACGTAGATTGATTGAGCTAAGAGTTTTGAGCACTTTTTTATGGCAGCGTGCGAAGAACTTTAATGGTCAGCCGGGTGAATTTGCAAGCTATCAGGATACATTGCCTGTTTATCTTGAAGTTCTGCATCAGTCGCCTGCATACACATCGCACATCTAAGCACAGACAAGAAATATAGGTGAATTGGGTACGGGAAGGTTAGAAAATGGCAAAAATGGTTTCTGTTTTGTTTTCATTTGAGTGATCTTTAAGAAGGAGCTTTGCTTTTGGCATGTGTTCTCCTCCACTCAGTCGACCGTCATTGGTTGTACTTATTTTGAATGCTCTGCCACAACGCTACTTGCCACGGAAAAAATATATGCTTCTGCATATTTCTTGACTGTGCTCTATGAACGCCGTTAGAACAGTCTTAATTGATCAGGAACGAAAGTGTTTCTATGCCTCGTAATCTCGAAAATAGAAGTGATTCTTTTGTTGGAGAATAGACCCAAATCTGTTTTTATTGGATTGATTCCTAGATCACAAGACTTAGCTCATCTGAGTAGGATTTTTATTTTTTCTACTAGATCTGTTGTGACTTTGCAGCCTTATATCCTGACTCTTCATGCATCAATGCTTCAGTTCCTTCCTCTGTGTTGTTTGTCAATTAGTTAAAAAACAACTACGTAGCAACCTTCTTCTTATTCCTGGAAGATCGCAGAAAGTTTCGAGGCACTTCCTCATTGCTGCTCTTACAGAAGTCATTGTAGAGAATTTCAAGTATTCGGGCTTGATTGCCTAAGAGATAGTGTCCACTCATTGCGTCTATCAATTTACTAAGTAGCTCTTAGTTGGCTTTAGTTCTGTTTAGATACTTCATTGCTAGTTCATCGCCATTTTTATAAATCCTTGTGTCCAGAGATATTAAACTGTAGGTTCCCTTCATTCGTGAGAGAATGCATAACACAGGTGGGTGCTGAATAGGCAAGGTTCAGATCCACTCTAGAGGAAGATAAACTTGGGAAAGCATTTAGCAATATCGAACATTTTAAATTAACTTTTGATTAGCCGGCCTTGTCAAATTTCTTCTGTTTCCAAGTTTCAAACAGTTAGTGTCCACTTGCAAATAAACGGTGCCTATGGTTACTCATTGCCTGGCACTACTCTTCACAGTGCCAGTGGTTCATTGCTTTCATGGGAATTAGATCTCACTCACCTTTGGTCTCGCAATTCGGCAGCGTTGAGAAGTTCTTATTATCCGTATATTCATTCTGAACAATCATGCTTAGACAACCTCGAGGATATCTTCGAATGTGGCATTGCCATGACGGTCAACTGTATTGGATGTGTTGTACGAAAATCTACCAGGACCAAACCAACTACCGTACGCGATCCAATGATGATTCTCCCTGATCCACTCTGTCGTTGATTACTCTCTTTTTTACTAAAGAGGGTAGCTCATGTTGATATTTGAATCGATTGAAGAATCGGATAATTTTGAGTGTTGCCAAGGGGACTCCATAGAGTCAAAATAACTCATTGTTCTTAGCGTGATTCGGGAAACTCATACATTTTTAAATTGAACTCATTTTTTCAAGAGCAAAATTATCAATTCTATTTCACATTGCCATTTTCATAACTTTGCAAATACTTCATTTAAAATGCCTGAGCACATACTAGTTCTTCACCCAGCAATGGCTCTGGCTTGACATCGAGTCAGGAAAGGAATGTAGTCGTATCTTGGCGACATTAGATTGTACACCTTATTAGTTAAACTTGCGTCCGTTTTTCCAACCGGAAACTTTTGCGATCCTAATGGCAACAAACTATATTGTGAAGAACAGGTGAATGGGTCGATAAATCTGTGTTTGTAGTGGCAGCTGTGCTTTAGCCTTTACTCAACCCTTTAACCACTTCTCTGAATTTAATTGGCAGTCAAAATTCACTGAAACTCATCAGAGTCTCAGGGCATCAAGCAATCGCTGGAAATGAGATCGCCGATCAACTTGCTAAGCAAGGATCAGAGAAAGCTCAGAGCCCGAACCTGCGCTCGGACTACCTGCGTCTGTGGTTAGGGCTTCCATTGATAGTTGGACCTTCAGCATGTAGATAGACCAAGCGTTTTCTCTTAAACGTCTGTAAGAAAGCTCTTAAACGGCATTCTTGTTGTCCCTTGACTGAATAGAAGAACACCCTCTGCGACGAAAGTGGACAGGACAACGTCACTGCAGAGCACTTTCTCTGTCACTAGCCCGCCTTTGCTTGGATCAGGTGTTAGGTCTTCGGCGATGATGTGGTGAGAGCTGATTTTGTAGGCTCTTCATCCCAGAAGCGCCTGCTGGTCTTACTAAGGAACAGTAGGGTGATGCCTGGCGGTACAATCCACCAATCAAACATACTAGTTTCATTTTTCACATAAGGAGGAATTGTGTTATCAAAATCCTCAGTTGGAACTCATATATTTTCAAAATGACTTATTTTTTAAGCTTCTGGGACTTGTAAATGATTTAACATGTGGTAACACTGATCGTTTGTATTCCTCCTGCAATATCACTCAACAAATGGTTGCGTTGGTGTGTGTTGGTCCACTAGTCGTTTGGGGCAAAAGTGTCCTTATGTAGAGTCACTTTACACGTCCAGTCACAGCATCTCCTTCGAAGACAAAGCAGGCAGCTGCAGTGGCTCCATCAAAATTCGGCGTTGGTGTGTGTTGGTCCACTAGTCGTTTGGGGCAAAAGTGTCCTTATGTAGAGTCACTTTACACGTCCAGTCACAGCATCTCCTTCGAAGACAAAGCAGGCAGCTGCAGTGGCTCCATCAAAATTCGGCGTTGGTGTGTGTTGGTCCACTAGTCGTTTGGGGCAAAAGTGTCCTTATGTAGAGTCACTTTACACGTCCAGTCACAGCATCTCCTTCGAAGACAAAGCAGGCAGCTGCAGTGGCTCCATCAAAATTCCAAAATTACATAAACTACATACACTTGCTTTAAGTGCACCATTAACAAAAAAGCAAAATAAAACCGGCCACATCTCAATTCACATTTCCATTCTCTTTTTCTAGCTCTGCCAGGGGCATCCTTGCGCCTCAATCCACATTGAATTTGGTCATTGCCATCACAAGAACAATGTGTGTACTACTAATTTCATAATAACCACTTCCTAACCATCATCACTAACTCAATGCGACTAACCACATCGAAGACAAAGACAAATCCAACGAACGCTCGAAAGTCGATTCGTTTTTCAGAGCTTTTGCGTAAACCCATGTGCTTCCCGCTGCAAAAGGCTTCAGCTACTCTTGACTCCCCTCAATTGGTTCTCATTTAACTTTAAGTGATCTCTAATGTATTTACTCGTATTTTAGGAATATCTTTATACGTTTTATTAAAAGGTCACCAACACTGCTTCTCTTTGATTGGTTGTATGGTTGTTGTGTAAGTAGAGCTTCGAAACTTGTTCCCGAATTGGTTTTTTTGATTCTTGCTGCGGCCATTTATTTTCTGCTAAAGTACGTGTGCTATTGTTGACTTGAATAACATGTTGAAAATGTGTGGTGTGCCATGGCCTTCAGGTTGTGTGAATTATTCGGGAGGTTGTAAGCGATGCTTTTGGATTTCAGGCAGTGGACTTTTAAGCGTTGTAAATTTCGAAAAAAAAAAACACCTGTTTAGACACTGGGCGTCATTTGGTTTTGAAACGTATGAAACTAGGATTTCATTCACCAAATGCAATTGTGCAAATTCGTGAAAATACTTTACTTTACGACTTAATAAAAATATAATGCAAATGGCGGTGCAGCCCTTATACAGATAGGGCCTAGCTTCTCAGCAATCAATTGTGCGGTACGTGTGGAAGGGACTACTACAGTTTTACGCCGACTCCGAACGGTCAAGTTTGAGAAGCTTTTTTCCAGACAGGAAATATTTTTTGAGCGTTGTTAGTGACTCCAAAGAGGTGGGGTCAAATGATTGGGCCCATTGTGATGTATGTAACCTTCTGTTGAAGGTCTACTCGTTGATTGTCGTTCCGATTTACAGATTTTGTGCTGTCCTTTCCAGCCATTCAGTGGTCTTAACATAAATGCAAATAGAATTTACAGGGATATCTGCTATGCATTGTAGGTTCAGGAAGAAGAAATAGTCCCAGTGATCTGGGAGTCAGTCACAAAGGTATGGGGTCATGGGTAAGCCCCATTTTTTGGTTCATGGTATCTCAGACGATTATGGCCACTGGCACCGACTATCATCCGCAGCAGCTATTTGCTACATTGAAGAAGTATGTCCGTTTCGGCGCTACTATACTAGAGGTCTTACAGGTGAGATTAGTGTCCCACTTCTCATTAGATAGTTCCATGATTCTTTTGTTCACCTTCCTCTTGGCAACAGCAAGGAGTGGATGGAAACATGGGACCACTTGGGATGGGTCGGATTCTGCCCCTTTCCCAGCAAGTTCATCTGCTACCTCATCGGCTACCTCATTGCCGGTTATACCCTTGTGCCCCGGGACCCAGCATAGAGTGATCGAATGCTGCGAGCCAAGAGTCTTGAGCTCTTAGCGGAAGCTTGCGACTAGCTTGGATTAGATTTCTATAGCCAAATTTCCTTTAATGGCCGCTTGGCTGTCAATCTAATGTAACAATGATATCATTTCTGAGGCCTCTTTGGCCGCCAGGACCTCCGCTTCAAGATCACTGCTTTATACCGGTAGCCTGGAAGAGCAGCGCATGTTTAAAAATTCGGAGAAGATGCCCGCTCCTGTTCCTTTGTCCATTTTCGACCCATCTGTGTTCGACATCGACTGTTCGACATCTTCTGTGTACCACTCCTCTCTTTTGGAAGATAACACCGGAAGGGTGTATCGAAATCAAGGGACGGGAGGAAGGAGTCAAATACAGTAAGATGCTAGCGTTTGAGCTTGCGTGTCAGCTTTTGGATTGGGTTATCCTAATAACACTTTTAGCAAAAGGCTCCTTCCTCGGTTAAGATGAAAAAGCTCCCGAAGAACCTGCGGAAGAGGTGGCACTCATTTCCTGTACGTAGTTAAGAGGACTTATTTGAAACTGGATTGCAAAAGTGATCAGAGACTGATAATTTACTCATATCCCTGTGTTTAGAAAATGAACATACATACAAGTCAGAAGTGGATACCGTCCTCGACTAACAGGCTTCTTCTTTTAGACAGATATTTCTAAGGACGATGACTACAACGGTACGAACGCTGGAGTTGAATATAGGGTTTTCCAATAACGACTTGACAACTTTTTTTAGAGTAAACGTGCGTCGCTTTAAACGGCAGTAATTCTCGCTTCATCTTGTATGGGTGTAAGCCAAGATCCTTACCCAAAATACGACATAGTGTTGTCCGAGCGATGTCCGATTGTTGAGAACGCCGTGGAATTGACTGATTTGCATGGTTACCTACGGACGACTGAATAGCAGCGATATTTTAGACACTTCGACCAACCGACAACATCACACAACGAATATGTTTTTGCACTAAGCTTGATACTGCCTGTCCACTAGGGCGAGACTTGCGGCCGAAAATTGGAGCTAGCGCTTTTGCCGTCACCGACTCCGAATTTTCTTTTAAATTGCAGACGTTGCTCGTTCTTACACTCAAGTATGATGAAAATGTTGAGTTTAGTGAATATATTGACAGTGGCAGTTTAATGGTCAGTGAAAGAGTGGGTTCACATATTAAATTCAAAGTTAAGTCCCTATTCGAAATCCCTTCACTTTTCTGAGCATATTAAGTCTGATCTCCTTCCAAGCCTGCAATTGATGCTACCTTGTCGCCATAGGCCAGAGATTTAATGAAGCTTGACGCCCTATGCCCCCCGAGGAGTTAAAAGACTTAAGAAGAAGAGGAAATATAAGAAAGCGCACTGTCCGAAACAAGAGATACTACACAACGAAGACCATCAGTGCTGGTCCTTTGGACTTTCCCTATTTTCTTCGCAGTGAGTACGAATTTTTTAAATAATTTATTTCTGAGCATTGTTCTTGTATAAGCACAATGTTGCCATGCTGTCAAAAATATAACACTGAAAAACCAAACAGCAAAATAAAATCAGCCGTCATTATGCACCGTCTTGGTGAAGCTACTAAATGTCTAGATATATTTCAAATATTTGTGGTCAGACATATTGTGCCAATATCCACCGATATCTATTCTCATCGAGTCCTTCTGGGGTGAAAAATGAGATAATGATTGTCCTTCTTTCTTTGGCTTCTCCGTTCACTAAACCCGAAAATTATGTTTGTTGACGACCTCTACTTTGACATGGACGTCGTTACTTATCAAAATTGCTTCCTTTAGTTTAGTATTAATCATTCGAGTGAGCCAAGGGAGTTGAAGACGACGTCAATGTGGGTTCCCAGATCTCCTCTGACTTCAACCAGTTCATGGAAGGTCTTGAACGTTGATGAACGATGGCATGTGAACCCTCAACGTTCGTCAGTAAATATCGAAAGACGATGCTTGTTGGTCACGAAATGTTATATCTTGAGTTAAGACAAATGAGCTACTTCTGTCACTATTGTAACGACCTTCCACAAACATGTCTAATATATCGAGATGACAAATGACCAAGTCATTCAATTTTCACATACCGACATAAAATATGAACCATAAGCCTAACTTGCTATACAATCTCCTGTAGTTTCTTAGATTTTCCGGTCCCATAGCTGTCAAAGCAACTTCGACATCGCACGTTGTGGACGCCTCGTAATTGTTTTCATTCTGAATACGCCGATTCATCATCAGTCGATTCATAACAATTTTGGCAGTCACTGCATATGTAGACCAACCTACCATCGGCAGGAACTTTTTTCCGTACTCAAGGAGTATTTTGTCTTAAATACGGTTCTAAACATTCACCAAGTGGTTAAAGCGGTTAAAGAGAACCTGCATATGTGTCCAGTTCTGTCAACATTAATGACAAAGGTGTTCGTACCAAACGAATAAAACGACCAAGCACGTCGTAAACTTAGAAGAAGAAGAACTAAATTTTCAACACCAACTGTGATTGACTTTGCTTTATGTATGCATTTCCGTGAAACTATCTTAGACCTAGTGACGACTTAATTTCATATAAATTGATTATCGTCAAACTTTAATTGTGCGTCCCTGTAATATGCTTCTATTTTGCTTTGCACACGATTTTCGAACATTCAAATATGGTGGCCAGTGGCGTTGTTGGGTATGTGCGTCGACCCAAACGCAATTGAACCTCGACATCTAGGTACGATCCCTGGTCTGAATGACAAAAAAAATAATTGTTCATTGCCCTATCTCTCTCGAGTCACTGACAATACTCAAGGAGTATTTCCTGCTTAGAAAAAAGCTCCTCAAACTTGCCCTTTCGGAGTCGGCGATAAGACTGTAGGTCTCTTCCACTCGTGAAACAAGAACACGCACAGCACGAGTGGCTGCTAAGATGCTAGGCCCAAGTTGCTGTAGCGCCAATAATATTAATTTAACTTTAATTTTCGATTCGTCTTCAGTAACAAAAGTCTGTGTTTATAACAATGTGCAATTGAAAATATCTTCCACGGGCTATCAGTGAATTGCTGTACCTGTACGTTGATTATTCTGTATTCAATGTGTTTGCAGAACCATGCAGCAGTGTCTAGCTTACGACATCCTCCTCATGTGTGCCGTCTCCTAAACAATGATCCCCTTACCGAACATCATTCTGCGTTTGTTGTTTATCCATTCGAATTGCTTTGAATTTTTCATTTATTTTTGAGTTCTTTCGCTTCGTAAATAAATCGCTTTCTCTTCTAAATTCACAACACAGACTCCCCAACCCTCGTCCATGACAACATCAATTACGGGTGCCGATGAAAATTTAAATCAACAACAACAACAGCAGCAACAGCAGCAGCTACAACAACAACAACAACAACCAGCCTAAATTGAATTCATTTCATGCAAACAAAAAAAACAATATTTTTTTTTCATTTTATTGTATCTTAGTCTAAAGATCACTATAAGCACCAAGAAGCTGTTATAACCCCATTTATTATTTATCTTCTCCTACCTATATTTGTTAACAACTCATTGTTTTATTTCTACCCTTTTCGTTTTTAAATAAAAAAAAACTACCTACTATTTGCTGAAGATTTAATTTTGTTTGATTTACTTGATTTTCCAAACATTTTCTGTTGATATTTTTCACAAGAAGAAATGAAACAAATTATCTCACCAAAGATTCCCTTGCGTAGTGAGTGCGGGAGGGGAGCTCCTTTTCTATTATTAATTAAGAACCATTATTATATTTGTATACATGTAGTACCAATGTTTAATATAATAACAAATTATTACAAAAAAGAAAAACAAAAAAATATTTACACAAAAAATGAAAACAAATAATACATAAAATATACACATGATAAAACAAACATACATATACATAAATCTATACATCAGACTATATTTGCGCATATTTACCAACTTATAAATACAAAAAGAAATTTTAAATTAAAAAAAAATATAAACATTCTGAAATTGTAAACAATTTTTAGTCATAGTTCATTATTTTTTACGTCTATTCACACGTACATAATACATGTAGATCCGCTCTGTGATCAGAAGCAAAGGATGCTTTTAGTTAAATTATACGCAAGCCAATAATTAAACCAAACAAACTAATTTAATGCCTTTTTTTGTTTGAATATAGCTGTAAGCGATGGAAGAGAGTATCATTTTTTTCAAACACTTATAAGTTTTTTTCCACGTAGTTAAACTTTGCTGGCGATAGAATTGTAGTTACAGTGATATCACAGGAGAATCCATGAGTAGGACAAGTCCTCTTAAGGGCTTCTTTTAACTAATTGTTCTCTCTTACATGTAGAGTGCACTGATCTTGACAAGGAGACACTGAGACACATAGGTATTGGTGGTCGTTTATGACTACTTATGGTAAGGGAACTGTCAAGGGACTCTGTTGGGAAATTAATAATCGATCAGATGGTGACTAGGTGCGCTGAATGTTCTAGATTCAATCTCGGAATCGAGCAGCTTTCTTAATTCACTGCTCCGCCTCTTTCACTCAAAACCTTCTCATCATCATCGTCATTTTCAGACCCGACAGATCCTCTAAAGTGTCGCGGGGGGGAAAGCACGCACTAGAGATCGCCAGGCCACTCGATACTCTACCATCGACTGTAACTCATTGGGTTTTATACCTCGTCCTGGGTTTGCCTGGAGATCGTCCGATCCTGAAGGAATCGCATTGCTCGCCTCGAAAACCATAATGATGGGGAGATTCGTGTCACTTGTCTTTCCGTAGAAATAACTGCTCAACCTTGGGTTCCTCGCCCAATGACCTGTCTTCAACCTATTCCGGTGAGTAACTCCCACAACAGCACGAAACAATCTGGTCTCGGCAGCCTGTATTCGCGACCTTATTGTCTCGGTTATTACCCAACTTGCATATTCTGAGAAAACTGTATTCTCTGAAAACCGCTTAATTGGCTTTGACACCAAGCTCAGCCTTTCTGATCCCAGATCTTCCAAGCTGTTCTTTTTTCCAATATTGCCCAATCATACAGGAAAGCTCATCATAACTCCTCCGATCACTCGTGAAAAATACCTCGAGATACTTGAACTTCGCCACCTGTTTCAATGGAACTCCACTTACATGTAGAGTGCATTGAGCAGTCGATATGGAAATTACCATAGCTTCCGATATGTCCACGATAACCTTAATCCCAGCATCTGCACTGGAGTTCCATCTGGGAGGATGTGAGGATACTGCCCTGCAACAACCAATCCATATACATAATGAAAATCAGAGGTGACAAGACGCATCCTTGGTGAAATCGAAAGCGCGTGATGAAAGGTGTTGATTTACAGCCTAAACCATCTACTGCAGCTTGTGCATAGTGATTTAAAAGGTGTTTGTCCAAATTGTTGCTAAAATACATGAAGGCCCACCAACTCTAAATTTTAGCTGGTTCTTATGGAGAGTAAAATGTTGCTTGGATCTTGGTTTGGAGGTTCCGAGTTTCATCTCCGAATCGAGCCGCTTTTTTAATTCACTGCTGCGCATCATTCAATTGACGGACAGTTCTGCAAGAACACTTAGTTCTCCAAGCACACTTAGACCATTGTTGATCCATTCTGACAACTACTACCACTAATTGGCAACTTTAGTGCTTGTGCCATTAATTTGATTCAAACAACAAATCCTGACTGGACCAGATGTGAAAACCGAATAAAGCAATACACTTTGCAAATGACATTGCCCTCACTGGGATTCGAACGCCTGTAACCCATGGCAGGCACTCAACCAACTGCGCCATCTAGCTGTGGATTTCACGTCCTTGAAGTAGCTGGCTTTAGCCAATGTTTTTCCTCAAATAATTTGCAGTGCCGTAGATCAGGTATGGTAATGTAATGTACATAGGTACCAAATTAGCGATGTTCTGTAAATCTGTACCATCATGTATGACATTTCTTTTAGGTTACTAAAAAAGTAATTGACTAGTATAACTCGTTCTTGCGAGAGCTGGATATTTGCAAAGGAAGCGAAGCGTAGTTTCTTCATCCTCCTCGTTTCTACAACTTCTGCAGTGGGTGCTCCCATTCTTCTGGCATGCGTACCGAGAAGGTGTTCGTTGATAATGCCCACAACATTCCTTAATACATTCCTGGTTAGAACTAGAAGTGTGCTTGTTTTGTGCAGATTTATTGAAAATAAACCTCGAAGTAAGAGAAGTATGGCATCTGCAATCAAAATGGTGTTTATTACCTGAAGTGCGAGTATGTGGTGTCCTCATTATTTGTTAGTGTTTTTAACCCAAACTCGAAGTCATAAAGCGAGTGCTGTATCTGGCTTAGTTGACTTATGCTGTTCAGTTTGCTTAAATGATTGAAAAATTGGACCACTCTTGAATGCAGGCGTGTTTTATCAGAGCAGACGGCGAGACCTTCTAAGATGGTGTAGTGTTCATATTTCCTTTGTCCTTGGTGGCACGTTTCTACAATTGGGCTGCAGCAAAAGGCACCCCTCTCTTTCTGTACCTTGATGTCTTGTAGCACGCATAGCAAATTTGTCGCCTTTGTCCATAATTGTCGCTCAGCACCTACGTTGCTCTGTAAGCCAGGGAGAAAGAAAATAGTTGAGTGGCTGAGTTCAGTCCACAAGTGAGGTGACTTGAGCCTGATGTCTGATCGTGCTGTTTTCCGAGCCTGTCCAGCGAAAAGAGGCGAAGACTATGTTAAGTGCTGCAGGTTGAAATATATATAAATGCTTGCTTGATTAGGGGCCTTCCCCGATCTGAAACCGGATTCAGTAATATCGGTCTGACACTTGTGACTCTTCCTAACCACTCCTGGATATTGGGTTTCCAGCTTGGCTTGTTATCGTAGATGAGAGCTATAAATTTTGGGCTGACGGTTAAGTGCAGAGTACTACTGCACAGGAAGGCGGAGGATGTTGTATCACTTTTGTGTGTCAACGCCAAGTTGGCCGCCATGACATAGGTCCCAGCTGTATTGGCGTCCCACAACAACGCTGATATCATCAGAGAGTAGTTAAGAATTGTATCCAAGAAGGTGAAAGAAGAAGAGTGTCTTAAGTGCCAGGAAAGTGTACAATAAATTCCTCCTCTTTTTTCTCATCATCTCTTCTGAAGAGCGAGAGATCTCTCATCAACTTCGCAATTCAATGTAATATCACCGTAGGCACTCACATGATGTGTGTATAAAATATAATAGATTATTCGGTCAGACGACCATGGAGGTCCTCGAAGTCTTATGTCTTAGGTCGTATGGAGTTTATATTCCAGTCAAAACCCTTTCACTGAAATAAATCGACGATCGACGATCCTTACATTGGCTAGTAACAAAGTATAATTTTCAGTTTTCCATAAGCATTTCCTGACACATTCCCCGCAGTAAACAACAAAAACAAAATGGTAAAATGCTGACAATAGAATTAAGTTTTTTTACATTTACATTAAATTAAGTTAAACAAAACCAAAATTTAGTACTTTTAAATACATGCATAGTATAAATATATTTATTAAATTAAATCACTTGTCATTAATAAATAAAAGAATAAATCGACATTAATTGAGTCAACGGCTAGTTTTTTTTTGTATTTTCTCGCACTGTAAGACGATCTAAGCCTCCAGGTACAGTAGTTTATATTCACAATTTTTCTAATTAAAATAAAGAAAGTAAATATTTGAAAATGTTCTCCATCACATCACCTACACATGAGTTTAATCGATAGTATCACGCCTAAGCAGTAGCGCCCAATCGCAGCAAGCAGCAGAGTAGTGTGTCCGGCTGAGATGAAGTACATAAATAGACATTCATTCGTAAGTTTGTTTCTTCTTTTGTTTCATTGTTTATGTTTTTCCTTCATAGACCATTAGACATTGCGACATTGCATTGAAATCGATGACTCGATGACTAACATGAAAAGTTGTACATTTTAGTTTTGGAAAGCACCGAAAATCAGCCGAGCCACAACGTTAACCTCTTCGATGTCACTGCCTGCTGAGTGCTTGGTCTTATCGGTGTCCATGCCGTCGTTAAATGAGAAGCGACCAAAGAGTTCGGCGTCCAGGAGCGCCAGGAAATCAGGACAGGCGGTTCATCCGAAACCGTTTAGATTATTTTAATTCACGGCCTATTTGAAGTGTTTTTTAATCTTATACGATGTTTCTCTTCTAGTAAGTCAATATCTAAGTGCCGCGCAAAATTGCTTGAAAATTTGTTTGTTTCCGACTGGCGTGTTCTTCATCCTTATTGTTATTCATCTATTCTGCACAGATACCTAAGAATTAATTCATGTGTATTCAATTGTTTGCCACAAGTAGACTTATTTATCAATAAATGTTTTGGAAATTAGTTGTGTTTAATTTTTGGTACCATTGAGGAGACTTATTTCCAGCGAACATTGACTGAGTAAAAACTTTCAACGTTGAGATTTTGACCGCTAAATCTAAGCAGTGGTTAGTAAGGCTTTTCTGATGGATTTCACGACTCAGCTTCCAGCTGGCACCGCGGCCCTCTTAGGTCTGCCAACGACTTCCGCACACCTTTCTGCGTGTGCTGGTGTGTGTATTAACCGATCCTGAGAGTTTGAAGTGCATCCGGCAACATTGAGATTTTGACCGCAAAATCTAAGCAGTGGTTAGTAAGGCTTTTCTGATGGATTTCACGACTCAGCTTCCAGCTGGCACCGCGGCCCTATTAGGCCTGCCAACGACTTCCGCACACCTTTCTGCGTGTGCTGGTGTGTGTATTAACCGATCCTGAGAGTTTGAAGTGCATCCGGCAACATTGAGATTTTGACCGCAAAATCTAAGCAGTGGTTAGTAAGGCTTTTCTGATGGATTTCACGACTCATCTTCCAGCTGCCACCGCGGCCCTCTTAGGCCTGCCAACGACTTCCGCACACCTTTCTGCGTGTGCTGGTGCGTGTATTAACCGATCCTGAGAGTTTGAAGTGCGTCCGGCGACATTGAGATTTTGACCGCAAAATCTAAGCAGTGGTTAGTAAGGCTTTTCTAATGGATTTCACGACTCCTCTTCCAACTGCCACAGCGGCCCTATAAGGCCTACCAACGACTTGCGCACACATTTCTGCGTGTGCTGGTGTGTGTATTAATCGATAGTGAGAGTTTTGAGAGCATCCGACAATATTGAGATTTTGACCGCAAAATCTAAGCAGTGGTTAGTAAGGCTGCTTTTCTGATGGATTTCACGACTCATCTTCCAGCTGCCAACGCGGCCCTCTTAGGCCTGCCAACAACTTCCGCACACCTTTCTGCGTGTGCTGGTATGTGTATTAACCGATCCTGAGAGTTTGAAGTGCATCCGGTGACATTGAGATTTTGACCGCAAAATCTAAGCAGTGGTTAGTAAGGCTTTTCTGATGGATTTCACGACTCAGCTTCCAGCTGGCACCGCGGCCCTATTAGGCCTGCCAACGACTTCCGCACACCTTTTTGCTTGTGCTGGTGTGTGTATTAGGCGATCCTGAGAGTTTGGTGTGCATCCGGGAACATTGAGATTCTGACCGCAGAATCTAAGCAGTGGTTAGTAAGGCATTTCTGATGGATTTCACTACTCATCTTCCAAATGCCACAGCGGCGCTATAAGGCCTGCCAACGACTTCCGCACACCTTTCTGCATGTGCTGGTGTGTGTATTAATCGATCCTGCGAGTTTGGAGTGCATCCGGCAACATTGAGATTTTGACCGCAAAATCTAAGCAGTTGTTAGTAAGGCTTTTTTGATGCATTTCACGACTCACCTTCCAACTGCCACAGCGGCCCTATTAGGCCTGCCAACGACTTCCGCACACCTTTCTGCATGTGCTGGTGTGTGTATTAATCGATCCTGAGAGTTTGGAGTGCATCCGGCAACATTGAGATTTTGACCGCAAAATCTAAGCAGAGGTTAGTAAGGCTTTTCTGATGGATTTCACTACTCATCTTCCAGCTGCCACAGCGGCCCTATAAGGCCTGCCAACGACTTCCGCACACCTTTCTGCATGTGCTGGTGTGTGTATTAACGCTCCTTAGAGTTTGAAGTGCATCCGGCAACATTTAGATTCTGACCGCAAAATCTAAGCAGTGGTTAGTAAGGCTTTTCTGATGGATTTCACTACTCATCTTCCAACTGCCACAGCGGCCCTATTAGGCCTGCCAACGACTTCCGCACACCTTTCTGCATGTGCTGGTGGGTGTATTAATCGATCCTGAGAGTTTGGAGTGCATCCGGCAACATTGAGATTTTGTCCGCAAAATTTAAGCAGAGGTTAGTAAGGCTTTTCTGATGGATTTCACTACTCATCTTCCAACTGCCGCAGCGGCCCTTTAAGGCCTGCCAACGAATTCCGCACACCTTTCTGCATGTGCTGGTGTGTGTATTAATCGATCCTGAGTGTGGACTGCATCCGGCAACATTGAGATTTTGACCGCAAAATCTAAGCAGTGGTTAGTAAGGCTTTTTTGATGCATTTCACGACTCATCTTCGAACTGCCACAGCGGCCCTATTAGGCCGGCCAACGACTTCCGCACACCTTTCTGCATGTGCTGGTGTGTGTATTAACCGCTCCTGAGAGTTTGAAGTGCATCCGGCAACATTTAGATTTTGACCGCAAAATCTAAGCAGTGTAAGGCTTTTCTGATGGATTTCACTACTCATCTTCCAGCTGCCACCGCGGCCCTATTAGGCCTGCCAACGACTTCCGCACACCTTTCTGCATGTGCTGGTGTGTGTATTAATCGATCCTGAGAGTTTGGAGTGCATCCGGCAACATTGAGATTTTGACCGCAAAATCTAAGCAGTGGTTAGTAAGGCTTTTTTGATGCATTTCACGACTCATCTTCGAACTGCCACAGCGGCCCTATTAGGCCGGCCAACGACTTCCGCACACCTTTCTGCATGTGCTGGTGTGTGTATTAACCGCTCCTGAGAGTTTGAAGTGCATCCGGCAACATTTAGATTTTGACCGCAAAATCTAAGCAGTGTAAGGCTTTTCTGATGGATTTCACTACTCATCTTCCAGCTGCCACCGCGGCCCTATTAGGCCTGCCAACGACTTCCGCACACCTTTCTGCATGTGCTGGTGTGTGTATTAATCGATCCTGAGAGTTTGGAGTGCATCCGGCAACATTGAGATTTTGACCGCAAAATCTAAGCAGTGGTTAGTAAGGTGTTTTTGATGCATTTCACGACTCTTCTTGCAACTGCCACAGCGGCCCTATTAGGCCTGCCAACGACTTCCGCACACCTTTCTGCATGTGCTGGTGTGTGTATTAATCGATCCTGAGAGTTTGGAGTGCATCCGGCAACATTGAGATTTTGACCGCAAAATCTAAGCAGTGGTTAGTAAGGCTTTTTTGATGCATTTCACGACTCATCTTCGAACTGCCACAGCGGCCCTATTAGGCCGGCCAACGACTTCCGCACACCTTTCTGCATGTGCTGGTGTGTGTATTAACCGCTCCTGAGAGTTTGAAGTGCATCCGGCAACATTTAGATTTTGACCGCAAAATCTAAGCAGTGTAAGGCTTTTCTGATGGATTTCACTACTCATCTTCCAGCTGCCACCGCGGCCCTATTAGGCCTGCCAACGACTTCCGCACACCTTTCTGCATGTGCTGGTGTGTGTATTAGGCGATCCTGAGAGTTTGGAGTGCATCCGGCAACATTGAGATTTTGACCGCAAAATCTAAGCAGTGGTTAGTAAGGCTTTTTTGATGCATTTCACGACTCATCTTCGAACTGCCACAGCGGCCCTATTAGGCCGGCCAACAACTTCCGCACACCTTTCTGCATGTGCTGGTGTGTGTATTAACCGCTCCTGAGAGTTTGAAGTGCATCCGGCAACATTTAGATTTTGACCGCAAAATCTAAGCAGTGTAAGGCTTTTCTGATGGATTTCACTACTCATCTTCCAGCTGCCACCGCGGCCCTATTAGGCCTGCCAACGACTTCCGCACACCTTTCTGCATGTGGTGGTGTGTGTATTAGGCGATCCTGAGAGTTTGGTGTGCATCCGGCAACATTGAGATTTTGACCGCGAGATCTAAGCAGTGGTTAGTAAGGCTTTTTTGATGCATTTCACGACTCATCTTCCAACTGCCACAGCGGCCCTATTAGGCCTGCCAACGACTTCCGCACACCTTTCTGCATGTGCTGGTGTGTGAATTAATCGATCCTGAGAGTTTGGAGTGCATCCGGCAACATTGATATTTTGACCGCAAAATCTAAGCAGTGTAAGGCTTTTCTGATGGATTTCACTACTCATCTTCCAGCTGCCACAGCGGCCCTATAAGGCCTGCCAACGACTTCCGCACACCTTTCTGCATGTGCTGGTGTGTGTATTAACGCTCCTTAGAGTTTGAAGTGCATCCGGCAACATTTAGATTCTGACCGCAAAATCTAAGCAGTGGTTAGTAAGGCTTTTCTGATGGATTTCACTACTCATCTTCCAACTGCCGCAGCGGCCCTTTAAGGCCTGCCAACGAATTCCGCACACCTTTCTGCATGTGCTGGTGTGTGTATTAATCGATCCTGAGTGTGGACTGCATCCGGCAACATTGAGATTTTGACCGCAAAATCTAAGCAGTGGTTAGTAAGGCTTTTTTGATGCATTTCACGACTCATCTTCCAAATGCCACAGCGGCCCTTTAAGGCCTGCCAACGACTTCCGCACACCTTTCTGCATGTGCTGGTGTGTGTATTAGGCGATCCTAAGAGTTTGGTGTGCATCCGGCAACATTTAGATTTTAACCGCAAAATCTAAGCAGTGGTTAGTAAGGCTTTTTTGATGATATTAGGCCTGCCAACGACTTCCGCACACCTTTCTGCATGTGCTGGTGTGTGTATTAATCGATCCTGAGAGTTTGGAGTGCATCCGGCAACATTGAGATTTTGACCGCAAAATCTAAGCAGTGGTTAGTAAGGCTTTTCTGATGGATTTCACTACTCATCTTCCAGCTGCCACAGCGGCCCTATAAGGCCTGCCAACGACTTCCGCACACCTTTCTGCATGTGCTGGTGTGTGTATTAACGCTCCTTAGAGTTTGAAGTGCATCCGGCAACATTTAGATTCTGACCGCAAAATCTAAGCAGTGGTTAGTAAGGCTTTTCTGATGAATTTCACTACTCATCTTCCAACTGCCACAGCGGCCCTATTAGGCCTGCCAACGACTTCCGCACACCTTTCTGCATGTGCTGGTGGGTGTATTAATCGATCCTGAGAGTTTGGAGTGCATCCGGCAACATTGAGATTTTGTCCGCAAAATTTAAGCAGAGGTTAGTAAGGCTTTTCTGATGGATTTCACTACTCATCTTCCAACTGCCGCAGCGGCCCTTTAAGGCCTGCCAACGAATTCCGCACACCTTTCTGCATGTGCTGGTGTGTGTATTAATCGATCCTGAGTGTGGACTGCATCCGGCAACATTTAGATTTTAACCGCAAAATCTAAGCAGTGGTTAGTAAGGCTTTTCTGATGGATTTCACTACTCATCTTCCAACTGCCGCAGCGCCCCTTTAAGGCCTGCCAACGAATTCCGCACACCTTTCTGCATGTGCTGGTGTGTGTATTAATCGATCCTGAGTGTGGACTGCATCCGGCAACATTGAGATTTTGACCGCAAAATCTAAGCAGTGGTTAGTAAGGCTTTTCTGATGGATTTCACTACTCATCTTCCAAATGCCACAGCAGCCCTATAAGGCCTGCCAACGACTTCCGCACACCTTTCTGCATGTGCTGGTGTGTGTATTAATCGATCCTGAGTGTGGACTGCATCCGGCAACATTTAGATTTTAACCGCAAAATCTAAGCAGTGGTTAGTAAGGCTTTTCTGATGGATTTCACTACTCATCTTCCAACTGCCGCAGCGCCCCTTTAAGGCCTGCCAACGAATTCCGCACACCTTTCTGCATGTGCTGGTGTGTGTATTAATCGATCCTGAGTGTGGACTGCATCCGGCAACATTGAGATTTTGACCGCAAAATCTAAGCAGTGGTTAGTAAGGCTTTTCTGATGGATTTCACGACTCATCTTCCAGCTGCCACCGCGGCCCTCTTAGGCCTGCCAACGACTTCCGCACACCTTTCTGCATGTGCTGGTCTGTGTACTAACCGATCCTGAGAGTTTGGAGTGCATCCGGCAGCATTGAGCTGGCCCAGCGGCCCAATGGTGCCTACCTTTGAATTCTGTGTATTGCTGGTGATGTTATCTCATGTGTATTGATCAATCCGGAGACTGTGGTAAGGATTGCTTAACTCGATTAGCAAATACGACAATATGATGATTGCTTGTGGAATTGATGCATTTAATATTTACCAATGCGTCTATTACAGCATTGGAATGGTGGCATGCAGCAACTATATAAACTCTACAGCTCACACTTACAATATTTACATGCCAACAAATTCAAAATATAAATACGAAACAGTCGCCCCGTGCTATCTTCCATGCAAACACACAAACGGTCGACCGAATGATTTTATCTCAACAAAAAGTGTAAAATGATAGGAGAGGCCCCGACAATTTCAATCAAAGGAAAACCGATGAACTCAGATAAGGGATTACCCACGGCCGAGCGGTGGACTGCCCAACACCAAACAAGAGATAAGGGTTCTCTGAAAGAGGTAGCAACCCAAACCAAGAGAAGTAGTCACGGTTTACGATATGGTCATAGAACTACTCGTGTAATCGGTAATCCGGCGCCTTTGAATGCAAAGAGATTTCAGTAAATTGCTTTCTGTCGCCTACAATCTGGATATTAAATAGACCAGTGTAGGTGATGTCACTCTTAAGCTCAATGGCTAGGTTCCATCTTCGACACACGATACGTAAGTGTGTTGGTAGAAACATACTCTCAGCGAAATTCAATTAAAGGCCGATGCACTTTTGTCAGGGTGTTGGTTGTGTTAGATGTGTTCAGGAACGACTAACTTCTAATGTTACGTTTGAATTTTGATAGGTATCCTTTCTGCAACTTTCGGATTTTTTCGAGAATTCTGGCTTAGGACTCTGGTATGTCCAATCACCAAATTTTCTTCAAAATTTCTTTACAACACGGACCGGGAAAAGGCAGAAATTGGGCAAGAGAACGCAACGGCTTTCAAAATAATACCGGATCTAAAGTTGCGATATCTAAACGGTGCTTCGGAGGTGGATTCGAGAGCCGGAACATTTGTTTCCATCAACGGAGTCGAGAAAGAACACCACGGTTTGACGTCGCAATGCTACAATCGCAGCGGACTGCTAGGATCTGTGCCGACCGAGTCTCCCAGAAACTCACCGCCTGCACAAACCATCGAAGAAGAATGGAGTCGTTGTCAAGAAGCCATCAAAGAAGCTGCCACTGATGTGCTGGGTTTTACAACACCACAGGAGGAACCCATGGTTTGACGACGAGTGCAGGCAGGCACATGCAGCCAAGCAGGAGGCCTACAAGGCAACGCTGCATCGGAAAACGAGGGCTGTTCGTGAGCTCTACGATCAGAAGAGAAGGGAAGAGCATTCATTTTCTATTTCGAAATTCAATTCTATTCAAAACAATTCTATTGAGTTTCGCGATACCACGAATTGGCTCAATAGAATAGAATAAAAGCGAATAGACTTTTTGCGAATAGAAACTAGCGATAAGCCCCTATATCCCTGCCACATGAATGCCTTAAGCCCAGGAAAGAATATGTTTCACTCGAATTGACCGACGATCGACAAAGCTCGATTGTAAGACACCCCAGATCATTCCATCAATTTCCGTGATCTCTAGTTCACCACGTGATCAGGCTGGTGGCATTTCATGATCCTTCTCGCGCGAGAATAAAAAACAACACCCAATCGTATGTTTTAATATTTAACTTTATTCTTAATTATACAGACTTTTAGAAAGTAAATTTTCTTACACACGCAATTTAGTTTGTTTGCTTCATTTAAATCAGTTTCACTTTGCCCTCTGTTTTTAAATGCATTTTCTTAAGTGTTTCTTTGTTTTTTGTTTTGTTTTAAAATCTTCAGATACAATTTGTATTAATCAAATGAAAAACAGAATATATGTTGCTTTATAGTTGTCATCTCTTGGGTCGAATGAATTTTCATCATTTCATCCATCTTCGCTCACTTATCTACTTGCGTTTGCCTTTCTTTTCTTTCTTTCATTTTAAATAATATCTTTTTTTTTGTTTTATTTCACTTTGTTTATGCCTAAAAATTAATCTCGTTAATAGTGATAGTAAAATGAATAAGAAAATAAAAATTAACATGGTATATTAGTATTCTCAGAGTTTTCTTTCTTTTTTTTTGTTTTTTTGTATATAAAAATATCTTGCGTAAGATTCGTCGTTAGTATTATATATTCTTTTTGTTTGCTTTGTTTTATATTCTATGTTAAACATGGATAATGCTTGGAAGAATAAATAAAATTACAAACAACTGATGTCGATGATGAAAGTGTGTCGGTCTTTGTTGCAGGCCAGTCGAGATTTGTGTGTGTTTGAACCAAGGAAGCTGAGGAAACGTAAGAGTTTTGCTAAGCGTGCAACAAAACCTAAACACTTTGATCACGGTTTTTTTGTGTGTTTTTCAGTTGACTTTTCCTTTAATCCACGTTATGTATTTGATTGTTTGTGCTTTTGATTGTATGAATAATAAGATAAGAAGCAAATGTTATCATGCGTTGTGTGAAATCTAACGTGGTACTGTTTGTTGGGGATTCACGGGACTAATGCGGTTTGCCTATTCGACCATTTCTGTGGTCACACTTGAGACCCGACGACGAAACTGAGATGTCATCGTCATTCGACCGAACATCATCTTTTGAAGAGGTACCCGACTTCGCAGCTAGTAGTCCATATTTTTGAAAGATACATCATACATCAGGTACATGTAATCAAAGAATTTCAAGGGACAACAGCGGTAGAAGTCGGACAACTCTCTGCTCTTTGACGAGCAGGAGTGCACAAGTTTTGACGGAACCGATGTGAGTCCAATGAGCTCACATTAAACCTAGAATCAATCATGCTCTTTAAACACGACAAAACGATGCAATGGTTATGAATTCCTCCCGAGAGGTTGCATAATAATTACAGAGAACTATGTCCAATCGTTTACAGAGGGAACTCCTTCAAGATGTTCTAATGCTTTGAATGGTCCGAGCTGGACCTGGGCCTCAATCAAAAAGCTTCACAGTCTACCCGTCTCCACTGGTTGAGGTTCTTCTTCACTTGTGTTCGCCACTTCAGACGCGGGCTACCTCATTTACGCCGTCCCCCACGTTCGGTGTCAAATTTGATAGACACCGAAAGAAGAACGTCAAAAGTGTACAATTACAAAACAACATTTCAACGGGTCACATTTCAAAACCTCACCAGACACGATTACAAATAAGTTAACAAACAATGACAGAACAGAAGGACACACGAATTCTCATTTTCAAGCTGAGCCACGGCACATTCCCCAGACGCAACATTCTACAGGCAGTGAAAATGGATAGATAAAACGGTAACAATTTTGCAATAAATGTGCTTTGCATATACAAGTGCTTGCTGAAGAAGCTACGTTGATTTAGTATACATGTAAATATTTTCTTTTAAATGGTTTCTAAGGTTTGAACAATGGACGGATTTGATTTCATTCAATTTGTAAAACGGGCATATCAAAAACTACGATATTCATCTAGCATAAGCAGAGAGGAAAATTAAGACAATCAAGGTAACGTACGGAATAATTGATGTTCGAAAGGAAGGAACTTAGTGTTGGATTTGTGGTGACGTTGGTTCAGTATTTAGGATCGGATTTGGTTTATTTCGAGCTTTAGAGAAGAATTTAATTGAACGAAAAAAAACCTTTCGTTACGAAGGGTGATTCATCGGTTTTTTGACAGATCACGCTTGGCTCTTATCAAACTGCTTTGACATTTTTGTTCATCATGACAAGGCTCACACCATCACAACAGCGTCTTCAAATTGTTCAGCTGCACTACAAAAATTAGTGTTCTGCGAGAAACGTTTCTCGTGCGATTTGATGAACTTGAGGTGGACCATAATCGACCCATATGTCGATTCGAGCTTTAACTTTAGTGGATGATACGCGTCCGCGGAAGTGGTACCTCCAGCACGTAGTGAGGATACTCTAGCTGTAGCTAAGAGTGTATAAGAAAACCATGACAAATTAATTTGTCGTCGTCTTAAGCAGCTTTGATTGGCGCATTCGACTGTGTGCTTTCTGAAATTCAAGCACATGGTGAGAAATGCGTCATACAGCGCGTGAAGCAATGGACTTGTTGAGACCTCATTTTGGTGAGCATTCATGTTTTGCTACGATGAATTGGTCGCCAAATGGTGCGGAATATGTAATCACAGGACTTCAGGGCAAAGCCAACTGCGATTGACGCCTGAGAAGCCAACATTACTCGTATGATGCTCGAACGAGTCACCCAAAACTGGCCGTTCTCAGACGTAGTCAGTCGTGGCCATTCAAATACATGTGTTTTATTTTACATTATCATGATGAATCACCCTTTAGAAGACCGTAGCGGGAATTTATAAAAGCGTAATAGTCATATCAAGAGAAGTCTGATTTGAGGTTTAGTGAAATCAATATTTTATTTATTTAATCAGTTTACTGCTCATGTTTCTTGAATATTTGGGCCACGTCTCGCTTAGGTCCTATTGGACCCATTGCGAGGCCCATGGGGATGTTATCATACTCAGAAGCAGTCTTTTTGACATGTAAATACATTTAAGAAGTTGCGACGATCCCGATAATTTTAATAGTGCACACGCTTCATTGAAGAAACGACCTTTTCCCACAACTGAACCATCTGAGTGAGTCTTTCCTTTGAAAGGGACAAACAAGTGATGTTAACAAATGTACTGAATTTCTACACATTATCAATGTTTTGCTTCAAATGCCCGATCAGCTGCTGCCAGTCTTCTATAAGAAAAGATTATTTTTGATTACAGAATTAACGTAGGTAACAAGAAAAACAAACAAGGTGACAGTGCCTGTCAGGTTGGGGTTGTCTGGAATGTGTTGGAACAGCATTCACCTAACAATGAACAGATTAACAAAAAATTCAATGTGTGCCACTGTGATCTGACAATTCATCAAACGAGCCTTTTCAAATAGGAAGAGTTTACCTAAAAACCAAAATTGCAATATCCAGCATGAGAAAAAAAAACAGCTTGGAGGAGGGACAAAATGACGAATAAATAGTGACACGCTTCGGAAATTACATTGGACAAGGCAGATAGATCCCACCAGCCACGATGGCATTAACCAATAAATGAAGCGAGCTCGAGCTATTCCAAACGGGCCTTAAGTCGGTGTTTCTTCACAATCGAGAATCATTCACGGTGAAGTTGTGGATTTTACTTCTAAATATGAGCATTTTGATGGAGACTGTCTTGAAATGATCGTATAAAAGATGGGATGCTAAAGATCTTCTTCTGAAGATAAGGTGCTTTTGAACTCTGTCAGTAACTCAAAATGGACTACAGACTCCCACGAGTGGAAAAAGTCATTCCCCAAAGCTTCTTTAAAAGATATTGGTACCTCGAAAGAAACACAAACGTTGATCGACTCGAAATTGAACCTAGACACAGTACACGAATTGAAACACCTTCCCACTACGCAAAGCTAGCCGACAGATGATCATCTACGCTCCTTAAATCATTGTCCTTTCTGATTGCCATTATGGCTCAGACGCAAATGAAATTGTACTAAACTCATGGTTCACATTTAATGAGATGTGTGCATTGTACGACCTCGACCCTACTGCCTCCTTCTTGGCTGCGCCAAAAGCGTCTTTGTCTTCGGGTGAGTATGAAGGTGTGTTGATTTGATAGGAAATTGGTTCCACTTAACCAAAAGATTGTGTGTGTCTCTTAAGAGCTAATCCCCGAACCGAGATCCACTAACGGATTTCACAGAAGGCATGATGCAATTAGTTAATCAATTGTAATAATCTCAAAAGCTATAATGACAAGAACTATTCATAGTGATGATATACAAAATGTTTTTTTAATCTGCTTAAGCTGTCTCTCTGTCTCTCTTTCTGTTGCATATCCACAGTGTGCTACTGTTTACATCATAATTATTGTTTGTTTTATTATTAATTTTTTTTTGTTTTTCTTCTCTTTACAATCTGCCATTAGGTAACTATTCGTCTCTTTCACGTTCACTTTTACTTTATTTTGTATTCTCACTTTTCAATTCAATTGACTAGATAATCTAATTCCAACCAGCGGCCGTACACAACTTCCCACTGCCGCCGTGTTGTCAAATCTGATTTTGTTTTCTTCGCTCATTCACATTCTGATTACTTTGGTACTACAAACTGTCCATATTCCTCGTCTATGCACTCCTCCTATGGTCTTGATGAGTTACTCGTATAAGAAAAAACAAAATGAAGCAACATTTTTTTCAAATTTGCAAAATATGAATAGAACATAAAATTTAAACAAAATAAAATGCTACCGAGAGATTACTTTTAGGATACTATTCGATTCTGCATCGAACATTCTATATGTGATGGTTATTCGTTCTTAAATCGCTTTTGACAAAAAATAAAAACCTTCGTTTTCTCCTCTTTAAATTATTTATAAATTACTTTTTGTTTTGTTTTGGTTTTTTTTCTTTAAATTTATGCTTAAAACAAAAAACGTTTGCTGCTATGGCTGCACAACTCAGTCTTTGTGACGGAAGTTTTCATTTTTCTTTCTCTTGTGAATATTCGTTTGTGATGTGCAATACAAAAAAAAACTTAAATAAGATTAGTATTCGAGCTTTTTTTTGTCTATATAAAAAAAAAGAGTCGTTCCTCATTTCTCACTGAAAACAAATGGAACATTATTTGATACCATACCTAACTGAGTATTGACTTAAAGATGTAACAAAGTATATATATAAAAAGAAGGAATAATCATACAAAAATGTGTGTTGTATATGAATAAATTGTCGTAAATTGTGTAAATGTGAGTTCAGATTGTGTGTCATTAAATTTGTTATACTCTCATGTTATTATTATTTTTTGTTTGCTTTGTTTTTGTTTTCTGATGATTTCATAGAGTTGCCTTGTAACTTTGTTTTTTTTTTTTTTTTATTTACATAACTATACACTTCCGTTGTCGTCGTTTCTGAGGTTCGGGTCTAAGAACAGCTCGTACTGCTTCTTCGAAGACCTAAAATGGTTTGATATTCGGTAAGCTTGTCTGGTTGGTTGTACAAATGATGCTTACCTGTTTGAGTCCTCGTTGAGTTAATGCCGAACATTCCATGTATTTCACAGCCCTGATTTTGTTAGCTAATTTTTGACCTTGTTCTCTTTTAAGTGGCGATAGACCTTGTTCTGCCAGACCACTTAGTGTTTCTCTATCGTCTCGCAAATCAATTTTTGTACCTAGAGAGGATGGGCAAATATAAACAATCAGATGTGATATCTAACTACTGTTGTAATTCAGAAAATTTAGATGAACTCTTGGAAACTAGGACACTATGATAATAAGTGGGTTACGGCTAATTCGAATTTTGTTGCTTAAATGTTGTTTGTAGTGAAGTTTTTTAACTCTGATAAAGCCAGTAAGAAGATGGCTGAGTGCTTTGGGAATCGAGTAGGCACTGACTGGCGTCAACCTGGCGATGCCCAGTGTTGCAACTTTTCCTAAACACCAATTGTGCTTTTTTTACCTCCAAGTGATAGCCATCGGGTACTGGTTGTAGTTTACCCGAGCTCAACATGCCAAACTTATAAGTGCGACCTCTATGTCCTAGAGGTTATAAAAAAAGGTTACAAACCTTTAGGTTGGGGGTTGTGCCGTCGAGGTAACTGCCCGCCACACAAAAGAAAAATAGTTACGAAGCTGATGACGAACCCTGCAAACGATATACGGACAACGATCTTCGGATTTGTACGTGGAGGTCCCTTTACAGGCCTCGTGCAGCCGAACTATTAGCGGCCCTAGACTGCTGCAAAGCAGATATAACCGCCATCCAAGAAGTGCGATGGGATGAACCGGGCAAAAAAACTGTGATATATATTACGGTGATTGCTACAAACAACAAAAACAGCGCCTATTTGGATGTGGATTTGTCGTTTGAGGCAGACTTAGGCAAGAAGTCTTATCGTTCAGGTCCGTGAACGAGCACCTCACGACAATTCGCATCCAGGCTAAATTTGCCAACATAAGCATCCCCCACAGAGGAGAAAGATGACGACACCAAAGACAGGTTCTATGAGCTCCTGCACAAAACGTATGAGCAATGCCCTAGCTACGACATTAAAATGGTTCTTGGCGATTTTAGCGCAAAGCTAGTAAGAGAGAACATCTTTGGTAGTACGGTGGGGAAGCACAGCCTACACGACACCACATAACGGATTTAGGCTGATCGACTTTGCTGCGGGGCGAAATGTTGTAGTATAATATATAATATGGGTGGCGCTACAGCCCGTAGAGGGCCAGGGCCTAGCTTCTCAGCAACCACTCGTGTTGTGCGTGCTATTGTTCTCTCACGAGTGGAAGGGACCTACAGTTTTACGCCGACTCCGAACGGCCAAGTTAGAGAAGCTTTTTCTAGACAGGAAATACTCTTTGAGCATTGTCAGTGACTCGAAAGAGGTGGGGCCGTGAAAATTATTTCTGTCGCTCGGAGCTGGAATCGAACCTACGACGTCGAGGTTGGGGTCGACGCACGTACCCACAACGCCACCGGCCACCACCATGTTGTAGTAGCCAGTACAAAATTCCCACATCTCGATATTCAACCGTCTATCAGATTGATCATATTGCGATCGACGCAAGGCACTCCTCCAGTATTATAGATGTCCGAACGTTCCGAGGTGCTAACATTGACTCGGACCACCACCTTGTTGTAGCCAGGGTAAGGTTGCGGATATCCCGAACACCGCCAAGACAAAGAAACACTGTGAGGAAGTTCAACGTCGGCCGGCTACAATCGCAAGAGATTGCCAAATCCTTTTCCGATCGTGTCTCCTTTAACCGCTTAAGAAATCCTACGCCGCCAACATCAAGTATTGAAGACCAGTGGCAGCCTCTGATGTGCTGGGTTTCAATCCGCCACCACAACGAAACCCCCGGTTTGACAATGATTGTCGGCAGACGAATGCAGCCAAGCAAGAAGCATACAAAGCGACACTGTAAAGAAGGACAAGAGTTGCTCGGGAGCTCTACGAGCAGAAGAGGAGAGACGAACACCGGCTTCTCAGGAGAAAAAAGAAGGAGCATGAGAAGTGCGCGATCGGCAGAATAGAGGGATATTACTGCAGGAATGAGGTACGGAAGTTTTACCAAAGGGAAAAGTGAACCAGTTAAGGTTGTAAATTCCGAACCGAAGCCTGTAAGAATGATCAAGGGAACATCGTAGTAGAGTCACAGTCGATGCTGAAAATATGGACGAACCATTTCTGCAGACTGTATTACGGCGACGAAGAACCAAATCCCGCTGTTCGGCAGAACGAACTATTCAATCCCAATGAAAGGGACGATGAAGATCAACAATTCCGTCCACCCGACCCGGATGAAGTAAGGATTGCTATATCTAAACTGAAATCCAACAAGGCTGCTGGACCTGACGGCCTACCCGCCGAGCTTTTTAAAGCCGCAGCCGATGATTTGGTAAGGAGCATAAAATATGGTCTGAGGAAAACATGCCTGATGAATGGAACCTCAGCATTGTTTGCCTGATCCATTAAAAGGAGACCCTTTGAACTGCGCCAACTACAGAGGATGAGTCTCCTTACTATCGCATACAAGAACTTATCTGCCGTACTGTGTGAAAGCCATTCGTTAACAACCTGGTCGGTCCATACCAGTGTGGCTCTCGGCCAGGAACATCCACCATCGACCAAATATTCACACTTCGGCAGATTTTGGAGAAAACCCAGGATACCTACCGATATCGATACCCACCACATTTTCATCGATTTTAAGGCCGCGTATGATAGCATCTATAGAGACGAGCTATAAGGAGCAATGTCTAGTTTTGGCATCCCTACCAAACGCGTCCGTTTGTGTAGGGATCCATGTGGATGACGATGGAGAATGCACGCTGCTCCATCAAGGTCGGTAAAGACCTAACCGAAACATTTAATGTCAAAAATGGATTCAGACAAGGCGACGCGCTGTCATGCGATTTTTTCAACATCGTTCTGGAAGGAATTGTTCAAAACTCGAACGCCAACACCAGAGGAACGACCTTCCAAAAGTCCGTACAACTACTCGCATATGCCATTGACATTATAAGAAGAACGCAGCGTTATGTCAACGCTTTTGTGAGTATTGCATCGGAGGCCGCGAAGATGGGTTAAGCGGTAAACGAGGGTAAGACCAAGTAATGTATGCTGTCAACGAGAAAGGACACCCAAAACCGACGTCTCGGTCAGAAGGTATCAGTTTGAGGTAGTCAAAAACTTTGTCTACTTAGGAACCGCTATCAATTCAGATGACATTAGCGCTGAAAACAAAAGAAAGAATAAGTCTTGCCAATCGGTACTTCTTTGTGCTAAGAGAGCAATTGGTAAACAAAGCCCTCTCTCGAACAACCAAGGTAATGCTTTACAAAACCTTAATCGTCCCAGTCCTGCTATATGGCGCGAAGGCATGGACTCTGTCAAAAGCGGATGAAGCAGCTCTTGATTGCTTCGAGAGGAAAATTGGTGGTGAGTGGAAGAGGAGATATAACGACGAACTATACGGGCTGTTCAGCGACATTGACTTAGCCAGAAGAGTGAAGATCTAACGATTGAGATGGCTAGGTTATGTAGAGCGGATGGAAGCAATGCTCCGGACCTAAAAGTCTTCGAATCCACCCCCGAGGGACGGCGCAGTAGTGGAAGCCCGCGACTCAGGTGGCGCACGCAAGTGGAAAGGGACCTCAACCAACAATGCGTGCGAAACTGGAGACAGCTAGCTAAAGATCGAGCTGGCTGGAGACGCTTGTTCAAAGATGTGGTCAAACTCATGTAGACAGCATTTAAATATTAGACCAATTAAAGGGGGTGAAGGGGTTTTTCTTTAGATACAACCACATGTACATATTTCAGTTCAATTCAACAGCCCCTTTATCTTTCAGAGGCACAGGCGCACGGAATTCTAATCCCAGCCCAATACTTTCCACAGACTACAATCCCCAGATATTCAAGGCCAGGGTAGCTCCTCTCTTTCTCGCTTCACCTTCGTCACCTACCGTATCTTGACCCTTGACAGTTACTCGAATTAGGGTATTAACAATCCCTTTAACACGCCCGAATTATAAAAATGATTTTTCTTATTCTTGTTCATCGAGAAGTTAATCACGTTAATATGATGTTCTGATTTGTTTCGGTATATTCGACTAAAAGCTACATTGTTGGCTCACTTTGCGACTAATGACATCAATGCCTTATCCGTCATGTCCTCGCATCACCGCCAGCGCGGATGTACTTTGTACAAGAAGTGAAAAAAGTGTATAGCCGCCCGACCAAGTTTTGAATGACACAAATAAGCCCATGATGGCAAAGTGAAATCACAAGCAATCAGAGGTGATTTAGGAGAAAAGAGATTCAGAATAAATTGAATTCTATTTTTGTTTTGATGGAGCACAAGTATCAACAACGCAATATAAACAGTTCAGTCGATAATTGATTGCTTTCAGTCACACATTTAGTATGGATAAGTTAAGATTAACTCGCTCTATGAATCCGTATCTAATCCATATCTTCCGCCTTTGTGCAATTCGCGTGTATGAACTTTTAGTCTAGTTTATTTGCAACACGGCAAAAACGTATCATGCCACAGAATAAGGTGGGAATTTTCTTCATTAAACACGTTGTTCAAATAAAAATGTTTCAATTTAATATTCTGTGTATGTAATAGATGCTAAAGTTATCCCGGAAACAGACTTAGACTACATGTGCTCGGTGAAGTGCCTGAGATTTTCTGACTTATCCTCTCTTTAGTTCGTTGTTTCACTTAGGAGAACTGGGCTATTAGGACATTGAATTGGAATCGCAATATGTAAACGGCACGTCGAAGAAAACAACCACACTACACTAGTCATGGTACCACACTAAATATGGGTGGCGCGACTATCTGCTCTATTGGTTGTATCACGATTGGATGTGGCTTTTCTTTGAACACCGCGGATGCCGTGTTCAACTGTGCTGGCAAAATGTAATGGCTGCAATTAATCTTTGACTCTCATCGGATGCATTTTTCGGGGCAATTCGAGCTTGCGCTGTTCGTGATTTTGCTTCCACGTGCAATGTGACAGTTACCAATTTCACACTGCTTGCACGTGGTTACGCTGCATTCTGGTGCAAGAAATAACCCCCGCCATTAAAGACGAGTGCTCAGGATAATGTTCCGAAACTACTGATTCCCACCCATTCCATAAAGTCAGAATTTCATAGCACTTAACTCGCATCTTACTTTCCCCCAGTCTCCGTCCCAGATGCCATTGTGGCTTTAAAAAAAAGAAATTACGCACTTCTGTCTCGTCATAGCAAATTGAGTCCGCCAACACTGCCATCACAAGTTTTATGACATCGAACTGCGATCCCCATTCGGATAACCATTAAAGGTAAACCAGTGCAATCCGCAGACAGTCAGGGCAGTGTGTACTCATTAGCACACATCAACACGAATGAACGTTTATCTGTCCTGACTCACCTTTATGTCCACTCTTTGCACAACGCATCTGTTGCGGTCAGGCGTGTGATGACTCGACTTTTGCGTGTTAACTACGGACTATTTCGGTAAAGAAGACAAAAACAAGAGCAGACAGTAACATGTGAAAGTCAGTAATCAGCTTTTCTCCAACTTAATCCTCTGCTTCCAATCGGCGAATGCAATTGATTTTCTGATACGCCCACACTACTGCATCGCATTCCTAAATCCTCCATCATCGACCGATTAATTCAACAAAACACACTTGAGTTCTCATTCACCCCCCTCTCCACTGTTCGTTTTTCAAATTAATTACTTTGAGTGCTTAAGTAATGATCCGAGTCTGTAGCGGGAAGATCGCATGGAGCAAAGCTTCACTTCAAGTACTCGACAGTGTTTTGTATTTTTAGACAGAAACCCCAGTCATGCATTATCCAAATGAGGGCAGCACTAAATGCAACTACAAGCAATCCTAACTCACCAACTAGAATGATCGGCGCATCAGGGCAGTGATGTTTGATTTCCGGATACCATTTCGATGTGACATTCTCAAATGAAGACGGGCTGGCCACGCTAAAGCATATTAGAAACACATCGGTCTGTGGATATGACAACGGTCTCAGCCGATCGTAGTCCTCCTGTCCTGCAGTATCCCATAGACCAAGTGACACCTGAATCGTATCCACTTGCATTGGTGCTGAATAATTATCAAATCTAAAATGTACGATGTCCAAAAATGAAAAACACACAAGTGAAAGTCCATATAAGCGAGACATGTATGACATATGATTGATTTCAAGCCATCACTTACACTGTAGGCACGTATTCCCCTGGAAAACTATCCGTTGTGTACGATATTAACATGCATGTCTTTCCGACAGTACCGTCTCCGACGACAACGCACTTAATTGGTCTTCCTGTTGACATCTAGAACGAAAAGCAAACAACAAAAAAAAAGATTAAAAAAGAGGAAAAAAAATAAACATATCACTGTTAAGCTAAGCTAAAGGCAAGGAGAAAACTTCGCCCACACCGCCACCGCAAACCTACCCTCGTTTAATTAGAACACAAGAGAAAAATGCAAATGAAAAAATGAAGGAAAAAAGAATTTAACTAAGCAAACGCAAAAAGACACGACTTTATGATATATGGAATGCAATTTACTAGAATTCTTGCGATTTATTTCGATGGAATTTATTATTGGGGGTGTTGACGTTATGGATATAAATAGTCAATTAAGTCATTTGTACTGCAGAGCGGCGCTCCCATTTCTGAGATGATTTGTCGGGAATGCTAAACAAAAGGATAAACCGCACACATCGCGCACCACATTACATTTGAAAATGTTTTGTCGTCAATTGCATGCAAAAACAAAAACCAAGCAAAAAATTCACTAAACTAATAATCAATTGCACGGAAATGACAACGCCTGCAGCTGCTGCCTGTGTCCCAAACAAAGCACACAATATTTTACTCCCTTTTGAGGTGGAGGCGCAGGCAGCAGGCCTCGCCTATAGATTCACTGTTTGTGGATTTACCTTCTTTTTTTTGCGTTTTTTTTTTTTCTTATTTGCGAGTAGGTCTAGTGAAACAATTTGTACTCTGTTCTCTTTTTTGTTGTTACTTTTATATGTGACTTAGTTTTCTTCTTGCATTAATCAATTAGATGTTTTATGCTTCTTTTTAGTTAATTAAATAAAACAAAAACGAAAGAAGGAGACCCTCGCTCCTTTCGCTGAAATGAAAATGAAAATGACACTATGCCTAAACTACTCAGAAACTCAGAAAGCAAAACTGAATGACAGGCGGTCGATGGTTGCGTTCACCAGTGAATATATTTGTTCGTTGCAGTGGTGAAATGAGATATGTCAGTCTGGTGGGTGATTTGGTGTACATAGAATGATTGTATTCAGTGACGGAGATTGGATAACTACATGAACTACAGGAATTAATACAGAAAATAATTGCGTTGTTTGCAAATATGTGTAAATCTGTTCAAGAGATTATATGTTAATTAAGATCTAAGTTTCAAGTGGAGATCACATGTGTCGCTATCAGCATAAATTCACAACGGAAAGTTGCAAGTTCTACCATAACAGGTCGTAAGAACTTAACTAACTTAACTTGTTTATAGAACTTAACGCATCTTCTCAAGAGGTAGCGTTTTAAAGAATTTTCTAAGAAATTTCAAGACTTGGAAGAAAAATCGAGTTCTTAGAAGCAGAAAGCTTTCACATACGTAAGCTGATGCGTTAATGTTTTGTGCAAGGGAGCTGAGATATATGTGATAAAATCCCAACACTTAGAGGGAACACACAGAGCGTATTTGAAAGCATCCTCATTCACATACACTATTCGAAGCTTAACTTGGAATTACAATTAACCAATCAATGATGACATATAGCTGTACACAATTTTTCATTCGTTTCTATTTATTTGTGTTTGTGCATTGTGTGAAGACTAGAGTATTATTTATTATAGAAGTATCCCTCTCCTGCCACAAAAATCCATTTGCAAATGTTCCTGCGAATAACAACAAAGCACCCTACAACAGGAAGTTTCTTTCAACCATTCGCAGCGCCATCTCGTCTTCAACGATGCAATACAGTTTTCAGTGGTGCATTTCTCAGTTGTGTTCACAAAAATTCCCCTGAGCCGGGTGTGTGCTTCAATTGATTGCCAGAGTATTGCAGCAATCACCAGCGTTTGACGATAACAATTTATCACTAGAAGGTTGTTATTTAAAAATTGATTCCACCCAAGTTCAGCTTTGCACTCATCGTGCTACTAAGCCGACTGCAATAAAATGCATGTTCCTTCTTAGTGGCGGTCTTTAAGTACAAAAAACAATAAGATCTTGATAAGCGGTATTTATCACAAAGGCAAACAGTTCTGCGTACAAGTATGACACGTTGTAAATTGAATCATAATTGCGATGGCAAATGGGAACAGGCGCTAATAGCGACACGTGCCGCACGACGCCACACTGAGGGTGATTAAGAACCGTTTTGTGGGCATTTATAGCATTTGGAGAAGGTTGTTTACTTCGCACATTTTCACGGCGTAGTCGATTAAAAGGTTTGACGTGCATACCGTGGGATTTTAATTTTAAGTGACAGATTAACTCTTGTCTTTTAGTTGGTTAGGGATAAGATAGAAGGAGTTCGGCTGCGGATTCGAGTCTTATTTCGTTTTGTTAGAAAAGGGTTGTTTTTTTTTTTGCAATTAACCTTTTTTTCTTGCAAAACCAAGTGAAAACGACTATTGAGAGTCGTCTGCTTCTTTGGGTGGAGCTATAGTACGCGGTGGATCTGGGCTTAAGCCAACAAGCTTCTCTAGCTAGCGCGAAGACAAGCTGACGGTCTCCCGTTGTGCGCACCATGTTGGTTGAGGCCTTCTGTTCCTATTGTGAGCCATTTAATACACGAACGTTCTGTGATGCTTTATCTGCCAGGTTCGGTGTGGAAGACACACAGCTCAGTGTGCATGCATTTATCAGAACTTAATTCAAAAACCAATGTCGTCTGACTGACAAAAAATTGGTACATATCAAAGGACAGATAAAACTTCTCGTTTGCAAAAAGAAAACATGGTCTGTGTTATCTATCATTTTAGTTAATTATTTTTAGCAAAACTTTAACCTTGTGCAACCCTAGAAGGAAAACCTCAGGCTTAACGGTTTTTTTTTCTGAGTTCTGATTGTGTGAACTTTCAAAATGCATTCATAATGTCCTAATCGGAAAATGCGGTATAAGAAGGGAACTCGTAGCTACTGGTGAGGGAGACCAAGCCCGAACAGAAGGCCGCAGTGGATCGGCACCAGGCCAAAGCATCCAACGATCTGAGCAGGTCAGAATATGTCAAGGAGGCCAGAGTGAATGGGCACGAGGTCACAGTTTTATCGACCAGGTTAGTGATTGCGTCACACTGCGACGTTGGACTGCAGAAGAGGGCGGAATCAAATACACCATCGATCGGAGGCGGCTGAACGGATTTGTAGGAGGGACTTGCAAGACGGTGGGAAGAGTGAACGCCGAGATAGGGATCGATAAACTCAGATCGTGGTGCGAGGTCCTCGTTGTGCCGGACGAGAGCCAGCAGTACCCGATGCTAATTGGTCGGAAGCTGCTAGACCAACCGCACGTAAAATGATAAAGACGTACAAACGCGTGTCCTTCACTGACTGTAGGGCGGAATCACCTAAAGCACAGGTTGTGTCAGAAGAAAAAAATAATCCACTTGGGCCTCCCATCAATGCGGTGCGGGACCGCTTCGGCAAGAAGGGTGTTAAACTGCTCACTGAGGGGAGTCGATGCGGACGAGTTGCGAGGCCAACGAGGCGTGGCCATAAGAAACACCAAAAAGGCACAAGTAAGATTCGATGCCAAGAGTCAGCGCCTACCATCGTATCAGCAAGCGGACCTAATGATGATCAAAACCGAGCCACCTATTCTTATACACCACCATGGCATCGGACGGAAACACTGGGACTAGCTCTCGAAGGAAGGGCAAGGCAAGGACATTAGCGAGGGAGACGGTTCCGATCCGGGAGGCGATATCGATAGTAGGACGACCGAGCTGTAACTTTAGATGCACACGGGTATAAAAATCCGCGTCACAGATGGCCCGGGGATAGTCTTGTGGTCGTCACCTGAGCGGTCGCAGTAGCAGTAAATAAAATAAAATAAAGTCATTGAACTCATCACGCTGTTAGTTTCTATTCAGATGCTAGTTTCTCTTATCAAACGTACGCTTGGATATTGTCTTTTTTGCTCCAAACTGCGAAACACACATTTATTTTTCTTAAGACACCAACCTCTTGCTCCTTTCGAAATAGGAGTAAAGGACAAATTACAATGACATGTAACACAGACGTGCAGTGGTGATAAACTACAGTGGAGCATACAAAAATTGAGTCTTTCCACATCCGGTCATGAATTTCATTGTTCGGGTCATTAGTGCAGTTGCGATCAAGAAGGGCATTATTTAAAAACGTTTTTGGGGCGAAATGGGAGTGCTAGTAGACATGACAAGGCAGGTAGTAGTCAATACGGCTGAGCGATGTTTCTTAAAGCGGAAATGTATGCAAATATGCAACATCATTCATTCGAATCATCATTTTTAGTTTACAGAGAAGTTTGTAAAATATGCCAATGAAAGAGAGAACTTGCTACGAAAAACAATTCGAGTTAGCAAGACTTCGAGTTATCAAGTAGAATACACATTTGGTGTTTTATCTTATCTTCTCACAGCCCAAGCCTGGCTAACGAAGCGCATCCCCCATTATGACAAGAAGTAGAAGACTGGCCTCGGATACCGCCTACGCTGGGGCTTGGGCCCATTTGGAGCCAGGCTTGAATGGTGGCAGTATACGAGCGTCTGGTGGCGTACCTGTCCAGCTCGGCAGAATGTTGGGCTTAACCTGAAGTTATCAGCAACCGGACAAATCTCGAACGGAGGGAAGATGTTGTGCAAATTTTATGTCAATAATGAACACCTTTCCACACATAGGCATCCATAAATACATTTGGTACTGTCAACAGAACTCGTTGTTAGATCTCCTTGTAGTACCTTCGGGTATGAAACGGATCATTTGTGATGTTCGTTTGATAAGAGGGGCTGAAGTGTCAACTGTTCATCAGCTGGTTTTGTGTACGATAAACCTCACTGATAGAGTACCTCTTCCGCCAAGGCGCAAACCAAGAGTGGTTACACGCATTCAATGGGAGGAACAGTGAGGTGAAGCAATACTTTGCACGGCGCATATCGAAAAGGTTGGAACAACTTTCAACTGCTCCTCTTCGCATATAGTGGACGAACGTCTACTGTTTTCAACAGCTGTCATTATCTCTGCACAGGATGTATATGGAGTAAAGTGGCCTGAAGTGGAGGCTGATGGTGAGAAAAGAACTGAGTGGTTTAAGACACCCGGAGCTCAAGAAGCCATCAGAGAGAAGAAGAGGACCTGCAGAGACTGGATTCTCTTGGGGGAACCTGCTTCTAGCAGCCGATACCTACCACAAGGCGCGAAGAACTTACAAGTTCGCTGTGCGAGAAGCTAAATGGCAGCCATGGAGTTTGGCGAGAAGCTGCAAAGCGACCATAGATCTGCGAAAAAAGTATAATCTCCGCCCACTCAGAGAAAGTCAAACCCAAAGATGTGTTGCTATCCATAGAGAGGAATATTCAACGCAGATGGAGCGAACAATTTTCTGACCTACTCAATCTTACTGAGGATAGCAGTCTCATGGTTTTGAGTAGGGCGGAGAATGGTCCAACGGTGAAGGCAGTCATTTTGGCGAATGAATCGCTAGAAGTGGGCAAATCCGCCGGTGTGGCCCCTGTCAGAAATACTTAAAGCAGCGGGTAAAGATGAAGTTTTGTAGCTCTTTCGTGTCATTAGGGAGGCCTGGGAGAGGGGCGAGACACCTAGCTATTGGCAGCTATTGGCAAACCATGGTGATTGTTCATCTTTTCAGAAAGGACACTAAGGAATAAGAGGCGCCCGGATGAGATATACACTATGCGGCAGGCATGTGTGGCGTGTGTTAAATGCGATTCCATCGGGAAGGCTTTGCCTTGGCAGACCGATGTGGATAGACGAAGTCCAAAAGCAGTAAAGGCCTGGAGATCTCTAGCGCGTGCGTCTCCCACCACCCATTTAGCGGATAATGCGAGGCAGAATTATGATGATGAAAATACTTAAACATGCGCACTGCACTGTTTATAGGTGCCAATAGTCTTTGTATTTGGCTTTCCTATTTTTATTTTAGAGGGGCCTAATACTTATTTATTTTTAAAGATAACTACCTTACTACTCACACGTAAGAGCCCAAAGAAGAATACCCTATACAAACACAGTGCCGTCGAAGCAATCCATTAACACACAGAATTTATGTCTATCCAGGCGATTACATCTCTTCAGAATTCGACTTATCGAAATTGACGCCAAATAATCTCTTCGAGTTATCAAGACATTTGAGTTATCGAAGAAAAATTACAAGCAAATTTCAGTATTGGCTCTATTGCCATCCAATTTTGTTCGACGTAACTAAGTTTGACTCTATATATATATAGCGCATTACGCATGGTACCAAAGCATTCCTGCAAGCATTCATAAACTTCCCAATGTACATTCAAACGATATCATTGAAGCCTGCTTACTGCCAATTGGTTAATTGTCCGAAGAAGACCAAGAAGCTAGCAAAACAGGAATAAAATCTATGTCCGCAGCTGGAAAAAAATCTTCACAAGTGTGGAAGATTTTACTAAAATTGGTCCAGTGGTCTCTAGGTTATAGACATTTGTAAGCTCGAGGCTAATGGTGGGTGGGGTATACAGCCCCATCACTGACCGTTTTAAAAACTTCTTAAAAATCCGTAGTTTACTGACTCAAAGCGCAATATGAAAAAGTTAGATCCTTGCACATCTAATAACTTATAACCAGACACTTAAGCAAGCTCATGTCATTGTACATGCATTATAGCTTGTGGTTGAATCAACGCAAAAAATACCAAAGATTGCAAGCCAAATTCATCTCTAGAAGAGAATAAGGACTTCTTCATTCGCTTTTCAAACTTTCCATCCTTTTACGCTGTACAACTGGACTGTTCCAATAAATAATCTCCTTTTTTGTGGATCGGAAAATGACTGACTGAGATCCTGTGCGTCGTGCGAGCTTTCTTCCGTCCATATCCTACAGATGAGCTGGTGCATGTGCTCGTATTCAGGTGCTTTAAAGATGTTTAGTCTCCGTCAATACCACCAGCTGTAGTAGATTCCATACTCTTATCTACTTACTTATCAGGCAGACGACCCATGAAGGGTCTGAGCCTGAGCAATTGCTGCCGTCCATCGGTGACGCCCTGGGCACGCTGCTTCCAGTCATCAAGGCCAAGCTGTCTTACATCCGCGATGACTTCATTTCCTTCCTTCCTCTCCTTCCCAAACTAGGAGGCTTGGATTCGAAGACCCTCTTTGCTGGAGCGTTGTTGTCCATGCGCTCGATGTGGCCGAGCCAGTGTAGTCGATGGATGTTTGCCTTCTGCCTACATCCACACATTGTACAGTTCGTAGAGTTCGCGGTTGTGTCTTCTCCTCCATTAGCCGCAGACGGACCAAATAACCGACCCAGAATTTTTCTTTCGAATGCACCAAGAATCAGCTCTGCAGTCTTATTTAGAGTCCAGCTTCATAAAGCAGGGCTGGCAAAATAAGATTCTTGTAGAGCATGACTTTGGTCCTTCGAGTCAGGAGTTTCGAGCCCAGTTGTTTTGACAAACCGAAATAGCGTCGGTTGCCAGGGGCGATTCTTCGTCGGATCTCCACATGATGTCATTCGTGGAGTTTACGTTTGCATATATTTGGTTTTGTCCTCGTTGATACTTACACCAGCTCGTTTCGCCTGTTCCTCAATTGCCGTGAAAGCTTCCACTACGGCGCGTTGGGATCACGCGAAAATGTCGATGTCATCAGCGTATCCCAACAGCTGGACTGACTTGACTGATTCCATACTCTATTTTCCTATAATGGCCTCGTTCATATTAGGTTTACACTACATCCAGTTTTCATATTCTTCCCGGCAGGCCTTGTTTTGGCAACATTTTCGGAGATCATTTGCAGAAATCTTTTCTTCTTCTAGACAATGTGCTTCTGTTGCTCTTTCGTGTGTCTCCTCGTCTGTGTTCCTAGAGCTCCCAAACAACTATTTTAGTTCGTTGCAAAGTCTTTTGGGTTTCCAACTGCATATACCGCTTGTCACACGTTGTCAAATCAACTGCAGCCTCTTGACAAAGCGTACAAATCTCTTGGATCGTCGGTGTAAAATGCGTCGAACGAGCAGAGAGTGTCAACGGAACTCGATCGGCAAAATCCGAGCAGTCAGTCTGAATTGTAGGCTTTCGGCATCAGACATTTGCGTTAAACGCAGGTAAGGGACACTCCATCAAACAGTCTGTTGGAACCAACGCTGCTTTCTTTTAAGTCGGTTCACAAAAGATCAAAAGGAGAAAAACAACTAGCTCTTATGACGGTTTTTCCCGGGAACAATTGCGTCGAGGGAAAGGTGTTAAGATTCTTCTCGAAAGTCCCTTTTCTGGTTTACGAAGGTAGAAATTGTTCGAATGATAGCGAGAAAAAGAATAGGAAAAAAACCGCACAAATAGCGAGAAGAGCGCCCTTACAAGAAAACTGCTATCTCCTTCCTGCTATCTTCCTTCCTTGACCTTCGACCGTCGACATTCCAGAGCACTTCTTTTGCTACTGTCCCGCAATGACTCGAATTCGGTGCTGAAGAGGTGAAAGCTAGTGATGTTGGCTCCACAACACACAAATGCCTGATAGTCTTCCTCCGGAAGACCAAAAAATGTCAGCAAATTTATGTTGCGACTGGTAGTACAAACTTAATTCTGTATTCATGTTTAATAAAGCCACATAATAATAATTATGGAGGTAGCCTAGGAGGCCTAGGCTTAGCTTCTCAGCAACCATGCGTGCGGTGTCTCTAACGAGTGGAAGGGACCTACATTTTTACGCCGGCTACGAACGGCCAAGTTTAAGAAGCTTTTTCTCATTGAGCATTGTTAGTGCCGCGAAAGAGGTGGGGCCGTGAACATTATTTTTGTCGTACAGACCAGAGATCGAACCTACGACCTCGAGGTTGACGTCGACGCACATACCCACAACGCTACGGGCCGCATCACGTTCGACCTATAACCCACCCGCCAGCACAACATTGTCATAAATCAAAGGAATTATTCAACCTATGCATCGGAAAAAAAAATAAATACTCCAAAATCCCAACGTCACCCTTCCAAAATGGTCATACGTTCGCAAACATTATAATCAGAACTTTTACAGCGTCATCATTCGCACAGCCCTTTCGGAGTGTAGTCCTTAAGCGAAAATAAAATTCCCCATTGATCACTAATAAGTGCAAAGCGATAAACTTCACCGAAACTCAATTCGACCGACTAAATGAATCGATCCGCCTTACGACAGTTTTGGGAAGTTTACAATCGCCAGTTTCATTGCCGCCGATAAAGTCAACGTTTCAACGAGAACACACTTATCATCTGCGGCCCTCCCCCCAACCTCATGTGATGCACACACGAGCTCACCCGTGGCCATAGTTCACTCCTTTTCTCGCATAAGATTGCCATAAAGTGAGCATCCATCGAATGATGATTATGGTCTCGTTTTTTGTTTATATCCACCCCGTTGGCCTCGCATTCACCTCGCACAAGGATCACCGAACCCACTAACCCACAAGCGAAACGATGATGGAATTGAATTATATGTAGATACAGATGTAACCAGTGACTAGTGAATTTGAAAGTTTTTTACGTCCTTAGACAAATTATGTCCCTTTTATCTTTCGTTTGCGAGGGAAATGGAAGGATCCGAATCGTTTGAGTGCAAAGTGCATGTGACAGCTAGGAAGATGTGCCATTGTTCTGTCGGCAGACTGTATCGATGTGTGGGTGGGTGCAATTGCACGAATAACCGAAGGAGGCGGGGCGGCCATGCGTTGGTGTGTACACGTATATTGTCGCCCTGAAGTCTCACAATATAGTAATGGGTAATATCTCTTTTTTATAACCACCGTCTTCCTGTTCGATGTCTGCTGCACGCTGACAGGAAACCCACCTTGGCGTCTCCGTAAGGAGTGTGCTGCAGATGAGTGCGGATAGTGTGGCAGACGGCAGAGGGATGTCGATAGTCGACCGGAAGGACGATTAAAGACGGTGAAGTTGCTTGCTGGTTGTCGCCAGTTATAGTCGTGTGTCAAAGGAGAGAAAAGGAATTTGGCGGATTTACCTGAATGCACGCAATATTCTTGCAGATCGTTCAAGGTTGTGGGGAGATTTGGAACCGACCAAGGAGAGCAAGGAGAGAAGTGCATGTCTCGACTAAAGGCTTCCGTTTTTATGCGCATTTGGTAATTTTTTTTTAAATTGTTGCGTTATCATCCTTATTGCTGTTCGGATTTCGAATGGAACAGAACCTAAGTGTTTTGGGCAGACGACAATTCGTCAAAGCGATTGCTCAGTCGAGCAGTAAGTCGAAATTTGAATTCATTTTGGGCTCAAGTTGTGAAATATAAAAAAACTGCTGTCCGCTGTACCGCTCTAACGATGACTTTTCTAGTATAGTGAACAAATTGCAAAACTCTCAAACGCTGGCCTTAAATTCAATTTACTTACTTATCAGCCCAGATGTAAGAAGTCACACAACAGTGCCTCTCTTTCCTCTTTGGCTGGCGCTACAGTCCGGAGTGGACCTGGATCTCATCCAACATGCCTCTCCATCTAGCCCGATCTTGTGCTAGTTGCTTCCACTGTGCGCGACCATAGGCGTAGTCTTCCTTTACCGCATTGTCCCTCGGGGTTGGGGTCGAAGACTTTCCGGGCCGGAGCATTGGTGTCCATTCGCTCGAGGTGATCTAGCCATCTTAGACGAGAGATTTGAACTCGTTTGACCAGGTCCATGTCGTTGTACAGCCAGTACAGCTTGTCGTTCAGTCTTCTCCTCCAAACACCATCCGAACATATGGGACCGGAGATAGGTTAGGTTGAGTTAGGTTATAGTGGCTGACTGCTAAGGGCTGTCACACTTAGGCCATTGTGATACCACGCGGATTGACTGCTCTTCTGAACACTGGAACCAGTTGGTGCTTCTGGTAATGTGATTTACCTGGCCTATGCTGGCGCTATTTAGCTCCTTAGGTGTAGGAACCTTCGACTACCCAGAGCATTACAGGAACAGAGTAGGTGATGAGTGTTTTCTTCCTCTTCTTCATCCATGCTCCATGCAGCATGAGTGCCAATTGCACAGTGCCCGGTTAAGACTCCGACGACAGTCCTTAGTTAGTGCTTGCTGAGTCTAAGTAGACTGAGTGGCCGTTTTAGGATAAGTGATGGCCAGATTTCTTTTGTTTTAAGGCAGGTGGTGCCTTTTAGCCATTTGTCATTTGTGGTTTTAATGAGATCTTAAAAAGATGGTAGGCTGTAGCGATCGGCATGGAAGGTGGTACCCCTGCTATTGATAGGGATGAGGTTGTACCACACCTGGCGAGTTCATCGGCCTTGCAGTTTCCTGGAACGTCACAGTGTCCCGGCACATCCAGTCCGATCTGAAGGGAATGCTGATCGAGAATTTCTTCTCGAAGATAGCCTGGGATATTAGGCGGTCAGTGTCACTAGGAAGGAAGTTGAATTCCTTGAGAATAATTGAGTTCGGACCACAGTCGGAGTGTTTTGAGTCTCAAGTGTGCTGGCTGCTGCTGTGGGACCGGAGATAATTCGACATTTCTCTCGAAACGATAAAGAATTTTAATTAGTGTCCATGCTTCTGCGCCGTACACCAGAACTGCGACTATCAAGATATTATGTAGGGATATCTTGGTTCTTCGAGAGTTGGCTTTATTCCTCAGTGGCCTTCCAAGTGCGAAAATGCAGGCAAGGTGGTCTTCCGTCTTATGTCTGCGGTGGTGTCATTGTTTGTAACGTTTTTCGACAGCTGCTTCCTTCTCGAGGCTCACAAACACCAGAATGACAACCCGTTGTGTTCTTTCGATGTTGCGCAGATTTGTTGAAGATCGTGCCTCGGGTGTTGACATTTAGTTCTGATGTTCCACAATTTACATGACAGTGCGTCGCCTTGTCTAAATCAATCAAGGTCGGCACGATCTATATCAACCTTGACGGAGCATCGGGCGTTCTCCATCGTCATTCTGCAAAGACGGACGAGTTTTGCAGCAATGCCAAAACTAGACAAGCCGCTGTATAACTCGTCTCTATAAATACTGTCATACGCGGCCTTGGAGTCGATGAATAGATGGTGGGTATCAACTTGAAACTACTGAGTATTTTCCAAGATCTGATGTAATGTGAATATTTGGTCAATAGTGGATTTCGCTGGCCTAAGCCCGCACCAATCAGGCTGTTAAGGTACGGTTTCACGCGGTACACGCGTCACAGAACGGTAGAAAAGATCTTACAGGATATATTTCGGAGACTTCTTCTTCTTGTGGCGCTACAGTCCGGGGTGAACCTGGACCACGGTCAACAATCCTCTCCAGCTGGCACGATCCTTAGCCAGCTGCCTCCAATTTTGCACTCCAAGTTGGTTGAGGTCCTTCTCCATTGGAGTGCAATATCGGGTTCGTGTTCGTCCTCTATTGCGTTGTCCCACTGATTCGGAGTCGAAGGCTTTTCGGGCTGGAGCAGTGTTGTCTATGCGCTCAACATGGCCTAGCCATCTTAGGCGTTGAATCCGTATTCCGTACGCCTGACTAGATTCATGTCGCTGTACAGCCCGTGCAGTTCGTGGTTGAATCTTCTTCTCCAGGAACCTTCAATGCAAACAGGACCAAAGATTGAACGCAGAATTTTTCTCTCGAATAGACCAAGTGCGTCTTCATTTGCTCTTGAGATAGTCCAAGCTTCCGCGCAGGATAGAGATGATCAAGTTCTTTTTTAGGAAACTTATTCCTCTATAATTGGCACATTTTAGAGGGTCTTCTTTCTTCAGGATCGGTTGTTGTTGTTGATTAATTTGACTTGTTGATTTTTTATTATAGTGAACAAATTGCGAAACCAACTCTTAAGCCTCTAACCAAAATGTATGGTGCGTCACGTATGTGCTATTGTGGTGCGAAACAACTAGATCAACTATGTAACCCATTGGAACAACGATAAATCGATAAAAATATGGTGTGGATGGGTTTTAAGCTCGCTGGTTTTCTCCAGGATTTGCTTCAGTGTCCTTTTTTGATCTACAGTGCATTTATCGGGTGAAATCGTACTGACAATTGTCAATTGGTGTGGTACACAACGCAATTAGACGTTAACACAGTCCGCTGGACAGGATTTTGTAGGCGACGTTGAGCATATCTCAGTGGTTGTTGTAAGAGGTAGCATCGAATGTCGGGGCATATATATATCAATAGATATTATACATATTTGTCATACTGCTCATTTTTTTACCTCTTTCATAATTCGTTCTGCCCAGATCATCAGGCTCATCAATGAGCCTTTTAAAATCCTGGCCTCGGTGCAGGAAATGTAGGAAATTGTAAGGTTAATATTGTTATCGACGCACAGGGAAAAGTGGTTATATCAAAGCAGAACCTTCAAGAGCTGGCTTATAAGTCTGGTCCGGATGAAGTGCAACACCAGTCGCTTAGGCAGTTCCCTCACCTAGATTTGAAGAATTCGGCACAGACATTAGACAATTGGAAGGCAACTAAATCGAAGGCACAAATGGCTCACCATCAAAGCTCTTTAAGGCCGGTGGCGATGTTCTGGTAGAGATCTGGCAACAGATCATCTGCTGATTTTGGCAAGATGAAAGCATGACCAATGACTGGAATGTGAGCTGCATACACAAAGGCGATCATACCTCCTGCAAAAACTAAGAGGTGTATCCCTGTTCAACGTTTCCTACATGATCCTATCCAGTCTACTCTGCGAACTATAGACCAAATCTTCACATTAAGGCAAATTTTGGAGAAGACCAGCAAGTTTCAAACCGATACTTATCAACTTTTTATTGATTTTAAAGCCGCGTACGAGAGCATTCATCGCAAGGAGTTAGAAGCGATGGCCGAATTTGGGCTCCCGGCAAATTTGATTCGGTTGTGTCGCGCTACGCTTACATATACGCGTTGCACCGTGCAGTTCATCTCAAGAACCTCTGAACCGTTCAAACCTGTACCGGATTTCGGCATGCAGATACGCTGTCATTTGATCTCTTCAATTTGGTACCAGAGATGATAGTGCGGCAGGCAAAAGTCAACACGGAAGGCACTATCTTCTATAAATCAGTCGAACTGTTGGGATACGCTGATGATATCGACGCGTTCCCAACGTGCCGTAGTGGCAGCATTTACGGCAATTGAAGAAGAGGCGAAACGAGCTGGTCTTAAGGTCAATGAGGACAAAACGAAGTATATGCTATCGACAAAGAAACGTTCCGTCACACGCCACTTAGGACAAAGCATTACAATCGGCAGTTTTAATTTTGAGATAGTAAAGGAGAGTCTGTCTACCTCGGGGCAAACGTAAGCTCCACTAATGACACCATAGTGGGAATCCGGAGTGGAACCACCCTTGGCAACCGATGTTACTTCGGACTGTCGAAGCAACTAATGACCATGCTCTACAAGACTGTTCTTCTGCCAGTCCTGCTTTATGGAGCTGAAAGCTGGGCGATAAGGAAAACTGCTAATCAGATTCTTGGTGCCCTCGAAAGAAAAATTCTGCGTCGGATATATGGTCCCGTGTGTAAGGAATGCGAATGGAGGAGAAGACACAAGCTGTACCAGGATATGGATGTAGTCCGAAAGGCAAAAATCCGTTGACTACACTAGATCGGCCACATCGAGCGAATGGTCAACAACGCTCCAGCTAAGAGGGTCTTCGAATCCGTGGCTCCTGGTTCGAGATGGAGAGGAAGACCGAACCTCCGGTATAGGGAACAAGTCATCGCGGATACAAGACAGCTTGGCCTTTATGACTGGAAGCTGCGCACCTAGGACCGTCATCGGCGAAAGGCCGTAATTTTCAGTTTCGTAAGTTTCGTAAGTAAGTAAGTGCCGCAAGGGTAGTTAGTTAACAAAGCACCAGCAAAAGAAATGCGGATTCATTACATAGCCAGAGAATCAAATGCAACAGGAGGAAGGAGAAGATCACGATTCCTCATCTGTACTCATCATGGCTTCCCTCAACGGACTGTTGTTGACCCACCACTGTGCTTGGGACGTTTTTACGACAAGGAATTTCTAGCTTTCTTCTAACAAAAACTAAAAGCCTTTCTAGTTCTCAAGTGACATATTCAGATTCGTAATCTTACTTGGAATCGAGGATTGCCTCGATTTACATATCATTCTTTGACTGTTTGGTTATCTTGCTAAATGCGTCGTTGGTGTTTAAGAGCCGACATATTGCGGATACTCTACATTGTGGATACACTAGCTCATGAAGATCTTCTCGAGTGTTAAAAAACGGAAATAGTTCCATTAATCCCCAATTTGTCACAAGCAACCTTCACTGAATTGTTCAAAATCAAATCTTTCGTTAGGGTCACACAGACTTGGCATACTTGAGTCTACAATCACCAGGAGTACACTCTTGAATGCCCACCAGATTCGGTGCTTGAACCAAATATCTCGTCGTCATCCGTATTCCCCCTGCCCATTGGATAAAAAAGCCTACGAAACTAATTATTGAATCACATTCACTGACAATTCCATTAGCCTCTTGTGCTTGTGCCGGCTTCACTTGTATTTGCATAAAAAACCGCCCAAATCTTCGGGAAAAAAAACACAAACAGAAATACTGTTTATGTTCGGTGCGCGTTTGCCAATGTGAAGAGGGAACATGCGCACCCTCTAGGAGTGGGCATATCCTCTTATGTTCTGAGAACTACTTAAAGGAAATGCCATAATGACGCACAGTTGAAGTCTATTTTCATATCCTTGATAGGCGATTCACTTCAAAATATGTGATTATTCTGGAATAAGATTTGCTGTCCATCCACTTACGGGATTACCTTACTTATGTATGCAAAGATCTTAGACCTAACGGATTTCGATACGTCCCGTTGCAAGAAGCGCTTTACACGTGTACACAGAAACGCGTGGCCATTTGAGGATGTAGTTGGGGCTATCTACTCCTACGCTGGAGGAAGCTGAAGTGAGAGTTGGTTGGAGAACCTCATGTTTTTTCCTGGAAATCATTCTCCTCCCAGAGATGTTAAGGAAATTACACAAGTTTCAATTAGGAGAGATTAGGAATTTTCTCTTCACCGTTAGATGACAGCTGGGCTTGGGGTACTTTGGCTTTCATCAGGATCCTGGGACACAGAGAATGCGAGGGTATGGGCCAGCGAATAAAGTGACTAGGTAGGAAGCAGCTCTCAAATCGGGGGCGAAGCAGAGATGCAGCCCGTGGCGTATGTTTTTGATGCGATGTTGTAGGAACTACATAGGTTTTTCGTGCTGCTCTCCTGTCGGTGTGTCCCACAGTGTCTCCGGAGCCTCTTCAGGTTATTTTGAGACACGATGATGAGATTTGCTGAAGATGCGGCTAAAAAGGGATAACAGCATTGCCACACGTTGGAGCACCTATGTATATGGTCTCTAAGGACTCGATTAGATCTCGTGGATATCTCTTCAACGAAGCAACTGGGATCTAGGAATGTGCATCCTTTGAATGGGTGCAAATTCTTTCTTTCGAGTGCTGCACCTCAAGTGTCTTCAAGTGCAGGAGTGGGGATTCTAACAAGACGCAGACTGGTAGCCAGGAACAATGTTAGGCGAAGATGCTTTAATGGGTAATCATCACGGAATGACGGTATTTGACCTCATTCACTGATTGGTTGGAGTTGTCATTTAGAGAGTGTCACAACAAATAGTTACAATTTAAAATTTTGTAATGACTGATATTCGCAGACAGTGTTGACATAATTCATCTTATGGATTAGCTCACGATAGCCTTAATTGAATATTTTGCTATAAAATATCGGTGTTGTGATTTTTTTATAATTTGCGCGTGCTCAAGGGGTTCTTCTTCTTCTTTGTGTGGCGCTACAGTCCGGGGTGGACCTGGGCCTCAGCCAACAAGCCTCTCCAACTAGCGCGATCTCTGGCTAGCTGTCTCCAGTTTCGCACACCAAGTTGGCTGAGGTCCTTCTCCACTTGGGATCGTCACCTTAAGCGCGGGCGTCCTCTGTTGCGTTGCCCGACAGGTTCAGATTCGAAGATTCTTCGGGCCGGAGCTGTGGTGTCCATCACAGGCTACATGCCCTAGCCACCGTAGGCGTTGGATCCGTAGACGCCTAAATAGGCTCATGTCGCTGTACAGCGAGTACAGTTCGTGGTTGAATCTTCTCCTCCAAAGCCTGTCAACACAAACATGACCAAAGATCCATGACCATGACACCATGACAAATCAACATCGTTTAGTCGTGAACCTAATATTTTAGCAAAGAATTAGGACATTCGACTGCAAAAAACTTTGAGCACTTATAGTAAGTGCACAATTCCTCCTAAATTTGTCTGGCTAAGAAAGGAGATGAAGAGTTTGATCGCATGAACGAACCGCTTTCCCAATGAATTGGGGCCAGTTGACCGTTCTCAATCAACTACATAGCCATTAGTCTGCTGTCCGATATAACCCGAAGGAAGACGAAATAATTTGTGAAGAACATATTAATTGAATTCTCCTTGCCCACTTGGTTTCCCCGAACTTCAATTGTGTGCACCTCACGCGGGCACATTGAATGTGTATTTACATAATCAGTCTATAGCTCAGGCAAGTAAACCACTCTTATGCAACACTACAGTCCTTTCCACGAGTCGTTGCCTGCAAAAGGTTACAGCCAATTGGAAATGGCAATTCATTTTGCTTTTAAATTACCCCCAATTGGGCTCGCAAGGATGCGAACGATATCCACTCTCCGCTCGACATAAATCTCCATTCGTTCCCTCAAACAGTGGCCGCAATTTACTGTGAGAAACCAACCCCAATCGACACGTGCACGCTCGCCGGTATCCCAATTTCCACACCCACCCGTGCCATCCTTCAAGGACACCGATACCGTATTGGAATCTCTTAATTCCACAGACCTACCATCACAGTGCGCACGAAAAAAATCCAGATAACTCCATCAAGAGTTAATCAGAGAACCACCGAAAATAGAATTAAATTTGCATTCGAATGTGTCCTAATTAAACAACGCCGCCGCCATGGTGGGGGTGGATGTGCTGCTGTTTCTGAAACAATACGTGCGATTTGTAGCGTATGAATGCGATGCGCGCCGTTGGGCGTACAAGCGAAGATCCTGCGACTGACTGAACGAATGCATCGGAATGCAAACGCTTGTGGTGCGACTGCCTCCACAGGGTTCCACAATTGCGGTCCCGTTGAGGAGGGCCCACCCCACTCCAAAGCTCATCGGCATTCTTGGGAAAAGTTTGCAATTTCAAGCACGCACGCATGCGAGCTAATTAAATTGAAATGAATTCACGGATATATGGTGAAATCAAAAGTGTACTCAATTAGTGGGAATTTGGGCAATTAGATCGAGGGTGTGCAGCGGCATGGGCAGATGTCCTTGGGCATTTTTCACTCGGAACAATGTGCAGCAAATTGTTTTGCAAGCGAACGTGGTGTAAAATATTTTATCTAACATACTGATTGATTGTTTGCATGTTGATTCGGTATGCGAGTGATGGACGGGCACCGGCCCAGGGTTGTGCACTGTGGACAATGGTTTGAATTTTATTTACACAACTTAGTGAGGAGTAAGACATGACTGTGTACAGCTCGGGGATAGATTATAGTTTTCTAGAGCGTTTGCGTTGGTTCAAATAAATGTGTATTTTTTGTGTGTGTATTCTTTAAGCACGAGAAATTTCTCGATGGTGCTTGACATTGAGGGGAGGGCTGTCTCTACAGACTGATATTGTCCAGAAACCCCTTTCGGTCCCCTTGTCCAAAAACTCTTTCGGTCCCCTTGTAAAGAAACTGTTTCGGTTCGTATTTACTACTTTGACCAGAATCCTCAGACTTACAGCGAAAAGAAGGAACAAATTAAGCAAGGCCAGCGCCTTCGTGTGCAAAATAGCGTCGATAATAGCCTTCGATCCTGTTCGTCCAATCTACTCGAATGAAGTCGCGGACACTGTAGCAAGACCAGTGGCGACGCGTAAAAAAAAAGTTTCTTGTCCATACAGATAAATCAAAGCTAGACCACAGTGTAGGTGTTGTGGTCTTCTCGGCGGATTTCAATATTTCACACTCTTACCGATTCCCAGTTCACTCAAGTGTCTTCGGAGCTGAAGTAATGGCGATCAGGGGGGCGTGTAAACTTCTCAGCAGCAGCTGCTCTTATGGAAGAACTGTAGCGATCTGAAGTTATAACCAAGCACCCATAAGGGCCATCACCTTAGCACCTCCTCTAAATTGGTGCAACAGTGCAAAGTAGAACTCCAACAGGTCGGTAGTAGGTGCAAAATTATTCTCCTCTGAGCTCCAGGCCATAGCAACATAGAGGGAAATGGATCGCGGACGAACATGCAAACCAAGAAGCTTCCGACAATACCTCCAGTGAGTTGGTGGCTCCCAGAAACAACCACCTCAAATACACCATGTACCAGAACTTCCTGTCCTTAGCTTGTAGAAGTTGGGCTAGGTCATCCAGGAAGGAAAACCTAGCCCTCTTGCTCGAAAAGTGGAAATGAAGACCGCTCCGAAAAAGCAAGAGTCGAGGCTGCAGAAACGAAGCCCTGGCCCATATGCATCCACTCACATTGTCGCAGTTGCCTCAACATCCACTCAGAGGTAGGTCTGTCTCACGATCTCCGTGAATGTGCGGAACATCAAGACAGAGATATATCGCGTTAGGGAAACTCTTCTTAGTGAACTCTCCGAGATCGGTAAACAAGGCATTTCACACATTCCTAAGCTGCACAGGCTCCATTTAGTTAAACCTAACAAATTAAACAATACTTGCAACGACTTGACAATTTTGCTGAAGTAAAGAAACCTTCTAGGAAAAGCCCTTAAAGTGTTTCCTTAGTCGAGCAATTGTCTTGTCTCTGTATTGCTCCTTTTATAGTAACCTCAGCATAGCTCTTAATTGATGCCTGCCGAGATTACTTACTTACTTACTTACCAGGCAGACGACCCATGAAGGGTCCGAGCTCGAGCAACTGCTGCCTTCCATCGGTGACGTTCCTGGGCACGCTGCGTCTAGTCATCAAGGCCAAGCTGTCTTATATCCGCGATGACTTGGTCTCTGTACCGGAGGTGTGGTCTTCCTCTCCTTCTCAAACTAGGAGGCTCGGATTCGAAGACAATCTTTGCTGGAGCGTTGTTGTCCCTTCGCTCGATGTGGCCGAGCCAGTGTAGTCCATCCTTGTCTTCTCCTCCATTAGCCGCAGACGGACCATATATCCGACGTAAAATTTTTCTTTCGAAGGCACCAAGAATCAGCTCTGCTGTCTTGCTTAGTGTCCAGCTTTCGACTCCATAAAGCGGGACTGGCAGGAGAAGATTTTTGTAGAGCATGACTTTTGGAGGGCAAGGGCGGCAAGGTGTATCCAGGGAAAAGTTGTTGATTGTACTCAACTTGACGAGATGCTAGCAACGATCCTTGTGAATGCAGAGGATAAGTTGACATACAGCCTCCACGCGGTGCCCTCTGGATAGCCTCTACTGCAACCGCTTAGAGGTGAACCAATATATGTAGCGGCCTCTAGTCTAGGGGTTTAAACCAGGACCCGGTCCTCCAGGTTCGGTGGTTTCGCGTGGGATTAACTTCCCCACCGTGTAAAATACACCTTAATTCAGAGACGGCAACAAGTCTCGGATACTGCTTACGACCATGGCAAGCGATACAAGATACAATGCTACCATCGATGCACTTCACGTGCATAAAAGTAGGCTGCTGTCAAGACTCAAACTCTTGCACAGGCGGTTTACAGATCCACAAAATCCGGAAGTCAGGGCACTGAAGTCGGAGATCAAGACCCTCCAACAGCTAATTCGAATTAATTATAGCCTGGCTATAAGCTTGCACTGGGGCAATAAAATCCGGGCTGTACGATCTAACAACCCGGGTATGTTCCCACAAGTAAACAAAATATTTAGGAGAAAAGATCAAAACGACATTCAGTGCGTTAGACTTTCTATTACGACAAATAACGAACAGTTACTGACTTCAGTCGGCATAGACACAGATGGGGCAGTGCTAGACAATAACTCTTTCGTGGTTGAAGACCCTCAGGAGAAGGTGAAAGCAATCGGTGCTGTTTTCCAGGGAGTTTAGGCCGAATCACGAATTGGAGAACGAAGCCCTGCAAATCTTCGTAACGACATAAGTCAATGGCGATCTGAGAACCCAGGTTTCACCAGGTTCAATGACGATTACATGGCAAATAGTGCCGTCGCCAATGATAGAAATCACATCTTGATTTCTCAAGAAGATCTCCAGGGTATCTTAACCTCTCTGAAGAAGTCTGTGGGAATCAATGGTATACCGAATATTGTGCTTCGCCATCTTCCCCCCGAAGCAGTGCAGATCTACCCAACATTGTTTAACAATGCGCTGAGTAATGCTTATTACCCGAAACATTGGAAAACAGCTCTGGTGCAACCAATCCCTAAACGGGACAAGGACAGATCAATTCCGACAAATCTTCGGTCGATCAGTCTTCTTCCTTGCATAAGCAATGTTTTTGGAAAAGATTGTCTCGAGTTCTGAAACAATGGGTTGAGGAAAATAATATCATACCGGACAACCAGTTCTGATTTAGGGCGGGGCATGAAACCATACATGCCGCGTCCAAACTGGTGTCCGACATTCAATGGAATAAATTAAAAAAAACAATGCACGGGTGCATGCCTGATTGACTTGGAGAAAGCGTTCGACACCGTTTGGTTAGAGAGCCTCTTCCTCAAGCTGGTCAGGCTCGGCATAAGTAAACCTTTGCTATACATGATCTATGACATGATAACAGGTAGAAAGTTCGTCGTGAAAAGTGGCGATGTAACTTCTGCCACGGTCTTTGACATCAAAAACGGTCTGCAACAAGGAGCGGTTGGTTCGCCGATCCTGTTTTCAATATTCACTGCAGATCTGATAGGTTCAATGCCGCACTTAATTGCGTACGGCGACGATTTAGTGACGTTCAGATCAGGTCTGAAGAAGTTGATTATCAACTTCCGGAAGTGTGAAACTATCCTTTTCAGAACCCCGTTGTACATGGCATCATGGGATATGCGCACAAACTGGCGTAAGTTCGGCATTGTTGACCCACAGGGACGTCCTTTAGATGGAAAAAGTGCAGTTAGGTATCTTGGCATTTGGTTGGATCAATATCTGTATTTTGACAAACATATAGATATTGCTCTGGCCAAAGCTAAAAAGGCCTTTGCTGTGGCAAGGAGTTTGTTTTACAGCAGCCAACTTGATACCAGGGTGAAGGTAATCTGCTACATGGCTCTCATCCGGCCAATTATTGCATACGGTTGTCCATTGTGGTTCAACGTGAGTCCTTCCCAGATGGAAAAGATGAGGTTGTTCGAGAGACAATGTCTTCGGACTTGTCTCCGGTTGTATCGTACTTCCGAATCTGAGTACAAGAAGTACTATCCCAATGAGGTCTTGTACAACGAGGCAAATCTCAACAGGATAGATAATTTTATTATTAAGCTGATCAGAAGGCACGAGCTATGACTACTTCCAACAGTCTGATCTTTGGGGCTTACTACCCCAACGTTATGTTTCATGAGAGAGTGCGCTTTACCGGCTTTATTCCTCCCGAGGCGTTAATCTATCTCGACACAATTGGCCTAATTCAGGATCCACACGGATGTCCTGTAATCTTCCACGTCGTACGCCGTCGCTCGCAGTCGCGAGGATTTCCTCCGGTTCAGTAGAGCGATCTCTGCTCGAGACAGGAGAGAGTCTGCCAAAGAACGGCAATTTTATTGGTGGTTACACCAAAACCAGTCTCCGCCGCGGGTAGCTTCTCATATTGACGCGCTAGTTGACCATAGTGGCCAACTTACATAGGTTATAAGTTAGAGCGCAAGAAAAAAAACAAAAATAAAAAAAAATTTAACAAATAAAAACAAAAAAAAAAAATACAAAAATCCACAAAACAAAAAAAAAGGTGCACCACGGCGTATAAATTATTTATGTTATGCATATACATAACATATACGCCCTGCTGCACGCGTCCGTGTGCCACGGGCATAGTTAAGATAGTACCTTAAGTTTTAATGTTAGGTTAAGTTAGTTTAAGATAGATAAGAAAAAGCCAAGTTTTTTAACAGTTTTCTTGGCATAAGATATTAACAGAATCCAAAAGACGAAACAACAAATATTCTCAAGCCGAAAGGCATTACTAAATTTAGTTTGTATTAGCTTAGAGTACCCGTATAGGGTAAGTAGGTTAGATGTAAGAACGTTTGTAAAGTAAGTTAAGCTAGTTTTAAGCATTTTTGTCTAGCATGTAAGTAAATGAATTGAAAAATAAAATAAAAATGGGAAAAAAAAAAATAAAAAAAAGCGATGCAAGGTAAACGATTTTCGGTTCTAAACGTGCATTGTGAGGTCACTTAACAGACCACTTGCAGCTGATAAACTTGCGGAGGCCCTAGAAGCCTATAAGGCTGACATCACCGCCATCGAGGAGGTGCGATGGGATGGCCCGGCCAAAAAGAGGATGAAAATCTGCGACATATACTACGGCGATTGCTACGGGCTGTCCGCGGAACTGTTTAAAGCAGCTGGAGATGATCTGGTTGGGCGCACGCATCAACTCATAGATATGGCCGGAGGAAAGTATGTCCGACGAGTGCAATCTTAGTACCGTTTGCCCGATCCACAAAAAGGAGACTCCTTTGACTGCGCCAACTATCGAGGGATTATCGCGTACAAGATACTCTCTGCCGTTCATCGTCAAGTCAACCATCGACCAAATATTCAGACTTTGGCAGATCCTGGAAAAGACTCAAGAGATGCAGATCGACAACCACCACCTATTGGTCGATTTCAAGGCCGCATATGACATTCCTGCCAAGCACGCAGATTGTGCAGGATTCCGATGGAAAACTCTCGCTGCTCCATGAAGGTCGTTAACGAACTCGACGAGATTTTTAATGTCAATAAAGATTTTAGACAAGGCGACGCGCTGTCATGTGAATTCTTCAACATCGTTATGGAGAAGATCGTGCAAAACTTACACGCCAACGCTAAAGGCGAGATTTTCCCAAAATCCACACGCGGACGGCATTGACGTGATTGGACGAACTAAGCGAGCAGTCAATGAAGCGCTTGCTTGTATTGAAACGGAGGCGGAAAATGGGTTTAGCGGTGAATGAGGGCAAAACGAAGAAACGAAACACAACATCGACGACTCGATCAGAACGTCACTATAGGCAGCTACAACTTCGAGGTAGTAAAGGACTTCATTTACCTTGGCTCCCAAGTTAATAGTGCGAACAACATCAGTACCGAGATTAAACGCAGAATAACTCTTGCCAACCGCTGTTTCTTTGGGCTCAAGAGGCAATTGAGTTGTAGTACCCTCTAACGAAAGACCATGTTCACATTTTATAAGACCTGCCTGTTCTGCTCTAAGGCGCGGAAGCCTGGTCTGTCTCAAGAGCGGATGAAGACGCACTTGGTCACTTGATCTTGTTTGTGTTGACGAGCTCTGGAGAAGAAGATTCAACCCGAACCAGTGGGACAACGCAATAGAGGGCGATCACGAAGCCGATGGCGCACTCAAGTGGAGATGGACTTAACCAACTTGGAGTGCGAAATTGTAGTCAACTGGCTAAAGATCGTGTCAGATGGCGACGATTGTTCACTGCCCAGGTTCACCCCTGACTGTAGCGCCACATGAAGAAGAAGAAGAATAAATAAAAGCTGCTCAGCACACATTATTTCCTTACGCCATGGATCATTTCACACAGTTGACTGTTATCAGATCTGCCATTGTTTTTAGAGTCAATCGGAACTTAAGGCACCGGCCCATTGAATCCGTTGCGTGTGTTGTGCCACCTAATAAGAGGGAGGGAGGGACAACAAATATGGGTCATAACAGAACATCCTGATTTGAAGCTGAAAAGAGCAGGGTTGTGTATGTAACTCGCTCATCTGCGGGTTGCGAGACGTACTTTTACAATGTGGTAGGGGACCACAAGGCGGTAATTAAACGTACGATGGACGAGGCAATTGCGAAAGTAGACAGATAAAAATGATAGGAAATTAAGCTGGTGGCCACCGCGTCATTGCTGGCAGTGCTACAAGTAGTCAATCCAAATCTAGATGACTCTCCGCGAGATGACCTAGCCGTAAGTGGCCAGTACTGAGGCGGGTTTATTTTCTTAGGAGCTGGGGTTATTTTTGCTATTTTCCATTGTTCAAGATACGTCGAAGGAAATGAATAAAGAGATCTTCTTCATCTCTTGCTCCCTGGGTTCATCTGACAGCGTTTTTTCTGCCCTGGCTGTGAAATAGTGAATACGGGAAAAGCTTAAAAGCTGGAGAAGGAAAACTCAGGCCGACTGGCTGGAATACAGAAGTTTGTGATTCGTCCTTTTGTCCTTCCAGTTTAAAAATGCGTTTAGTAATAAGGTCACGCATTGTTGCCAAAAAAAGAAGCCATTTTAACGCAGCATACATTTCATAGGGACATCCGTCGATTGCCCAATTAAACAGAACAACAACAAACCACACTCGTTGCGTAAAAATCATTCATCAGGCTACGTCCACAAATTTAAGGAAAAAGAAACAAAAAAAAAAAAACAAAAAGTTAAGGATACGAATAAATTACGCAACATCACCCGCCGCCATCGCATCCCTTTGGGATCATTACTCGAGTCACCGAACGCAATGTGTTCCCTGTCAAGAAACTTCATTCATCATTCTGCACAATCAATCAAATCGTCAGCCTATCCAATTGCCGACGCGGCGATTAGTTCATTTTATCAATCTTCCCGAAAATGAAATTAATCCGGTTAGTTGATTACACCTTGCAACGAACGAACTTCGAACCAATTCGAACCGCTTTCCGCCTGCCCGGAGTGTCCCTCTATTACGGTGGCGTCTCCAAAGCACACTCATAACTTTTAAGAGTCCCATTACACTCGTCGGTCGTCGCCTCGGCCACCCACATCCCCCCGCAAAGAATTCCACCGTCACACATCAAACGCAACCCTGTGCTGTCTATAGATGATTAGCAGTCCTTGTGTATTCGCATGTTGGTAGCCAACCACACACGAGTCCTCGCGTCACAGGAGTCAAGAGGAGAAAGGAAAAAAAAATAATAAGAAAAACTAAAACTTCCAATCAGTAGATATGTACGTGTGTTCGTACGTATCCACCGCCAGCGTCACCGGCGCACAGGGTGAAGCTGAGTAGCTCCATACACATGCCTGCGATGAATTTAATCGATTAAACAGGATTTCAACGTCTACTTGGCGCCGATGGGTATCCTCTGGCCTCGCCGATAGACACATATATCCTCCACGCGTATGGGTGTGTGTAGCAAAGCGTGTAAAAAGGTGAAATATCTCGCAAACTTGTAGACATCGAATAAATGAGTCGATTCCGCTGTTCGCTTCAAGTTTGATATATTACGGCTGACGGAGATCCTTGGTGGCACAGGATGTTTGAAACTTGGCGGCTATTCTCTAACCTTCCCCCCTTCTCGCTTGGCCACATCTCCAACGTGCCTCCCCGAAATGAGTGGTCGGCGAAAGGGATGACCGGTGATTTTTCAAGCACTTCAAGCATGGTTTTGCACGATTTAAAGTCCTGCCGGGACACAAAGGTTTAGCTGCGAATGAATATTTTATCAATCGGCGCGGCGGCGACCTGATGCATTCTCGGGTATAATTTGACAGTCGTACCGATTGAATGATTGCTTGTGTGAAATCGTTTCGAGGGCGGGCGAATCGCGTGACTCTTAGTGTTAAAAGGACCTCTTTCCTTGAATGGGCAATGACTCGATTTGCGTGAATTCGGTATCTCCTTGAACATAATTACGGGTGCGAGATAATTTGAAGGCATTCGTGGATTGCAATGATTTGAGTTCAAAGTTCCCTTGGGAGCGTGGCATGCTGACGTGATGATTTTGCATGCAGGCAGGAAGCTTCGGCATTTGTGGGGTCTAGGTGTTGATACTCCTAGACTAAGCATTTACGAGTAACCTCAGTCGGGTTGTGACTACAAGTCAACGCACTTCTAGATTAGAATTGCCATTCTGGGCAGATATCATCACATTTGAACCAGCATTGTCCATGGCACTACTTCTCCTTCTTCTTTTGTTGGCACTACTAGCTTCTCCAACATGCCTCTCCAGCCAGCACGATTTTTCGCCAGCTGCGCACACCAAGTTGGTTGAGGTCATTTTCCACTTGTGTGTGTCATCTCGTGCGAGGACGTCCTCTGTTGCGCTGTACCCATGGCTCGGTATCGAAGACTCTTCGGGCCGGAACTGTGGTGTCCATCCGCTTTGCATGACCTAGCCATCTTAAGCGTTGTATCCGAAGACGCTTAACTAGGTGCATGTCGCTGTAAAGCCCGTACAGTTCGTGATTGAATCTTCTCCTCCAAACGCCATCAACGCAAACAGGACCAAAGATCGTACGCAGAACTTTAGTAGATCTGCATCTCCTGAGTCTTTTCCAGGATCTGCCGAAGTGTGAATATTTGGTCGATGGTGGACTTCCCAGGCCTGAAACCGCACTGATAAGGATATATCAGATTATTAACAAATGATTTCAGTCCTTAACACAGAACGGCAGAGAGGATGTGGTACGCGATGTTGCGGGGACTGATTCCTTGATAATTGGCACAGTCAAAAGTGTATCCTTTCTAGTGAATCGGACCAACGATACTAAGATTCAACTCATCGCGCATATTTTCCTCCGACTATATCTCGATATCGTCATTCCTACCTTGGCTACAAAGAAATGGTCCGAGTCGATGTTGGCTCATCGAGAATATTAATGGAGTGCCTGACGTCGATCGCAGTTTAATCATTCTGACTGACGGTTGATTGATCAGGAGACCCCCTGTGGATGTTGAGGTGTATGAACCGCGTGCTCATCACAGAGAGGTTACGCCCCGAGGCGATATCTATTAGCCTGAGTCCGTTACCGGATGTGTGTCGTGCAGGCTGTGTTTTCCAATGACTCTACCAAAGATTTCTTCCTTGCTCAGCTGTGCGTTGAAATCACCTAAAACGATCTTGGTGTCATAGCTGGGGCATCGATCGCATGTTCTTTCTAGCAGATCATAGAAGTCATCCTTGCTATCGTCATCTGTCTCCTCCGGTGAGGCGTGTGCGCAAAGTAGGCTGATGTTCCCGAATTTAGCCTTGATGCGGATTGGTATGAGGCGCTCGCTGATATAATCAAAGCTTACGACTTTTTGCCTAAGTCTGCCTCCAACAATGAATCCTCCAACAACAAGAGCTGCCTTCCCTCCTTGTAGCTATTAGCGTAGTAGACGTCGCCGTTTCTCATCTTCCTTTTGCCCGGCCCATCCCATCGCATCTCCTGGCTAGCGATGATGTCTGCTTTGTAGCAGTACAGGGCCTCCGCAAGTTCAGCAGCTGCACGTGGCCTGTTCAGGGACCTCACATTCCACGTGCAGAACCTAAATTCATTATCCTTTAAACACTTACAACTGGTAGGCCAGGCCTATTATTTGACCCTCGAGCAGAGGGGGATCGCTGCATACATTAGTTCACCACACAACAGTTGTTGTGATGGCTATCCAGGGACGCCACGAGGAAGCTGTCTGACCGACAAAGGCGCCCAAACTACACGTCGCAGAGCTCTGAAACTTTCAACAAAAATCATTCAAAAATTTAGATGCTGAAGTTTTAAGTCGGTACGACATACGGTTCGGAAGTTACGAGCACTTTTAAAACGAGAATAAAACTGTCAAAATAAGGGTGGTTGCATTAATCCGGTATGAAACCATTTCAAGTTGCGTAGTCGTGGATATCAACCATCCTCCAGTGTGTTGTAACTTCCATATATACACACACATTTTTCATATTTAGTGCAACCATTCATTTTTTCTGTCTCAATCAAACATATACGAACGACTGCCTGGGTCACGAAACGAAAAGGAAACAATCAACATTTTCGCACTTTTCTTATTTTGTCATACCCAAACTCTCTATGCATAAACACACAGCTACACACAAACCATTAAATTTTGCATAAATTGCGAATATTGAACTTCTGAGCGGATTGGCCGATCTAGATAAAATTTCAGTGCTAGACTAATTACGTAATGTGTTACAAGATAGTAGCCTATCTATTCTATTCTATTTTTTTATGGTTCATGAAGTTTGACTTCAATTTGCACAACAAGTACAAAGATGGGATTTCCAAGAACTTTTTTTTATGAATGGCTTGATATCCCTTCACGTTGTGTGTGAATGATTGACAAAAAAAAACCGTAATTTCCGTCCGTTTACGGTAGGATATTTTGAAAAAAGCTTTACTTTCGGTTGAATAAAAAAACCCGGGCAAGGCCGGGTACGAAATCTAGTTTATAATAAAATACAACAAGCGAATTAAAATATTTTATACATACTCACAACAAAAATGCATAAAATCTATTTGTTGTTGCAAGAAACATTTTAAAACTCACAAGCAGATGCCCTGTTCTCCCTAGAGGCGTATACCATGTTTCGGAGTCAAATACCCCGCTGCGCACCGTTATACAGTCTGCAGAAGTAGTCTTTCCATATTCGTAGCACCGACTGTGTTCTACTACTAGATCACCATCTTTATTCTTTCAGGCTTCTGTTCGGCTATTTCAAGTTTGGCTCGTCTTTCTTGTCTGTCGTTAGAATTTTCGAACATCCTTCCTCCAGTAGCACCTCTCAATTTCCACCTTTCATCGTGCTAGCGATTCCCACAATAATCTGAACGAAGTAATAGCAGCGAGTCAAACACCAATCACACCTAATTCCATCTCAGTAATTTTCATTTTACGTTGTAATAATGCAGATACATATCTACCGTATCCCCATGAAGTCAGTCTTAAAAACGACACAAAAAGCCAGCAAGGCGTACAAGGACTCCACACCCTGTTCACCAACCTCATTAGTTATTCTCACTTGTTCTCTTTTCTAGCGCTTCTCCAACCATAAATTCCAAACATTCCAACCCACTCAGACAATCGCCTAAGGCATACGCCTTCACGCAGGAAATGAGTGACATCGTTTGGAGCTCATTCCCTCGCATCCGCTGATCAGCAATATCAAACAATTAGGAACATGATTAAATTTGCAAACACCGTCGCCTAATTGAGACTTAATTAAATACGACTCCTAGCAGAGCACCCTTTTGCAAGGCCACATCATCGGGTCCGAGCGGAACTCTCGTCACTGCACGGTACACCAAGTACCCGGTGATTTTCATTTAATTAACTATAATAAACCCTGTCGATTATATCGTTCGCCGGACAAACTGACCGTCATTACAGTGTGCAGGCACGAACGCTTGAAGATGTCCACCCCGTGCCGTACACGTTGCACGTATGTCGGACCTTGTGATTCTCGTGCCTCCACACTCCACACTAGCGCGACAGCCCTCCGAAGTCAATGCAAATGCCGCGATGGCAGTGGAGTTGATGGTGTGACGTCTCACCAACCCCCATGGGGAGATATGTTCGCTGGCAACGATAGTAATTAATCACCATTGGCTGGCGTTTGCAATCCCCCAATTAGGTGGTCATTCATTTATTTCACAAAGAGCTTCAATTAATTTCATCGAGGATTTTACATTCCCCATGTCCTACATTACAGGGTCACCTTGGCTCCGCATGTCTCCTATGCGCCCCCAGTTGCGGGCGTTTTTATTTTTTCGCCAAATCCTTGCAGATTCGATATTTCTTGTGGGCCACCCGAAAACCGGATAATTTATATTCCTTTAGGAAAGGAGTTCTTCTTCTTTGGGGCTCGGCAAGGATACTAAGTGATGTCCTGCCAAATATCCATTACACTCAGTCGATGGACTTCATGTTGATGTTTTCATTCATTCAAATGAACGCGGCCCTCCGGAAGGAGTGGGAAGTTCCTGCCACGAATTTAGAGACTTAGGATGGTAAACACTGGGGATCGGCTGTGCTCTGGGAAATTAGTTGTGGCTGACGTGAAAATAATTAGGATGTGTGCTGCACTTGCAAGACACAAAAAAAGGATTCGCAAAAGTTTTTAATTAGTTTTGAGGCTTGCATTTAATTTTCAGATGGTCTTTTTTTCCTTTTTCTGTGGTTCTTTGGCGGAGGCCTGGAGTGGCATTGGTTTGGACACTCTCGAGACATGTTGGTTTCGAGTGGAAAACATTTTTGAATGTTTTTTGGAATTTCAGACGTTCCCGTCCGTTAATGAAAGCTGATGCATTAACGATCTGTGTGCGCCATGTCATGTGCCTTGATTGGTTTCCCTCTGAGGTTTGCCTGCACACTCGCACAGCATTTGAAAATATGTTTGTGAACTCTTAGAGACTTTGAGTGGTATCCTGATCCCCCGCTGTGTGAAATGATGCTTATTTTATTCCCGTTTCATTCAGACGAGATTCTATAGGTCCCCTAACACTGATTATTCTCATTCGAAATTGAGCTACAATTGCTGACGAAGGGAATATTCCCAGGGTTGAATGGCACTGGACCAATGCCACTGGTCTAGACTAATCATGCCACACGGACTCTGATAGCTATTGCTGTTTTCGCAGGTTAACATCATTAGGTTGGCTCATCGCAAGGAATTATTTGAAGAATCCGGGATCCCAGGAAATTTGATATGGTTGCGTCGCACTTCGCGATGCACCGTGCAGTTCGGTTCATAAACTTCTGAACATTTTGAAACCTGGACTGAACTTCGGCAAGGAGATGCGCAGTCGTTTGATCTCTTCAATTTGGTACCAGAGAGGATAGTGCGGCGGGCAAAAGTCAACACGGAAGGCACTATCTTCTATAAATCAGTCCAACTGTTGGGATATGCAGATGACATCGAAGCGGTCGCGCGTTCCCAACCTGCCGCAGTGGAAGCATTTAAGGCAATTGAAGATGAGACAAAACGAGGACAAGGCAAAATGCCGTCGAGCAAGAAACTAATCTCAGCACAATATCTAGGCCAAAACATAACAATCGACGGCTACATTTTCGAGGTAGTAGAAGAGTGTGTCTACGCCGGGGCAAACGTTGCAGAACGAACTTGAACCACCCTTGGCAACCGACGCTATTTGATCTTTTATAACAACTGGGCTCAAAACTCCTGGCTCAAATTAACAGAATCTACAAAACTCATATTCTGCCAGTCCTTGTTTATGGAGCCGAATGCTGGATGCTAAGCAAAACTGCAGAGCTGATCCTTGGTGGCTTCGAAATATGTATGGTCCTGTCTGCGAGGAAGGCGAATGGAGGAGAGGACACAACCGCGAACTCTACGAGCTAACCTAGGATGTGGACGTAGTCCGGAAGGCAAAAATCCGTCGACAACACTGTCTCTGCCACACCGAGCGCATGCACAACAAGGCCCCACCAAAGAGGGTATTCATACCCAAGCCTCCTGGTTCGTGAAGGAGAGTAAGACCGAACTTCCGGTACAGAGGCCTTGATGACTGAAAGCAGCGTGACCAGGCCCGTCACCGAGGGTCAGGCTCCGTAGTAAGTCATCCCAAAAACATGAAAACACGGGTTCAACAGAGTTGTTGAGCCCGATAAGTTATTGGTTGTTGAAATTGGATGTCATTATCAATATTCATCCGCACTTCATACATTTTCTGACGTTTTTAATACGAACTAAATGAGTTGCGGATTTGGGGAAAAAATAATGCAACAAAATGTAAATTTTACATTACAAATATAATTCTGCTTGCCGCTTTTTTACTCATACTTAAATTTATTCACATTGGACAAAAATACTCTTCTCATAGCTACATTGAAAGTCTCGGGAAGAACAACTGAAAAATGTCGGTTGTACCATTCCCACTTCAAAGTCCTTGTCACTACGGGTCTATTAATTATATATTAAACATGCTGCCAAGTTCTTTAAGAGTCAAGTGTGTGGATCTTACTATAAGCGGCAGTATTTTCTTCAATATAGCGTACCTTATTGCTGCTTTACTCAGCCAGAATCATCTTACAAATCTGAAAGAAAAGTGCATCTTGGGAATCATTCTTTTGCTCTTCTGAATACATAAAAAACGAGTTACTCCCTCCGAAGTCGATCCGCCGGATTCCATAATCGGCATGGTTAAATTTTGACACCAACGTTACCACACTCTCTCCAGTAGTCTGTTTCGTTAAGTTTAGTCAATTTTTTCTGGAACAAAATGAGAGATTTCGTTCTTATTTGACACCACATAATGTTTGTTCATATCAATTACAGCCGAGAATTAAGTAAGCTAAAGCTGACGAAACTTAACGAAAAAGAGGAAGGCGGTTATTATGATTCCATAATGAATTTCTGGTAAACAGCTGCGTGGGATTGATAGAGTTAACTTAACTCTATGGGAGGCGCTACAGCCCGTTGAGGGTCAGGCCCTTACTTCTAAGCAACCACTCGTGTTGTGTATGCTATTGTTTCGTCACGAGTGGACGGGACCTACAGTTTTTCCACCGACTCCAAACGGCCAAGTTTGAGAAGTTTTTTTTCTGGACAGAAGTACTCTTTAAGCATTGTTAGTGACTCGAAAGAGGTGGGGACGCGAAATTAGTTTTGGCGTATAGACCAGGGATCGAACCTACGACATTGAGGTGGACTGTGGTCGAAGCACATAGCCACAACGCTACGAGCCACCACGATTATAGATCTTACCCATTTGCATTTTCATTCCATCATCAGTGCCCTTTGACGTGAGAACATCAAAATCTACGATGAACGTACATTAATGTAAAGCGCTAACAACTATGTCTATCACATTTTAACAAAAACGATGCGTTACAATGGACGCAAAAATCACTCTCGGTTTTACATAAATGTATTGTGGACACAAATGACACGAATTCCACCAACCGCAACCGGATCCATACAATCATGACCTATTACCATACAAATTGCATATTTTTAAGGCCAGCCTTAAAGCACATGGTGAGCTCAACATCATTTCAGGCCTCGCGAATGGGTTGGAAAAGTGTCGGCGATTTTGCACCAGAGTGGCGTGTGTACACATTACTTATTCGTAAAAGGATGGTAGTACGTAGAATGAATTTGCTAGTGAACCTGCCGATTTAACAACAGTGCGCCAGTGGAGTTGTGGAATTTGCCGCTTCTCGCTCTTGTCAATTTCTGGTACTTGACTGAAAATTACAAGTCTGATCCCTCGAGCTACTTCAATCTTTAAGCAAGCGTTAGCATCGTTCGAACTTTAACCGCATTTCCCATTGTTTTTCGATATGCGACTCGATGCTTCGTCAAGAATAGATGATGTAAGCTTTAACATCTCGTTTCACACTTGACATTCCATCGCCAGTCAGCAAGTTCCCTCTTCAAGGGGCACTCCCAAATGCATAAAATCCAGAGAAACATGTCTGCGACCACCTTCATGGCGCTTATAGAGACACCGTGTGTCCCAGTCTAGCTTGCGCTCAACTGGCGTGAAACAATGAAGCACACTCCATCCGTCCACTACCGACTGTCGTCCGAAATTAACTCATTGCATATGCAAAATTAATGTATGTATTGCCAATATTGTAATGATACGGACTAGATTTGCATTCAGATACGGACGGCAGACCGTCTGCCTTATTGGAACTCTCTACCGTGAGGTGAGTGACATACGCAACATGTATCAGAACGCACGTGCAGTGGAAGAACGTGGAGTCTGTGTTCAATTTGTTCTGCTACCACCCACACATTGCTTCTGCTATCGGAAAATTGTCCGGAGTGTGAATGTATCACTCGGTTTGGTCTTAAGTCGAGGTGAATGGTCTTTTCATGGGAATGTGTATATATTCACATGCTACGAGGACACACGAAATTGTAAAGCTATAAGATGTGTTGCTTGTTGTTGGTTGAGATACCTTGAAGTGGGTAGTAGCGAGGATTTGCTCACTCATTCAAATGGTTTGAATAGACTTGTGTTCTGTTTCTTTGGAGAAAATAAAGGCAAGTTCATATGAGCGGCGAATTGCGAACGCGCACTTTCCGAAACAACCCTTTTCCAGCTAATGTAAGCAAAAAGTTATATTTCTTGGTACGCAATGAGATGGTAACTGAATTATCGAGTTTTTTCATCGACAAAAATCCCAATAAAAGTTAGTTTAAGTGTCCTAATTGATGGTGTAAACGTTTATATCTGCGAATAAATTGTTGCCTTTGCGAACTGTCAAGCTGTGTTCGCAATACACAAACGGTCACACGCAACCCACAATCACCATGGGACACCAGGTTTTACCATGGGAGAAATTCACTTCCGCACTCGCACAGTTGCAAGAGTTCGTATAATTCTCGACGTGCACAAATCCGCTGCCCCGTATTTTTACCCCCTTAATACTTCTGAAGAGGTGTTCTTCTTCGCTAGCAAAACCACTGCGTAAGCTTTTTTATCTATCCTACTCTTCAGGTCTCTTTCCGAGTAGATGGAAAACAGCATTTGTCCAGCCCGTCCTAAAAAGAGCGAATTTTCGTCACCCACCTCATAACGATCCATAGCACTTACGTTCCTTCTTTCTAAGGTCATGAAAACGCTGATAAATCGTCAGCTTTTGAAATATCTTGAATCGTGGAAGCTTCTTAATGACCGACAGTATGGCTTCCGTAGCAACAGGTCCACTGGTGATTTGATAGCTTATCTCACCGAAAAGTGGAACCAATCTTTACACAATGCAGGCGGAAGCAAGATAGTTGCGCTTGATATTTCCAAGGCATTTGACAGAGTTTGGCAACAAGCTCTTTTGTCGAAAATGCGTGCTTATGGTGTTAATGAATCTCTGATTCTATGGATTAGAAACTACCTTTCGAACCGTTCAAGCCAAGTTATTTGGGATGGAAGTCTGATATCCCCAAAATAAAGGCTGGTGTCCCCCAAGGATCTGTTCTGCCCCAACACTCTTTCTCATTTTTATAAATGACCTCCTGTGCCACTTCTAATCCAATCCTCTCCTCTCCTCTCCTCCAACACTCTCAGCTTTTCATATTCGATCCTAAATTCACAATTCTGTCCTTCGGACGTAGTCTTACAACGGCACCGTATTTCAAGCACATTGAATTCCGATCTTGATAGCATAATTAACTGTTGTAAGAACAACAGAGCGGAATTCAATGCTTCCAAATCTCAATGCTGTCTGCTGTCTCTAAAGCGAACCCCTGATAATCAGCCATTATCCATGAATGGCCCTTGTATCGACGAAACCGGAAAACTTTCCATCCTCGGTAAGTACATCAAAACAACACTTAGTTGGAACGATCACATATTCGAGGTCGCCAAAAATGCTGCGAAATGCTTAGGTTTCCTTAATCGATGCAAGAAATACTTCACCCCCTCTGATTTGGCTTTAATCTATAAGGCGTATATTCGCCCTTAGCTTGAGTATAACGCTCATATCTGGTCTGGTGCCCCCAAGACCACCTTGCACCTACTAGATAGAATCCAAAAGCGAGAGATAAAACTTACAGGACACAACGATATCGTGGGTTCATTAGACTCGCTTGAACATCGACGTACCGTGTCTTCTTTGTCCGTATTTTATCGTTATTTTAATAAACGATGCTCAAGTGAGCTAGCCAACTGCATTCCTCCTCTCCTTGAATTCACCCGCAATACACGTCTCGCCAGGAATGCACATCAGTTTACCCTTAAGCCTACCTTCGGACACACAATGAAATTCAGAGACTCGTTTTCTAGCCACACGAATATGGAATGCTCTTCCCAGCTCAATATTTCAAATACACTACAATCCGCAGATATTTAAGACCAATGTGAACAGGTGCCTCCTCTCTCTCTCTTCCTCTATACCTTTGGCCCGTGCTGTGTCCCCCGGACAATTAAGGGTATTCATAACCCCTTAAGGACGCGCAAATTATAAAAGAAAAAATAACCACGACCAAAAAAATTCGCGTGTAGTGTCAGTTTGCACCCGTGGTTCCAAGCGAACGAGAAATCTCCATATTCTGTCAGAGTTTGCGAAGTTCGCAGTTCGTAGCGATCTCAAACTTAATTACTTGTCAGGTCGGCGACCCATAAAGGGTCCGAGACTGAGCAATTGCTGCCTTCCATCGGTGACGGTCCTGGGCACGCCGCTTCCAGTCAACAAGCCCAAGCTGTCTTACATCCACGATGACTTGGTCTGTGTACCGGAGGTTAAGTCTTCCTCTCCTTCTCGAAAACGGAGGCTCGGATTCGAGGACACTCTTAGCTGGACCGTTGGTGTCCATTCGCGCGATGTGGCCGAGATAGTCTAGTCAACGGATTTTTGTCTTCCGGCCTACATCCACATCAGCTGGTAGAGTTTTCTCCTCCATTCGCTTTCCTCGCAGACGGGACCAAATATCCGACGCAGAATTTTTTTTCGAAGGCACCAAGAATCAGCTCTGCAGCCTTACTTATGTCCAGCTTTCAGCTCAATAAAGTAGGACTGGCAGAATTAGGGTTTTGTAGACCATGACTTTGGTCCTTCGAGTCAGGAGTTTCGATCCCAGTTGTTTTGACAGAACAGCATCGGTTGCCAAGGGCGATTCTACGTCGGATCTCCACTACGGTATCATTCATGGAGTTTACATTTCTCCCGAGGTAGACAAACTCCTTTGGCGGAGGCAGCTGGCGAAAGATCGTGCTGGCTGGAGAGGCATGGTGGTTGAGGCCCAGGTCCACCCCGGACTGTAGCGCCAATCAAAGAAGAAGACGAAGACAAACTCCTTTACTTCCTCGAAATTGTAGCTGTCGATTGTGACGTTTTGGCCTAGGTGGTGTGCGGCGGATCGTTTTTTGCTCGACAGCATATATTTTGCTTTGTCCTCCTTGACCTTTAGACCAGATCGTTTCGCCTGTTCCTCAATTGCCGTGAAAGCTTCCATTATGGCGCGTTGGGACCCCGCGATAATGTCCATGTCATCAGCGTATCCCAACAGCTGGACTGACTTGTAGAAGATAGTGCCTTCCGTGTTGAATTTTGCCTGCCGCACTATCTTCTCCAGTACCAAATTGAAGAAATCACTCGACAACGCATCTCCTTGCCGAAATAGGGTGCAAGTTTCGAACGGTTCAGAAGTTTTTGAACCGAACTGCACAGTGCATCGCTTATGTGTTAGCTTGGTGCGACACAACCGGATCAATTTTCCCGGGATTCCGAATTCGGTCATTGCTTCGAATAACTCCTCGCGATGAATGCTGTCGTATGCGGCTTTAAAATCGATAAAAAGGTTAAGAGTGTCGATTAGAAACGCACTGGCCCTCTCCAGGATCTACCTGCCTTAGTGTAAAGATTTGGTCTATAGTCGATTTGGCGGGCCGGAGGCCGCGCTGGTTTTTGCGGTGCAAAACAGCTCTCTACATTCACACAGTACGCTGTATAGGATCTTTTGTAGGCGAGGCGCAAGAGGTAGGATCGCCTGTTTTGGGTATGGGGCATATGGAGCTGATAATCCAGTCTCCAGGTGTGCTTTAAGCCCACACATTCGGTAGATGATCTGGTGCAGCTCTATCAGAACATTGCGACTAGCTTCGAAGAGCTTTGATAGTAAGCCATCTGAGAGTGAGGCTTTGTTGTTCTTCAGCGTTTTAATGGTTGTACCGACTTCTTCAAAGCTAGGAGGGAGGACTACTTCATGGACTGGAGTTGGGATCTCCTGGTTCCCTACCACTCTCTCCTGTACAGAGGTCGTTGGTGGGCCTAAAAGGACCACTGTGACAGCAGAGAGATGAACGCGAGAATTTACAAAAATACCTTACTAACCACAGTCAATTGTTTCAAGCCCAAATTTCGATGTCGCCGGATACTTGTCAACGTCTCAGAATCAACTCGTACATGTGATAAAACATGAAAAACGCTGTACAGAGGTAGTAGGTATGCCTCGTAGAACCACTGTGGCAGCTGTTGGTAGTGCTGCCTAAACACATCCACTAGTCCCTGGGGGTCCGTAGCTAGATTAGCTTCGCAATTTCGAAGAGCCTGGGTGCCTTTCCTAAGCTTCTACTATAAATCGGCTATATCTTCAAGAGTTTTTGAAATTTTCACGTGAAGACTTAAAGGAACGTTTTGGAATAGTTATATCTTCGAAGTAAATAAAACAAATTGATTTTTAAACCATGATTGAGGGGGATGGAGGTTAGCTTTTGGTCATACATATATCACGCCCTAGTAGACAAACAATAACAGGCTTAGCGCAAACATTTTAGTTCGCTCAAATAGGTTTGTCAATATGTCGAAAATATCGCTGTCGTCTTTAGCAAATGGTCCAGATCAGTCACTGCGTTATCACAAATTGAACATTGTTCAGACCATATTATGGCGTAGTTGGCGTAAGGATCTTAGTTAACAACGCTATAAGATCACCTACTTCAAGAATTAAAGTCGATGGACCGTTTGAAGGAACGATGAGTCAAATGATGCGTTTCATAGCGAAATCTTCATTGACGACGCACATTTTCAAATTATGTGTTATTAGTCGGGTGAAAAGTCACACGTGCTTCATGAATCACCGCTTCATCCACAAATAGTAAATGTTTGTTGCGGCTTGCATGCCGGTGTCATATTTTTTCGTAGTCGATAACGATCGTCACTTTACTGTGAATGGTCAGCGTTATCGCGCCATGATTACTGGTTTTTTACTCAAATTGGACGACACAAGCCACACAATACACGTTACGATCGATTTATTGAGGAGTATAAATATGGTGAGCGTGCTACCTCAAGAATTGGACTAGGCGATTGCCCGCCTCGTTCGTGCGACGTAACGCAGCTTGACTTTTTTCTGTGGGGCTGCGTTAAGACATGGGCTTATGTCAACAAGCCGACACGATGTTGGAAGAGCTCAGAGCCAACATTGAACTCGAAAAAACGGTCGCTTCGGCCGAAATTTGTGGCCCAGTCGTTAAATATTGGGTCTAACGTATCTTCCGCTGCACATGTGCGCGCAGTGTCCAAATGAACGAAGATGAGTTTCATTCATAAATGTTTGTTAATAATTCAAGCCTGTACAATAAAGTCTTGTAGATGTATCAAATGGTTTGAATTTTATTTTAAAAAAAGTTGACAAGACCTTATTAAAAAAAAAAACGCTTCCCTCTGTGGTTGGCGTAGTTGAAGCGCTTTCTTCTTCGATTTGGGTCTATGCATTCAGAGCAATGTTGTTTTCAACTTGGCGGCAACTTACCAGCTATGAGACTCCTCGTAGTCACATCTGGATATACGCCACGAGGTTAATTTATGTAACGAGCCCTCTGTCCACACTTCAAGGACGACAACAAGCCCCGGTTACGGATGACTCTACTGCTGACGACCATGGACAGCGCCAACAAGGGATCTCCACAAACATTCAAAGTAATTCCCTGCTACCTACATTCAAATTGAATTGAAAATTGCCGAAGATAATGCCTCCAAGCACTGCCCGTTGTTCACTCATAATTTCCAGTAAAATCGTTCGAATATCCTCTCTAACACCACCGTCGCGCGAGCAGCACCGTTGCCGTGAGCACTGTAATCCCGCCTGTATCGCACTGTTAATTACAACGAATCTATTTGTACTCGTACCTGCGTAAATGAAATTATTACAAAAGCTGAGCAAACGATAAACGACAAATAAAGAAGACTCGCAACACAAAGGACATCGCCAGAAGAATGGTAATTCAAGGAATGTCGGAAAATACGCAGCCCTCGCGCGAATCTGCGAGCACAATGAAATCAATTTATTGGGCATTACATGTTTGCATTGTGTAATAAAGAGCCGCATAAATGAATTTTTGACTTTGACTGGCATCCGTCACCCAACTCATCAGCCAGTGTTCGGCAGTTTCAATGCTTCAAGCTTGACTTTCGAGGAACTGCTCTCCAGTCCACGGGGCCGTGACGCTTTAAAGTCGTTTTGTTCGTGTTGAAAAATTCAAGTGCGAACCAGATATGAGTGTGTGTCTGTGGACAAGCGGCCTCCCCCCTCTGTTGCCGGAACATGAATTACACATGGAAGGACACGTCACAGGGCATCCCAGTTGGATTGAGTTTAAGTGAAACAGATGTCCTCAGGATATTGTGATTGATAGTTCTCAATTGATAGGTTCGCCCGCTGATGCTGTGCGGGGTGAATGATTTCATTTGGGGGTGATTTAGACAAATTACTCAGTAGGTCATGCCCGTGAGATGGGTCAACCTTGGATGTAAAGTGCGCCCATTCACTATGTGTTTCCCTCATTGATGATACATGCATTTGATTATCCCTGGGACGAGACTGTGTGTAGTTTCTGTTCGCTGGGATTGGGGGATAATGCGTGTGTGACATTGATTTGGGCTAAGGGATGAAGTGGGGTTAAAGTGTCGAGTGAAAATGTGTGAGCGAACATTTTTGCGGAAACAATGAAAGTGCATTTTAAACTTCTGGCTGTCGTGGAGGTGGCGGTTTTATTACGGACTTCAAGAAGGAATTCGAGAAAATGTCTTGTGAGTGCCTGCCGCCTAAATCTGGAGTTTGATTGATCTTTCTCCCCACAGAAAGCAGCAGGACTGGATTCCTAATAATGCTAGAAAGTGGAACTATTTACTCTCTGCCTTGGCAGCATATTTAAAGCGCACTCAATGAAAGAACACGGTCCGAAATATTGTCTAGAATCTAGGCGGATTATTGACGCAGATGTGTGTGGTCAAGGTGAACTGAGTGTCGAGATCAACGTCCTCATGCTGGATAGTAAACTAAACTGGAAGCTCGAGAATACCGAGGAAAGAGTAGAACGTAGCTAAACATCACGGCTCTATACATGGCAAACAATGGATTCTCTAATGAAACATGGGACACGGGCTCTTCCCAGCCAGTGATTAAACCAATTCTCCTTTACGACGTAGCGGTATGTTGGCCCTCGACGTCGGATCACAACGTCTTGAGGAAAGTACAAAGACAAGCCTCAGAGCCGGAGCCCGAAGAACCTCTCTGAACATCTTAAACTAAGCAAATTCTTTCGTCCAACCAACTTCTTTAGTGTCGCCCAACCCATGTCACTACATACAGGGCCATGTCACTACATACAGGGGTGAGTGTAGTGAGACCTCTTCTTCCCCCTTACTCGTGGGAATAAGATTAACAAAGACAACGCAAGAAACTTCGGGCAACTCTGGTGCAATTGAGTCGGGCATTCGGGACTCCCGTAAAACCTACTCGAAAAACAAAGAAAATTCCTTGACGGAAGGGGAGGAGGATATCCTTGTATCCAATCCCCAGCCAGGCAGTCTTAAGATGCAGTTGGTAGCGAAGAGGTAGACGTCAGTTTTGCTGACCTAGTCAGACTCCTGCTCTGTTGCCAGCTCAACCAAACACTCGATACAGCCTATACCCTTCATTCGCAGCAGGATAAATAGCTGCAAGCAGACGGTACGAAGACTACTTGGGAAGAAAGAGATTAGCGAGGGAGACAAGCAGATGTTTCAGAATGCATTTGACTACTCAGGAAGGACCCGAGGCCTGCTACTCAACTGGAGGGAAATGTCAAAGGGAGAGGATAGGCCGTTTCCCGTTCGCCCCAAGACAAATACACTGATAGGACCCATCCTGTTTCACCAGCCAACAGATGTCCCAAGGGAGAGGACAGTAAGGCTTCGGCATCCGTTCTGATGGGATCCTCCCTGTCCCATCAGATCTCCAAAGAGAGAGGACAGTAGGGCTGCGGCAACTGCCAAATCCTTCATCGGCAACGCAGCCAGACCGTGATCCGGCGCGGAACCCGTTGGAGCAATGAAGCAGAAGTCGGTGGCTTGCTGGCATGTTCCTCTGAACAGTGTGTAGTTGACGACTTCCCCCCCTCAAACAACTTCAATGCACTTGAGACCTCCAGGCCACTTGATTCTCCGCCATCGACTCAAACTCATCAATCCCGGGTCTTCCAAGGGGACGCTTTTCTTATATAGTCGCATTTAAGACACCCGTCGGAAGACGTGATGGTGGGGAAATTCGTGCCACTTGTCCAAACCATCGAAGTATAGCTCTTTCCGTTCGGAGAAGTAGCTGCTGGAGTTCCCCTCATACTGCCGGGTTTCTCTACCTATTCCGGCGACTAACGCCCACAATATTATAATTAAAAAAAAGACCATGTCTGTGGCTCAAATATATGTAAACAGCCCTATATAAATCGTTACTCTGAACGCATGCGTGACATGCACAGTCTACTTGGTTGAATCCAGAAAGTAACATTTAAGGCGGATATGGATATCCTTTATATCGCTGATAATCTCCTACTTGACATTCTCACATCAAAAATTCAAACTATTTCACTTAAGTCCGTCATGAGACTGTGATTGCCTCTAATTGTCATCGCTCCTTTCTTTCTCATCTATTTCCAGTCGCAATCAACGCACGGCCAAACCGGTTCGATGGAATTTAATCAATTAATGGGTCTCGCATAGGCCATAACACACTCATCTTAAAAATATTCAGCTACTGTCCACTGACCCGATTCGTCCAAAGAACCAATCAATAGGCATTTAGAAAAAAGAACAAAACATGAAATAATCAAAGTGTAACTGCGCTCAAGAAATACAAACACATCGTTTGCTGATGTGCACAATTTGAATCAAGGTTGACATCGTGACGAGGTGGCCGAGTGGTTAAGGCGTTGGACTGCTAATCCAATGTGCTCTGCACGCGTGGGTTCGAATCCCATCCTCGTCGAATTGTATTTTTTTTCTTTTTTTTCTTGAGTGTGGCTTTTTTTCTACGTATACATATTTTATTTCGACTGGAAAAGAAAATGCTGATAAGGAATGTTAAGGTTAACCTAAATTGTTCACACGAACAATTGTTACATTTCTCTCTTGAAAACTGCTGAGCCACCCCTTTGGCTGCAAACGGCTGCAAGCGGCTGCAATGTTGTTACTAATGAGGTGTTAGTGTGCAGTGATTATTTCACATTTGAGTCTCAGACTAAAAGACGAGAATAGAAGCAAAGTCAAGAGCTAAAGAAGAGGTTTCTCTGTTTTTTACTTGTTCCTAACTGGTGGGTACAAGTAATAATAATGCGAGCCCTCTTGTTAGGAATCCGAAGAGAGTAGTGACAGATGTATTAAGTATTTATTAGTTGTTTATGGAAGCTGTGGGAATCGGGTGAGCGGCGATTGTCGTCAACCTGGCGGTGTCCAATTCTGTAACTTTTCCTACACATCAATTGTGCTTATGGTTCACCTGAACTCAACTTGTTAAAATGCAGGTCCTGATGGTTACAAACAAGGAACTGGTCCCCCATATTGGAGGAACTCGGGTAGGCGTAACTGCCTGGCAGTGGTATGGCGTCCATATATCCGACTCTCTACTCTTAAACTGTGTCAATCAAACAAGCATATGTGTGTATATAAACAAAATATTGCTTCGTTTCCTTCGCCTTGCACGCGCAAGCGACAAATTCTGCGAGCACACAAGCCCTCGTCACTTCTCAGTCGTCATTCGCTTTCAAGAACGGTGTATACAATGTTACGCCTTTACTGACAGATGTGGGAGTGGTGCTATTGATCATCATCAAGTTGGTTGAGGTCCTATTCCACTTGTGTGCGCAATCTCGAGCGAAGACGTCCTCTATTGGGCTGACCCAATGGCTCGGAATAGAAGACTCTTCGGGCCGGAGCATGACATGAGCCATCTTAAGCGTTGGATCCGAAAACGCTTAACTAGGTACCTCTGCACAGCCCGTACAGTTCGTTGTTAAATCTTCTCCTCCAAACGCCATCAACGCAAACAGAACCAAAGTGCGCAGACAGAACTTTTCTCTCAAAACAACCAAGAGCTTCTTCATCCGCTTTCAATTGTTTCCATGTCTCTGCGCCAAAGAGGAGAGCAGGCATGATTAGAGTTATATTTATAAAGCCAGCTTGGTGTTTCGAGATGTGGTTCTCTTACTCAATTGCCTCTTCATCCCAATGAAGCATCGATTGGCAAGAGTAATTCTGTGCTTCATCTCGGTGCTGGTCTTATTGCCCGTATTTACTCCAGAGCCGAGGCAGACTAAGTCCCTGACTACCTCAGAGCTTCGTCTGCCCATTGTGCGCATACTTTGTTTTGCTTTGGTTTATCGCTAAAATAATTTTGGCCGTTTCCGCCTCAATGCCAGCAAACGCCTCATTGACGGCTCGCTGTGTTCGTCCAACCGCCTCAATTTCGTCCGCATAAGCAAGTAGTTGTACGGGCTATTCGAAGATCATTGATCGGGTGTTGTCGTTTGAATTTTACATGATCTTCTCCAGGACTTCGTTTTGCCCTGGTTTACAGCTAGACCCATTTTTGCCGTTTCCGTTTCAATACCTGTAAACGCTTGATTGACAGCTCGCTAATTTCGACCACTCACGCCAATGTCGTCCGCTCATGCTAACAATTGCACGGATTCTTGAAAGTGCCTCTAGCTTTGGCGTGTGAGTTTTACACTATCTTCTCCAGAACGATGTTGAAGAAATCACATGACATTTTTGACATTGAAAGTCTCTGTGACTTCGTTATCGACCTTGATGGAGCAGCGAGAGTTTTCCATCGTCATCTTGCACAACCTGACGAGCTTGGCAGGAATTTCAAAACTAGACATGGCGTTGTATAGCTCGTCTCTATGCACGCTGTCATGGGCGACCTTGAATGTTGATGAGTGTCGATATGAATCTCCGGAGTCCTTTCTAGGATCAGATCAGCTCCAGCTGCTTTAAACAGTTCGCGGACAATCCGTCCGCTCCAGCAGCTTTGTTCGACTTAAGCTTAGATATCGCTATCTTGACTTCATCTAAATTGGGAGGACGGAATTAATGTTCATTGGCATACATCACGTCTGAACAAAAAACTCAGGAGCGGCTGATATGGGAAAGAAATATAATCTATCCAACATCTGCTTTGGATGCCCAGCCCTAGCAAACAGAAGGAAGCAATACTGGAGTAAACACAACGGTGGACTTGTGCAGCGTGGAGCTGATGCGCAAGTCATCGGTAGCCCTGTGCCGCTGTGGCAATTGGAATATGAGCTATGACATCCATTAGAAAAGCATTACTAACCACTGCCAAAATTGTTTCAATAGAAAAAAGGTCTCATGGTGGTAGCTTACATAAAATCACGATCACAGCAAGTCACGGGCAAAAGTTCGCAAGGGCACCTATGATTCTGCACTACTCTCACTTTCGTTGCACCACATAGTGCGTAGTGCAATGTATGGTAAACGTCGTTCGACATGTCGTACTACCGAGCTTTACAATGCGAACGTAACTAATGCTTCTAGTAGTGATCTGCCTCATTGCATCAATCTTAATTATTCAAGCAGATAGCCACAATGTCTGTCAGTTAGTAGCGACTCTTGGTGTCAAGTCAATCGTATCGCTGCGTGATATTTCGAAGGCTAGCGACTTTTATTTTCTGATAGCAGAGTCGGGTTTTTCGCTATGATTGTGTCAACAAAAAATAATGTTATCTCTACTTTGTACTGAGTAAGTCTATTTCGGTACCTAGAGCGCATAAAATACCACAGATTGACTAGACTGAACAGTAGTTGATTGATTGGCTTCATCCCTATGTGGCTAGCGAAAATCCTAATGAGGTAATATGCACCGCATCAGTGGGGAAAAAAACCCTTAATTACCTGCGTCATCAAATGTGACTTAATTCTGAGATTTCCAATAGGGACTAGACAAATTTAATTTGTAAACGTACACGAACTAGCAATTTTCTATCGAAATTCGTAGTCGATGACGATGCAACTTTAACAAAGTTTGATGTAATATTGGATGTGCTTGTTTAGAAATATGAAAAATGAAGTGTAAGAATTTAGTGACGAAAAGAACGTCTATTACTATTTTTTTGAAAATAAAAAACTAATTATTAATGGGAAACACACCTTTCTGGTCCCACCAAACTTGCCGAATCGATCTGGTTTTGCAGTCGATGTTGATGGTTGTCCTTGTCACGTAAAGGAATTCGTATGAATCATGAGTTAAAGGTCGCAAATGAAGAACTTTTAACTTGGTGGCAATGTCCGGAGTTCAAGAATCCATCAGAGAGAAGAAGAAGACAATAAGAGAAGTTAACAGAGCTAGCACGTAGCACGTGGCACATTGATTCGAATTGTATGGGAGCGAGGAAGTATAGTCTAAACATAGTAGATACAAATGGTATCGCATGGCCCAATTCAGCGTCATTGTCTTAATCGCAAATGGCTTACTGCCTTAGGAGACCAAAAGTTCATCTCTGATCCAAAAGACTGATTCCTCGGAGACATCTGCCAGGTCCGTCGCCTTGTCTAGCATGACCTCCTCAGCAACCAATGGTTGCTGTTCCCTCCAACACGAAAACTACCTCAAGATTTCCCTTGCAACTTAATGATGAGAGTCTCTAACTGCGTCTCTAACTGCTCATATGTTTTACCAACCACATTCATGCATGCGTGGCGGTTGCATCGCAGCAACTCATAGCGAAAGGCCAAAGCCACGCCGCGTGGGATAGGCTAACTTCAAGTGTTTTCAGTTCACAACAAACGAGTGTTTTATTGCAGCACTTCACTTTAGTCGCGTAGCTGCAAAGCGCAAGAGGGCGGGAGAGGAAAAAATCAAAAAAAAAATAAGCTTAGTAAAGCACCAGTATTTGGGTGAGTTGGGAATTTTCCACTTGGCGGCTGTTGCTCTACGAGGTGATTACATTCTGCCAGCGGCCCTTATCAGCTCTAGTGCAGTTATCACAATTTAGTGTTCGGAATGGCGATAACGCCGTTATATGCAAATAGTATCAAATAATAATAATAACGTACTCTTTCGAGGGGGTTTCGCGAGGTGATTTGTATTTGTGATGTGGCAACGCCAATATTCAAACTCTCTTATTCAGGATTTGAGGGTTTTGATCAATTGCGAAATGGACGCACTAGTTGCAGCGACGGTATTTTTCACTCTGGCGGCTCAATCATGTACTGGGTATTTTTGCAGCTCGCTAAGATTATGGAAGTTGTAGGCCTTAGATGTAACGAAGTGCTGTGTCTTTGGACTTATTCGGCAGTTGAAAAAATAAATCCTTTTCTCGGAAAACCAAGCTGCCTCTTTATAAGACCTTCATAGTCCCAGTCCTGCTGTACGGTGGAGAATCATGGACAATATCAAAGAGGGACGAAGAGATGCATCTCTGATCCACAGCAGCCACATTCTCCTCCATGAACACAGTAGGGCGTCTGGGTCACAACTGCTGTCCACTAGCATATCCGTCTTACGGACTTTTTACACAAACACGAGTGCAGCACCGCAAAACTTCTGTGTTGGGCTACACAACATTCCCTTTGGAAATAAGTTTTCGTTGTTCAATAGTAAAGTGACTCATTTCGGTCCGCTGAGGAAACTGGTGTCAAAGTAACCTATGGTTTGAAAACAGAACCACTAGGCAGCCTTCCCTGTACTTTGTAGACGGCTCTGGTTTGAATACTTACTTATCAGGTAGACGACCCATGAAGGGCCTGAGCCTTAGCAATTGCTGCCTTCCATCGGTGACGTTCCTGGGCACACTGCTTCCAATCACCAAGACCAAGCTGTGGCTTAGGTAATCCTTTTTTAAGGCTTGCTTAAGTTCATTAAATAGTGTCCTTCCTTCTTTTACGTTCGCAAAACGGCTTATCGTATGTATAAAGACCAAGTTTTAGCGTACGCAAGACAGTTTGATCTTGATGAAAGGAAGCACCGCCCTGCAATGAGATTTATGTATTTTTCTGGCCTGCAACCCTCCAATGGTTGTGGCGTTTTTTGATTACTACTCGTGTACTGAGGTTACTTATGTGGAAAAGTAATAAAAAGAAGTGGAACTAGTTTTGATCCCTGTCGTACTCCACCACTGAAATCATCACCAATTCTCATGTGTAATGATCTGTAACTTAGCTCAGTTTTTGACAATCCATGGGTTGCCCGCACATAGATATTGTCAACGTGTTTTTTCCCATGTCACAAGGTAGACCAAGAGAAGAGCCTCGAGGTGACTTTTTTCAGAAGTCTACACACAATTTGAATCGCCACAATTTCAACGTTGCCCTGCTGCTCAATTAGTTCTTTCATTATTCTGGTCCAGCTCGGCTCCAGCTAGTGATCTCATCTCGGAGTCAAGCGAGTCTCCCTCTCTCAAATCTCGTGCCCACCTTCAAAACGACCATATGACAATTTCATTTTCGATTAAGTTCGAATGTTTTTCAATAAATTCCGCCTGGTCGCAGCGATGTGCGATAAAAAAGGTTTACGATTCCCCTACAATCGACAGATAAAAACACAACTCTTCCTCACACGTTCTCGCATCGTCCGCACATCCTTACGGCAGCCTCTAACGTATCGCAGTTTATCGCATATTCTTGCTCATGAATATTTTAAAGGCAATCGATGTGCGTATGTGTGTGTGTCAGCCTAGTTTGCACGCAATTGTAGCCCAAATATCTGCGAATCCAAACGCGAAACGATTAGATGCAGATAAAAATATTCAATCGACATTCGCTTTATAGTCAATCATACAATTTATTGGAGGCCATTCGAAGTAGTTGAACGGTTAACCTCGTTCGATGGGGATGGATTTTATCGCTCCCCGGGACAAGCAGTCGGATAAGCCGGGCCATTAAAATCTCACATGACTCGGTGATGTGTTCGTCATAAACCCGGTCGCCTCCCATCGAAGGAGCAGTTGATTGGGTTTTATGTCCTGATTGCTGGTAGTGACTACGATTTGTTCGAGTTAGTGTCTCCTACTTTGACCAGGCCACCTAATTGCGACACGGCGGATGGGGGCAGGGAAGCAATCCGAGCCGAGACACTCCGTCATCATCATTATCATCAGCATCAGCATCGTCATCACCATCAGCAAGGGATGCCACCCCCTTGGTGTCGGATAAAAGTTGCAAGACCAGAATTGTTATATAATCCATTAGAATACTGCAGGAGTCACCAGCCTGGCGCCGACGATCTTCTCCTGATGCGTCCAGAAACAAAAAGTGCCAAAGGTATCACACAAACTATAATTTATATCTCTCCTCTCTGCTCGATGTTTAAAGTTTCTCCTGTGCTCCTATGTCGTGGCGTGGCGTGTACTGTGCAGCCCTCGGTGCTGTTTGAATCTTAAACGATTCTGTTTGAGAGAGCAAGAAAAAAAAAACACACACACTGAACGCGTGTATCTAGCGCCAAGGAAGGTGGGAAGCAACCCTTTCTCATTTGCAAAACTTTTCCTTCCCTTATCCTCTTGACGGGTGGACTTGTGTGTGTGTGTGTGCAGCTTCTGAGAAAGACGCAAAGGAAGGAGACGTCGTCGTCGACTGAGACCGAGTCGATGGCGACGAACTAACTTATTCAGATATTCCTCACGTTTTGCATTCCATTTGCCACCCACACGTTTGCTCTCGTCGATGCCGAAAGATTTGCGTGATGACGCGGTCTTCGGTGGGGTGGGGGTGGCGCACGATGGGCAGCCTCCTGCGTGCAATCCTTGCAATTCTTTTTCCATCCGATTCTCGCCAAAGTAACATTCATTTAGGGCAACCCAAAAAAAAATCTCGGTAAAACTTTTGCATTAGAGTTCGGTTAAGGGGCCGAACTCCATCGAGGTGCGCTCGCCGGGGTGTGGGGGCATCGTATTCGGTGAGTGAATATGTGCGAGGTCTGGAAGTCTGCAGATACCAAGAAGTACCTCATTGTCTATGTCGGTGGGTGGTGAGGGCATGTGCGGTTAACCGATAAAATGTTGCAATTTAGAAAAGTTGAGGTACTGGAAGTTTTGTTGATAAATTGGTGACATAAGATGCTCGTTTGGGATATCGGGCAAACTGCTTTGCTGATTGCTTGGTCGAATTTCACTCCAAACTTGGCTCCGATAGTTTCGCAGCAACTAGTCATCGGGATTGAAAAACGACTGTCGCTGGGGATGGAAAAACTATCGACATTTCAGACTTTGTTGCGGCAGATAATGCGTGGCATGCCACTGCAAGCGCAACAAACAACTCTACAGTCGACGAGGGCGATGCGATGCAATGCACTAATTCTACAGTGGCCGCGAAATAAGGAAAATAAGAATTTGCCATGGCAGAGGCACATTGTCCTGGAATTTGGGTGGAAGAAGACGCAATGTCAAACCGGCGGAAATGTGTTTCTTCGAATGGACGAGATGGGTTTTCAAATTGCACCGAAGACAGATGTGAATGTGAGAATTAATAAGCCGGTGGAAACGAATAATTCAAGATCAGAGTTACCACTGTCCTCCTGGGTATAATAGGTCCCTTAAAACAACACCGATGGGAGCAGTCGGCATCTCTGGCTCAGAGAGGCGCGTTTCTGGAGGAATTAACCGCAAGGTAACGCTCCCATATTAGAATGTTGAACAGCAGCAGACTACAAGAACAGACGGACTCCCATCCACCAACATCTCTCCACTTACGTCGACCAGACCAGTGGCAAGAATAACTGGTAGTACTAGAAGTGAAAATGATCTCCCAGTACACTGTCAGCTCAGAAACGAGCTCGGGATCGAGACGCTGATCTCAAATAAGGAAGTCTGCAAAAAGGGAACCTGCCAATCTGGAAGTACACACTGTCGTTTCCAAGGGTATCGAAAGCTCTGGCGTAGGAGTATCCGCGACATAGTCGGAGATCTCCATATAATAAGTCTGTCTATCGCTGAATACATAGAAAGTCGTGCGGCCAACAAGGCCCAGGAGTCTGGACCCGAATAGTGGTATTCAAGGCAATGAAAGAGCCAACGAAACAGATAGAACAAGGCTGGACTGGCATGGCCCTTACCTTCACTTCAAATAATATAAGCCGAGTTATATATACATAGATGCAGTCACAAAGACTCCCGTCCGACCTGGAGAGATAAGTAAGAAGCCCTTGCACTCAAAAAGAAACGCACGGACGTAGATAACCAATAGGCTGTAAGCCAGTAATGTAGGGGAACTGCTCAGAATATATCACTAGTAAAAAAGCATTTATCAAGGAATTCAGAAACAATATTGAACATTTGGGTACAAAGTATGAGAATGTAATCATGGGCAATGTGAATATTAATGTGAAAGATATGCATTTATACGGTGTAAAAGATTATTTAGAGATGCTAGCATCACTTGGGTTAGTGAATGTAGTGACAGAGTTTACCAGGGAAGATCCGAATACGGGATCAAAATCGACAATCGATCACATCCTAACAAATGCAACAGATCAACAATTCAACTCAATGGTAATTGAAACCTCTATCACAGATCATTACCCAATCATATATTTTACAAATTCGCAACAAACAGCTCTACTAGAAAAGCAGGTCAACAAGTCCTTTACATGTAACATACGAGTAAGCGAATTAATCGCAGAAACAGATTGGGAAGAAGTGATTAATGAAAACAATGCAATTTCTCTTTATCAAAACTTATCAATAAAATGAAGAGCATATATGAGAGGTCAACATCTGTCAGAAATATAAAAAATAAAAAGACGCACAACCCATGGATGACACATGACTTAGTCGCCAAATGTAGAAAAAGGGATGATTTGTATAAGAGATGGAAAAATAATAGATTGTGCAGGACCTATGAATTAGAATATAAGACTTTTCGCAACAAACTAAACAAGGACATAACAATGCAAAAAGGCATTTTTTACAAAACCAAGTTCAACCAGGTAAAATCAGATCCACGAAAGACATGGAGCCTAATAAACGAGATAATGGGAAGGAAAAAGCCTAGTGTTGATGAAACAATAATAAAAAATGTTAGTGGGCAAATGTGTGTGAATAATCTCGCTAGCGAATGCGCAAACAATTTTTGTGATTTTGAGATTGTAAACTTAGTGCACCATTGTGACTCGATTACATCGTTTCCAGTTAATAGATCAATAGATAGATCAATCTTTATTCAAAGAACAAATGTACTCGAAATGACACAAATAATTGGTCTGCTTGGCGAAAATAAGTCGCCTGGCATTGATGGAATTCGAGCTGTGGACATAAAAACTCACGTTGAAATGTTCGCACCTATCTTATGCAAATTTGTTAATTTGAGTCTTACACAAGGAACGATTCCTGAGATCTTAAAAACTGCGGTTGTCAAGCCAATATACAAAGGAGGTACAAAAACTCAACTCAAAAATTACAGGCCAATATCAATATTGCCAGTAATCGAAAAGTGTCTTGAAGAGGTAGTAACACACCGATTGCAGAATGTTATTGAAAAGCACTCAATCATCCACGAAAGCCAGTACGGTTTCCAAAAAAGGAAAAGCACAGGTAAACTATTAGGGGAGTTCGCAAACTACGTCAACGAAAGTCTGAGCAAAAGCTATCCCGTTCTGGTCCTATTTATGGACTTTAGTAAAGCTTTCGACACCCTTAATCATTCAAAACTAATAGATGCTCTGGAACGTATTCGTATACGAGGAGTAATGGCTGATTGGTTAAAGGAACACCTGGACAACCGATTTTACTGCGTCAAGATCAGCAATACCTACAGCCAAAAAGAACATGCACAATACGGAGTCCCACAAGGATCGAAATTGGGCCCACTCCTATTCATATTATACTCCAATGAGCTTCTCCGCATATTCAAGTTTGCCAAACCCTTTGCTTATGCCGACGATACGGCAGTAGTGGTATGCCATAGACACTTGCAGACGGCAACAACAATAATACAGGAGCAGTTTGATGATGCAGTAAAATGGTGTCATGATAATGGGTTAGTAATTAACGCCTCGAAAACAAAAATGATGCACATCAGAAACCAGCAATTCAAGGCTACCGAACAGCAAATATACTGTAGGAATGAGTCCTGTCGTAACTCTACTAGCTGTCCTATAGATATAGTAGAAAGTTACAAGTATCTAGGAGGAGTAACAATTGAAAGTAATTTCTTACGGGACACGCATATTGATCAATTACGTTCGAGTATTAAAGGAGCACTATACGCACTAACTTATCTGCAGTACCATGCACCAACATCAGTGCTAAGGAATGTGTACTTTGCGCTAGTGGAATCTAAACTGAGATATGGAATACTTGCCTGGGGTAATGCATCAGCCACACATATAAAAAAGTTACAAAAACTGTTACAAACTAAATGTACCTTCTCATCGAAATTTTGCTGAGCGAGAAAGTTTTAATGTTCTTCAAGTGGAAGACATCTTTAAAATGACGCTGATATTAGAATACCACGACGATCGACGATTCATCACACCAATTAACCATGGGATACATACGAGAAGACGTGCATAAGGAATGCTCCAAGAACCCCGGTTTTACAACAACTATGGGAGAAGACAGTTGAAATTGCAGTGTTCCTGAAGCTCTCAACACAATCCCGCAAGGGTTTAGGCAAATCAGAAATTTTAAAACGCGAAAAAAAAACTTAAAAGACTATCTATTAAATGGCAATTGTACTATTATTGAATTTATTCGTAAACTATTATGGAATATTTATTAAACTAAGCTTACTTATTCTTAATTTACCAATGTTAGAAATACAACATTCTGCAGAAAAGCCAGTAAGGCTTCGCGGAAATTTTTTACCAATGTTAATTTGAATTGAAAATAAAAAGAAATTGAAATTGAAAAAGAAATTTAAAGGATATCGGTTATAACGACCAAATTTTTAGGTCCCGATTGATGAAAATGTATTGCATTGGCTATAACAACCACATTCGTCTGCCTCTTGAATGTGGTTTTAACTGGTTTTCACTGCATTTCTTAGGTATCAGTTAGTTTTCCCAGCTAACGACAAAAATCGATGTCTCAATCACCGGTTAGTGATGGGATCCAAGTTCAATCTAAGTGGGACACAACTGCTCCATTTATGGCAGTCACTTAAACCTAATCTAACCTACGAGACTGTCTCTGGGATAACAGCTCAAACGAAGTGCTGCTGGGAGGACATAACATAACCAACAAATCTATGAGACCATATGGCATGCCAGACTGGGTTGGGAGATCCTCAGGCAATCCACTTGGTTAGCCCTGATCAGACCGTCTCTAGTAGAACGCATGTCTGTAGGAATCCTTAAGCATGTATTGCGACAGAACACGCCACAACGACTTTCACATGCGTGGTGAGGGTAGAGATGAAAAAGATATATAATCTGCCCAAGCAAAGAAAAGAAAGAAATTTACCTACCCACTAAGTACCATAATTCATCGCTTTCTAGGTGGACTTCTTCAGCTCTTCGTGTGCCGCGTACAATTGTTGCCATGCCCACCCAATATTGAGTGACTCGAAAGACATGGAGCCGTGAATTCTGGAACTTTTAATAGGTAAGCTCCCTTTTAAGGGACCCAGCCGAAGCTTTGCTCAGTCTCATCAACAATAATAAAACGGCTGGGTGTCGTAGTTGTTTGAGTGGCAGCTCTTAGTTATAGGGTTCTCAGGTTCGAATCCCAGTGAATGCTTATGCTTTTATCTGGTTCTTAAATCTGGTCCAGTCACCATTTGCCGTTGGGTTCAAATGAACGGGCACTGTGTACCACAATAGACCAACAATAGTGTTGTCAAATTCCGCGTAGCTGCAAACCCAATACCCAGGATATTGTTAGGAAGGCCTCTTCTGTCCTATGCAACTGTGAAAACACCACAGATAATACCCGCTTACTGGTTTTACCTCGCTTGTCAAAATGGCAGTTCTGCATTGGCACTCAATTTGGTGAACATCACTAAAGAAAGCTATCACAGTCAGGCACTCAATTGGATCTACAGACTGGCCTGCATGTTTATTACCGGACGGAAGTATTCCTTACTATGCACATTGCCCTCAGCATACTCCCCGGTTGGAAATATTTGGCAAACAAGTAGCAGCAAGCGCAGCGGTCTGTGAACGATTGATTAATTTAACTTCTTTCCTGGCGACATCGATCTCGGTCTCTTACTTCAAGCTATCTTTACCAGCATTCCTCTCAGATCGGATTGGTTGTCTGAGAACCAGAGGCTCGCCGATCGTAAACAGAGACTCACACTGAATGAAGACGGATGAAGGCCTGGCTACCACGTGTCTACTCCAAAGACCCAAATTGACCTCTTATTGAACCCTTCCCTCAAAAAAGCCATAGTGATATAGTGGACCCTGCTGGGGCTACTAGACGCACCCCCTCTAGCGGGATTGCGTCCGTTTTCATGTTCGAGCTCACTTATCTAAGTCCCTGTGCCCTTTATGAAGTGATAAAATCAAACGTTCAAGTACATGCCTTAAGAACCAACTTAACTTTTTAAAAAGCTTCTCTCGCAAATCTGAATGCGTTCTATCTAATGAAACTTATTTTATATTATGTGCAATACTTTGATGTAGTGTACAACGCCCGTGGCGTTGTGGGTATTTGCGTCGACCCCAACCTCGACGTCGTAGGTTCGATTCCAGCTCTGAGCGACAGAAATAATTGTCACGGCCCCACCTCTTTCGAGTCACTGACAATGCTCAAAGAGTATTTCCCGTCTAGAAAAAGATTCTCAAACTTGGCCGTTCGGAGTCGTCATAAAACTGTAGGTCCCCCCTCCAATCGAGAACCTGACCGTACAACCGTACAACTGTATAACCGACTACAATATAAATCTCCCCAAAAGAAACTTCTATCTCAAAATACAAATCCTGGTCCCCAACAGAGTCTAGTGGCTATCAACGAGATTGCCCTCTTCACCGACGGATCGAAAGTGGACACAGGTACTTTGACCGGATTCTGCACGGACATTCAATAAAAACAAGAATTATTTAGACTTATATGTGCATCGTCTTCCAAGCAGACATCCTGGCAATATAGGAAGCAGCCGAGCCGAGCACTTACAAGAAACTGATATCCCGACATCAGATATCACAAAACGGCCAGGTTGCACTGAATACAAGCCTGCTCCCTGCGCAACGAAATTGAAGAATGTCATGAAATTCCGTTACTTACTGAGGTCTATCAGATACCACAATGTCAAACTTTGCTGGGTGCGTGCCACAGCTCAATCGCAGAAACGAAAAACCGGACGAATTGGCCAGACAAGGATCTAAAATGAAATTTGCAACCATGGAGCAGTGGATCATATATGACACAATAATAAAAAAAATAGCCAACTCGTCTTGGGTTGCAAGAGTCGACTGTCAGACGACAACATCAACGTGGTCAGAGCTTAATACAGGCATGACTAAGAAGTTTCTATTTTTAGGCCGAATCTCGATCCCTATGGTCATCGGAGTGATCACAGCACACGGTCTGATGTGAAAAATGCTCAGGAAATGGAATCACGAATCCAGCGCTCACTGCCGAAGGAACCGGTTTGTTTGGACAAAGCCCAGCTCTCCCGAATCGGCGCATAGTTTCGCTGGGCTATGGATTCTTGATAGAGAGTGCGGCCGTGTCGGCGAATGCAGATATATCGGATTATTCGAAGTTCGTAATAAGCACAAGTTGGTTTCAACCATCACGCGACACGGAAGAACTGTGTAAACCACAAATTGACAATGACAATGAGCCATTTGGCCTCCGAGTGGAAGTGATGGTCAACCATCACACTCGCCTTATAAAACCTACATCTTCTTCTTCAGTCAGGTACGCCCCTGGACCTCAGTCAGCATTCCTCTCCAACTAGCAGGATCTTGGGCTAGACGCCTCCTGTTTTGTACATCCAGCTGATTTATGTCTATTTCCAACTGGTTCCGCCATGGGAGGCGAGGTCTTCCTCTACTGTGTTGTACTCAGGGTTGGACTTGTTAGTCTCTCTGCCTGACCTGGCAATCTGAGTGGAGACAATCGAATTCGCTTGAGTATTGGTACCTCGTGGCTTTGTGGATAAGTGCGTCGACCACAATGCACTTCAACCTCGACGGTTCAATCCCTTGTGCGACGAAAATGTGTTTCGAATCACAAACTGAGTTAAAAGAGTAATTCCTGTCTAGAACAAAAGCTCGTTTAACTGTTGATCCCTTCCACTCGTGAGTGAACATTAGCACTTACAACAGAAGTGCCTGCTGAGAAGCTAGCCCCTGGCCGGGCTGCAACACCACCTATATTATTATTAAATGGATAAATATATCCGAACAAATGCCTCACTGTTCAGGGTCACATTACCTCAATCGCTATTGGGGACCAGTCGTTGACTGTCATGAGTTACCTTAGTCCTGACATAGTATTGTGTGTAGTCTCAGTAGAGCGTACGTAGGTATCAGAGTACGCCACAAATTATCATATTCAATATGAATGAAACGAACATAATTCGTTTACACTTTGAATGACGCCACATTTGTGTATGTGTTAAGTGCTTAAATGGGCACCGAAGTAATCTAAATAATCATGGCAACAAATGCTGCCAACAAATTAACCGATTACCGGTCAATTACAGCAGAAAACCGTGCAGTGACACTTGCCTTGGATCAGGTAATGACACTTAATGAGCCCCCATCATCACGTTCGTCGAATTTATCCGCAAACAGAAGCTTTACTAATCGATTGTGTGATGTAGCACGACCAAATGTGTACGAAAACGGCGTTCAATGTTAAAGTGTGTGAGTGCGACACACGAGGCGCTCGAATGAATGAATGAAATTCACTTGTAACTCGGAGATTCGAATTGGAATCACTTCTGAAAATTGACTAGACGGGGCGTAGTAAGAGCGTTAAGAAAATTCCTAGCTCACGTTCGAAGAATTGTCCGAGGTCCACCAAAGTAGTCCAAGTGAATAAGTGGTTGCAGCATATACACATTTAACGACTCTTGTCAATTTATTACCGATTTTATGGTTATTGTAATATTTTAAAAGAGAGAGATTGATTAACGTGACATCGTAAAGATGGGCTTATGTCACAAGTTCTTTTACTCCCATGAACTGTACCCTACGCTTAACCAACGCTTTGGAGTGGAAATCTCAAGTGTGTACCACATTTGTGTACCACTTTGGTGAAGTGTGGGGCCGATCTAAAGCCTATGCTGCCTTTTGGGTAGCAGTGTCCAGTTGTATCATGTCTCGGTTTCGCACTCGCCACCCTCAAAAGTCGGGACTCTCCCAGACAAGCCGGTACTGTCTCCACTTCTCTGTTTGTTTCACTGCAGACAATTTTTGACACCAGCGTAGTTGGTCTCTCGGTTCGATTGTGCTTGCAATGTGTTTTCTACGTCTAAAGGGTGAGTATCCCAGTACACGTTTTAAAAATTGAACGCCGCCCAATGTATTGTCATTCTGTGTTGCTCAATCTAAGAGCTAGATTAAGGCACTGTCCATAAAGCCCTTTATTATTGTGCCAAATTAATGCCGCAATTAATGCAATTAAACCATCCTGAGTACATACTCCACGAGATGGCTATCAAGCGAGAAGTGTAACAACAGAGGGCAGGGTCGGGACGGTTGAAGAAATCGCTGTGTTAGCTTGTTAAATAAATCCATCGTTTGTGTTTAACAACCGACTACAACATTTGTAGTCGTCATTACTGGATTTTAAAACAGAGAGGATTCGAGATTTTAGTCTTACGGCCGATATGCCTTGCCTCATGTACAGGGAGTCACTTTTTTCCAAGAACAGCGCCGATGAAGGATCCGTTCCAACAGCATTTGGTTCCAGCAAGTTGGAGCACATAGCTAGACCGGGGGCGGGGATTCAACGAAAAGTTAACTTCCAGAAACTTCGCTCCACCGCTGGCCCGCAAGGCCACCTGACCTGACTCCACCAAACTGCTTATGGCGTTCTGTCAAGCAAGAGGTGTCGAAACGAAACGATGAATTTCGAACAAATTGAAGCAATTCATTACAACACTTATAGAGATTGCAATCTTGACTTCAACTCTTTAGGCCGCAATGAAAAATGTTCTTATCAGATGTCGCATATGCGTTGGTGGGTTCTAATCGAGAAGTTGCCCGGAAAGTGCGTATCGACAAGGAGACTGACGGTTTCCTTACTGGATGTGGTCCAGGTTCCGTCAGGTTTTTGTAAGAAGCTAGGTGATTTAGGGGATGATGCTAGAATCTTTCTTAGAACCAACAACACAGTCTTTCTACCAAATGTATATTGACCTCATCATTGTCTGGATTTATCCAATGCCTGCCGCTTATCGATTGATTTGCACGTGGTCACTTGTCAAATGGAAACACTGAAATATAGGAGACATCATGCTTTAATTCTAAACAGCACTTTTTGGTATTCTCCCTCAGATTACAATTGACTTAGGAAGACAATTCGAATCGGTTTCTGCTTTGATGCTCCTTGGCTATGAACGCCATACTTCGAAAGACGCTATACTGCCTGCAATCAAATGGATTGGTCGAAAGCTTCCAGGGCTAATATAAAGCGGCACTGCTATGCAGGGGCCATGGCTGGGTCTCACCTCCGCTGATAGTGCTTCTTAAAATTTTACCGACATTTGAGGAGGACCTTCCAGCAATGAGCGATGAACTAGTCCTTGGCGAAACGATCAACATTTATTTTTAAAAACCTTCGGAATGCCTCACACGTCTTCGTCCGATAGGATCACTTCCGACACAAATTCCTTACCCCCGATCGTATTGGCTACTGCAGAGACACGCCATTTTGTGGATCTTGTCAGACTAGGAAACACAGCGATTTCAATGCACGGGCTCAAACATGGAGCGGGTGCTGAGACGCCAGCTCTCATTCGCTTGAAACAATTGATCTTATCGTGGATGGTCTAATGGTACAGAGTAGATTCATCACTACAAAGCACTAAGACTGTTATTTCTTCAATAGCTTTCCTGAGCTAAGCAACCTTAGTGTCAGCTCTCTTCATCCCTTTGAGCAAAGCACCAACTTGGCCCACGTTTGAATCTTAACCTGACCATAACCACAGTGCTGGCCACAACACTACACAGTCCGATTGATAGAGACTCCCGCCCATCACTGCACTCGCATCGTCGAGAACCACCCGCAATTATTTCAAGAGAAGAAAGGGCTAATGGATTATTCGTAGTGTACCACTCCGTTTGGAGTGCCCTTGAAGAAGGTGCTTATTTAAATTTCACACCAAAGCCTCGTCTTCAAAAACACCTTAATGTTTCCAAAATGCTCCTCCAGTTTCAATGAACTCTCGTGCATTATTCAGGTCTACTTGGCTGCTTCTCAATTACATCCACCGTTTCCATCCCATTCCGCGCACCTATGTCCTTCCCCCCGCTTGCGATGACCTGCTTCGTCGTTTATCAACGCGGCGCGGCGTCGAGAACAGCTCAAGTCCAAGGATAGCACCTCTGCCGTTCAATTAGATGTAACTCAATACAAATCATTATCAGACCCATCACGAAATCCGTCGCTGTGCCACGATTACCAATATCCGCAGGTGGGCGACGACCGGTAATCCGATAGGCCCTATCCGTGTCCGTGGCCCTGGCTAATTAGCAACCAATGGCTGCCGACATTCATCACGAGAGCCGGGCCGATATCAACAAGTTGCCCCACCACCACACTGCCCCATCATCGTCGTCGTTGAATTACAAATGGGTCGACGGGCGTGGGATGTGACCCAGAAAGCATCGTTCCCTCATAATTAACCCACAATCTGACAGCTGGCTGGGCCGAGTAATTCGGGCGCCTTCTCGCGAGATGGCCGCCCGCTCGCGTTCTGCGGGCAGGTTGAGTGCGTGCTCGCGGATTATATTACATCAGCGCTTATCAGACAGACAATTGCTGACAGCTATCTTATCATCGAGTTTCTGCGATACGACATCGCGTAATTTTGAATTGCGGATGCAGATAAGCGCGACCGAGTGCGGTTATTGCGCGCCGCTGCCATTGAGTGGCTTGTCTCTGCTGGTGGTTCCTTTGTGTGCGATGCGAGCGGGCGCATCTAACTCAACAGTCAGCTCTCGGCACACAACGCACATGTTCCTTGCGAACACGTTGCCCTCCACCGCAGCACCGTCATTATCTCCGGGTGGCGACACCAGAAATGCATGCAATCGTCCATGGGAAATATGAAAACTTTGTATGACGACACTCATAGAAACGAGCAGTCCTCAAATGCGGGGTGGCAGGAGGCGATGTGACTGCCAGATACGGAGTACAGCTTGCGAGGGTTGAACCCGCGAGATGAATGTCGTTCGGCGATGGAACGACTGTGGGTTGAGACGGCCACTAAGAAACCAAATGTCACCCCGATAAAGGATTCTGATTCTGATTCGGATTCGGGCTCAGAATCAGATTTCTCATCTCGCCCGCTCGGTGGATGGGATATGATTTATTTTTATCGCCTCTAATATAATTTTTGCTCAGTGTGCGCGCGTACAGCGAAAGGACGTATGCGATTCGACGAGAGACCGAGCGACGTATTCCGGACATATTCAATTTGAGCAGCTCCGGAGCGCCGCCGATCTGAACTGTAGCCCATATTCATCGCGGTCGGGTTGGCAAATCGAATTTATTGTAATTTAGCTGACTGCGAGTGTGAGGGGGGAAACGGGAATAGCTGGGGCCCGATGTGGCCGCATTGGAATGCTGTATTTGTTCGGTGCTGCCACCAGCCAGCCCAGCCAGTGGATATGGTGCTGCGGCTGTAGATGGAGGCAATCGGATTAAATTAAGCGCTTCACATGGAACATTTATCCTTTGGTTATGAAATTCTTATTTTTTTTCCCTCATCTTATTAGCTACATCTAAGTGATTCAGTGTTGTCACATGTGGGGGGTGGTCGGCATAGGGAGGACGGACTAGAATGGCATACCCTTAAGGGCGATTGAGCAATTGTCATTCACGGTTTTATTGCTGATTAGCGAAGCTGGTTGCTTACCCCTTCGTTTATGCGAGTGATGTCGCAAAAAGCATCGGAGGTGGTACGTTTCATCGCTGCAGAGGTTCACCCGATGGCCTGGAGGTACAGTGATGGAATATGAACACTGCTCACTTTAGAACATGATCGAATTCAAAATCTTTTTAGAATCACGACCTTGCGGCACACTTGAGATCCACTGTAAACCTTTGTTTCTTGTCGTCGCTATTTATATTATATATTACGACGAGCAAAAGCCAACGAAAAGACCATCCACACACTGTTCCCAGATCGATAACAAGAAAGAACAACTGGTAGCAGAATAAGCTCTATCCTCAATAGACGCACGCGTCAAAATCGAGTGCGGCGCAGGGTGCTTCTTTGAGCTCTTCTGGAAATCCCTGGACTAGTGACAACTTCTGAGTCTTTCAAACAGAAGTGTCTGCAATACACGAACAGTAGTCGGACTGAAGCAACTCAACAGATAGATCAATCCTTTCCTACAGTCAAGCGACGATCAAAACGAAGCCAGTGAAAGATTCAGCATTGATTTCGAAACTTGGTTTACGTTGTTAGGTTGTGCAGAGAGAGAGCGTCAATAAATTATGACGATATGGTGGCTACCAAGGCACAGTGACATCCATCTTCTTCATCTTATTTGTCTGGCGCTACAGTTCAGGGCGGAGCTGGGCTTCAACCAACAAGCCTCTCTCGTTAGCAGGATATAGCTGCGCATACCAAGTTGGTTCCACTTGAGTGCGTCATGTCGTTCGCGTTGGCCCAATGGCTATTAATAGAAGACTCTTCGGATCGGAGCTGTGGTGTTCATGACCTAGCCATCTTAAGCATTGCATCCGAAAACCCTGAACTAGGTGCATGCCGTGTGTGTACAGCCCGTACAGTACTTCCAAACGCTGTCAGCGCAAACATCATCAAAGATCGCACGCAAAACTTTTCTCTTAAAACAACCAAGAGCTTCTTCATCCGCTTTCAACAGCACCCATGTCTCTGCGCCATAGAGCAGGACTGGGATGATTAGAGTTTTATACAAATTCAACTTGGTTTTTCGAGAGATGGCTCTGTTCCCCAATAGCAACATGAGCCCAAAGAATCAGCAATTGGCAAGAGTAATACCGCACTTGATCTCGGTACTGATGTTGGTGACCCTGCTTACTCCAGAGCCGAGGTAGATGAAGTCCTTGACTACCTAAAATTTTCTTCTGTCTTCAGTGATTTGCTAATCGAGTCGTCTATGTTCGTGCAGCATGTACTTTGTTATATATATATGGGTGGCGCTACAGCCCATAGAAGACCAGGGCCTAGCTTCTCAGCAACCACTTGTGTTGTGCGTGCTATTGTTCTCTCACGAGTGGAAGGGACCTACAGTTTTTTTTAATGCCGACTCCGAACGGCCAAGTTTGAGAAGCTTTTTCTAGACAGGAAATACTCTTTGAGCATTGTCAGTGACTCGAAAGAGGTGGGGTCGTGAAAATTATTATTGTCGCTCAGAGCTGGATTCGAACCTACGACATCGAGGTTAGGGTCGACGCACATACCCACAACGCCACGGGCCACCACTCATGTACTTTGTTATGCCCTGGTAAACCGCAAGATCTATTCTAGCCGCTTTCGCTTCAATGCTTTTCCCTCAAATTAACTATATTCTCTTTGAAAATCCGAATACCTTTATATCTTGCTGAACAAGAGGAGTACTTGGTACATTTGGTACATTATACATTTCTGATTTTAGACAATTTGCTTAAGTCATCCACGACACATTGTCAGTGACTCGAAAGAGGTGGGGCCGTGATAATTATTTCTGTCGCTCAGAGCTGGAATCGAACCTACGACGTCGAGGTTGGGGTCGACGCACGTACCCACAACGCCACAGGCCACCACTTCCTTACTCCACCAAATTTTCGAACCTGGGCATGACAGGCCTTATAGGGACGTATATATCTTGGAAGCTAAGCCATCGATGTGGTTAGTACATGTCAATTCACTATTGCACACTAATCCAAGGTTGTTACACATGTAACATATTTTATTATCGTGGAGAGGCGGAAGATTGGATAGAGAAGGGGATTGTTTCGAGATCGGGCTTGCTTTGGTTTTGTCAGGATTGAGCATTAGACAGTTGTAGGTAGTCCAATTTGCTATAGAGCTCAGATCGTCATTTGTTTTTGCAACTGAGTCTTCACTCATACCTTGTGGGAAGCTTAGATAGATTTAAACATCGTCTACATAGATATGAAAGTTACAATACGACAACACCGATGGAAGGTCATTATAAACATTGAGAATAACAACGGACCGATATGTTAAGGTTTTACTAACCTCTTTTCTTTAGGCCGACATACACTTATTGTGTGAGCGGCAGTTAGCTACTTGGTACACCATCGATTACATATCCTATTTGTTTTAATTTTCGTTACATAATAAAAGCTCGTAAATTCGGAATAGTTGGGGGGGGAAGGTCATTCCAAATAAAGCGAAGTCCTTTTTTTGAACGTTGACAAGCGAGGATGAAATACTGCGAAATCTGCTACTGTGATTGCAGCAGAGAGAGGCGCTTATTTGGATGTGGGTTTATTGTTCTAGGCAGATTTATGCAAAAAGTCTTAAGCGAACGCCTCATAATGCGCATCAAAGCTAAATTCGGAGGAATTTTTATTTTTCCTAGAAACAAGATACCATCAATGCCCCAGCTTTGACACTAAGATCGTTCTAATAGATCTCAACGCTAAGCTGAGTAAAGAAGAATTCTTTGCAGAAGTCATCGCGAAACACAGCCTACACGACACCACATCCAACGGATTAAGGCTGGGGGACTTTGTCATGGGACGTAACCTCTCTGTTGCTATCACGCGGTTCCCACACCTCAACACCCATTAAGGGACATGGCGGTCTCCAGATCAATCAACCGTCAACCAGATTGATCACGACGATCGACGTCAGACACCCCTCCAGTATTCTTGATGTCCGTACGTTCCGAGGAGCCAATGTTGACTCAGACCATTTCCTTGTTGTAGCCAATGTAAGAATCAGGATATCAAGAGAACAACGGAGTCGAGGAAAAAGCAAAGCAACCAGATTGATCACGACGATCGACGTCAGACACCCCTCCAGTATTCTTGATGTCCGTACGTTCCGAGGAGCCAATGTTGACTCAGACCATTTCCTTGTTGTAGCCAATGTAAGAATCAGGATATCAAGAGAACAACGGAGTCGAGGAAAAAGCAAAGCTACAAACGCAACTCACGGCGTCCACGGATCCTACGCCTATGGTGGCTAGGTCATGTAGAGCGGACACCACAGCTCCGGACCGAAGAATCTTCGAATCCGAACCTATCGGGCAACGCAACAGAGCATGTCCGCGTTTAAGGTGGCGCACCCAAGTGGAGAAGGACCTCAACCAACTTGGTGTGCGAAACTGGAGACAGCTAGCCAGAGATCGCGCTAGTTGGAGACGCTTGTTGGGTGAGGCCCAGATCCACCCCGAACTGTAGCGCCACACAAAGAAAAAGAAAAGAAGTCCCTTTGATGAAAAAATGCAAGACCGAGGACGACTACAACATTTTGATAGCTATTTGCTAACTCTACGTGTTCTAGGTTAGGTAATAGTGGCTGACTAAGGGCAGTCACACTTCGGCCAGAGTAGGACCATTGTGATACCACGTGGATTAATTTCTCCTAACATTGCCACCAGTTGGTGCTTCTAGTGAAGCGATTTAACTGGCCTATGCTGGCGCTGTTTAGCTCCTTGTGGTTGCTGAAATAGTAGGCCCCTAGGTGTATTAACCTACGACTAGCCAGAGCGGTGCAGGAGCAGAGTAGATGATGAGTGTTTTCTTTCTCCTCTTCATCCATGCAGCTCCTGCAGAAATCATTATATGCAGCACCTGTCCTGCGAGGATGAGTGCCAATTGCACAGTGCCCGGTTGTGACCCCTATGAGAGTCCTTAATGAGTGCTTGCCGAGTTTTAGTAGACAGAGTGACCGTTTTTGGTTAAGTGATGGTCAGACTTCTTTTGTTTTAAGGCAGGTGGTGCCTTCAAGCCATTTGTCATTGGTGGTTTTAGTTGTGTGAATCTTTAGAAGATGGTAGGCACACACAAATTTCCGACACTTACACTTATTTTGTCGAAAATATTCTGTCCTGTGATGGGGGGAGGAGGTGGGGGTAATGTGGGGCAAGCGCCTTTGCCGATACACCTAACTACTTCCAACACAGCTGTCCGTTGTGACGATCTCTGCAAGACGCCTATGTTTCCTGATGTAAGCACATGGGCACTGCTTATTTTGCAGTGGGCTCAATGGCAATCGTTGTGATTAGCGGCCTTGACCTGATGTGCCGTAACCTCGTTAAAAATCCTCAATAAAATAAAAATGCGGACTCGAGAAGTTAGTAAAGAATGAGAATAAGCCATTATGACCCCCAATTTAGTACCTGTTTGCACATTTCACGAAGCTTTAGGCGTTTTGGACGACAATGACAACCCTAAAAGGAGGCTTAATTCGATATATCAAGCTAATACCCACCAAAAGTTCACTTTCCGTTGAACTACTGCTCTGACATACTGGTCTGACCATTGCCAATCAAATACCCCTTCTTAACAGCGTCAAGATCGCCCACAACATGTGAAGAGTCGCTACGCGTGAATGTGTCAATCAGACCACATGTCTGCAGGACCACCCTCACTCTCGTCGACGATGATTGCGGTGTACCGAGCTGCCTACACGCAACCTTTCCGTCTGCTGCAAAGCTGACTACACTACTTACACGCACCTCTGTTGTGGATTTATTTTAAGAAATCCTCTTTCTGACCGTCACCCAGGGTACATCCGAAGACAACGGCAGCAAGTCTCAGATCACATCAAGTTCTCACGGTTGTCTTTAAAAATAATTCTCTCTCCCCTAGCAACTCCCACCCCCGCCCCCACACCACCACACACCCACGCATGTCCATCCATCGCCCAAGTGATAAGAAAAAACATCGATCAAGAATCGACGGCAAGCGACTGCCTGCCTGCCTCAATGCCTTCCAATGCGGAACTGACCAACCGTATAAGAATAACTTCCCTACCGAGCGACCGGCACAGCTCCCTAACACAACCAAACACAGACAGGGAGCCTATAAGCACAAAAATCACCTATTGTAATAAAATCCGAGCGCAGAATCCTGCATTGAGATTGTCAACTCCCACAATGCACGGGAATGCCGCCGCCAACGAGCACGACAAAGACAAGTCGGTGTAATCTTGCCGCACAGCATCGACCAACGACCAAGAAAGATAGGCGCTTCCTTCGCGACTGGCAAAGACGACAGCCTGAAGATGTGTGCATGTCCTTTGAGTAAAGACGACGAACCGCAGTCACCGCTCTGTCGGTCTCGCTTGCGCGGAGTTCCCGCAAATGAGAGTTCAAACGAAATGGCAACACACAACACAACGCAACCGTCCTTGCCCCAAAACGAACCACAAAACTAAAACCACCCTCCTCCTCAGAAGCAACAGCAACAGCATGGGCGCCAGAGCGCATGTGTCACCTACATTCACACAGTTTAACATTGGATCCGCTGCTACACCTTGCCACATAGATAAATCAACAAGATTCCGTGCCGACTGAACCACGTGGAAAGACTGTTTTCATTGACACGTTCCACACGAGCACAACCGAACGACGAGTGTTGGCGCTCTCAGTGGAGACTTTGTCTCGCTCCACGAGTACGTACTCGTCATCGATTTCGGTTACTGCGCATTAAGTTTGAGTGCTTTTGTGCCTGCCCGCTACGAGATGGGGTGTACCGCGTTCGTGTCAAACACTGTTGCCAGATGGAATAGGACAGAGCACGGCGGCAGACGTGTGGACTGTGTCTCCCGACCTTGCGAGGGGATCGCCTCGTTGCGTAGAAGCAGTGACCGGTGCAGGCGAACTGCGAAAAGAGAGAAGGTGAACTTAGCGAATGGTTCTTGCCGACTATATGTCCAACCAAAGTAGACTTCAGTCATCTTAGGAAAGTCAGCGAAAGAATGCAGGAATAAGAGCGATCAGGAGATATACTCTTATTAGCGCTTCGATCAATTTCGTTGGGTTCGTTCACTCCGCTTGTTCACTTAAGTGGGATCGAAATGAATCTGGGTCAATGTAGGTCAGTTGATATTGGAATTCCGTTCACGCATTGAAAATCGGCGATGTTGCTGGTCTGTCGATTCGATCTTGACACAACCTGTAGCCTATGTACGTTCACTGTGGTTGCTCTTTAAGCATGGGTTACAGCAATAATTTCAGATTCACTCAGGCTTTACTCATCCATTAAGATGACTACAAAGCTTGGATAAGGATGAACAAATGCTGGCGTTCCCAGACAACGAAATAAAATGCTCTACCGCCCTAGACTGTACGCGTGAAAAGGTCCCTTAGGAATCGAAGCCCCTGAACATCTAGAAAGCCCAACTCACCTCCAAAAAGTGACTAATAATTCCAACATCTGCCGCAGGGATTGCGACGGAGAAACTCTCTTAGTTGGATGCAGAATTGTGTTCAGATTGGTTTAAAACAGCGCACGACTCAGACATCCGCATCAAGGCAACATTTTGCACGCTTGATTTGCGTTCACGACCTAACGCAGGACAAGGATGACTTCTGTGATGTTCTAGAAAAAAATGCAATGATTGGTGGATTCTCTTCAGAAGCTCGTCGATGGAACAAACAAATTTAAGGCGTCAAAGAACCCTCAAAGAATCTGTCAATAATGTGCTGTTCTTCACGACACCATACCACAGTCACGGTAGCGCCACTAATGGTTGGTTGTTAATCAGCCCATTGACCTGCGGAGCGCATCAACCTGAGCGATTGCCATGATGGTCCTGGGCTTACTAACTTTCGGCGAAGCGTCCGGGCTTAAGCAATTGCTGCCTTGCATCGCTGACGATCCTGGGCACGCTACTCCGTCTCATCAAGACCAACCTGTCTTTCGCGGTGACTTGCTCCTTAGAATTGAGTCCCGGTCGTCGTCCCCTTCTCGCATCAGGAGGTTTAAATTGGAAGACTTTTTCCGCTGGAGGATCCATGCGCTCGTGGACAAGTCAGTGCACTTTAGGCTACACCCACGTTTCGGTAGAGCCGAGTACCCGGTTGTGTCTTGCTCTATGCTCCAGCTTTCGGCTCCATATAAGAGAACTGGAAAAATAAGTCTCTTTTTTCTCCCTCTTTCTGACCGTCACCCAGGGTACATTCGCAGACAACGGCAGCAAGCCGTTTGTTAAGCATGATTTTGATCCTTTGAGCCAAGAGCTTGGAGCCCAGGTGTTTCGACGAACCGAGGTATCACCGGTTGCCGCGATCTTCGATCTCCATTCAGATGTAGTTTGTGGAGTTAGCGTTTGCCGCTACAACTGGTTTGCCTCGTGTGACTGAACTTTTCGAATAGATCCTTGCAATGAATGCTGTCGACTGAGGCTTTGAAACCGATGGCAAGGTGGTGTCATTATGTGGAAATTTAGCCGTACTTATACCTGCCAAGTATATTCCGTGTTTTTTTTTTCCCAAATTCTGGAGCATGCTCCCTATCATAACCACTGACGGTGAACAACCTTATAACGAAACTTTTTCCCAATGAATCGACATTACTGAATATTATTGTGAGCTTCACGCGAACAAAATGTCACTTCAGTCAGCTGTGACATTTCGAATATAGATTCAGGTGCTTCGATAGTTTTAAATATAGAAACATTTGAAAAGAAAATAAGCAATGAAAATAAAATGGACTCTGTTACGCTGAGAACATTATGCCAAGAAGAGGAAATGAGAACTAGGGGTTTAACCCTTCCGTCAATAAATAGGTTTTGCCAGCCATATTCGATTGACTCTAGAGGTTGTTGTAAAAAAAACTTTTTTTCTTCTGATCCGCTTAGATTCTTCAATTAATTGTCTATACTAAAGCCATAGTGGTGAAACGTGGCGTTGTGGGTAAGTGCGTCGACCCCAACCTCAACATCGTAGGTTCGATTCCTGGTCCGTGCGACAGCCCCACCCCTTTCGAGTCGTTGAGAATGCTCAAAGAGTACACCTGTCTAGAAAAAGCTTCGCAAACTTCTCCGTTCGGAGTCGGCATAAAACTGTAGGTCCTTTCCACTCTTGAGAGAACAATAGCACGCACAACACGAGTGGTTGCTGAGAAGCGTGGCCCTGGCTCTTTACGGGCTGTAGAGCCCCCATATTATTATATTATTATAAAGCCTTAGGAGTAACAGCAATGCCAATTTCAGAAAATTTGGTAACGATGGCAATTTGGACTACACTTGGTCGCATAAGTCTGCGTACAACGCAAAATTAATTGGAAATAATAAATTCAACCACCAGCCACAACTTTAAAGCGATTAGACTGGCTCAGCCATATTGAGCGAATGGACAACAACGATCCAGCAAAGATGGTCTTCGAAACTGAGCGTCCTGGTTCGAGAAGGAGAGGAAGACCGAACCTCCGATACAGAGACCAAGTCATCGCGGATGTAAGACAGCTTGGCCTTGATGACTGAGAGAAGCGTGCCCAGGACCCATCATCGATGGAAAACGTCCTTACTGCAGAAAGGAAAATTGTTGTAAAGCTACACATTGAAAGCAAAACCTAAAGATAATTCGAAAAATTGTTTGTAAAGCATCAGTGCAGTGCAGAGTTGTGCTTAACTGTGGAATAACAGGTCCCATTTGCACTTGTACTTATTGACAGAAGTATTGAAGGATAATTCCAATCATTTGGAGTTACGTGAAGCATTGTAATAAAATAACTATTAACACAATTATTTTTTTGCTCTGATTTCAACAGCATTAGCGATTAAATAAAGCAGTATTGAATTTTATGCACACTACACGTGTTACCCAACTCCTTCCAACACAGCAAAATATATGTTTGCAATACCACCAATTGTAAAACTGGCCTTTTATTTGCGTTTATTATGGAGCGATAGATGTCCAGATGGATTTAGCAAAAACTTCGAGGTTGGCTTGGCCAATCTGGTAATTGCCCCTATTGTACACATTTTTGATAAAGCTCTTTGCGTAGAAGTGTGGGCCCGTGGCGCTGTGGGTACGTGCGTCGACCCCAACCTCGACGTCGTAGGTTCGATTCCAGCTGTGAGCGACAAAAATAATTTTTACGGCCCCACCTCTTTCGAGTCACTGACAATGCTCAAGGAGTATTTCCTGTCTAGAAAAAGCTTCTCAAACTTGGCCGTTCGGAGTCGGCATAAAACTTCCACTCGTGAGGGAACAATAGCACGCACAATACGAAGCTAGGCCCTGTCCCTGTATGGGCTGTAGCGCCACCCATATTATTATAATTATACAATTATTTTTTCTTCTCGAAAACGACTAAGTTTTGTGGACAACTTCGATTGATAGCACTGTAATTTTTGTTATTTCGCTTTCAGTATCCACTTTTATATCCATTTGGATCAAACTCCATCCCCTCGTCATGCCCTCTTTCTTTGAGGGAAATGATCCGCTTATTGTCAGCCTCAGCTTGTTCCCTAGGACTTAAACATTATTTACGTTCCAGAAACAGTCAAAGCCACGTTCCGCGTGCCTCTCACGAGTGGATAAACTTCTTAGCATCGTCGGTGTCCTTTTATGAGAGACAAACTTCTTTTTCGGAGCGGACAAACGTCTTAGCCTCGTCGGTGCCCGCTTATGAGAGAATTCACAATTAAGACCACAGTTTACAAAATTAATGCTCCTGTGTGTACTTGTTTTTCTTCTGCATTTAAAACAGTAACAGACCCTTTGATTTGCCATAAGTGACCAACTTGACCATGTAACTTCACCGTCAGGGTACTCCTTGGTACATTATGCCTTACAGTCGGAGTTGAAATGTTAATCACAATTTATTTGTGCATTAATATTGAACATTTAAATGAAAATAGCCGGTTACTAGCGAGTGTCTGGTTATTGGTGCACACATCCTGGTTGACTTTGGCACCTTTGTTGTCACATCACACATGAACAATGGTGCATGAACCGCCTACACCTAAGAACTACCTAAGAGTTGAGTTCTCACCTGCTGGAAGTAAACACCCGCAAGCCCCAACTCCGGATGTCAATCAAACTCGACCACAATTCAAAAATCTACCCAAACTGTTGTCACTTTTGTTTTGGTAATCAACACGCATACATTGGATACATGTGGCATTTCTCAGACGAGCACAGTGTGCCCAATGTCAAGCTCTCTAGTTCACACGCCATGCACACCCCCACCACCACGACCAGTACACCACCCGTACACGACCCGACCTACACAAAATGTATTCAATTCACTTGTCGACATGATATTTTAATTACCCATGCATCAAATTTATCACAATAATCATCTGGCAACCCCATGCGCTCTCGGCCCCATCAAAATAAACAAACCCACACTATCGTCTTACAGCGGAATGTAACTGACCGTTTAAATGATTATAAATAGCGCGTAATTCGCTCTCCAATTTCATTAAGTACACCATCATCATCATCATCATCATCGTTATTCTCAGCACCCGCAGCAGCAGCAGTAGCAGCAGCATCACCACTGAAGGCAATCCACTTGATCTTCCAGCCTGCATTCATCCCCGTAGTCGCTTCAACCTGCACTCACAACTGAGTCTACACAGCTCGAGTGAAAGATTGAGTGGAGTTCTCCTCGTGTGGATGGTAAGTACTGTGTGGGGCGCACACCCCACAAGACATAACACACTGGCCCATGGCCTCCACACCACGGCGACAACATTGTTGGAGACTACAACCGTCACCATCACCACCACCACCACCACCGTCATCCTCATCGCCCACCACCAACACCAGCACCACACCACCATCATCCAACCAACCAAAGAATGAAATAATCAAAGAGAAAAAAAAAAAAAACTGCGAAAGCGAATCCCATATTCAACGTGTGGCCTCTCCACTTTAGTTGTCAGTCCGCATCCAACTAGAAAACAAGTACGAGTCTGTGCTAGAGCTGTTCTAGAACCGAGCCACGAGGTCGTCGTCGTCGTTAGTTCGTCGTTTGCACGTAATAATCACTATCTTCACATTTTTTGTTTTTCTGTATTGTGTCTTACATTTCCCAATTCTGACTGAAGATACTTGCTAGACCTCAAAACCGGTGTTGATTCGTAGTGTTTCCTTCGAGAGGCAAGCAAAGCGAAAAATAATAATAATAATCTCCCCCCCAAATTAAGTTCGCAACGAAAGTACGCAAAAATAAGAGTGAAAAGCATGTGAAGAGCAACAAAAGAAATAAGAAATGCAAACAAAAAAAAATAATGAAATAAATATTTCGTTGTTCCTCTCTGCCGTTCTGTATATTTTTGAATTGATGACGTGACGAGTGTAAATACGTAGTTTCAGTTTCATCAAAAACTACACACTCTCCACAACTAGCCCCGGCCGCGAGGCGGTGTGTAGTAAGTCGGTTCTGTGTGCGGATTATACGCGGAACAGCACTTATTTAGTACATTTTACCTGTAACCTCGTTTGACTGGTTTTTTTTTCCACAAATTTTTTTCTTCGGTTTGGTGTGTCTGTTCGCTCTCACTTTGTGTGCGCTCTTAGCCATACTCTTGTGACGGTGGTGTTGCTTACCTCTCCCCGTTGGCTAAGACTAAGGTGGCCATCGACCGCCTTCTACGCCGCCAATCAAGCGAGAAAGACTCGCAAAATCCCACATGTCAGCGGAGCCCACAAAGTTAACCTTTGTAAATTGAAATTTCACAAAAAATAAGAAATGAAATTGAAAAATCTTAATTGATTTAGAAGCAAGCCCCCTCCCGCCGGCGATCCCCTTTTCGCAGCAGGCAAACATAGCCGAAGTTCAAGCCGAGCCACCACGACGAAACGAAAAGGAAAAGTAAATAGAAGAGAGAAAACTATTTACACTTACGTAACAAGTGTCATTTTGTGAATATTTTTCGTCTTCTTTGTTTCGCTTTTGCCATTCGTACTTTTTGTTGACTCGCTTTGGTCCGCTTGTCCCACGGGGCGGGATGGCGGTGGGGGCGATGCAGCCATGGGCAGAGGACGAGGCGGGCGGTCTGGCTTAACTACCAAACCCACTTTCGTCGAAGTGTCGTCGTCGCTTCGATCGTTCGTCCCCTCCCCCCCGGGACAGATTACACCAGAAGAATGAGAGAGTAATGAGAGAATAGCAAAAAATTGAGGAAAAAAAAGTTTAAAATAAGCTGAAAGACGACTTTGAAAATAAAAAAAAATGCTTTTTTTTCTCATTTTTCTCTCATTCCTCCACATTCTCTGGATTATCTCGTGTGTGGTGGACGCGCGAGTGTGTGTTCGTGAATGTGCCCCTCCCCCTCCCACCAGGGTGGCGAGACGGGTTGCTCCATGATTGAGTGAGGAAACTCGAATCGATCGATGATCGTGAGTTGAAATATCACACTCTCGTCCCGCCAAGTCACTGTCGCGACGCCATCGCAATCATGATCATGAGAGAGCGGCAATTTGATCGTTCATTTGACGATGGTCTGGCCTGTTGCGCTCCCCCTCACGATTGTCGGTCGATGTCGTGATCTTCACTGCCACCGCCGCCACCACCACCACCACCACCATGAGCAGTGCTGCGCGAGTATGTGTGAGAGAGCGCTTTCAGCTGCTCGACTCTCCGACTTTGATAATGCGTCGCGATTATTGTGTCGTATATGCCGATTAGCCAGTCTGATTGCGATCGTTTCGATCGGTCCTTCTGTCAAGTAGACGTACTCGCGCCCGTTTGAAAAACACATCAAATCTTAGACGTATTTTGTTCTTTCGGACACTTATTCTAGACGCTTCTGTGCATTAAATTTTGACTGGCAGATTCCATTCCGCTTCGTCGCTTTATTTTTAATTTCTTTTCTTGTGTCTGAAATTCCCTCATTTGAGTTCCCTCCTCCAACAGCGCCCACATCGAAGATCAGTCAACAAAAAAAAAAAAAAAATTGTACCCAGAGTTGCCAAAAGTACGCGGATTCTGTGCTCTCTCTTTCTCTCTCTCAAACTCCCTCTTGCGCTCACCGTCAACAAGAACGAGACAAGAAGGAAAAATCAGAAAAAAGAATCGAGTTTACTATCAAGTGTAAAAGGAAATCAAAGAGGAGAGAAGAAAAAAAAAAAGAATAAAACAAAATCAAATCGGCGAGTGATCGTGAGTGTTGGTGAATTCAAAAGAAAAAAAAAATTTCACACAAACCCCTCGACGCGATAAAAATCCAAATAAGTGTGCGTGAGTGTGATTTATACGAGCATATTACGACATAATATTCTCTTCTTAGTCTCTTTCGAAAAAAAAAAATCAACAAAAAAAAGAATTGAACTCAGACGCGGAAACAGAAGTTATTTATTTTTTTCTTTCTCTCGTATAAGTGAAAAAATTCAAGTTGAACTGTTTCCCGATACAACCAACCAACCAACCACCCCTCTCCCGTAAACACGATTAATGGGTGTACTTCTATCGTTGTGTAGTTTTTGATTGAATATCTGCTTGTAAACAGTGATCGTGTGGTATTATGCATTATCAGTGAACGAGAGAGAAAGACACAACGTACAGCACACAGCACATAGCATAGAGCTGTGAATTCAAGAATTTATCAGCGAAAAAAAGCGACGCAAAGTAAGTCAGTCAATTTCATCGTTTACTTTTTGATTTCAATATTCATTCACTCATCCGCACGTTGTCACATGAGTGTTGTGTGTGCGCGTGTGTGTGTGTGCATGTGTATGAGTGAGTGTCATGAGGAATTTGAAATTTAATGAATTTTTAATAAGTCAATGAAAGCCAATGACACCCATACATGCACTGATCACTGTGTGTTGGGGAAGTATGTAGGCAAATGTCAAGTCAAGAAAGTCTCTCGGAATTTTATTTCTTCCAAGTGATAGGCTTCGGGGAAATGCGCTGAATGCTGTTTGAAAGTCCTCCTCGGACCTGTGATGTGATTTCTTAACAGAGACGCCGCCGCATGGACTGGGGAATGACCCACAAATCGTCGGTTAGGTGATAAACAATTCAGAGAAGCCTGTGTGATCTTGCTAAGGATCGTTTTTTTGTTTTCGTTGCTGTGGATGGTGACAATTACGAATGACACTGTATCGTGCATCATAAGAATGCACGCACAGGTGGCACTGATGGGGGCCTTTCTTCTACAGCATCCACTCGTGTTGCATGTGCTGTTGGTCTAGTGAATGGGATCCTAGTCTTAGTTTAAGAACCTTTTTCTAGGAATACATCTTTCCATTGTCAATGGGTCGATGAAGTGGAGTAGAAATGGGAAATGTGAATCGACGCACCTCACCGCGACGGCCTAAATATGGTAAAAATAGTTGATTATTCTTCTAAACCGATTGCATTGTCTTCAGAGTACTCCCGCCGATAGAATGCACGTACATAAGCCAGTGTTTTGAAACAATTGTTGACGTTTTTTTTCCCGAAACGACCTTGTCTGTAGAAGGAATTGGGCAGCAAGTGATTTGTGTCTAATGATCTAAGAGCAAGGGTCTATTTTTGAGGGCATTGAGAAAATCAGTATTTAGACAAGTCGTCACGTCAGGATCGTTCAAAACTCAAACGCCAGCACCACAGGCACGATCATCCAAAAGTTCGTTCAACCTCTTGCAATAGTCACGGGCTGTAACGTAACGACCTTGTCCGCAGATTCGATTTTGACCGTAGCTTCATGTCGAAATGGTGTCACTGCAGCTGTATTAAGAGCTTGGGGATACATGGTGTTAAATCAGGCGGGTGTGGAACGAGGTGAGTTGACTTTTTATCGAAATGGTATCAAGGCTCTGGAAATACAATTCCTGAGTCCGCTTGATCTTGTGTGGGTGGAAGCCAAACCAACGATCCTTTAACAAAATATGTGTTCTGAGCGGTGGCCAGTTCTTCAGAACTGCGTAGGACTGACTCATTTGGATCGTTTGCAACGGACCACTGAACGGTAGCGATTCGACCAACCGTTGTCTCACTGACGAGGCAACATCACACAACAAATATGTAGACTCAAACATTTGCACTAAGCTTGTTATTGTCTGTCTACTAGGGCGAGACTTGCGACCGAAAGTTTGGGTTAAGCTCCTAAAGTTGCTGTCACCGACACGGAATTTGCACACGTTGCTCTTTCGGGTACTCAACCATAAAAATGTTGAGTATAAATTGAGAGTGTCAGTTTGGTGATTAGTGAATCGGACTCATTCTTAAGCAAGTTGTCAAGTCGAAAACCATTTAAAGGTACACTGAAGGTAGGCTTCATTACGGTACACCGCCTGCTAAATTCAACAACGTTACACCACACCGTCACTCATCCATTCATTGAAAGCACAAGAAGAGAGACGCTAGGCAAATTTAATTCAGCAGACTAAAAGAAATGTTAACTATTAACATTCTGGGCATGGCAATAGGGTGTACCATCTTAAGACACACCAGCAGGTCATTTCTTCCTACATTTTCGACTAACGAATAATCGTTGACGAATGACAGCACATCCCCTTGGACATACACGTAGTCAGCTGCAAAATGTGTTCAGCATTGACTTTGTCCAACCTCAGAATGCCGCTCACTTAACGACTTATAAAAATGGCTAGAGCGAGCAACGATTAAATGCAAAGAAAGAATATCATCTCTCTTGCCAAGCAACAAAGTGTCATCGTTATGATCAGTCAATGGATGACTGGTCATTTTGGCCTACATTTTCAATTAAATCTATTTATCCTTTTATTAATCGTAAATCAAGAAACGAACCGAGAAAGATGGTTTTTATGCACTCTTTTAAGTCGTTTTGTTTTTATGGTTGGCCTTAGATGTTCTATTCTACTTCAAAAAAAAAGAACATTTAAAAACTAAATCAGTACAAGTGCCGGAATGTGTTCTCGATTTCTTTTCCTTTCATTCTGCAACCGATACTCTTCATGTCATCTCTCTTTGGAAGCAGTTTTATTGAAAGTGTCATAAACCATCGGTAAGCATCGTTGCTTGTTGACAAAGGATTTTCAAGTTGTTCGAGTCTGTCGCTGATATTGGTGGTTGCCCCATCGATCGCCCATTCTCCAGGCCAGAGGTCCAAAAACACCGGTGTGACGACCACCTCATGGTGATCTCGAGACAACTTGGTTTTAATGACTGATGGCGTCGATCAATGGCAGCACAGGCTAATAGTAAACCGCTTTGCCCTTGTTAATAAGTTATTAGGGTCGTAGAAGAGGAAGTTTTGTCTATAGTTGTAAGGGTCGTTGGAAACCAAGGATATGAAGGTTTGTTATGCACGACGCTATTCTCGATGGTAAGATCGCGCTTAAAGTCAATGCCGTCAATGAATCGTTTGCTTGTATTGAAACGGAGGCCGCAAAAATGGGTTTAGCGGTGAATAAGGGCAAAACAAAGTATATGCAGTCATCAAGACACACAACATCGACGACTCGGTCAGAACGTCACCATATGCAGCTACAACTTCGAGGTAGTAAAGGACTTCATCTACCTTGGCGCCCAAGTCAACAGTGCGAACAACATCAGTACCGAGATTAAACGCAGAAGAACTCTTGCCAACCGCTGTTTCTTTGGGCTCAAGAGGCAATTGAGTAGCCGAGCCCTCTCCCGAAAGACTAAGCTCACATTATATAAGACCTTGATCATCCCTGTCCTGCTGTATGGCGCGGAAGCTTGGACTATCTCTAGAGCGGCTGAAGACGCACTTGGTCTCTTCGAGAGAAAAGTTCTGGATTCAATCGTTGGTTCCGTTTGCGTTGAAGGTTCCTGGAGAAGAAGATTCAACCACGAATTGTACAGACTGTACAGCGACATGAGTCTAGTCATTCGTCTACGGACTCAACGCCTAAGATGGCTAGGCCATGTTGAGCGCATGGACAACACTGCTACAGCCCGAAGAGTCTTCGACTCCGAACCAGTGGGACAAAGCAATAGAGGACGACCACGAACCCGATGGCGCACTCAAGTGGAGAAGGACCTCAACCAACTTGGAGTGCGAAATTGGAGGCAGCTGGCTAAGGATCGTGCCGAGGCCCAGGTTCACCCCGGACTGTAGCGCCAAAAGAAGAAGAAGCTCGCGCTTAAAGTATAAGTGCGTTAAACTAAAAGTTAGGCTAAAGTCTAGGATGAACTTGGGCTTCGACCAATAAGCTCGATCTATGGTTAGTTGCCTGAAGTTGATATCCTTTTTCTCTTGTATGCCTCACCTCAGACTTGGTTACCCATTGCTGCGAGTTGAAGAATCTTCAGACTGGAGCCAAGTTGCTCATACGCTCTATAAGTCCCGGTCGCCTTATGTGTCAAATCCGTAGGTGCATCGCTGGGCTTATGTCACTGTGGAGGCTATAGGTCTTATTTGAAGCTCATTCTTCAGTCAGTCTTTAGTGGTTCTTGATTCGGTCTAGACCCTGTATATTGAACCGTCAGCTCTAAACTCGCTCGGTTTCGCGAAGATCTTTCGGCTTGTCGAAAAGTGCCCACAAGACCAGGTCTTACGTTGTATGATGATCCTCTCGTTTCTCGCATTTATTAACAAAAACCTACAGAAACACAGCACGAAGTATCAAGCATTCTGTTTTCTAGAGCTGGAGGGACAACAACTGAAAGCATAAAATGTTCAAAAAAACTTCCTGCGACTGTTTTCTGATTGAGAACCAGAGGAAATAGCTGCACAGAAAGGGATTTAGGTCTACTAATGTAAAAGCAAGGGTCTATTTATTTAGGGCCTTAAGTAAACCTAATTTTAGACAAGTCGTCATTTAAGAGAATTTTTTTTTTAAGAAATAACGTCAACATCAGAGGCACGATCTTCTAAACGTCCGTTCAACTGCTTGCTTACGCGGATGACATTGGAATTGGCGTTTGCTGTCATTGTGATCACGAAAGGACGCACCACATCGATGTTTCGGACAGAGCGTCATAATGGGCAACGGCAACTTTGCGGTAGTCAAGGACTGCGACTAACTCGATTCTGAAGTACATGGGGACACCAACGTCAGTACCGAGATCAAGCGCGGAATAACACTAACTTTGGGCTCAAGAGGCAATTGAGTAATAGTGCCATATCTCGAAACACCACGGTGGCTGATCACTTCATGATCATTCGCAATCCTGGCCTGCTCTATGATTCAGACACGTGAGCGCTGCTGAAGGTGGAGTTCTTGGTTGTTCTGGGAAAAAAATTCTGCGTACGATCTTTGGTCCTGTTTGCGTTGATGGCGCTTGGAGGAGAAGATCCAACCAAGCACTGTAAGCGCTGTACCTAGTTTAACGTCTTTGGATCCAATGCTTAAAGTCATGTAGACACCACAGCTTCGGCCCGAAGAGAAAAAAAAGTCACTAACTTATCAAAGCGATCCACGTTGCTTGCCAGTCACCTTAACAAAGATGTTTATTCGTTAAGAAGACGAAAATTGCATTGCGTTCCCTTCAGTTCTTCCCAGAAGAGCGTGCAGTTGTCCTGAAGATTATTTATTTACTTGTATGGCATGTCCCTCTCATTATGTGTGATATGTATATAGCATCATTCAAATGTCCGTCGCGGCTTCTCTGGGTGTCGGGTGTCCAATTTTCCATGACTCCGGCGCATACATCAAGCATAACCGATGGGTTGTGTTCGCTTTGAGAGCCTCTTTAGGCTATTTGCTTATATCTGCGACGTCAGAAAACCGCACAAGAAAAAGTTCGATCTCTGTGGTCCGTTCGCATCACTTCCACGTAAGATGATCATTAGCTCAAACCGCTCGTGTAGAATTTTCAATGTGACCTCAGCTGTGTGGTCGTCCTGTTGAAACCACATGTCTCTGGTGGCCATGCCATAGAAATATGAAGTTGCCACTGACGGTTGACCGCCTGACCAACGTCGTTGCCACCAAAATTCACATCAAATAGTCGTTCTTGTGATGCGTTGCTCTTGGATTTCACGAGGATTAGTATCGTCCCAGAAATGGGCATCATGGCTGATTGTTCGATGGAATTTGTTATGTGAGACGTTGTCGCCGCTGATCTTCTTTTCAACTCCTGGGCTAGCTGAATTTTGTTCGATTGTGGCTTATGTCACGCTTAAGTACAGACAGTTCGAAACTCGCGATATTGCGATTTCTTGTGAGCGACTCGAAATCGACTGCCTCGGGTTCTGCTGCACACTCTCACTGGCAGCGGCGATGTTTTCGGCAGATCTTGCGAAATTGAACCAGTGGCAATGGACTCATATGCGTTCACCACACCCCGAATAGTCCCCTCGGTAGACGATATACTTTGCCCGAAAAGCAGCCTACCGTCGACGTCAATGATGATCTGCCAATTTGACAGGTGTAGCTTGAACAAATTGGCCACTATCATCAGCAATTTTAGATGAATCTCTCTCAGAGATAGTAGAGTTATTCTAATAAAATAATAGTACAAAAAGTTGAGACAAAGTTGTGATTATTTCCTAATACACTTGACTCAGGTCGCTGCGAACTGCTAACTTCGTAGACTTTGACAACTCATTCGCAGGGAACTACGGGTGCAAACTGACACTTCACTGGAAATTTTCTGGTCTTGGCGTTTGTGGATTGCGTTTGACTCGGCTTGACAGTTTTTTTTTTCATAATTTGCGCGTGCTTAAGGGGTTATTAACACCCTTAATTGTCCGGGGTCAAGACACAGCACGGGCAAAGAGTATGATTGATTCGCAGAGAAAAACTTTTTAATTATTAAATAGGATACATAAACAATCATGTGTTGAGATGTTTGCCGATGAAAAAATTCGAGAATTCAGTTCCAATATTTTTGCATGCCAAGAGATTTACATTTTTGTTCATATTTGCTGGAAAACGGTTGTTTCCGAAAGCCCGCGTTCCAAATTCGCCGCTCATATGAATGGGTTTTTATACAATCTGTCCTAAAAAATAAAACAAGTGCTTGCATCTTAAATTAATAAAACTACACCATTAAAATATCTGCTCTTGTTTATGCTACTCCTGCGAAAATTGTGGCTCGGTGGGAGGCACTTCATTCAATGAGACCAAATGTGAACTAAATATCGCTTAAATTACTTAACCGCATATGGTAGAATCTGGTGACATGTCAACTTGTTCTAATTTTTACAAAGTGTAACTTTTAACTTAAATCGAGCATACGCTCAACTTCCTCAACTCTCCCTCACTCACAATAACACACACACACACACAACAAATATCCCCACCCATACACCAGCAATATCATTCTCAAAATTCCAAAGAACGTGCTCCGTGAAATGTCCACATTGTACACCGATCAAGGTCAAGCGTCAGTTTATATTTTCATTCTCAAAACGATTGCCTGGCAATACCACTTATCGCGACTAATTGTTGGCGTAGTGTATTGGCTTTTACTTTTATTTTCGTTGTGGTCTTCGAAATGTGAAATAATAGCAATAATTTTTTTTTGCCTAGGTTTGTATTTTTAGACGTGTCCACAGCAGACACGACGTACTTTGCGAATGACTTTGGATATGACGGTATTTTCACGGGCAAGGTGAAGTTTGTGATTGAAGATAAAGCATTTCGCATCTTATCATGTCCGACGAGAATGGGAATATTGCAATAATAGATTGGAGAGATTTTTAACGATGACACTATGATTGTGTGCGAGGTGAAGTGGCTTTTGATCTTGAGTCTGATTGAGAATTGTGACGTATTTAAGACTCGTTAAAATGTAGTTTTGAAGGCGGAAAAGCATTCTGGTCGAACCAGCATTCAAAGTTCCTTGCGGAGGCGAGAAGTTCATGATTGGCAATTTAAAGCTCGGTAAGAAGACTGTCTTCGAATTCGACGAGGCCGGCTTTGTAGAATTGATTGAAATAAAAATTATAGCCGCTGTGGCAGTTGCAAGATGAGTCGTGAAATTCATCAGAAAAGCCTTGCTAACCACTGCCAAGATTTGTCGGTTAAAATATCAATGTTGCCGGATGCACTCCAAAATCTCAGGATCGGTTAATACACACACCAGCACATGCAGAAAGGTGTGCGGAAGTCGTTGGCAGGCCTAATAAGGCCTCTGTGGCAGTTGAAAGATGTTCGACGGCTGTTCGATGAATCAGCCTGCTTTGAACCTAAATCCTTTTTGTGAAATTTGTTCAAACTCTGCAAAATAGACACATTTTTTCAAAAGTCCATTTTTATTGGTTCTTTATTTCCGGTATCCGGGTTTCATCGAGGTTCAAGAAGAACTTAAAAATTTACCCAAATTGAGATAAAAAATGTCTTATCGTCGTGCAGAATTCGAAAGACAGTGTCGTTTCCAGTTGGAACCGACATCCTGCTCTTCACTAGGAAGTACAAGATTTTCAAAATTCCCCAGGCCATGGGGACATTCTAGGAAACTGTGCAGCTGACGAACACGCTAACATTCCACTAGACTGCCGATTGATGGTGTCTCTTGTAACATAGGTATCCCTTAATTTACAGCTCAATGATCTCTATTCAGAAAATAAATGCCAAATGGCTGATATGTAGCAACTGCTGAACAACAAATCAAATCCGGCCTCACCTCGATCCAAAAAGATCAAGTAGCTTGATCTTCTTAAAACGATCAAAAATTAGCCCTGCAGTGAGAATGATCACCGAACCCTGTCCACTGCACCTTAACGCTAAGGGGCGAGACTTTTTCTCCAATGACATCTGTAGAAGCTGCCGTGATGAGGATGAAGAGGAGCGCATCCAGCCTCTTGTTTCGTCTCATCTAAGAAAGCCACTATGTGTTCATGCTTCTAGGACAGCTACTGGCTACTGGTAGGATTTGTTGGCAAAACTGGCTGGCTACCATACTTCCCCTCCTAATTTGAATTACCCGCGTGGCGGTGCTTACTTTAGCCAAAGTACATGAATGCCATCTACCTACCTACTCAAACACTGTAATACTCAAACCTACACACGCGACGCGACATCAATCGGATGACCGAACACCAAGGTTACTTTTGTGCTGGAAAGTTTTGTCAACAAAATGTACCATAGCCAGTAGCAGCCGCAACGAAATTCAATGAAACCATTCGCACCATGCCATGCGAGCGAGCAGAGTGTCCATAGTCGACTGTAAGCCAACCTCATAAAAATAACCGCATTCTGGCCAAACATCCGAACCAACATTTCATCAATGTCTGTCAAAAGGTATCCAACACAATACGCATTGTTGCAGTCAAAACCACAAATCCCAGAGGAGTACGCTTGTGCCTGCCGGTTCTTGTTAGAGCTAATCAGAAAGCACTTGGTACACCTCAGTGGATTTTCTACCATTTGGAGGAAATCCGAACGAGAGACCGCTCTTTACTTCTGTGTTCAACCGCAGCACCGAGCTGTGTGCCTTTAATGATGAGGAAAACCTAATCCGCGTGAACCGGGCTCTACAAGTTTTCTAATTCAACCGTAATGCGTCCCGCAAGTTATCTCGACTCTTAGTTTGCTCTAAGGACGACCGGAGGTTATCAGACACACCCAGCTTCAGAAGATTGGGTCCACACCAGCACCTAAAGCTGAACACGGTCATGGAATTTGCTCTCTCTGCGCAACAGTAGAAGCTTCCGGACTAGTCGAGCGTCTTATGAACCCTGCGCTAATGCAGGATTCTATAGACAAACAGCCCCCAGCTATACGCCTCAATTGGAAAGGAATCTAATAATCATTCCCCTTTACCTGAATTTAAAGATTTTTCAAAGAGACTTCATACATAAGGTAATAGGGTTCTCGATTCTACCTCCCTATCCATCGCCATTCGAGATTTGTGCGTATTCCAGCACGACGCATTAAGAGAGGGTCGTCTTCGAGTTAAATGTGACTGCGCTCAGAGCTGGTTACTGCCTGACCGTCCGAACAGGTGACAATATCAGTGCCTAATGTTACACTGTTTTTCAGCTTGAACAGAGCTTCCTACTTCGCTAAGGTTTTCGCCTGACACACGCTACAATGATCTGGTAGTCGGAATGGCATCCGGGAATTCAGGCCCTGGGAGTAGACACCCGCACCCACTGCTTCGCCCATCTTCGATCTATCTGCACAAATTCAGAGGACCATCCAAGGTCCTATGTGCAGACCTTCCAGTAAGTTGTGGAGGGTATGCTGGTTGAGAAGTTCTCGAAGATGACCTGTGAGGTCGGTGTCGCTGATGAATAAAAGCCAGTGAGGACTAAAAGCATAAAAGCACCTTCCTTGATGTCAGCTAACATAGTAAGGGTCAGTTCCTTATGCTCGGTTGATTGCCAACAAGGGAGTGAAGCACCTTTGACTTGCCATTGTTGGAGGCACGTTGTGAATGTGACATTTTATTTGTCGCGACTTTCAAGACTGAAGCAAAAAAGACTAATTTGCCTTTGATCTCTTGCATCGACGTAGAAGCTTTTCACGCCTTTGGCATAAAGACTACGGGGATAGTTCTCCTCAGTTTATGTACATGATCCTAGAAGATGGTGACAAGCAAGGTCTGCGTGGAAGATGCCTACCGGCGGTTTCGAATGCTTAAAAGCTTTTAAAGGGCCAGACAACACAGTCGTTCGTCAGTCTGAGTGAGCTGTACGATGTGAAGGAGTCAGCACTCTCATCGCTTGCGAAAACTATCCCACCACCATTACAGGTGCCCGGAATGTGGGTGTTGGTCTGGCACGTGTTGGTTTGCGCTGTTGAAGGGACGATGCCTGCATCTCAGTGCGGTGTCATGGATTAGAACTACACTCAGCTTTCAGTCTACAAGTGCTGTGCTTAAAAGACCACAGCTAGGTGTAAAAAAATGCCTTTTTATCTGTGTGCAATTCCCTTCGGAAACAGCCCCCTTATCGGTGACAGGTGTTATTAGGAAATGATGATAAACATCAACCACTGACACACTTTTACACGAAAACTCTGATAAGCCAGCCTTGATGAGTTTGCTTGCAAAACACACACACACAAAAACCCACCAGTCGGTCCAGCAGCAGTTCAGTCAATAAATATTGCTACCACCCGGGTAAATGTGTGTTTCTTGAAACATACAGTTTTTGTTATCGATAAGAGAAATATTATTTATGAGCTCTCCTGGAGTGGTGCGTTGGCAGATAGTTGCTATCGTGGTTCGGCAAAGTTTATGATGCCCGATTGCCATTGCGTGTAGTGATCTGACGAATCTGGGCCCAGTCCTCAGCCATGGGCTTTTATCGCTTGCTTTTTATCATATCGCTTGCCACGGCATGTAATGTTGGCCTGATAACAAAGGTAACAAGGGTACGGGCCGTGTAGTTTTGGAGATAACTTTTCAAGGACATCCACATGGTGACCATGAGCGACGTCGAAGGTTTGATGCTCTGAGTTGCTGTGCGAAGGTTTTGTGGACGTACTCAGGAAATTGAATTCGGACGAAGCGAATTGGTATTGCAAAGCTCCTCGGAACGGATTAATGATTAGTTGTAATGTGTCGGTTTCTTGTCTGTCGGCTCTTGTTCATATGGGGGAGGAGCAGAAAATAGTGTGAATGTGTAGATTTTCCCCTCTCTTTTGGAGAGGTTGTACTATAGTTTGCGAGCACCATTTTCAGGCTAAAATATGCATGTACAATGCCATGTGTAAAATGTCATGATCTCAGTCTGTTGATGTGAGGTGAGTGATGGATACAAACTTAAGCTCGCCCATGGTCCAAACCTTCACCGGATTTCAACCAGGAGACGATCTGTGTTCCACTTCTCTCTTGGAGGGAGACAGCACCAGAAAGGTTTATAGAAGTCAAGGGAGGGGAAGGAATAGTCACAAACAGTATATTAGTGAGTAATCTGTCTAGGATGCTTGCATGACAGGTGGTTAGGGACAGGTTCCACTGTTCATTTGCTGTTTCTCTTATCCTATCATCCACTTTCCTATTGACATCTGCCAGTGGATGGTAAATATTTAGTCTTGCGTGGGTCGAGTCGGTTTCGGTCACTTTCCCGAGCAAGTTCATCTGCTGCCTCATTGCCGGCTATGCCTCTGTCACTGCCACAGTGCCTCGCACTTGACATCAGTGGGAGGACACTTCTTCTAAGAGCTCCGGGATCGAAGAGTATGGCTCTAAAATCTCGTTAGAGATCTCAACATGGAGTCCTCCAATGGGCATCGCAATGGGTCCAACTAGTCTCCAGTCCTTCTAGTTCGAACACATCTACCACAACGTCTTCATAACAATCCGAAGCAGCACACTCAGGTCGTGTCGCTCAGTTCTCATCAATTAGTGCTTTTCCTCACTTGAACTGCACATGATCAATTATCGCTTGCATTGTGCATTTCGTTCCGGGGGAGATTAGTCAGACGGAAGTATCTCAGTGGATTTCTTGTTTGCACAAAATGTGTTTCCCCCCGCACTAAAGTGACAAACACTGGTTCTCAATAAATCCCACGTAATCAGCGGTCGTGGGTGAATGGCGTACGATTCTGTAACACAATATTTCTTTTGAGCACCTATTTATAGTTCAGTTGATGGAATGAACCTAAATCCGGTGCGTGGGTGTTGGATTGAGGGGAGGAACGTTCGTATACCTCTTCGAATGATACCGAAATCAAGTGAAAATAGTCTGGCTTACCGCCTTCATCTTGGTTCCTGGAGCGGCGTTAAGAGGAGGATGACATCATTGTGATTGCTAGACGGTCGTTGTCGGCAATAAAATTGTGAGCTGATGAAATTGGGGTAACATTTACCTTGTCAATTAGGACATCAAGAGGTCACCCTTAAGAGCGTGGTCGTTGCTGTATAGAAATAGGTCATTGCAGTCGGGAATGTCTTCTTGTAGGGTTGTAAACTTCATCTGTCTACACACGTGCAAGTGTAAAGATATGACAGAAGTCTTGATGTAACTACCCTACTCGGGTGGATGGTGAAGTTGGTTGAATGCCTGGTTCGAATCCCAGTGAAAGCAAGGTTTTCAAATCTCGGACAGTGATTTGAAGCAAAATCACAGCACAGTGTATCACAATGGATCAACAAAGCTCTAAGTGTGCTGGCAATTTCGCTGGCAGCCCAATAACCTAACCTAACCTTACCTAAGTGGTCAGTAGTCAGAGAAAAGACTTTTATTAGGACCATCCTACAAAAAATCCCCGGTACTCTTTAGTTATTTTGTCGTCCTAATGCCTCGTTTCCAAGACTCCCTTTGGCTTGCCATCGATATAACTCCATCTGTCGTCCATTCCAACTGGGCGCAACAGTGCAACAATAACTACCTCGTTGTGGTCGCATACTTAACAGCCAACTGTGTAATGTCGCCTCTCTCTACTCAATCAAGTTTCACACTCAATTCAAGAGAGCACAGCACAAGCCGAGGAATGGATTGGTGGTGGTCGTCGAGTCAAGCCAAACTCATTCCCAAACTGTCTTCCGTACTGATTGCCGTATTAAAACCGCAGTGCGACATTGGGGTACATTCTCAAACACCCGAGAGATTTGAGGAAGAGTCCGTTGCCTTGCTCTTGGAAGCTCTGACGTCTGAAGAAGAGGAAGTGAGCCACGGATTCTGGTTCTGCCTAGTCTAACTGCGTGATTCCCTATCGCCTAGTTCACCGCGCTCGATCGTTGTATTTTCTAGTAACAGCTCTTTGGAAGATCATTCGTGACTTGTAGTCTTGTCACCACAGAGACGGTTAGAGGCTATAAGACGGTAGCTCCTTGTTTGGCCAGCATAATAATAATGTGTCTGGCGCTACTGTCCGTAGAGAGCCGGAGCCTAGCTTCTCATCAACCACTCATGTTGTGCGTGCTATTTGCCGACTACAGGACCTACAGTCTCATGTCAACTCCGAACGGCCAAGTTTGAGAAGCTTTTTTCTAGACAGAAGTACTCTCTGAACACTGTCCGCTCTGATGGCAGATTGAATCTTCGCGCCTCTGCGTACAAGTCACGAGTGGAGTTCATCTTACCACACGAATGTCTCAACGTCACGACTTCCCCACAAACGTTACCGCACGTGAAGCCACTGCAAGTTTGCTAGTACCTACCCCGTCTTTGGACTAAGGGACTGGACACTAGACGCTCACATGTGGTCATCATTAAAGCCCGAGTTTGGCCCTGGCACATTCGCGTATGCGATGCCAGAGTCGGGGTTGCTTTGGTAAAGAATTTTTGAATAAGGAAGAATCGTGTAGCTTAAAGTACTGTGCGTCAAAGATTGTGGTTGTAATACTCAAGAATTAACATTTCTACGGTAGCTTAAGGTCTTGCATTGGAATAACTAGTCGATCTGGCGATCGTGTAGATTGCGTCATGGGTGTTCTCCGACCTGGATGTGTTATGAGATCATTCATTGACGTCACTATTTTATCTGGAACTAATGCAGTGTCAGTTTTACTGGAACTGCTCTTAGATGAGTAACTCGGTTTTCCGATTGTAACAATACAATTTCAGTTTTTATAGTTAGTCAGAGCAGTGCACGTGGAGAGGAGGTGACTTATGGCCTCTTCCAGTTCATCGATGCTGGTTGTGGAGAAGTCAATGAGTGGAAGACCAAATTGACCCGAAGACCGTTTAAATGTGACTGTATGTGAAGAAAGACAAGTCTCTAAGTGGCATCATAGTCATGTGAGGTTCACATTTGCCCCGAGGTAGACAAACTCCTTTACTACCTCGAAATTGTAGCGATTGCGACGTTTCGGCCTAGGTGGTGTGCGGCGGATCGTTTTTTGCTCGACAGCATATATTTTGCTTTGTCCTTCTTGACCACAGCTCGTTTCGCCTGTTCCTCAATTGCCGTAAAAGCCTCTATTATAGCGCCTTGGGACCGCGTGATAATGTCGATGTCATCAGCGAATCCCAACAGCTGGACTGACCTGTAGAAGATAGTGCCTTCCGTGTTGACTCTTGCTCGCCGCACTATCCTCTCTGGTACCAATTTGAAGAAATCACATTACAGTGCATCTCCTTGAGATCCCGAATTCGGCCGTCGCTTCGAACAGCTCCTTGCGATGAATGCTGTCGTTTGCGGCCTTAAAATCGATGAAAAGATGGTGAAAATCGATTTGAAACTCGCTGGTCTTCTCTAGGATCTGCCTTAGTGTGAATATTTGGTCTATAGACGATTTGTCGGGCCAGAAGCCGTTCACACAGTACGCTGGATAGGATCTTGTAGGCAACGTTGAGCGGGGATATATCTTTATAGTTCTTGCAGGAGCTAGGATCGCCTTTTTTGTTGATGGGACATATGGAGCTGGTATTCCAATCGTCGGGCATGCTATCGTCTTCCCAAATTCGACATTTCATTTGAAAAAAAGCTGATAGCATTACCAGAATGGGGTTAGACTCGAAGCGTCAATTCATAAGAGTAAGAGGCCGTCCCAATATCACTCCTCGGGCTTGGAAAGTGCAACCTTACTTTGAATAGTCTAAAGACGGTTGCAACTATTCGAGTGAGATGGAAATGTCAAGTGGAAGCCCAATACTTCTAAGAGGTATGTCCTGGCTCATGAACAATGTAGTATGCAAATGAGATCTCCTATCTGTTGGGGAGCTGTCTAAACCTTTTTTGAGGAGAGTTTCTTATCCGCTTCCGTGCCCGGTGCCGTGAAATAACGCCGAGCGAAATAAGGCCGAATTCCAGAATTCGGCGTTATTTCACTTTCATAAAGTGAAATAATGCCGAATTTTAGAATTTGGCATAATTTCACATTGACAAAGTGAAATAACGCCGAACATTGCTTGTGAAATAAAGCCGAAGCAAATGTTTCCACAATTCGGCATTATTTCACTTTCTTAAAGCGAAACAATGCCGAATTCAGAGAAAAGGCAAAAGAATCAGTAAAGCCAACTGTACTTGTTAGAAAAACAAGTGAACTTTACCGTAATCAATGTTTGTTGATTGTAACTCGATGTGCAGTCATCTCATTAGTTGATGAACTTTGAGTGATACACATCGTTTAAATGGCAAATTTGGGTGAATCAGTATTTGTATATGAAATCTGTGAAGGTTTTAGAAAGGGAAGCGAACTTTTGTACATACCCGAAACAAAGCAACTTTATAAAATTAAATCAAAGTCTAGATTGTGTAAGAGATATACGTGTTATAAGAGTGAGTGTAATGCAAGTGCAGTTGTTGAGTTTAACAATGAAAATTTAGTTAGAGTTCCAAAGGTAAGTGCACCGCACAACCATTCGACGCAAGAAGACCTTCGCGGTAAATTAAAATTATTAAGCGAAATAAAAAATGAATGTGCAAATGTTTCGCTCAAAAGAAGTGGTATTCGCGAAGTTTTTGACGAAGTTTGTGGAAGAGGTGAAACTAGTGCGTCTGTTCAGTTTGGCAAAGTTCGGCGACAACTTATAAACATCCGAAACAGTTCGTTTCCTAAAGCCCCCACATCTGCTTCAGAGATGTGTGCAATTTTTAAGAATCGAAGTGTGATGCATGATTTCGGTATGTCTCGGTACAAACGTAGTGAGCCATTCTACAGGAGCACTGTTATTGAACCGGGATTTTCTTACACTATATTTATGTCTCCGACAATTTCTGAGGAAATTCGGAAGTTACCGGACGGGAGCCAGAAAAATTATCTTCTGGAGGGCACTTTTAGCATTGTCCCATCTTGCGGATATAAACAACTTTGTTTAATCCATTTTGCTCACGACGATCATGTAATATTAAATATTATATTAAGATTTATATGCATTTAATGAAATTTTACTTGTTAGGTTTACCCGTTCATTTATATTTTAATGAGCAATAAATCGGAAAAAATGTACCTGCACGCATTTCAGTACATTGAAGCCAATTTGTTCAAATTTTGCCCAAGCTCTTTTGTCACGGATTTTGAAAAAGGCTTACGAAATGCTTTGCAGAAAATATTTCCGTCTGCCAAATATACAACCTGCTGGTTTCATTTCTGCCAAGCTATTAGAAAAAAATCATCTAAGCTGCCAGGATTCTTTGCTAATATAAACAAAAAGAAGGAGGCAAAGCGCCTTTATCGCAAATTTTTAGTTCTTCCTCTGTTAAAACCGATGGATATGGAATCGGCGTTTGAACTTCTGAATAACGAAGCAAAAGGTGTGCAGTTTAAAGTAAAAGGAGAGTGTATATTTAAAAATTTTTTAATATACTTCAGAAAGCAGTGGATAGAAAGGGTAAGAAAAAAGTCGATCTATTTAATTAAACACTTGCATAGAATTTGAGAAAATAATAGTACTCCGCCGAGAGTTTTTACTTATAATAGTTAAAATAACAGTTAAGTTCTCGACCATTCTATTTATTTCAGCATTTAAAATTTGAAAAAAATAATAGTTCGAAATTCGCGCGAATTTCGAACTATTATTTTTTCAAATTCCAGAAATATAAATAGTATTTTAACGATTATAAATAAAAATTCTCCGCCGTTCTATTTATTTCAACATTTAGAATTGGTAAAAATATACCTTTTATATTAAAAATATTGATGAGACTTTAACCGTAACATCAAATGAATTTCTTAATTGAATGCAAACTTATATATATGTATATATGTGTATGTTTAGGAAACTCCTTCAGCTGTATCCGTGTTCAGGTCTCATATGAGAACAACAAGCGCTGTTGAAGGGTACAATAGTCGACTAAGCCGGAAGTTGGCGAAATTTGGAAATTTTTTCAAGTTCGTAGACTGTCTTCTGGATGAAGATGTTATAAAATCTAAGGAATTTATAATGTCAATTGATGGCACATTCCAAATCTTTGAACCACCAAAGAAAAAATTCAAAGACAGGGGACAGCAAATTGAAGCGGCTTTAATTAAACTGGAAAAAAAACGTATATCAATCCAAGACTTTCTTAACCAAATGACAAATGAAAGTAATAATTTGCTTTCTGAAGACTCGTTAATTGAAAGTGTAAGCAGCGAAGATGAAGACGATTTGAATCCAGATGATGTAGAACCGGATTATTTTAATGTTGATGATGTGTCTCTATTGTGCATTATATGTTGTAAAAATGCTCGAACTATCCTTCTACAACCTTGTAATCACTTCAAACTGTGTTTGAACTGTTATACAGGATTGTCAGACAAATATTTAAAGCTTAATAATCCAATTCTTTGTCCAATTTGCAGGCAAATTGTTCAAAGTACCACCAAAATATATTGTTAAACTCCGATATTCTTAGCTATTGTTTCCTAGATTTTCTTTTGTTTATTAGTATTGACACATTTAAGTTACTGGATAGGTATCTTAAAATCAAAATAAATAGTTTAAACTTCGTTAAATAAATAAAATGAAAACAGGATGTTGAATGGGTTTGAGTACGTGTGAATACATTCACACGGTTAATTTTCAGGGGTGGAAATCTGAAAAAAGGTAGGAATCTTTATCTGAATGTATTTATAAATGCAAAGCGAAATAAGGCCGACTCGGCTTTATTTCACTTTAGCAAAGTGAAATAAGACCGAACATTAAAATTCGGTTTTATTTCGCTTTCACAAAGTGAAGTAACGCCGAATTCTGGAATTCGGCGTTATTTCGCTCGGCGTTATTTCACGGCACCTCCGTGCCCTCCTTGTGCCAACTAAACGCATTCGATTGTCAACATTACTGAGGTGACACAGCGTATTTTATGCCTTGTTTGTGAATATGTAAGTACCGGAAAAGTGTAAGAGCCAGGGAACGGCCTACAAGACGAAAATGTTTTCACGGATTAGGGGAAAAAATTACAGAAGACGAATATTTTTTTACTAATTTATTTTTGATTCGCCAATCGACTTCGATAGTCAGCGCTGGTGTCAATTTGTATTCGTTCTTAGGCAAAACTCTGACAGCTCATACGCGGAAACAACGTTGTATTGAAAATTCAAATTAGGTAGAAAATTCAATTTGCGAAATTATATGTTTATCAAATTATCAATTCCGGGTATAATTGTTGGCGGAATACCCGGAAGTAGTATGCCAGTTTTGTAATAAGTGCTTGTCAAGTTCTCAAAAGTTATATTTTACATAGAATCGTTCAATGAAAAATGTGTGCGTGTTCTGATAAATTGGAAGAATATGTACACATGTGTAAACATGTGTTAATTTCCCACTGCATTTCCCTCTACTCAGCTAGTTTTAGTCAATTTGTTGCAAAAATCAAAATTTAACACATAATTGCACTGGCAACGCGGATGAAAAGGAATGAGAGAACAACACCAGAATGAGAGAGAGACATTCGTAGCGACAACGCCGACGAAGAAGGAAGTAAGAGTGATCAAGTGCAAAAGGCGAATAAAATTGATAATGAAGTCTATTTTAGCCTGAAGCCCTTTGATGCTCTGGCGACTATCATTGTATCTATTCATTAAACAAAATAAACAAATGAGTCTATATGTCAAACCATTAATTTCTTTAAATTGTGGTGGCCCGTGGCGTTGTGGATATGCGCGTCGACCCCAACCACGATGTCGTAGGTTCGATTCCTGCTCTGTGCGACTAAAACAATTTTCACGGCCCCACCTTCGAGTCATTGACAATGGTCAAAGAGTATTTCCTGTCTACAAGAAGCTACTCAAATTTGGCCGTTCGGATTCGGCATAAAACTGTAGGTCCCTTCCACTCGTGAGAGAACACTACCACGCCCAACACGAGTGATTGCTGAGAAGCTAGGCTCCCTCAGCGGGCTGTAGCACCACCCATTTTATAAGGATTAATATCTTTTTTTGTTGTTGAACAACAATTGCGTGTAAAGTGTTGGTTTATTTACACTTTTTAAAGTACTGTTCTGCAAAAACTATCGCAATTAAAATCTTGACGATCGCTTAATACAAAATGTCGGTACTTCTCCTCGACGTTAATTCAGTTTTTGAATTAAAAAGTTTTAATTTTCTATTGAATTTCACTCTTTTAAATCAGTACCATTTTTCGTGATTTCACCTCAACGATCTGTCAAAATTTTGCCAAAGAATACCAAAATATTCCGACAGAGTCATGGCGAATATGTACACTGGACCCCCTTCTAGGTGTAAACTCGTAAAACACAAAATAGAATGGTCTGTGAAATGGTTACTGACAGATGGCAGTGCACTACGGTTATGCCAACTGCCCCTCATCAGCGCCACCTATTCTCATACTGCGGATACTAACTGACACAACATCTTCGATTCCGAACCGACAATCCTCCATTTTTACCTGCAAACTGCCTATATTTAGACCACATTCCGACATTCTGTCAACAAATCGTTAAAATGAAGCCATTTCAGCAGATTTTTTGCGCGTTCTCTTCAAGGCTAAGTCAATTCATTGAGTAGAGTGCTGGAGATTCAGTGATTTTACGAGGAAAAAAAGGCCTATTTTTTGTCATGTCAACAAAAGCGAACGCAGGAAAAAAAATTTGATGACACCAGACCGACGAGAGAGTCTGCACAGCACAGCGGCCAAATGGAACGAGACCTTCATGCTAATTTTGTCAGTCTATTTCGATGGTCGCGCTCCTATCAGATAGATACGTTCGCACACTATCTGAGCAGATAGGAAGTAAATATTAGCTGTACACTGTGATTGGCAGCACTCAACTTGGTTACCCGATGAACCCCCCCTCAAATGGAGCGGCAAGTCACCGAGTGGACAAAGTTCGATCATTTTTTTTCCATTTGCTTATGGGTGCTAGATTCGTAATCGTATGAAAGTTGATGAGTTTTTTTTTTTTTTTTTCATGTGCGACTGTGTTTGTTGATTCAACACTCGTGCGGGAAAGGTATGTAGCGGATGTGTGTACACATTTTAGAAACATTCGAACCCAAATTGAAGCCAAAAGTCAAAAATACCTTTGCACATATCGCCACACGTTTATTCTCTCTCGATCTCTCTCGCTCTCTCTCTGTCTCTCGATCGTTTCGCCACTTTTGTGTGCGCTGTTCCTCGTTCATTCGCTTTTGTTAATCGCTTCGACGACTTAACGTTCGCTAAGAGATTTCAAGAGCAACTCCAAAATCAGCAAGGCGCTTGTGTGTTAGTATAGAAATTCCATCCATCCATCCAACCAACCGTCCGTCCATACACACTTGCGCTTCGCGTCCATGTGGCTACGATAACAATTCCGTGTGCTGAAACGTAGTTCGTCTAATCACGATCTGCAAACACCACAAGGTAGTTCGCACGCGCACTGCTTCATATCTCACAAATACACCCGACCGATGATTTAATTATACTCACTATGAAATATTTATGCAAATCTTATTGAGCGATCAATGTTTATGTTTTTTTTTTTCTTCAGTCGAATTTAACGATCGAGGGGAGATTTTCCGTCGTTTTTGTTCCACCGAATCATCGATTTTTTTTATGAGTGAACACCTCTGGGCGCCGTTTGTTTCGTTTTAATCATTTTTCTCTTTCGTATTTGTTAGACAATTTTTATTTTTAAAGGTGCTGTGGTTTAGATTGGTGTGATCGTTAATTGCGATGCTTGGCGGAGGTGGAGCGCAGCGAGTACCGGTCCATGTCGGAGAGGGCATTTCGGATCGCCTCCGATTTCATGGAGACGACGACGCCTGTGAAGATGATGGTGACTTCGTGGAATTGTGACTTCATCGCAAATTCTCGATTCCGAAGGAGGGGTTCCCCGGCGGCAGTGTCTTCCAAACAAGACCGAAATGTCAAGGCTGCTGGAATTTGAAATCTGTCTGAAATTTTCATGACGTAGACGTGTGTGAAATGCTAAGCGGCTGAGTTATTTGCTTTGCACGGAAGAAATGTCGAAGTCGGTTTTTGGGGGCTGCCCTCAAGCTTGTATTTCGCGAGTGGTCTTGATCCCGATGGCATACATGTGGAATCGGTTTTTTTTTAATTTCTTAAAAATAACTCCTACATGTGTCATTTTCTTCCTCTTCATTGACAAAACGACAATTCTTGACAACATGTTGTTTTTATTGACTATCGTCAATGCTTCACGGATTGATGATTGATCCGCTCACATGTGGTCGTGTATGTGAATGCTGCTGGGAAAATAATCTTCGTTTTCTTTGTCATTGAACTTCACTCCAGAATTGTGTAGCCTTAGTTCCAAACGGCTGTGACTTCTTCACTATCATACTTGAGAAGATCGTGCGAATCTCAAACGTTAGCACCCGAGGAACGATCTTCCATAAGTCCGTTCAACTGCTTGCTTACGCGGACGACATTGACGTGATTGACCAAACACGGCGAGCCGTCAGTGAGGCGTTTGCTGGCACTGAGGCGGAAACGGTTAAAATGGGGTCTGGTCTGGCGCTAAACCAGGGCATAACAAAGGACATGCCGTCCTCGAAAAAGGACGCACAACATTGACGTCTCGGACAGAGCGTCACAGTGGGCAGCAGAAAATTTGAGGTAGTCTAGGACTTTGTCTACCTCGGCTCTGGAGTAAATAGGAACAATAACATCAGTACCGAGATCAAGCGCAGAATTACTCTTGCCAATCGCTGCTACATTGGGATCAAGAAGTAATTGAGCAACACAGCCATCTCTCGAAACACCAAATTGACCTTGTATAAAACCCTGATCATCCCAGTCCTGCTCTATGGCGCAGAGACATGGACGCTATTGAAAGCGGATGAAGAAGCTCTTGGTTGTTTGGAGAGAATAGCTCTGCGTGCGATGTTTGTTCCTGTTTGCGTTGATGGCGTCTGGAGGAGAAGATTAAACCACGAACTGTACGGGCTGTACAGCGGCATGCACCTAGATAAGCGTCTTCGCATCCAACGCTTAAGATGACTGGGTCATGTAGAGCGGATGGGCAACACAGCTCCGGCCCGAAGAGTCTTCTATACCCATCCATTGGGACAGCCGAACAGAGGACGTCCTCGCTATGGTGCACATAAGTGGAAAAGGACCTCCACCAACTTGCTCTGCGAAACTGGAGACAGCTAGCCAGAGATCGCGCTAGTTGGAGAGGCATGTTGGTTGAGGACCAGGTCCACCCCTTACTGTAGCGCCTCACTCGATTTGGGTTAAGCGTGGTACATCGTTACAAAATTTTGGAGTGACTTTGAATAACATTTTTTTTAAGTCCACATTACTCCAGTTGCTTTTTTAAATGTGAGGATTAAGATTAATATTTGTGAACAAAAAAATGTATGATACGGAATGAATTTCCGTTGAAAATCATTTTTGGCTCTTTAAGACACTGTGACAGCGAAATCGTAAATTTGGGGACGGTGCAATGCAGCTCTCGGTCTCCATGTAAGCTCTAGGAACATTAAGCATCCCTTGGGCACGTCTTCTGGTGCTAAGTGTGTGACTTAATGTTTGCTGGAACCGTGGGTCCCTCATGTACTGCAGCAGTGTTGTCGTCTGGAAAATAGCTTTGACATCTAGACCTTGAAAAGTTGAGTTGAAGTGTTTAACAATTTTTAGAAGACGATGTTGTGTGCTAGATATCTTATACAGGTGGGATTTTGCTGCGTTTCCCCAGGCCTGAAGGTCGATGAGTAATACAACTGCTGAAGCACTTCTACGTTTCAGTAGCGCTTAAGATACGTCATTGAGAAGATGGTGCTCTTTAGTATAGGCGTAGGACGTTAATTTTTTTCTAGTCGATGTTAATTCCTAAGTATTTGATACTTCTGACAACTTCGTTGCTGTTGGTTGATTGCGAACAGCGGTCAATTCGATTGAAAATTTTGACAACTTCTGCAGGTGTTGATGGAGTGCGAATGTGTATCGTCTTCGTTTTCGTAGCATTGAAGACCAGTATCATGACACCATTTGGATGCATTATCTGCACGTCTGAATGCAAATTTTGGTGTTTCGCCACGATTGCTATGTCGTCGGCATACGCATAAGAAGTAGATTTTGTCGATAGCTTCAGGAGCTCGTTTGTGAAAAGGATGAATAAAATTAGGCTGAATGTTGAATCGAATAATTCGATTGTTCTAGCAATCGTCGAATTTAAACTGAGCGGAGTATTTGACTTTGATTTCAGTACTCAATCCATCAGCTTCATCTGACTGACCACTTTTAAGCAAATTTGCCAGGACTCCTCTCAAATCCATTCTGCTGACACATTCTACGCCAAGGTATCGAATGCTTTGCTGAAGTCGATAAATAGTACAATTATGTGATGATTCTTGGTAAGGACTGCATTGGCAGCATTTGTAAACTTTCCCAGCAGTGGTTGGGTGCTCTTGCCTTTTTGAAGGACGTACTGATTCGGATGTGCCGAATCTTTATTTACAAGTACTTCTTCCAGGCATTTGGCAACAGCGGATATGTTGGCAATCGGCCTGTAGTTCCCTGGTTCGCATTTTACCCCTCCCTTGTAAATTGGGCGAAGTATCGATCTTTTGACCAACCCATGTGTTCTTGATGATGACATAGGGTCCACCTTCACCATCTTGATTAAGGACTACGGAGTCCCAAGTGTGTGTTAGTTATTAAAAAAACTGTTACTTGGATTTTTTATTTGAATGGGTTTTGCTGTCATTTGTTGTCTTTTAGGTTCTTGGCGGCTTATGGTCATTGCACTGCAATTTCGTCATGACCTTACACAAATTTCCATGAGTAGGCCTTAGAAAGTCTGGACGAAGATCTCCCTTTGTATGAATGGGCATACAGTGGTGCTTACTCTCTGACACCAATTTTATAATATTTTGGCATCCTATTCAATTTTCTATGCAAGAGTTGAACTCAGTCTACCTCGAACTAATTTTGGTTTCGATTGATTTATGAAAGAAAACTGCACTTGTTCCAGTGTGTAACCTCGGGCAAGACAACTCCTACCCAAGCACCCGAAAAAAATCATGGTTTTCTGCGGTTTATGGTTCGACGGAGAAATCGATCCAAACAGCCGATGGATCAGTCAGGCAATCATCATCATCATTTTCTAACCCACATGATCCACTTAAGTCGCACCAGTGAAGCAATGATCGACCAAAGTGTTGATTGCTTCAAGTGAATTTTGAACAGAGCTCAATAGGCCATCTCTAATCTTCTCCTAGGTAGAGCAAGAGACTAATAAGCACAAGATGACTGGTTAGGGCTAATCGCCAAAGGTCCCGTGTGCTTTCTGAACGGTGTCACTACATATTATCTGTCTGCCAACCATTTAGAACCATTTCTGTTGGAAAAACTGAACACGTCCCCTGCTGCTGCACATGTGTGTCGACATCCGATCAAGGCGGCACTTTAGGTGGTAAAGTGCATTGCAGTGTTGCAGTGTCGTCATTTTCGCTACAGACGTCGGAGATCATTTCATTTTGATATTCGGCAAAGGTCTTTTTCTTTTTCTTTGATTGGCGCTACAGTCGGGGATGGTCCTGGGCATCAACCAATATGCTTCTCCAGGAAGCACGATCTGCCTCCGGCTGTTAGTTGAGGTCCTTTTCTACTTGTGTGCGCCATATCGTTCGAGGACGTCCTCTGTTGCGCTGTCCCAATGGCTCGGTATCGAACACTGGCAAAGGTCTAGTCACCCAGTCGTAGTCGTAGTCGTGAATCGGCGAGTTTCTTGCAGGTATTAGGGAGAATTCGATTGTGCTCTCGAAAGGCCTCAGCCAACCACATCGATGGAAGTCCTAACCAAGAACGTAGACGGACTCAGTGTAGGCTTAGGTCATGCGCCCCCTAAACCTTGTCTGGCAAAATCATCGCCGATTTGATTTTCTCTAGTCCTGTGGAGGTGCGAATCTAAACTAGATATCAAATTCAGAGAAGGCTTGCGCTCCTGAACTATTCTGAGCCTAGGTTTCAAACCCGTTTCTCAGGCCATCAGGTTTCCGTTTGGAAACGAGCCAAATTTTGCAAATTTCTTCACGAATGAGCCAGCTCCAGATGCTTTCATGGCCTTGATGCCGTCTGTGAAGATTTAACTGCAGTTTTGCCAGGCTGTGATTCTCTCTTGAGTGCAAGGAAAGCCAACTTTGTCGTGGATGGAACACTGGTGTGCCAGACTGGGAGCCAAGAAAATGCGGTGGCCATGATCACCATACCTTCTTCTTACATGGACTATGGTCTCGAGAGCACCGCATGTCCTCGTTACTCATGAAGAAAGCTAGGATTGCATCAAGAGCAGAATAGGGCGTAGTTGGAACTATGCGACCGATCAACCTGGAAGCAGAAATGACATATTTGCGCGAAAGTCTATTTCACCAAATGACTTGTGCTTGGGAAAGACGACGAAAACTCTACGGTTTTGGCTGCGCGCTTCCTTGGAAAAGAAGATGCTCTATCATAGCCGTATAAATACCAGCGGATCCTTTTGATGATGCACCTCAAGAATCAAGCGAAGTAGAGTCTTGTCTTAAGAAGGTTATTCGGCTTTCATCGACCTTACCCCGGTATTGTCACATTTTACGGAATTTGTGCAGCAGTTGCCAATGCTACACCCTCTCCGAACTCAAAAATACATGAACAGCTGGACTGATCTCGATGCAATAAGCAATCCGAGCAACAAAGCTAACAAGCCATGCTTTCCTGTGTCTTGGGCCTAGGTAGCCAGCGGTCGCAGAAACTGTTTGAAGTCGCTCCAAAAATCTGATGGGCAGGTTTGAAATTCCACGTAAATATAGAGCAAATTATCTCGTATACTATGCCCCGAACATCACTTCACACACTCTTCAAGTATGTTCGGTTGTTTGTTTAAAACAAAACACAAAAAACACGAATCCAAAGATATTCAGATTCAAGCCAACCTATCCGTAGCACCGATACGAATACGTACGTATGTATGTGAAGAGTAGTGATGTATTTTTAGATTGGGGAAATGGAAAGCATAACGCAAATTGCTGGCATTCTCAGAATAGATTGATGCCAAATGGTGGGCCACTACCCAAGTACGAGCATTACTTCTTCAATTCGAGCGCATCAGTTCGCCAGCATTCTGCGAACAAAGACTCACCTCAGCAGCGATAACACTGAGATGACCTTAGGATCAAATTGGACTGAATAAATAGCGTTGCTGTGTTTTTATTGCGATACCGTGCCACCGTGTTGTCACATAACACACCGCATATGAGGTGGTGCAGAGGTAAGATCAATGCATTCTAACACTCGCTCGCACGCGCTCTGCGTAAAGCCCAAAGTTTACTCATCTGACGACGCTGATGGAGTACGAAATGGAGATTAAACAACAATAACAAGTTGAAATGATTTCGCTGTTCCTTGTTCTCCGGCCAGGCAGTGGTGTTTCCCTTGGCGATTAGAAAACATCTGTTAATTCTCCATTCTACCCTTGTTCCCGATGCGATGTTTAGATTGCCTCTGATCGATTGAAAATATTTGTGATTTGAGCGGCTGATCGTAAGCCAATCGGCGACTTACGTTGCCGTCGTGCCATTTGCCAACGGTACGGTAGCACGCTGTGTTCGGTGTTCGATTGTTAAGTGATTTTGCAAACATCTACTTTGTGTGAGATCTTGTTCAATCTAGATATTTTATGAGGAATCGATTATGGCGACGCCATCCATTATCACCTCGATTGCTTTGTCATTAGTTCAGCGTTCAGTATTTGTGTGCGAGTGATGGCGATCGGTATCTTTTGGCAATTCGCGACGTGGTGAGATTAGAGGCAGTATTTCATCAAATGGAATGTATTTATTTACATTTGTTATCGGCACTCGGATGGGTGTGTGTGTGTGTTTGGACACGTTGAATTACACTAATTGAAGTGTGCTGACATTTATTTGCGAAGCGAATGTTTTTGCAAAACCTTCGATTTCCTGTACTGACTGACAAAGGGAAGGCTATTTACAGTCAATGGCTCAAAATAGAGTCAACGTCACGGTTGGTAAACAGTTCTCCTATGGAAAATTGATCATTGAAACGCTACGATAAGTCCCTTCAAATAATTAGGACTAACAGGAAACCGAGTTAAGGCTCGCAGAAGGACCTGTCACGGCCGGAGCAATGAGTGGCTTAGGAATTCACTTAGATTTTAAGCTCCATTGCGCTGAGTCAACTCTTGACCCAGAGACAATGTTGACAACGCAGCTGGGAGCGAATACAGGTGCAAAGACATAGCCTTTCTAACACTCTAGTCCCGTCCACGTGAGAGAGAGAGAGGGCTTGGGCCGTAGCATAAAAAACGCCGGCGATCCATGGAGGGTTAGAGCCTGAGCCTGCAATTGCTACTTTCAATCGGTGACGCTCCTGGAGTCTTTATACCGTAGGTTCAGTCTTCCTCTCCTTTTCGAACTCCCGCTTAGCTGGAGCGTTGGTGTCCACGCGCTCGATGTGACCGAGTCGGTGTAGTCCACGGATTTTTGCTTTGCGGACTATATCCACATCCTTGTACACCAAATAACCAACGTACATTTTTTGTTTCGAAGGCACCAACAATCAGCTCTCCGTTTTGCATATCGTCCAGCTTTCGGCTCCTTAAAACAGGATAGGCAGGATATAAGATGAGCTGGTAGAGTCAGGCACAAACTCATCTGTGAGATTTGGTCACGGGTATGGTCTGACGATTTACAAAATGGAGACCTCTAAAGCTGCTCCAACTACAGAGGAATAGATTGGCTTAGCAACGCTTATAAAATGTTATCTGTTGTTTTGTGAGAGCGCTTGAAACCATGTGAATAAAGCGATTAGCTCAATCTAGGTCTTTAACAAACTAAACGAGATGTCAAACAAAATTAGACAAGTCTGCGCTCTATATTGTGACTTCTTAAACATCACAGAGAAGGTCGTGCAGAGCTCACTCGCAAAACGTAAGAGACACAATTTCTAACGACGTTGACGTGATAGATCGATCAATGAAACGTTGAAACGTTGTAAAGTGGGTTTAGCGATGAATGCAGAAAAAAAAACAAAGTTTAGGTTGCCATCAAAAACGAATGCAGGACATCGACGACTCGGCATACTTCAGAGTTAGTCAAGGACTTCGGCTCTACGGTAAACAGTACGAATACCATAATCTCTGACGTTAATCACAGACCAGCTCCTTCCAACATCTGAGTCTATGGTCTCCAGAGATAAATGCAGAGCCGACACTCGGAAAACCAAGTTATAGGCCTTGATCATTCCCGTCTTGGTCCACGGTGCAGGGGCATGGAGTGTATCTAAAGTGGTCTTGGAATAGTCCCATTTTGCTTCGAGTGCTAGGCCATAGACAACCTACCTACGGTCCGAAGAACAGCAACAGAAGATGTGCAGGCACAAGGTGTCATGTCGAGATAGTTTCCAGCCTGCTTGGTCTGTGAAACTGGATAAAGCTGGCGAGAGATCGTGCTGGCTGGAGGGGCATGTTGAGTTGATACCCAAGATGAGGAATAGGTGCATATATAAAATACGCATTATTTTTGTTGTTGGATTAACTAACTTAAAAAAAATGCTTTATTTACGGTGGCAGCGCTCACAGGTAGAACAGTCTAAACTTTTTCGTATGGAAAGGTCTCTCGAACGGTTCTCTCGAAGTCCTGAAAGTTTTGACCTATTGGTCGAGGGTCTTGCAGCTCCTAAACTTCAATCTCCCCACACCAAATACTTTCTTAGGCCTCGCCAAAGCTGTGGGAAGACTGACATATCTTACTGTAGTCCCAACAGTCGGGCGTGCGGATGAACAAATCCGAACTTGGGCCGGCTGGCTGGCTGCACTCCTTGAGAGGCCACCCCAGTGGGTCAAAATCACTGAATTTGATAGTAGTTAGTTTTCCAGTAGAAAATCTCCCAATCCTTTAAGTGGGGCATGTGACATGGACTGTATAGTGTTAACACCATTCTAATCAAACAACGAGAGTCTTATTTTGACACCGAAGTCGATTCCGGGCCTAAGCATCACTTTTAGACGCTCTTATTGCGTTAAGATCTGTTAATGAGCCAGTGTGTGGAATGAATTGCGCTGACTAATTTGTTAATTGAGCATGTGTGCAATCAGCTTCCAAGTTATTAAGCCTCAGACTTCAGACTCTCAGCTAGCTGTACTCTGGAACTCGTTCGATTAGTAATTAGAATCCATTGAACGTAGCAATCGAACATGAGCTTACATCACTGACGGTAGCGGTGACTTGACTAGTAGATGAGGGGAATAGTTTTCTTTTGTGTTTGCTTTGAGCCCGTCAACTCCGAGACGAGAAACTTTCTTAATTCCTTTCTCGAGCTGCTGTCTAGAAATTACGGGTTTAGTTTTAGCTACCAATATTCGCAGTGCGGAGAGTCGAAAACAAAGAAGTAAAGGAGTGCAACTTCTACACAGAAAGGGTTATCCCAATAAATGCGTAGAAATCGGTACTCATGTGCAGACCATTCGAAGGAAGATGCATATCACAATTTCTTTTCGCCAACTGGAGCTTTTACCACGTAAGACTAATTTCACAACTTTTGTTTTTGAAATTGAATTGAACTGAATGGACTAGATAATTCAGAACCCAGAGCAGTTGGAAAAAATGCGCCATAGGTATTAGTTGAAACTTCTTCTTCTTCTTATGGCCCCACAGCCCGGGATGAACCTGGGCCTCGGTCAACAATCCTCTCCAGCTGGCACGATCTTTAGCCAGCTGCCTCCAATTTCGCACTTCACGTTGGTTGAGGTCCTTCTCCACGTGAGTGCACCATTGGGTTCGTGGTCGTCCTCTATTGCGTTGTCACACTGGTTCGGAGTCGAAGACTCTTCGGGCTGGAGCAGTCTTGCCCATAGGCTCAACATGGCCTAGCCATCTTAGGCGTTGAATCCTTAGACGCCTGACTAGACTCATGTCGCTGTACAGCCCGTACCATTCGTGGTTGTTCTCCAACAACCTTCAACGCAAACAGGACCAAAGATTGAACGCAGAAATTAATTCAAACTGATGCTCCTTAAAATACGCAACTTTTCCTTTTGCTGTCTGAATAATCAACTGCTCTCCCTATCCAGCACCAGCATTAAGGACCAAGGTGTAACCGTCGATCCCAAACTCAGTAGGAAGACTAACGTAGATCAGCGCATTAGGAAGTAGAATTTTCGGCTAAAACTGAGGCTTCCAACTAAAAATGATCCTATGCATGCACACAGCGGGTTGGTGATTATCTATTTCTGTTCTTAAAAAAATGAGTCAAACCGAAAAATTATTAGTCCCAGAGTCAAGCTTAAGAAAATGAGTCTTTTGACTTTATAGAGTCTCTGTGGCAACACTGGTCGAGTATAACAAACACAATAACTCTGGCAGATGTAAACCGCAGACACATGTGATCACGTCATCTGACGCACGGTGTTGCCGATAAAAGACCTGCCTCTTCGGTCTACAGACTCTCCGGCGGTAATGATGCATCTTTTACACCTCGATTTACACATCAACACCACTTAAGCAAACAGCGCCATCACACTGTGGGTATTGGACATTACAACCTTATGGTCATGCCACCGTCTAAGACTTAGAGATCACTACTGAGAGATCACGTAAAATTCTCTACAAACTAAATTATTAAACGTCTCAAATCTTTGAAAGAACAGAATGGCGGGTCTGTGTGCATAGATTTTAACTTGACAATTTATACTGACCTAAAGCTTTTAAAGGCCTATAGAGTGCAGAAAATTGCCAGAAGGACAATTTGCAATCCGGTCTAGTAAAAAAAAGTCCTAACGTTCTGCCATTAACGTTATTGCCTCCTTCACTTCACACTTAAAATTTGTAGAGGAATGCTGGTACGAGTTACAGTTTGAAGTTCTGGGATCCGGTTCATAACGACTTCCCAGGAATACCGAATCCCAATAAAACCCAACCAAAACCAGAATGCTCTCTTTAAAAAAAAAACAATTACACCGAAAGACACGATCCAATCTAGAGGCAAGACAATATCGATAAAACCTTACAAATGAATTGGAACACACCCCGCAAATGGTATAAACCAAGGTTCGCCCTTTGGTATGAAATTTCCTGGGTTGAGAATTTGTATGGATTTATGTCACCTCACTTGCATTGCATTCACGAATGCACATTTGGATGTGAGGTTACAAAAACACGCAAAGTGACAATTTGTCACTGTGATTGAGAGTGTAGGGGTTTTTATTTCCTGTTGTCTATGAGTATTCAATGTGTGGAGCTACCATCTTCAGGCAAGCAGAGATTGTGCAGATCTTGGCGTGATTTTCGACACAAAAGCTAACATTCTCCCTTCATATCGACCAGGTATTAGCTAAAGTTAAACTAATGTTAGGGTTCCCGAACCGAACTTGTGCTCAATTCACTGATCCGTGTGCTCTTAAGTCGATGGACATGTCCATATAGTGGGGGCCCGTGGCGTTGTGGGTATGTGAGTCGACCCTAATATCGACGATGTAACTTACGGCCCAACCGTAAATTTCGAGTCACCGACAATGTTCAAAGCGAAAAAAATGCTCAAACTTGGCCGTTCGGAGTCGGCACAGAACTGTAGGTCCCTTCCCTTGCTGAGAAGCTAAGCCCTGCCCCATTACGGGCAGTAGCGAGACCATATTATTATTTTATTACAAGATGAGGCCCCTATGGCACTGACATTTACAGTGATTGTTCAACCGCGTCCTTTATAGGACGATCCGACGGGCGTCGTGGGGTTAACCAAAGCCATTTCTACGTAAGCGTCAGTCGCTACGCCGGATACTCTGGGAATTATGAGAGAGAGACAAATGCGAAAAGACTTTTGGAGGCGGTGGAGCTGTGAGTTTTTATTTGAATTGCAAGGGAGACATAAATGCCAGAAGCACTGGGCCGTGTCATAACATATTATGTTTGAAACGTCAATCAAACTCGAGACCAACGCAGTTCTCCGTCATCAATCGGGATAACTCTAAGCTTGTAGAGTAACCGAGGAGATTAATACCAAATGGATCTCAAAGAAGGATCATACCTATTCCGTTGCATAAAGAACGAGGTGGGTGGCAATGTTGATGTAATGGCGTCTTTGTGTTACCTACTTACTTATCAGGCAGAGGAACCATGAAGGGTCTGAGCCTGAGCAAGTGCTGCCTTCCATCGGTGACGGTTCTGGGCACGCTGCTTCCAGTCATCGAGGCCAAGCTGTCTTACATCCTCGATGACTTGGTCTTTGTACTCGGGGGTTCAGTCTTCCTCTCTTTCTCGAACCAGGAAGCTCGGATTCGAAGACACTCTTTGCTGGAGAGCTGTTGTCCATTCGCTCGATGTGGCCGAGCCAGTGTAGTCGACGGTGTTAGTGTAAGTTGAAGTAATTCCTACTGAGTTTTCCGCCTAGCACGCACCCACTGGTGTTGTTCATCGTTTTGGTCTCGAGTGGAAGGGAAGTTGGTTGCTATCGCCGAAAAAAGGAGGTGAATCATGCAGTGTGTGAGCTTTTGTGGTCATCTTTGGATGCATATTGAAGTCTTATGAAATATACCTGCGCATTGGGGGCAATTGTTTATTCATATTTTTTCGTAGCGTATTATTGCCCTGAAATTGTTCAAAATGTGTTGTTGTGTGTTACAGAAAGAAGCTTTCGCATAAGAAAATGTCTATTTCAACCAAGACACTGCCCTTGAATGTATACTGTTGATTATAGATTACAGATTTATGTGGCGAAAGAATAAAAGTTACTTTATTAATAAATTGCTTATTTGCTTACTTTTCATTGTTAACTTACGTAATATTTTTATCATCTGTCAGAATTAAGCTCGCTAGATGAAATAAACACAATTACTAATAAAAAAAATATGGCCTGAGTGCTACCAACCCAAAACAAACGACCTACTTCGACGAATTCGATATGATGTCGCTAGATTAGTGGCAGTTTGCACGGAACTCTGGTTGCTGTAATGAGCTTGATCCCAGCTCCACCTCGGGCCGTAGCGCCACCTATTGCCTGATGTCAAACGTCATATGAGCAATAAATGCACTAAGTTGCACCCAAATCCGTAAAGCCCTTCATGAGACAGATCTCCTTAAACATGCGTCCATCCGCTCTTGTGTATATTAACACAAGTATGATGCTGCAGATAGAAAACCGCTGATAAATGCAACACAAAAAAAAACGAACGACAAATGTCAAAAAAATTTAAAAGCAAATGCAATCTTAATGTGCAACACATCAACCAACCCTCTTCCGTCCTAGACCTTAAACTACGCATTAGCCAACCCGGTTGCACCTACGTTCAAACGAATAAACATCGGTTATTTAGATTTGCATACAGAATGCATTCGATTGCTCGCCTTTTAAGAATCCCACCGAGCTGATATGACGTTCAGAATAACAAGTGATAATGATACTAGTTTATGCACACTTGCTGCAGTTCACTTCGCGGCGGGCGAACGTCGCGGAAAAGGGTGCCTGCCGCTAACGTGGACTATGACCTTTTTGCCTCGCAGTGCTCATTTCGTAATCGTCTTCGTTAATAAGCGTACGCGCTTGAAACTATTAATTGATTGCGGAAAAAAATGCAACCAATAAATATTTAACCTCAGCCAAGTGGGCGTGACAGTGTTGGATACAGAAATTTAGAAGACGAAAATGAACAAAATATAAATAAATTATGAGAGAAACAGAAAAGAGGGCACCTTACGTTTAGGTGGGTGTGGTGTCAGAAATACTGACTCATCTTATGGAATTGGGCGAGTTTCTGTGCAAGTGTGAGCGCGAACGTGTGTATCGCCCTCGTGATGGGAACTCAATGTATCTCAGGAGACTGTCGACTATCGAAATCTTGAATTCCGATGAGACCAGAGGTGGCGGTGTGGTCGGACGCTACTCAGGTTTGTCGTTGTCTAGCACGCTATTCATTTCGATATAATTTAAAGTATTTTGCGTCATTAAACTCTACCATGGAGCATGTCAATCAGCGTTTTGTGGTCTTGCTTGCTGAACTCTCTGGCAAGCATCTCTAATTTGTGACAGATTTTTTTTTCTTTGTTTCTATTTTTGCATCACGAAAATCTAAATCATTTGTTTTTTGCTATTTTGAAATTGGATAAATATTTTTGTTTTTTTTACCTTTGTCCTCTGGACAATATCGCGAGCAGCAAATCGGAAATGATGAATCAATCTCAAGTTTAGTGGGCACTCAGTTGTGGAAATCCCCCAAAGCCGAAGCCACTGATGAATGGCGTTTCGCTCTGTAAGACGGAATAGATGCTCACTCAACGGCGTATATTGTTTCGTCTGAGATGATCAATTTGTGTGATTCAACATTTAATGATGCCGTTTAGAAAATATTTTGCAACTTGCCGTGGCTGGTAGTTTCTTTTAGAGAGGGGACGAAGAAATCCCTAGTGTGAGTGATGAGTAGCTCTCCCGTCTGCATGGCTAACCATCAGCTCTAGTTATCGGTTTCCAGCCTTACAAGTCGACTACAGATCAAATGTTTGGTTGATAAAAAACATATTTCTGTCAAGTCACAAAGGAAGGCATTCCCGCCAATTTAGAACGATTCTGGTATTTGATTGTCATCTTCCAGGACCTTTAAGCACTTAAAACCTATGCGAGGAGAGGCGCTTCGCACAATAGCCGCCCACCATACCGGTTTTTTCTGTGTTTGAATTGTGTGCGTGAAATGTCTGAATTTGTTCCGACGGTGCAAACACAGTGCCCTTAGCGACTCTCAAAACGGGTCACTGATCATTCGATACGGCTTTGTTTTCGGCCCACAAACTTTGACTACGGTCTACACCCACCAGGAATACAGCACCTCTTGCTTTCACCTTCTCCAGGCAGAATTCCTTGCCCCGCTCCTCCCGAATTCCTCTTTTTTCCCGAAAAATCCCACGGACAGTGTCCTGTCGCCACCACGACAGTCTATCAAAACAACAAGTATTTTACTAAAATAAATGAAAAGGAAAAAAAACCAACCCACTGGCAATGCCCTCAGCATAACCCAGTCACACACTCGCACTTGGAGTGGGGTAGCAGGCGAAGAGATAATAAAATTATCGCCACGTGCGCAACACCACCACTCATCGGCTCGTCGCTGGAAACACATTCCACATTGAGTTTGAGTTCAGATTCGCACTCGCATTCGCACTCAATTGTACGGACGACCTCCCGGTGAGTTATCGTTCGCACCGTGAGCTGAGTTATTTTCGCTGCAAATGGGACGAAATTCGTTTTCCTTCAATTGGGACACACAACCGCTGCGAGCGTGTGTGTGGTTGTTGATAATCATGTGTGCTCCCACCACCACCCATAAGTGGGGTAAACATCATGATCACCAACACTAGGCAACCCTAAAAACAGATTCGAAATCATTCGCCGAAGAGATAAGCGGCGTCGGACGACCTGTTTGCTTGGACCTGCGATAGAGGAGAAGAGCTTTTCAGAGTTTCTGAGGCCGCTCAGTCGCCTTCACCTCGTCTCGATATGTGCCTTTGGACGGCAATGTGGTCGAGTACGTCTCGAGTCGTCTGGTGGCCTACACTTGGCCCCCGACGATGTGCGCGATTGTCTTGTTTGTTTATTAGCAGGGTTGGTGAAACGAAAATGAGCAAAAATAGACGGAAAAGAAACACAGAAAGCGTCATGAGATAAACATAAAAACACGTGACTAGTGTTCGACTTCGACTTGCTGCGCCAAATTCTGCGAAAGACAAGACGAAGACACACTCCACACGGTACGAGAGGAGAGAAAAGGAAAAAAAAAGTGAAAAGCAGGTAAGACACAGATTTTTGTGTTCTCTCTTGGCGGTGGATTACAAATGTAGTCGAACGAGTTTTTTTTTTTGTTTGTGAATGCGGCTAAGTTAGGGTTTGCCGGATTAGAGTCGGCTCCCCCTGTGCTGATGGCTGACCTTGTGTAACCCCCTACCTGGGCGCCTGGGAGAACTACATACACTCGATGGTGGCTAATTGAGAAACCCGTTTTGATTTGTTAGACACCCGCGTGGTGTTGTGCGCGAACTTCATAACGATTTCGTCAAGTTTTTTGTTTCTCTTCTCCGTTCTGTCATTTGCATCGGAGTTCGTACATCATACATATGTGAATTTGAAGAGATTTTTTTTTGTTTAGTGGCTAAAACTGGTTTTGGAGCTCTTTGAAGGTCGTCTGTGTCGAAGGAAAAGTGGGCAGGTGGGTGGGTTTTTTGCCGAGGAGGCTCGTTTGAAGCGACCTCGAGAGCTGAGGAACTAGACAATTCTTCATTTATTGTGATTATTTTTTTGAGTTTGACTGTCGCGAGCCATGTTCAGAGAGTCTGAAGGACGAAACCTGAAATTATTCATTGATTTGGTTCGAAATGTATGCAAAACTAGTCAGTCTGTGCCGAGGCATCAATCGCTCCATAGCAACTGCATTTCAAGATCTGAGTCGGTTAGGCAATTCTGCGCTACTGCGTGGTTGGATGCTCTTGCGTACAGCAGTCGTGGCTCTCTTGGATCCAGGCTTGTGTCTGGAATGGAGTGTTGGAGTTCACTGTAACTCGCGAGTCATGGTCGAAGGTCGAAGCGGCGGAGTGGGCATTAGAGTCGCCTGTTTATATTCCCTGCTTCACTTCTGCAAGAGCATGTCTGCCAAAAACAAAACAGCGTCTGAAACTTCTCTCGTAGTGGGCATACAATTGTAGATCGCCTCCGTCGTGAGACAAGAATTCTGTGCAGTATACTAGTGGTTGCTGTACAAGCTATTACCAAGGCCACCACGGGGAAAGGCGCCACGCAGATTGTATCATACAACTCCCATCTGCTCAGATCGTTCATAACGATGAAGGTGCATTCTTTCCAGCGAAGACGGAGCTTCAAAAAGAAGGTTCTCTGCTGTGAAAACAGGATCTCTCTTCTTTCAATTTTCATCTTCCGAGAGGTGCCTTGGTGATTGCAATAAGTATATGTTAGACCCCAAGAACCGCACAGATTGTGTGAAACGCCGACTGAACCTGGATTACGGATACGGTTCAGTTCAGTCAGATGATGAGTAAAAGCAAATAAAATAACCAAAAGTGCGATTTTATGCTGGCGCCAGTGAAGGACGTACGCTAACGATGCTGATACCGGAATGACAACATTAGCAAGTTATCATGTGACGAGGTGTGACTTCGAGGTGGCCTATCACCATGATCTCTTCGTTTCCGGACTTAATTATAGACACTGATTGATGAATCGAGCGTAAAATAAGCATACTTTGGTTGCTCTGTTGCCAGGTCTCGTTGTGTCGTCTTTGGCGGGTGGATCATGGCAAAGTGTGGTGCTGTCTCATCATCCTGCTTATGATTCTGAGCCTCAACAGCACCTACGCTCCATCGTGTTCCATTTCGGCCAAAGTGCGCCAACTTTCCCCAACAGTCGCACTTCAGTCTCTGAAGATCTGTGCAAAGTTAAAGGCCAGGTTGGCTGCTGTTCTACGTAGTGCTTAACCAAACAACTGCCACTGAGGCATGTTGTTTACTGACCCATTCGGCTGTTGAGCCATTCATTCGATATACAGTTGCACCATCTATTGTAGCCTTCTCGTGATAGTGGCAGTCACTCTCAACGTGGTGTATCTATAAAAAAAAGAATAGAATAACCATCTCCTCCCATTGGGCTTAATATCACGAGGTTTCTTACAACAGAGACCAGTTCGCTACGCCGTAAGTAGGAAACTCGAGTGTAAATTTTGAAACAAGCCTAAGGCCATTCACGGCTGCGAGTCTCACACGCTACCACTAAATAGTCATGTATGACCACTCAGACACGTAGGTATAATGTCCACCAATTCCCGCGACTTTGGATATTCATCCACAGCCAATACGATTGGAAGCCGCCTAGATTTCTGCCAGATCGCTTGAGATGGATCAAGCAAAAATCCATGCGGCTCTCAGTGGACATCCTGATATTCCCTGGCTCCAAACTATGCTCTCTGGTCAAGCTGCGATACGATACTAGAACTCGCCGCCATTGTGTTAAGAGTCATTTTATGTGCTTCAATTTATGATTTAGATCGGGATCAACTTACAAAATCGTCAATTTTTCGACTTAATGAGAATGTGTGTTTCCTAAAGCAGTGGCTCTTACCATAGATTTGGATCTTAGTCGCCTCTTACGACAGGTATGACTTAAATGAAGGGCGCGGAACAAAGTTTGGGATTGTTGCTGAATACATTGCGAAAGTCGGTTCTACTGCAGCGATCTTTTTGGTAGTTCAGTTACGCCATCGCCTAACAAAGTATTGCCGAGATGCTGGAATTCATAAACTATTGTAATACTTTGTCCAAGAATATGTCCAAATATTTGGACTGACGTTTGGTTTTCGTTTTTTTTTCTGCGTCGCATATACGTTCCCGTATGGGATGAAAGTGAATGTAGAACCAAGATGTGGACGTAGTCCGCAAAACGAAAATCCGCCAACGTCACTAGCCTGACCACGAGCGCATGGAAACAAACGCTCCAACCAAGATGGTTTTCGAGTCCCAGTCCGGTATAAAATCAAGGTGTTGATGAACGGAACCGGACGAACCAGACATCCTAGCTCAGACCCTGCATGGGTCTGTTGTTTTTTATGAAAATAGGAGGACGTCGTGCACATAGTCCTGGTGTTTCATTTGTGTTGAAGGATTCCATCGGATTCTTCCTTTTTAAGTCGATAGATGATAAAGTGATTCACAGTCGGGGATACGAAGCCTTGTCTGAATCTGCTTTCGATATCGAAGTCCTCTTACACTCAGCACTTGGATCGTTTTTGTTTAGAAGTCCAAAGAACTGGACCCCAGTGTCGTCTGCGGATCTACCTCCAATCCAATCTAATCTCTGCAGACTTCTGTGCGTACATTACTGATCTCATTATATGTTGCAGCCTTGCTTTGTATGCGTCACTGACAGCTTCTTTAATGAGTTCTTTAAAACGCCTCCAATTTTCTTCGGTTTTTGTGCAGGCGGTTTCTGAAAACCTTGATTCAAGCACTCCATTGCTATTGCACCTTTCCGAAGTCAAACTTTGATGCACTTCCTTCACTTCGTTGTTCTCTCGATATCAGGGCGCTTACCTTGGCTACAATTTTCTATTCTTGAAGAGACTTACAACGGGTATCAATAATAATATAATATGTGATGCGCTACAGCCCGTAGAGGACCAGGGCCTAGCTTCTCGGTAACCATTCATGTTGTCCGTACTATTGTTCTCTCACGAGTGGAAGGGAGCAACAGTCTTATGCCGACTATCCAACGGCCAAGTTTGAGAAATTTTTTCTAGGCAGAAACTACCTACGACGCCGAGGTTGGGGTCGACGACAACGCCACGGGCCACCACAAGTGAACGGGACCAAAATTAAAAGTTATCCTCATCATCTCTCCTTGCTACAGTATGATTCAAATATATCGTAAACAGATGTTTAAGAAAGATCGTTAGGATTGTTTTGCCGAACCGTATCTCTAACGAACAATTGTACCTGAGAACGGGCAAGAACCTATAAACATCACAATACGAAGGTGGCAGTGGATTGGACACACCCTTTGGCTCTAAGACAATTATATTGCGAAGTACGCCTTGCAGTGGAATCCGCTAGCGCAGGCAGGCAGAACAGCAGGACGCCCTAGGCAAACATGGCGCAGTACAGTTGAAGAGGAATCGAGTTCTTTGGGAATGAGTTGGAGTGAGCTCAGGCGTGGTTGACGCCCTATGCCCCCCGAGGAGTTAAAGAACTTAAGCTAACATCTCATACTCTGTCTTCCTTGCAACCTCTGCATTCCTTAGCCTTTTGGTATGACTTTAGTTCATAGGCGCCGTCCATAGCGTCTATAGATATCTCATCAGTATCAGGAGATCGAGCAGTTTGTCTTGGGCTTACAGTCACTACGGTTGGTGCAAGTCATAAAGCAGTACAATGGGTCTACAATGACGTTACTGTGACGGTCCTCCGACTCGTCAGCCCATTAACCAACAGAAGTACGTCAGCAGCGTCGTCTCCATCGCCTCACTGAATTCGTAGCCTCAATTTCGTCTGTTGATTTCTGTATGTTGTGACATCTGCTGTTCCATGATGATGACTACATTCACAGTCAATGCGAAGATCGTTAGGTTTGACTGTTTATACAGCAGTCTCAATCAAACCGCCATCAGATGCGCTCTCTTTATTTGGCGGTTGCCCAGATCCAGTCATGTGATATACATCGCTGTTCATGAACTTCACTAGTTCTGATTGAGTTTCATATCTGTTTTCACTGGTCATCTCTGCCCACTCTTTTTGTCTTACAACTGATAAGCAAGGCAAGTTTGTTTCTAGATTCCCGACAGCACTCTTAAAAGCTACCGCTTGCACTTCGTTGCGCTTAACTCTTAACAGCCACCTCATGCACTTCGTTGCTCTTAACAGCCACCGCATGTACTTCGTTGCGCTTAACTTTTGCCATAATGAGCCGCACCTCAAGTCTGGCTTTCGTTTGGTCATCCCTCCTAAGCTGTGTCATTTGTCATGTTCCACCGGGTGCCTTAACTTCCGCCCAATGAAGATAAAGTCTCATAATGGGCAGATAATTTACTGAACCTTGCTGCTTCCGCCCAAGCATTTGCAACCAGAATCAGTCTAAGTACAGCCGATGACTGTGGCTTAACGCCGGCGTCTCGCAAAAAACTTCGAATTCCCTCATCCACCACCAATTGTTGAGAGCTATCAACAACTTTGCCGTGGATGCACATGCCCATGCCCTCTATTCTTCCTTTGACTAATAGACATTCATTAAGCTCCGCACAAGTTATCACTATATTCTTCCCAATTGAGTGTCGCACTAATCGCACCATGTTACTCGAAGAGAATTCATTCGGAATCAGCAATAACTACTGAGCCCAACAGCAGCGATTAATGAGATAAATGATGACGGAGACACTTTACACTATAGTTGTGCATACACGTAGTCTCCGTGCATCGAGCGAAGTTCATTCCTACGGCGCAAATAGGATTCGAAAGCGTGTTTTTTTTTTCATTCTACACCTACATCTGCGATGTGGGGTGCAGTCAATGTTCGCCGCGAGTCTTTCGTCTAGTCGGTTGGCAACTAGTTTAATTAGCATAGCAAGAGCTTGCATACTGGTTCTGCTCAAACCGCTTCGCTAGTTCTGGATTCACAGCACTGGAGTCGATTAATAAATTATATCTGTGAAGTGGTGGAAAAAAAAGCACGATTGAAAATTTCTTGGGTTATTAAAAAAAATGCCCCCAACCCCCAACACAGTGAGAATATTAACTGCGCACCAATTTTATATGCATATCGATTATCCACGAGCGGTTGCTACGATTTTGAAGGAGCTCAATGCAGCAGCTCATGGCGGTGAACTGGTCTTGGATTGGAGACCTGATCTAGGCACCTGTAATCTGCGCTCGGTTATGTTGTTGTTAATCGGGTTAAATTTGTCACGCCCTGGTTTTTTGTCGCTGGTTGCCAGGATTATTTGAAGCTTAAAAAATATGCAATGAGATGGTTGTGACCAGATAATAAATACTGTGAAAACATACTGAGTAGTGTCAGTCGCATGATTGTGGTAATCAATTGCATTACGCTTAGTAGTCAAATTTGCTCCTTCACATCGCTTGTATAGCATGCAGCATCGGCTTGTTGAAACGAGGTCTCCAAAATGTTTCCATTTTTTCTAGCTCTAGCCATATAAGTAAAACGGTGTCTTTTACATCTTTTCAAAAAAAAATAAAAAAAGGTTCAACGAAACCGTATCAAGCAGTCAGTCTCTGTGGATGCATTTATACTTGGACGAACATTTGTGGTTTGTCTTCCATTTTTTGGCCACTTTTGAATCTGCGATCGTCATTTCTAGCGCCGAATGTCGGCGCCTTGTGTCGTCAATCTTCAAAATCGGATCACCGAATGTTGACATTCCAGTGATGCGCAATCAAAGCAAAAAAACGAGGACTTGTGTCAATTAGCCAATTGGACCCAAAAACTGCCTAATCCTGACAAAACCAAAGTCATCGTGATCTCGAAACAACCGTCTTGCCTGGCATTCGCCTTCGAATGTCGTGGTCGCCATTTTGTTCCAGAAGGCTAAGTGGGTAGCGTCAGTGTCGTGACGGAGGTATAATTTCGCTTCAGAATTGTTGTCAGCTGTCAAAATCTTCGGTTCCTTTGCCTAGGCAACTTACCGATGCTCTGCTGTCTAATAGGCTCAGTGTCTCTTCTCAAGCTATATTGATTTCCGAGTAGGGCTTCGTCGATATTAATCACAGGTGAAGTTCTGAAAGAATAAGCGCTTCTTATGTTTCTCTACCTTATTAACGTCGCCTTTAAATTATAACATGTCCCTAATCAATGGAAGGTGGCGGCAATAATAATGGTGCCGAAAGCGGGTAAGCCCCCAACAGACAACAAGTCGTATAGACCGTTTACATTGCCTCCGATAATGTCTAAAATGTTCGAACGAATATTACTTAGACGTTTAAGCCCGGTTGTGGAAGAAATCACCAGTTCAGTTCAGTTTGAGAAGTAAGCATTCAACTATCGACCAAGTACATCGGATAATTGATGTTATAGAAAAATCGTTTGAACAAAATCAAGTCTGCTCAGCTGTATTTGTCAATGTTTCGCAAGACTTTGACAAGGTTTAGCACGAAAGTTTGAAACATAAGCTTGGCATCCCGAGAAGACTTTACACAATTTTATCGAATTCCCTGTGAAATATGGGAAAGAATACCCATTTAACCTATACAAGCTGGAGTACCACACGGAAGTGTTCTTGGTCCCCTCCATAACTTACGGTATAGTAGCGATATGCCACAGAACGTAGGCAGGATCGGTGCTAGGCACATTTGCTGATGACACCGCCATTTCAGTAACTGCCAAAATGGTCGAAGAATCAACCAGAAAATTACAATTTGCTCTAGACCGGATACACGAATGGACGAGCACTCAGCGAATTGAGCTTAACGAAGCTAAAACCGTTCATATAAATTTAACGTATAAGAACGTGATTGATGAAACTTGCGCGTTTTTATAAATAATGTTCAAATAACCTTCGGCAATGAAGCGAAGTAACTCGGAATGACTCTTGATGTCAAGCTTAAATGAAAGGAGCATGTCAAAAAGAGCTCCAATTAAGATACAAAGACATGTACTGACTTATGGGAAAATATTCCAAGCTAAGTATTGACAACAAATTGCCTGTACACAAACAAGTGCTAAAACCTGTCTGGAAGTATGGTATACAAGGATGGGGTTGTACCAAAGAAAGTAATAGAATCATACTACAAACATTTGAAAATAAAGTGCTAAGGGCCATCGTCAATGTACCCTGGTATGTACGAAACAGCGACATCCACAGAGATCTTTGAATCGCATCCAAGACGAAATTACGAATTTTGCTCGCAATCATAAGCGTCGTCTGGAAGAGCACATAAGCTTTGCTGTCATTTCAGTTCTCGACGAAAGCAACGCTTACCGCCGTCTTCAAAGGACTGAACTTCTTGACTTAGCACGGTGAATTCAACCCGCGCTTAGCTGCGGTGATGGCAAGAACTCTGAATGGAGAAGTCTTGCCAAATGCGGCTCAACCAAGAAAGTAAAACTGCTGAATAAGTGTAAGACTTAGCTGTAGTGGAAATATATTTTATTTGAAGAGCGGTGTTTTTATTGGGTAAATGTGGGAACGGTCCCCATAGTACCTCTTGAAGATTTTCACCTACCGTCGCCAAAAAAAATGTATCTATATCGCAATAGAAGCTATGTACGGTATATGCTTTTTGCGCCGTTGAGCCATTGGAAAGGGTGGTTAAATTTTAAGGGCCGATGTTGAATGTGAACCACACCTAAGCGTCTAGTTTGTTTCTGCTTTTCCTTTGACATCTCAATTTCAGACTAACTCAATTTGAACCATGGAAAGATACACAATCCAGCAACGCGTTAAAGTTATTCAGGCTTATTATGAAAATCGGCCTTTAAATCAAAATTCATATCGTGCACTTCGTGATTTTTTCGGTCAATTTAATCGTCCAAATGTGCAAAAAATCGTGTAAAAAATTTGATGGCAACAGTGGATGATCAATCTTCAGTGATTAGGCACATTTTCACCTCAGAATTGCGGCATTTGGGGGAATGATACTTAAAAAGTGATTGTCGAAAAACCAATGCAGCCACAAAGAGTGACTGTTTGGTGTGCTTTATGGGCTGGCGGTATCATCGGGCCGTGAGGTCGGTCAGGCAGTTACTGTGAATAGTGTTCGCTTCCGTGAAATGGCAACGAACTTTTTACGGACGTCTCCCGTCTCAACGACGGTGACTCTGGCTACACGGCTAACAAAGCAATTGCTCTTTTGTGCGACAAATTCAATGGCCGTGTTATCTCACGTGGTGGCGATGTCAATATGCCGCCAAGATCATGTGATTTGACACCGTTGGATATTTTCTTTGGGGTTGTTGGGATTTGAAAGAAAAGCTGTACGTGGATAAGCCAGCAACAATTCAAGAGCTAATGATAATTCGGCACATTAACGGCATAGAACCTCAATTATGCTTCAGCGTTATCGAAAATTTGGACCATCGGATGGAGGTGTGCCGCCGAGGTCGTGGTGGCCATTTGGCCGATATTTTGTTCCATTATGTCAGCCGTTCTATGAAAATGCCTGTCCTTTGTCAGCACAGTCGTCATCTCTTTACTGAAAATCATGCGCTTGGCTTGGCTACATCATATTCTTGCAGTCTCTGATGAAAACTCATCCGCGGAGGTGAAAACTTTAATTACAGACTGGTCTTGTCGGGATTTTTATTTGAGAAAGAGGTTTTTGTTCAAAACGGTCACGCCGCCCACACTCCCGCTGCTCTGACAAGCTGCAACAGAATCAATGGCGGTTTACGAATTGTCGTGAGTATACCAACTCGCCGAAGTAATGGTGATTAGCGAAGCCCTGTCCTGGCTCAGGTGAAACGTGATATCCGCCTGAGATATCGGTGTCTCTATGGTCATTTACCAAGGAAATGTGATAAAGTCTCCTTCTCATCAGTGTTGTTGCAGTTGCGACAGTATGTGTTATGTGGAAACGTGTGTTTTTCTCGGCCAGTGTCCTGTGTAGACCGCCACCAATCTTGCAAAATCATGTCCGTTTCGCTGCAGGAGATCGCTAATTCGGGATCGATTATACTGGGACCAGATTCTAGATGTAGCACACTTCGTAAGTCTGGCAGATCTGTGGTCACCAATCTGAAAGAAGTGCTTAACGATAATTGCATTCACTGCTTGTAGAGGGAGGAACCTTGTCCAGTCAGTTCATCTGCTTTCTCATTTCCTGCGATTTTACTGCGACCAGGAACCCAGATGATTGATATATATTAAGCTGTCCTTCTAATGATGCTAGTTCAGTTCAGCAAGAGTCAGCTTGGTGCTTCAAGAGCTCACTTGTTCTCGATGGTGGCCTGTCTGTCCATGTTGGACGTCTTTTCTTGAAGACCTTCCTCTTGTTCAACTGCCAGACCCCATATTAGCCACTGCATGTCGTCTGAATGCCAACAGTCGCCACATATAGGTCTCGCTGTATACCGAATCATCTCGAAGGTCATCTCGGCGGAATTAATTTCTCACTTTTTTCGTTAGAATTTACAATAACCGTACCCCACTGTTGCCCTAAATCTATTCTTTGTTCACTGGAAATCCGTCTCGATCGGTACTCACCGACCAGGAGCTACCTCTACGGTTCGGCAGTATGTTAGTACGGGCAAGACAAAGTCACATTGTTGAAATATATGAAACGATCTCTGGACACGTTGAAATTTTCGAATCAAAACGATCGAGAAGAACACGAAACGAATATTCCGACATTCATAGTTGTGACTCTAACCTCACTGAATTTATCTCGAGATAGCTCATCTGTCTCCATGGGATTCATAATGAGGCCCCTTGTCGAGGTCCCAAAGTGAACATAATCTGTTCGTTGAAAAAAGGGCTAACCTCGACGAATTTCCTCTCAGAATTAGCATACAAATGGCTTCCATTCACAGTGGATCCCCGCCCATAGACGACCCCAAATGCGTATGGAATCGATTAACCGAAAAGAATATCCATGTTCACTTTCCAGTGGCAAGTCATCTGCATAAATTACCCTGTCACACGGTGCTGAGAACTTCGCAGAAGTGTGTCTCTCTCTAGGAATCTCTCAGAATCGATCAATTCAAATGCAAAAGCGGCTCGCTCGGCTCGCAGTCCATTTAGGGAGCGTTAATGTTGCCTACTTCGACTTGAAATACGTCTTGAGGGTGTTCCATTTTGGAGTTAAGCGTCGCATTTTTGAAGCGTGACTTTCACCGGTCAGCAGTTAGCACATTCCATTGATTTGAAGTGATTCTCAATCCATTCTCATTCTCTTCTCTCTTTCGTTTCAGATAAAGATACAGACGCTACTCTCCATTGCTTGAGGGTGAAGATAGACACTAGAGCGATTTTGACAACGAGTGCAGTCCAAGGCTAGTGCGACTTGTATAGGAAAGGAGGACGGGAAAAAAAGAAGACTTGTGATATAAACAAATCCAGCCAGCTGATCAAAAGATGGATTCATTTGCTAATCAATGGTCTACACCGCCAAGACCGTCGGACGATATGTTACAAATGGATCTGGTCGGTGAGCTGCACGACGGTGGATTCGAGCCACAGACGAGAGCCCGCTCGAATACCTGGCCTTGTCCAAGACCAGAGAATTTCGTCGAGCCAGTGGATGACTTGGATAGCACTAAGGCGAGCAACCAGCAGTTATCTGGTGGTAAGTTTTTTCTTTTGTTTATTTTGTGGGGTGTTGTGGGAACATGGGAAGGGTGTCCAGGCAACTGGAACTAGTGCGACTCGCAATGTCGAACGATCTCTTCGACCATCACCTCGTCCACGATGGACGATCCTGTCCGGCATTCTCTCACCTGAAACTTGGATCTTGGACCAATGCCGCGCATTGCTTCCTTTCCTCTATGTTGCTCGAGAATTGATGTGCAGCCTTAGCATCGAATCCAAGCAGACTGGATGCACGTGCTTATTTTGACTACGCTCCTGATCAATCAGGCACCCTGGTTAGACCTTCTTTGTACTTTGCTTTGAACTTTGAACCAGATACACAAACTGAACTTCCTAAAATCATTTTCTAGCTCGAGGCGTGGTCCTTCTTTACCGGGCTCTCCTTCGGGGTTGGACTCGAAGATTTTCCGGGGCGGGGCATTGGTGTCCATTCGCTCTATTTGACCTAAACATCTGGGACGAGAGATTCGAACTCGTTGGACAAATCAGTTCATTCAGTTCTGTCAGTACATACGGGACCAAAGAAAATTCGAAGGACATTACTCTCGGAGCGACCAAGAATCTCCTTGTCCGCTTTAGTTAGTGTCCATGCTTCTGCGCCCTACAGAAGGACTGGGACTATCAACGTCTTGTAAGGAGGCATCTTGGTTCTTCGAGAGAGGGCTTTATTCCTCAGTGGCCTTCCAATTCCAAAAATACAGCGATTGCCTAACGTGATCCTCCGTTTTATCTCCGCGGTGATGTCCTTGAAGCAATAACTGCTTCAAGTGACATTTTGTCCAAGAGGTCGGTGTTCGAGGACTTTTTTCGTATTTGGTCTGACCCAAGCCCTATCTTAGCTCCTTCCTTCTCTCGAGGCGAACAAGAATCCACCAAGCGCCAAACAACAAGACTGGGACTATCAAGGTGGGGATATTGTGGTTCTTCAAGAGGTTCTTTCTCAAGGCCTTCCAAACCCAATCCCAGCAACAAGCCAGCGTGATGTCTCATTTTATCTCAGCGGTGGTGTCGTTGCTTCTGCTAACTTCGGAACCTAGGTAGACCAAGTCTTTCACATTTTGTCCAAGACGTCGGTGTTCGAGGACCTTTTTCGTATTTTGTCTGATCCTCACTGACCGCAAGCTCCATCTTAGCTCCTTCCGTCTCGATGCTCACGAACGCCCCACTGACAGCCCGTTCAGATCTTCCGGTGTTGTCAATGTCATCGGCATATTCGAGCAGTTGCACAGATTTGTGGAAGATCGTGCTTCTGGTGTTGACGCTTGAGTTCCGCACGATGTTCCTGAGAATGATGTTAAAGAAATCGCATCGCAGTCCTGACATCAAAGGTCTCGGTAATCCAGTATTCTCCATCGCCATTCTGCAAAGACACACGAGTGTCGAAACTGGACAATGTGCTGCATAGCTCGTCTCTATTATGCTGTCATACGCGGTCTTAAAATTGAATAGTAGGTGGTGGGTATCGACTTGAAACTCCTGGGCCTTTTCCAAGATCTGCACTGACACTGACCAATCAGGCTGTTGACATAGGGTTTCCGGCGCTTACACAGGACGGCAGAAAAGATTCGATGCGGTGACCAATTTCTTAAGTTCGCACTATCATACGGCTATCATAAGTACTGGCTCGTGTGAGGATCTCGTAGGTCAGCAACCCATTCCAAGCACTTCCAGGAAACGCATTTTCCAAGTCGACAAGCAGAGCTACTGCCTTGATTTTATCGTATTGTCCTCAAGCCATTACTCAGGGCTCCGTTGATGACCACTTGTTAACCGCTAAGTCACTGGATTGAGAGTGCCCCTTTCTATTTTATGAATCGCCTGTGAATCACAAAACAGTGCTCTGATTGGTGTTCATTATTCGGACCATAGGATGGCGAAAATGTCTGCACTAAACGCAAGACGAAGAATAATGTTCGACATTCCATCGATTTCCACTTGATTTCTTCCTCTTTACTGATTCGAAGATCCTTTGCGGTCCCGCCTGCGATACGAACGTTGAATGATGAAATGATGTGCAAAGTTCTCGTCGTCGATCCCCATAAAATTATCGTTTGTACTGAATGTCGCTTCGAAGTGACACCATTCCCCAGGGGGTGGTTCAAGCACATGTGCTTAAAGTCAGACCCTATGACTTCAACCATCTCTTATGGACCTTCGATCACAAAGGAGTTGTAACCACGTCGGCAGCGTCTAACAAAACGTCGCTTATACCTTTTCTAAATAGCCCGAGGACACCGCAGTAGGATCGACTAGAGCCGTGGGCTAACACAAAGTCACGCTGTGACTGCTTGACAAGTTGGCGACAGTCTCCGAACATTTAGAAACCACCCCCAAGAAAATTAAGTATAAAAAGATTTCGAATTCATTTCAGATTCCCAGCAGGCTGTGTCGCAAGCCGTAGGAGCATCAAAAAAGAACTCATCACGGCGCAATGCCTGGGGCAACCTATCATATGCAGATCTCATAACTCACGCGATCGGATCGGCAACGGATAAAAGACTGACGTTGAGTCAGATATACGAATGGATGGTGCAGAATGTGCCATACTTTAAGGATAAGGGCGATTCAAATAGCAGTGCCGGCTGGAAGGTAAGTCAATTTACAAACTGTACACCAACTGCCATGCCATCTCTCGTTTGTGTGGTCTGAAACAGTCTCCCCCCACGCATTGAACTGTGTAGCCTCCCACGTAGACTTTCATTGCGCCGCGCATCTAGCTGTCTGGGCAACAATGTTGCTGTGTCCCATACCCAAGCAGCGGCAGCCAGCAGACGTCCTTATTGAGCTACATTATACGGTCGTGTTATGGAAATGGCATGCTGTCACTTCGTAGAGCGGTGCAGCAGCAGCCCATTCAGCCGGAAACCGCCAATTCAATCACAAAACCCGTTCACACTTTCTCGAAGCCCGCGTATGTATCTCTAACACCGAATCTCTAACTTTCGATAAACAAGATGTGCCCCCTCTGCATGGCGCGGCGTCGTGCCCCAATTGAAGTCGACGTCGCGCCGCAAGCCAGCAACTGGTGACGGTATCGTTGTGTCGTTTCTGTCGGAGGCATAACACAAATTATTGTCGACATAGTTTTCCGTTTATTTGTTTACATTTTGCAGTCAAGTTCATGGTCGGTTATTTATTCGTTTTTGTTTCTTCTGTCTGCTTTGTCGATTGTCTGCTGTGGACTGAAGCGCAGCGTCGCACACTACCTGCCACCACTGTCATGGCCGCTATTTGCTACACGAACTTTTACCGTGTCTACACTCTGTGCCAGTGGTTGTGGGACAGCTTCAAACAAATCGCTCGCTCGCTCGCTTGCTGACAATCGACAAATGTCATCGGACCAGAGATACCGACGCAGGCGTCGTCACACCGATGTGCGATGCGGCAAGAGTCCGTAAAAACAAAGTTAAGTGCTCCGCGTTATATAACGCCGCAGCTTTGTTTGATTATGTTTGCATTAATTTTGTGTCTTTTTTGACGTTTTTTTCTCCATTTTTTTTGTTGTGTGTTCTGTTGTGCTTTGTCTAATTCGCCATTTGCGACACGCGCCGTTGGCGGGCGGGGAGCGCATGACGTGTAGAGTGGATAATTGAGATGTGTGAATCTTTGTCGGAGGGGGCTGGGACGTGTCTGCCTCGTGTGTGTTATGCAAGTCTTGGGCCGCACTGACAGACCGATGAATTGTTGATACAAAAGATTATTCAATGTGGGCTGATGATTGAGGTTCGTTGTTGAATTAAAAGGCAATTAGCTGGCTGGTAGGTAATACCGAGACTCAATTGTGTTGTGTGCTGATGACTGGATGACTGGAATTTGGGATCACAGTCCAAAGTATGGACGCTGCCAAACTGTCATCTCGGCACTGTCTGGAAGAAGAAATGGAATCACGTTTTGCGAACGCGATCGGTGCGCTGATTTGTGGGTGGAGTATTGCAAGATACACACAGGCATTCGCGTATGATGTGTGCCTGGGGCTTTGTTTGAAGTTATGCAAGCATTTATCGATTGCTGACGTTGATTGCTTTTAATTAATTGGCGCATTGATTATCTAATAATTATATGGCAGGCGGCGGAACGTGTTAGTCGTTGCTGAAGTCGTAGAACGCGCACTGCGCAGAAGACTTTTTTGATTGGTCATGACAACTGACTGCGCTTGTTTTTAATGAATTTGTCCAAGGAGGGGTTGCATTGGTACGGCGGGCGTGGCTCTTATTTGTTTACAAATTCACTTGCTTGCAACTGAATAACTGACAGCAAACTTACCTACTTTCTTGTCAGGCCAGCGACTCATGAAGTGTCCGAGCCTAAGCAATTGCTGCCTTCCATCGCAGACGATCCTGGGCACGCTGCTTCCAGTCATCAAGACAAAGTTGTCTTGCATCCGCGATGACTTGGTCTCTATACAAAAAGTTTGATCCATCTCTCTTGTCGAACCAGGAGGCTCGGGTTCAAATATCAAAATACATCCAATACATCCACATCCTGGTACAGGTTGTGCTTTCTCCTCCATTCGCCTTTCTCGCAGACGGGACCAAATATCCGACGTAGAATTTTTTCTTTCGAAAGCACCAAGAATCTGATCTGCAGTTTTCCTTATCGTCCAGCTTTCGGCTCCGTAAAGCAGGACTGACTGTGAGACTTGTAGAGCATGATTTTGGTGCTTCGAGTCAGGAGTCTTGACTTGACACTTAACCTTCAACGGACGCTCAGCCTACTAAGATTCAGAAAGCACTCATTTAGGACTCTCATAGAAGTCATAACCGGGCATTGTGCAATTTGCAGTCATGCTCGCCATATGGGTGCCGCATATAATGATTTCTACAGAAGCTGCATAAATGAGGAGGAAGAAGAAAACACCCATCGCCTACTCTGCTCCCTTAGCGCTCTGTCTAGTCGTAGGTTCCTACACCTAGGGACCTACTACTTCAATAACCTCAATGAGCTGAAAACAGCACCACCATAGGCCAGCTCATTCGCTTCACTACTAGCAGCAACTGGCTCCAATGTTAGAAGAAGTCAATCCGCGTTTTCGGTTACGTTGTGGTCTCTCAAGGCCAGTGCCATTTGGCGTAACCACATTCCTAGACCACAGTAGTGGGAGTGGATTTCCCGGTCAGTGAAAGTGCATCACAATGGGCCTACTCTGGGCTAAGAGTCAGCCACTACAACCTAACCTAACCTAAATCAGTGTACCATCCAACTTGATTTTGCTGCTCCACTGAATAGAGCACTGATCAGTGCTTAGGTGCGCTTAAGTCGTGCTGAGAATTATGAGAGAATAATGAGAATAATTGTCAACTTTTATGGCCGGTGCCATTGAAGGTAGTCGTATGGATGAGTCACCAAATTAGACTGAATTCAGTTTCTATAGAGATGTCCTTAGAACTGATCTAAAACCCAACAACAAACCTCGCTTTTGCGAATTGGCGGTCTTGACACGTGATGTCTTGGCTGCAATGTCACGCTAGATGTGGCAGATCGTTGCAGCTGATTTGCAAGCGATCGGGCATTCCATCCAAATTCATAACAGTGGTGGACCACCGATAAAGTTAAACGGATCAGTGGATGCATGAGACTGGATATTTCATTGTCTGATGAAATACGGGGTGAGTGAGTAGAGTCAGGTATCCTGTCGATTGTAAGCCTGTGGCTCTATTAGTCCAACGGGTTGAATGTGCCCTTGTTTGGGAATAGTTTACTACCGTGAGACCTGCTTTCGTCCAAGGACCTACGACCAAATCTACGTATCAATCTAAGCTGTTTTTTTCGTTCAACTCCGCTTATCAATTCTTCAGGTGGTTTCCTAGCATCTGCCTCCTTCTCATTGCTAGGGCTAGATAGTCGCCGAGCAGATCTTGCATAGTTTTCATTCCTTCTCACGCACGTGGTCCTTAGGATTCCCATTAGCATGCGTCCCTTGCATTCAATTATGGTGATCTTCTTTTTACTCAGCGCCGTCCATCGAGCTCTTGTCACAGCCGCAAAACAAACTAAGATGTGGCCTTGTAGACATGGTTGTCTTATGGAGCTCAACGGCGTATGCACAACCGGGATTTATAGAGACCCTCTCAGTTCGAACCCATTTTTGGTGAGGCTCGCCGCCTTTACAAGAATATCTCACTGATTCCCTGCCTGCACATCCTAACCAGCTTCGATGTCAGAATGTCTGCTGCTATGGCTTTTTTTCCATCGCTTGGTTATAAGAACAAATTGGGGATCAATTTTTCGGTTACGTTGTGGTCTTTCAAGGCCAGTGCCACTTCGCGTATCCTCTTTCCTAGATCACAGTAGTGGGAGTGGATTCCCCAGTCGGCATCATTTACCTTTTCTAACATTTTCTTAGTTTCTCACGAGTGGCGTGGAGGAGCTTCGTGTTTCGCACCTGCTTCTACTTAAAAGGCACACAGTAGTGCCAGGGCTTTTTTAAAGAGAAGCAGAGAAGACAGCCGCGCCTGTTCCTGCGCTTAACTTCGAGATGTCTCTAGATGAAGCGATCTTTCCGTCTTCTATGTATATATCCTTTCCTTTTGTTTGTACCGCGTAAACGCTGTTTTAAGCTCCTCTCTATGCTAGGTTTGGTGATAAGTAGTCTTATTCCGTTCTGCTGTCCAATTGGATATTATGGTGCGGATTATACCTCGAAACGCCACTTTAAGCATCCCCGATGGGGCAGCACTCACGGAGGAGCACAACGACTTCGAGTGCTGCTGTCGGTGTTGTTCTCAAACAACATGTTATCCCTAGTTATCCCGTGTTTGATTCGCCTTAAATATCATCCTTGTCAACAACACACTGTTGCTTGTACAATTGCAAAATTTTTGCCACATCGCCGCCACATCACTTTCCTTCCACATCAAGCAAACGATCAGGAACTCTGAAGTTTAGATTTCAGAGAATTTCGTTTCTGGCAAGTGTTATGTGGCGCTTCCTTTTTCAAAACACTCAGCCCTAGTTGGAGAGTCCTGTGCCTGTGTGCCCCTTTAAGCAAACATCAGATGAGAGACATTTCTTTTTCAAATCCAATCCCGTCTGGGCACCTTACCCCCGTCAGGTCCATCGTGGAATCGCAACATTGTCGTTGCCAGAAATAGACCTGAATTTCAATTTAAATTAACTGCACATCACCATTGAGCATCGGGCCCTTTCAGAGCGTGTAACACGAGGCCCTCTGCCTCATTGCCAGAAGTTCAACGGCCAATAATACGGAAATAGCAACAACGACTGCCGTCAGTAACCAATGCACGGACGATTGTCGTTCGTCTGTTTGTATCTATTTGACTATCTGCAATTATTACGGCTTGAGTGCGGGCATCAAGAGTTGTCTGTCTATGAGTCGCGCATACCGCACAGATAAAGTACGGCCGATGTGCACTCGTATTTCTTTTGTTTTCGAGTCGTTTAAGCGTTAAGCGTTTATTTATGACAGGAAACTCCCTGCGATTCTAAAAATAACCACAAGTACGTGAAACCCTCGAGTCTCCACACATATGTGGAACATGTGTGTTGTGTGACAAGACCGTTTGAGGTGTCGTGAGGTGGGTGTGGGCGGCGAGAGATTAGACGCAATTGGCTCTGAATTCTTGGCGTGTTCTCAAGAGCTCTTCCGACTCGGAGATATACCCAAAACAGCTGTGAGCGTGATGAGCTGTCCCTCGGACCACAGCACTGAGAGCTACTGTGGCAATCAGAGCACCGAACGAACGACTAACGACGAGGTAACGTGCGATTATTTACATTTTTCGAAACGAAAATAGCAAATGGGTCAGAACGGTCGACCTAAAGTGCTTAAAATACATCTCTGGCGGCGAGGAAACGAGATCAGTTCGATTCAATATCGAACGCCAGGGGGTGTGTTCGCTTGTCGTGAAACTAATTGGATGCGCATAGGCAACGAATTTGGTTTTCAAGGAGTTTTTCGCCAAGTCCATGGGAACATTCATGAGGTTGGGGTATTTGCAAGTAGATGGAGCTGGGTGGTTGCGTCATATGCAATAAACGATGGCTGCTTGACGCAATCGCCGAAGTCAAAGTTGTGTGTTCTTCAAGTGGTGGCAAGAATACAGGGCCAAGTGGAGGTGTAGGATGGTTTTCCTATTCTCGCGCTCGTCTTTGAAACGGAGACTCATTCGGAAGGCGTATGTGTAACAAATTTGAATCCCAGCCCTCTGTGTCGAAACCTCGGCAAAGGGAGAGGTGAATGGGCAACATAAAGAACATACTCCTCCGAAGCAGGGTATCCGACGCCCACTCCCGCCTCATCAATCGTTGCCATCCAATGAAGAACAAGATTGGCAGACTGCTTCCTGCCGTTTATACCTATCTCAAGCTGACCATCCGGACGTCGTAGAGGATATGTGTTTCGGTACCCCTCCTTTAGACTACTCCAGCTTTGCAATCATCCAATTGTGCTGTGAAAGGTCAGAGTTAGATATCTGGAGAAACCAAAGATTAGGGGTACAGTGGCAGCCAGAAAAGAGTTTGTTGCGTAACTTCGGCCGTGAATAACTCCGATCATCTACGTCTGACGTCACTGTTCCATCCTGTTGCTTGGCTAACTTAATGTAGCCAGATCCAGTCCTGCTTCCATAACTGGTCTATATCTCACCAGGGAAAGGTGGAATTCGATGCAGGGCTCATGACGTCGCGACTCATTGCCAAGCCACGCACAAATTGATAAAAATGACATCTAAGTGTGATCCAGTGTGGACCCCACAAAGAACGTCATTTCCTTCTTCCTCCTCTTCATTCCACGGCTCTTCAGTCCTGGGTGAACGTGGTCCTCTTCAAATAAGCCTCTCCACTCAAATCGTTGCCTAGGTCCGTTTAGTTTCGTACACACTTTGTTGGAGGTCATTATCCACTTACAAACGCCATCTTCGCCGCCAGTGTCCTCTACTGAGTTGTTCCACAGACTAGAGGTGACGAGGTGAGTGAGTGATGTTAAGGAAAAAAGGACGCGATGGTGGATGTAGGTTTGTAACAGAGACTTCCTATCGCCTTGTCCTCCTTCACTTATTGCGCTAATTTAAACTTTACAGCAGAGGCCTTAGCTCTTTTTAGGTTCTTGGTCGCCTTCTAACTAAAGGTAGGCTATATTTAAATTTAAATAACTAAATTTTGATTTTTGTTTATTATTTTGGAAGCCCTATGGATGCCATTATGGGTGAAATATTAAATCCAATTGGTCTTCACTGCAGCCCATAAATCAGGCTAAATTTTACCGATGCGACGAGAACTTGTGTACTTTGTGTACCGCTGTGTTTGTAGCTCTTGGCTAAGGTGACTTAATTCATGACCATACCATTTTTTTTAATGGCGCGTGGCGTTATGAGTATTTGCTTTGACCCCAACACACTTGAACCTCAACGCCGAAGGTGCAATCCATGCTCTGATTTTCACTGCCACACCTCTTTCGAGTCACTGACAATGCTCTAAGAGTACGCCTGGCTTCTCAAACTTAGCCGTTCGGAATCGGCTTAAAATTGTAGGTCCCTTGCACTCTTAAGAGAACAATAACACGCACACTACGCTGCCAAGCTTGGCGCTAGTTCTCTACGGGCAGGAGCCCCACCTACATTATTAATATATATAGTTAATTTTATTATGTCCAGAAGTGTATGAGTTTATTTACAAATACATTGTAGGGTGTGTTCTGACCACAAAGATGCAGATCATATCTGAATTAGTGTCGTAATTTTGTGATGTCGGAAGAAAATACTGGATTTGTTATGAGCCAAAAAGAGGGCAAATCCTCCTAGTAAAGGACGGCCGGTCAGCAAACCCATGGGTCATATAGGAAACCCCAAAAGAAAGAGCTCAGCGGAGTCAAATCACACGATCTCGGTTGCGAGTTCACATCACTTCCATTTGAGATGATCATGCTCTCGAATTGCTTTGGCAGATTTTCATTTCGTTCTGTTGAAACACACAGTTCGAGCCAAAAGAAGTTGATAATCGTCGACGTTTAATTCTCACCATTGCCACTAATGGCTTGGCCAGCGTGGTTTTTAAAGAAATGTGTGCACGTGACGCCGCCATTCAGCCCAAAGTTCGCACCATACAGTGACTATTTCGCAAGTATTGGACGCTATTGGATCTCATGTGGATTAAATTAAGTTGGTTATTGGGCTGCTAGCGAAATTGCCAATACACTTAGACCTTTGTTGGTCCATTGTGACACCCAGTGTCGTTAATTTGATCCCAACGACAAATGGTGACTGGACTTGATTTGAGGACCAGATGAGAGCATATTAACTTTCGCTATCACTGAGACCTGGGACCTTTATAACCAAATGCAGACACTAAACCAACTGCGCCATCCAGCCATTACATATTCACAGACATGTTCTCACTTCCTTGAGACACTAATGTGGATTGGTATCGTCCTAAATTCGACAATTCTGTTTGTTGAAGTACCGATGCGTCCAGAAATGGGCCTGATGACTGATGCTGGTTTTTAGATGGAAATTTGTACCAGTTTCCGATTGTTTCAGAGCACAACGTAGTCTATGATCGATGGTCTTCAGCGCATGGGTCAGTGGTTAGTCCTGGGAGCGCCGCCCTAGGTTAGGAAGGGGGATAGTTGACCATCACTTAAACTCGAAGGCCAAATGGCCCATTGTGAGCCCATTCAGTGTGGAGTGCTAAGTCGAGACGCAAAATTGGAGAAACAATTGTATACATATTTCTCCGAGCTACAGGTGTTGGTTTATGATTTACTGGACCAGAGGACTTACTTACTTTAACCACTGCCTTGCGCGACCACTTGTCCTCTCTGTAGGCCGATTATGGCGCCCGTAAAATTTGGTAACCATGCGGAGTTTTGGCCGAACGGAGCACCAATTTTGACAAAACAATCTTAACAATTGATTGTTGTGTCTTGAAAGCTATGTCTGCCAATGATCATCTGGTAAAAGATGCTCAATAAATGATAGACCTCGCTTCAACAGTATGTCCGCTATCAACTGTCAAAGTTCGGAAGTCCCTTTTGGAAGGCTCACTATCAGTTTTTGAAAGTCAACTGAAAATAGACTGTGAACTGTAGTATCATGGATTCCATCGTAATCGAAAATGGACTGGGAACTCCGAAAAATCGATCAACAGATCATAATGAACTTTTCTTCACTGACGATTGAAGTGGAAACTTGTATGTTTTCCTACGTTTTTGCGTCGGAATTTGAAATTCCGGTCAGATTTTGTGATACCCAGATTTCCAAGGAATGGATTCCGTGATACGGCCGTCGAAAATACACACGAGAAGTCCTTCCAGGCAACTGTTTTTCAATTGAAACTGATTAAAAAAAAGCCATCACCCATTTCATGGTCACACTTCAGTTCAAAACTGAAAGCAAATGTCAACCTTATCTCGGCATGCAAGACATGACATGTGCCTCATGAACTTGTTCGCTGTCAAACGTCACTTTCAGTCGCAATTGTTCAAGGCCTCCGACTTCTTGAACACACCCTTGTTATTTGCAAAACATGCTTACCCCCCGCGAAAACGTGTTTCGATTTGTGTTATTATTCAAATATTTACTACGCTCGTTACGTGTCTGACACTCAATACGCAATTACACTCGACATGAAAAACTGATGCCGTACTCGCGCACTTGCATCGGTTGCATTCATTCAGATGCATTCAGGCCCCACAGTAGCCACTGCATTTGACCTTAATTCATGGGAAAACTGTACTCTCTCGCCGCCTTGTTGGTCATGTCAATACATTCTCTTGCACTGCAACTGGTGTTCGAAAAAGAAATGCACATGCGATGCGTAATTTGTGTGGCAGCTTATCTGGGTAACCTTGTGATGTGAATTGCACACGGAAGCAGACAGTCACGACAGGGAGTGGGAATAAACTCAACGACTCGCCTCGTTGCATTGCAAGCACACACCACACTCTGGGGATGTGTTCGTGGGCTATTTCTGAAGCTATTGATAGTGAAAGCACGCCAGTTGCCTCTTCTGGGCGCGTAAAATTGGCAACATTGTTAGCGTTTGACGTTGCAATAAAGATAAACAGCCGAAAGAGCTTTACGCAGGCACTATGTAGACGTCGTGTGGCTTCGTCAAATGAGGGGCTTATGGTGAGTGCTTTATATTTCAGTATGAAAAGAATGATGGGATAGTGCGTCGCGCCGCGCAACCTTCAAGTGAATCGCAGCCGGACATGTATCTCATAAGATGACTTGATGAGTCTGCACCTAGGCGTCGAAAAACCCAACGAAGAACATGCATACGTGTGTACGGTGAACCAGATTTGGTCGATGCGAAGGAGAAATAGACAATTATCTAGAATATTAACGGGGACTGTGAATTTGAATGACAGCCAAGTGAGAAGTTTATGTGGCGCCATACGATCCCGGGGCCATCAGTGTACATCATGTTGGCTCATCGTCATTTCTGTCAAATGAGAGGAATTTTTTTTCGGGGGGTTTTGAAAAAAATCAGGAAAGTTTAGAATTGTGAATTGTATGTGCTTTGCTTGCAGAGATTTTGATGCCCTTTTGACGAGATGCGCTAACTACTTAAATATTTTTTAATTTAATTGAAGGAAGTTTATAAGGACAAGATATAATCAAATCCAGCAAGATTTTTTTTTAGCTTTGCTTAGATACGTGAGCACATAATGCAGACAGGTTAGGCTACTGGGTATACTGAGTGGCGGTTCAGCCCTGCTGGTCACGAAAGCTACCATCCGTAGACCCATCAAATTTGAAACAGGGTCAACCCATCAAGTATACATTGTACAATAAGACATACGTCTTGTATAGTTCTAAGTAACAACAATTCAGAAAGGTCTAAGTAGACTAATGAGTGGGACAAACGAAGGAAGGGGGATGGGGACTTAGGAAATGGATGAAAAGTAGGAAAGAACGGCAAGTTTAAAGCGTTTGGCATAAATGATAGCTCGTATCGTTAACGGTAGAGAGCTCAAAACTTTGATAGCGTGTGTGTGAAAAACGCGCGATGAATTTGTAAAGTGATGACGTGATGGTACTAGAGCATGAGTTCAGACAGATAGAGCAAAATTAATTTTCTTAAGCAGACACATGGGAGACTTATTTACTATAATATTGTAGGGAAATTCGGGGGGGATAGCAAATAAAACACCAGGCTACTTCGAAGGTTCTTCATTGACTGCTTATATATTTCGCATTTCTCGAACATATTGGTCAGGAATACGGTGCTAGTGCACAGTAGGAATTGCGGATGGATCATTCGATCATTTAGGCCAATAGCAATTATTATAGCAAACGAATTCTCTATTTATGAAGTAAATAGAATATCCAATATACAGTCGACACCATAAGTAGACGACTGATTTAAATTAAAAGTGACTACAATATTATGCAAGAATATAAGGTTTCTATCATCTATGTAGTAGACTAGAGAAGCGCCGAGTAAGCTTTTTGAATATTGATATACATGGTCAAATAGCATAAGCATCATTAAAAGCGTTTAATCTAGCTTTCGTAGCCGAGAGAACTTCAGCACAAGTTATCAATGGTAGAATGAGGGTGGTAACAAGTTCCCTTCAAGTACCCATTGAAGTGTAACTTGAGGTTTACCACAACTTCCGCAGGCATCCGTAGACACGTCTGATAATGTCATTTGTGTGGTCATATCCACAGACAATTTGCTATTAATAATAAAACCTAGACTAGTCACCGTACTAACTCTTTCAAGTTTGCCTCCAGAAAGGACGATATTCGACAGGGAGTGAAAAGACCTTAAAGAGTTTAAAATAGGATTTACCTCTGACTTCTTCGGATTTAAACTGAATCCATTCATTACAGCCCAATTATAAATTTTGGAGAGCTCATGATGCATTAGATTTATCAAATCCAGATCCATTCACAATCAATGAACATCATGAGCTTAGAGATGGACAGTGGAATGCTTACACACAAAGGGAAGATCATTAATAAGCATGGAAAACAGGGTAGGGCCTAGAATTGAACCTTGTGGTACGTCTTGGTTGACTGGTTAAAAGTGCAGAAAAACTGTCAGAGTTAACAACAACTCTTTGAGATCTCTCAGACAGGAAGCTGTAAATTAACCTCACTGCCGTGTCACTAAAAACGAAGAGATTTCCTAACATCCAGCAAAGTATCTTGTGATTCAGAACTTGATAGGAGGGATATTAGTGTAAAGCAGTAGGTCTAATTGGTCATTAGCTGAATCGCAACCTGACTAGTGCCTCTGTAGAAGTTGCAGAGCGCCTTACAGTGACTTCGGTAGAAGTTGAAGCGATCCACCACCTCGGAATATGCCAGTCCCTTGCAGGGGTAAGATGAAAATAAATTGAGCAGCTACTTCCTTGACGGTCTTGGGGACATAGCGAACATAGAGATCGAGGGCATCCTTAAGTTTCTAAAAAAAAATCAACAACTGGTTGTAGGTATCGCTATACCGCAGAAGAGGATAAGTGCAAAAGAGTATCGGGAGAAGTCGATGTAAGTGACAGCACAATGGTCCTTGAAGATCTACTTGAGGCAATTTCCCTTGGGATCTTGCCAGCTACCTACCTTTCATTGTTCATTGTAGCCAGTAGCCAGATCCAGTGACCTTAGCAAAGCTTATGAGATGTTGTGGTTTCACGTCAGTTGCGTTAGTTAATGATTTATAGAATGGTTAAGCTAGAGTTTTGTAAAGCTTTCTGGCTAAGGCTGACCAGAAACAGACTTTCAACCGCCTCTGTTTCCTTGCAAATCTGTGGTGGCTTTCCAGCTTCTCGCCGAACTTCTTTTAATACCGCTCTACTGTCCATTTGCAAGCCTCAGGGTACCGGTCATGAGAGGCAGAGTTCTCCACGAGAATCAAGTCTCCGCAATGGATCCTCTGCACTTCAGTTTAAAGCATACTTATGTGTGTAGAGACCACTTGCTACCACTTCTATAAGTATTAGTTCATTACATTCAAAAATAAAATGAACGTTTTGATTCGCACGCAAATATGTTTGTTATGGCTCCAGACTTAACTCCAGATCTGGAGCCCCTGCTTTAAAGAGGCAGCCGTTGAATTTGTTGAATAATTGTATATCGGTTAAGAACCAAGAATCAACTATTTAGAGTACAATGTAAGTACTTCTCTGACCACGGACACTTCTCTTCAGTCAGGAATATCCGCACTACGCCATAGCAAAAACTGAACGTACGCTGCACAAACAGGAGTGTGAAACGAAGCTGAGAGCCATCAACAACTTTGCCGTGGATGCGCAGGCCCATGCCCTCCAGAGGGAATAAGCAACGGGGGATACAATTATTCCTGGCACCCAACCTAATTGTCCTCTATAGTTGCCTAAGCGACTGGGCATAAAACTAGACTGACCCGTGGCGTTGTGGGTATGTTCGTCGACCCCAACCTTGACGTCGTAGGTTGGATTCCTGCTCTGTGCAACAAAAATAATTATACGACCCCACCTCTTTCGAATCACTGGCACTGCTGAAAGAGTTTTTCCTGTCTAGAAAAAGCTTCTCAAACTTGGCCGCTCGGAGTCGGCATAAAACCGTAGATCGCTTCCAGTTGGGAGACAATACTACCACGCACTACACGAGTGGTTGCTAAGAAGCTAGGCTCTGTCCCTCTTAGGGATCTAGTGCCACCTATTTTATTATTATTATTATAATACAATCCACCGCTCAGTCCGCCTGGAAAGACAATATAGTTGGGTACCGGGATAAAAGTCATGGTGAACAAAGGTAGGTGACCTTTGGCCGACCAAAAATTGTGGTGCATAAATTGTCGATTTGATGAACAACAACGAAGTGAGAGATGGCAGGAGCGCTTGTTATACCACTTCTTGGATGCCCCAGGTCCAATTGTTATAACCAACCATTTATGTAAGAAGTACGCAAGACAACAACAAGAGATCGCTACGGTAGCGTGCAAGATTCACATCAAAGCGGCGAGCCATTGAAACTAGAATTCAAACGAAAAATGTAAAGGTCCACCCTAAATCACCTTGCCTACTAGACTGGATGAGGCCACGCTTGAAAGACGCAAAGCATGTGCCCTCCAAAAAAAAGACTTCCCAGATTTAGCTCCAATAAGGATTGCCTTTTAATTGATCACGAGCAAATCAGCGTGATGGCGCCCATGTGTCCTTGCATACAGTTAATTTCGATAATTCAAATTAGTTTTTCCGGATTGCCTTGTACTGTCTTCAATTACACTTCATTGCTCGCTGAAACAAAGTGAACTCGTGATTGCCTCCCAACCCATCCGAAAAATATGCGTATTTTTTTTTCTCTTTTTTTAAATGTGAACTGTTCCAAATGTATTCACATTTCTCTTCCATCCACTCGCATTGAATACCTTCAGCCAATGGCACTACATTTCCGGTCCCGTTGTCAACGTACACCACATTTCACAAGAACTCTCAAGAAGTCTGCAGACTTTTACTTAACTGGTGTTCCGAATTCCTTTCGGGCGCCACCTAGACGTTATAATTCCGATTAATCGATTATATGTACAATCCGCCAAAATCTTTTCGATTCCTCGACAAAAATTCAACCAGTCTCCCCTCTATACCGGCTAAGATACACTTGCAAGATTGTCTCGGTATCTGCCTTCGATGAACCCCAGTTCCGATACCTATTTGCTTTATAGGGCGGCAGTAATATTAGATCTCCCCTTTACCCCCCCCTCCCCACAACGCAAGCATCTCTGCAAGGAGACGAAAAAAAAAAGCGGAAACTTTTCGCATATCTCCCCGTTGTCTGGGAAGAAAACTACACCCAAACTACCCTAAGCACCCACCACCACAAGCAGCACAGGCGCACCCTCAATCGAGACAGAGGCAAGTGCCATGCCGTGGAATTGAACTGTTGGCAGTTGTCGGCGCGGCACCGTCTCCTGACTCCAATAATAAGGATAATCAACAAATACTTTGGCCAATTACATAAATGTCCTTATAACGCACTCTCATCATCTCGAACACATGCACAGCTTCTCTGCGATTGTCAGCGAGTGCCTGTGTGTGTTTGAAATGTGAAAAGTTTTCTTTTTTTAAGAATTTCCATTCGATTTCAGTGAAAGCCTTTTTGCCATCGTTGTGCACCCCCTCGCCGTCCACCACAGCAGGACATCGAAGAAAATCACATTCACTTGAGTCGAAGTCGAAGGCAAATTAAGCGCCCGCCGGGGGAATGGTGGGTGAAAGTGCACGCTCGAATGGAGTCCTTGATGGTAATCGGCAATCATTGGACACAATGTCCTTGGCGCTGAAAGAGGACAATTTCGAAAAGAAACTACAGTCTCGGCTGCCGATGAAAGGAATGTCATAATGATCGACTAACTGTAATTGTCAGTAATAGTTTTGTCGTCGTTGTCGTTCCTGCTCCGTCGCTGATGGGGTGTTGGTTACATGTGTTGCTTGTGGTGTGTCACTATTCGGTGACACTCGTGCATGTCGCTTTCGATAATCCCAAGCAGACAAGCAAGGATATGTATTGATTCCGTTGAATCAATGAATGGCGGGTGTGTTGTTCAATAATCCCCTGCACTGGAACGATGACAGTGAGGCTTAATTAATAATGAAGCACTGGACGCTGTCTAAGAAGTGCATATGTGGTGCCGCGGGAACTTGAGACGGCGTGTCATGGTAGTCAATGATTTCATCGATCACGTCAGAGATTCCCTATGTGACAGTTCCATTCGCAATAGTCTGGGGTTTATCCCTTGAACCGCTTGAGGGGATTTTGATGCTGGTGAAAGAGCATGGGTTGAGGAGGGAGTGTTGTGGGCTGAGGATGAAAGTGTAAATGCCGTGAAGATGTAGAAAAAAGACGAGGTTTCAGAAAACGCTCAGTATCATCAAAAAAGAAGCAAAGGAGAACTGGAAATGTTCCAGCAAGTGACATACGTGTTTCTACAAAGAAATCTTTCTAGGAGCTCACTCTTACACATCTTCGTCCGAGCGACGAATAGTACCGGCACTCAGTGCGACTTCAGTCTTAACAAGCTGCTGCGACAAAAAGAAAGGATGATTGTCAATTTTTGGCCTTTTATGTCTCTCCGTTAAAGCCTACGTTAAGGTGTTAGAGGCGCGCTGTAAACTTGTGGTCGAGTCCAGGATAGAGGATGCACGCGCGACTTTCGTCCAGGAAGAATCCCAGCCGATCACCTTCCACTCTAAGAATGTTAATCAAGAAGGCTTGGGAGTATACCAAAACAATCAGCAGCTGGCTTGTAGATTTGGAGGAGGCATGCAACTGAGACCGCGAATACCAGCTGCCGAGATGATATCTTTTTGTGCTTTTATGGGAGTTTCACGCGTTTACACAGTACGCGGAGAACTCAATGTCGAGAAGCTTCTTCTCCAAACAAAAAGAGCTATTGTTCCGTGGCTTGGACACGTAGCACCACTGTCCCCATCATTACGCCTTCCTAGGTATGCTTTAAATACGACTCAATTAGTAAGGCGCCCCCTCGGAAGACCCGAGACGACGTCGTTGGACTAAGTCCATAAACTCGGTTGGTTGCGTCTGGGCTTAATTTTGACGAGTTAGAGTGGATGGATCGGGTGGCCTGGTTATCTCTAGTGCGGGCTTTACCCTCGTAACCCCTTTAGTGGATCATTCGGATCAGAAAATTATGATGATGATGAGTTCATCGATACCTCCATTACTGTAGGGGGACATTGACTTAAAGAGAGGTTATAACAGAAGTTTCTAAATTTTGTGTGAAAATGATTGGGTATTGCTTAAGAAACCAAGCTTAAGAAACCAAGAAAAAATTAAATCAATCCTATGGGGACACTCCACCAACAATCTCAAGGGTTAAGGGATGGCTTACTGAGTTCGTAACTTACATAGTTGTACCACCCACTTTAAGTGACATCGAAGATGCCGGTCGTCCAAGAGTCAATTGCTTGGCGGTAGCTTGTAAATCAACAATGGAGAGAACGTATTGATTATTTCCCAGTCTCTCTTATAAAGAATGTTCGTGTTTTACTGACGAGCCACTAGACAGTCTCACTTGAAGTTCGAGCTCCCGCGATGACTTTAGCAAGCACCGCGTCATGATAAATCTATTGTGCTTTACTTTTCTGCATCAAGGACTGTCTCTCTGAAGTTCTCTGTTCTTGTAGTCTGTTCCTTATAAGGTGACTTTGTAGCTTATTCTATATCTACTCGAGGTATTCTATGGTTTTCTGATTACTGTCTACAGTTTTTTAAAGCGCGGTGGCTCATTTTATGTAGGTGATACCGTGCACTCCCTCTAAGTCAAATTTCCAAAGGGTATCAAAATTAGTTCGCCGACTTAGGGAGAGTCCACTGTAAATGCATGAGAAGTGGTAAGTGTCTAAGTGCGCCACATAGTATCCTTGGGTTCAGACTTGTTCAGGATTAGGACTTCCCTGCTTCTCAGCAGATCGACTCCAATGTATTCCTTGGAGTGCGTAAGTACCTTCTCACTGTTTCAGAATCGGACTTTTAAGAGCTGCTGTATGTATGTCTAGAGTATAAGAGAAGTTCTTGCCCTTTCGATGCATGCAATGTCCTTGCGGCACGTGTGCTCATGTCTTATCGGCAAGCTGGCTTGTTTCAACCTATTCTTCTTGACCGGCTTTTTAAAGGTTTTGTGACATTCCCAGACGGGCATGGAATAGAATTTTGAAAACCGTTTTGCACCGCACTAATCGACACATACCAGTGCGGTTTCTGGAGCGGCAAATCGACTATAGACCAAACCGTCACACGTCCTGAAGAAGACCAGCGTATTTCAAATCGATACCCACCATCATTTCATCGATTTTTCAGCCGCATATGACAGCATTTATTCCAAGGATTTATTCGAAGCGATGACCGAATTCGGGATCCCGGGAAAATTGATCCGCCGCACATCACCTAGGCCTAGGTAGCAAAGGAATTTGCCTACCTCAGGGCAAACGTGAGCTCCGCGTCTAGCTACGCTCATATCGCTGCACAGCCTCTAAAGTTCAGCCCTTGGCCATTGGTCGAAAATTCCAAAGTGTACCTTGATCTTGAGGCAGTGTTCTCAAGTACTGATTGAGTTCATTTTTCTGGAAGGCTGGAAGAATGAATGGCGGTACAGGGTGTAACTTCTGCGCAACCACTCGTGTTGTGGATGCTATTTTCTTATTCACGAGTGAAAGGGACCTTCAGTTTAATGCCTACTTTGAACGTTCAATTTCTAGACAGTTATACACTCTGACCATTGTCACTGATTCGATGGCCGTGAAAATTATTTCTGTCGCACAGGCCTGGCATCGGACCAAAACGTCGAGATTCCAGCGAGTGGGGGTAGACAGAAGTCCCCACAACGCCACGGGCCGCCTAAAATGGTCTAAAAATTCGATCTCCTCGTCTGCGCTTTCAGTCATAGCACCCGTTTGTGTTTGTCACTTGAATGACTTGAATCCCGTAGTCCGCTCAAAGTTGCGCACATCATCCCTATTTAGTAGTGACAAACTCCATCTTCCACGGGGGAACCACAAAGTTCATCCGAAATCCGTTCATCCGCTTGAAACTGGTGTACTTTTCAGTGGTCTCTGACCACCCGTGAATTCAGCATATAGTCTCTAGTGAAAGTTCAGAATCCAAATGATTACTGCCATAGGATGCCATAATGTCGATGACTAATCGCCTGTGGTGTTATTTTTATTTAATGTACTTCGATCTGACGTTCAGCAAAAATCCATTGCTAACAAGACGAGCACTAGACTAGGGATAAATCTTTAAACAGTGGGCTTAGCTCAGGATTTAAGCCGCCTCTTGGGACTGGCATAATTTCCCTCGGGTATATTCAGGCTCGTACACGAAGTAGGAAGCACAACATCAAGTTGAGTGTATTGGGTCCCCTACATCACGAATTTCATGCTCAGGCAGTTGATTATTTAAATGAACATGTGCCGTTCGTTAGCAACATTGATCTAGTAGGTCACGTGTCTCCAACTCAACAGAGTGGCCTTTCGACATTTCATCTGGCATTAGATGAGTTTCTCGTCGAAGTCAAGGTCCGATTAGTTGGTTGCACCAGAGAACGAAAGCAGTAAGCAGTACGTTCAAGCAGATTTTTATTTGATGATGAGAAGGCAGTCCGGCCAGCTAGTTCTTATTACACACGCCAACCTTAGTTAGGTAAGCCCCCTCAGTTTTGCTGCCCCACTGGTACAGAGTCGAATATACGGTCCTCTTCGGAAACTGAGAAGAGGAGACAATAGAACCGTCATTTCTATGAGGTGTGATCCGAAAGCCAACTCCCTCAGGTACACTGGTTCGTCCACTTCGAGTTAATGGACATCAGTAGTCTTTGAATCCTGTCCAACCTGAGATCGCTGACGGCAGACACTGTGCTCGGGATGGTCGCCATTCCTTAATTCCTCGCCATAGCACGAGAGTCCAATGAAATGCCAAAGCCGTAGCCATAAGCCGGCGACCACCATCTCACGAGACTGTCGTTAAAAATCACAGTTCCACACGAAACAACGATTTAGAATGATCCTGAGTGCGAAGTGATGGTCTGATGGATGATTCACAAACCACACCCTGAATCCCACCAAATGGCCCACCGACACTTCATGAGATTCCGTATTTCCATGCGAAGCGCCAGACATCGAACGGAGTCGTGGTCCAATAAATTCGACGACGAATTTCGTTGGCCATTTAATTTCATTGTGTCCTCCCAGAGATGTTTAAAGCAACCTAGCCAGTATCAAAGAACTTGATCTGTCCCGAGCTCGGCAATCAATTAGGCCTCCGAAACATTCCCAATTGAAATTATGCATACGAAATTTCCCGTTCAAGTGGAGGAATCCTTCTTCTACTCGGCCTAGCGGAAAGTCCTTCTAGTCGCCGGGCGCTCTCACTTAAATGGACTATAAACACGAAAGAGGATAAAAGATGAAGAGCATATCAAGGGGACATCTCGACACCACCCTCGCCCAGTTGCCTTTTAAGTTTCCTCGTGTATATCATCCGCCAGCCGGGACGGGGCAGCCGAAACGGAGAAGAAGAAAAAAATTAGATATTCAATGACCATTGATGCTTTTATTATCGCTATTCACTTGAATTATATACACATCCGCTCAGTCACTTATACCGTCAGATACAAGGGGAAACTAATAAAAAAAAATTGTTCCTTCACCCCCTCTGCTGCGCGCCGATATAGGTTTCCTTTATTGTTCCGTTCGAGGACTTTTGTTTGGTTATTCATTTCGGATAACTTTTATACGCTTCCGAACGCCCGGTCAGGCCATCGATGGCGAAGACGTTCCCGATAGATGGGATTTTAAGTTTATTTTCGGCTGCACATATGTACGCATAATAACCACTGTGTCCACCACACACACACACACACACAGTTTGACCATGTCGACTGGTTTGGATTGGTCCAGAAGAAGTTTATTTTATTGGTAACACCACCGCGGACAGGACGCGCACACACGACACTCGAGGACAGGACGAATTGTTGATCGGCAGAGTTTACAACTTGATGAAGTTTCTCGTCGGTTTTCGATTTTGTTGCTTTTATAGTTTTATCGCACATATTACAGTTCGAATAGTTGAAATTGCTTTGTCGAATGTGTTTGAATTTATTGCGAGACGTTTTGGCTAAGCGGGGCAGTAAATCCAAAAAAAAAGTTATTACTTATTGACGATTTTTATTTGAACATTAATTGAGCTGCGGACGCATAGACTCCGATGAGTGATGGTCATCTGAGTGAGGTGATCAAACTACATTCTATTTTTTTATTTTTGCCTGGCCTTTGTGGCATGTATTCAAGGTTGTTCGGTCAGCAGTGAATGGCATGGGATGGGAGACTGGAATGTTCTTGCATACTCTTTGAGGTAACCATGCTGACGACGTAGGACAGCTCTTTGCGGGTACTTCGTCACAAGGTGTCCATCCGTCTGGTGATCCTAGACCTCATATGTTGAGTGTCACAGTTACGTCTTGTAATAATGTACCATGATCCCAGGTTAGGTTAGGTTATTGGGCAACCAGCACACTTAGACTATTGTTGGTCCATTTGAACCAGATTTGAAAACTTGATAACAGCATATTAATAATAATAATAATAATAATAATATGGATGGCGCTACAGCCCGTAGAGCGCATTCTGCCTTCATTTGCTTGGTACAGTTGTGCGACTATCGCCTAAGCAGTATGGAGACACATGTGCACTTATATCTGTCAGACTTGGGCAAATACATGTGATTGGCGAAAACCACGGCTGACAGAGAAGAACGTTGTAATTAAGTGGAATGCTTACTGAGCTTGGCGGAGAGTTCAAACATTGACGTGTTGCACTCATTTGCCGAATGAGGAGCAGAGGGATGTCACCAGAGTCTTGGCAAAATTTAACAAACATCTTCATTTATTGTGTGATCTGCTCCATGGTGTGGAAGGCCTGGATCATCTCAAGAGCAGATGAAGTTCTAGGTATTTTAGAGGGAAAAGTTTTTGGAGAAGAAAATTCAACCATGAACTGTGTGGACTGTAGAGCGACATGTTCCTAGCCCGGCGTGTACGGCTTCAACGCCTAAGATGGCTAGACAATGTAGTGCGCCTTTTATACCGAACCAGTTTGACAACGAAACAGACGTAACAGACGTAACCGACCGAGCACATAAGTTCAGAAGGATCAACCAACTTGACCAACTTGACGTGCCCAATTGGAGGCAGCTGGCGTTTCAGTTTCAATTACACATCATTAAGTACATTATTAGGCAATTCATAGGAATACGATTCCCATTGCAATGTATAACTTTTTGTCATCTCCTGTAATTTTGGACAACTGGTAGTAGAGGCGCAGTCGGTACCGATAATGTGGTAAGATCATTTCTGTAGACTATTAAACGGCGATGAGGACCAAAATACCCCTGTCAGCAGAATGTTCTACTCAATCTGGACGATGACAGATGCGAATTCCGTCCCCCAGACTTAGACGAGGACAAGGTAGCGAGAGGTACAAGAGAGAGCGACAAGGTAATATCAAGACTGAAGTCTAACAAAGCTGCTGGAGCGGACGGTTTGCCTGCTGAAATATTTAAGGCAGCTGGATATGATCTGGTAGGGCGCATGCACCAGCTCATCTGCAAGATATGGTCTTTGGAAAGCATGCCCGACGAGTGGAATCTCAGTATCGTTTGCCCGATCCACAAGAAAGGAGACCCCTTTGACCCCTATCTCCTTAACATAGCGTATAAGATTCTCTCTACCGTTTTGTATGAACGCTTAAAACCCTTTGTCAACAACCTGATAGGTCCTTATCAGTGCGGTTTCAGGCCTGGGAAGTCCTCCATTGACCAAATATTCACACTTCGGCAGATCCTGGAGAAGACCCAAGATATGCAAATCGACACTCACCATCTGTTCGTCGATTTCAAGGCCGCATATGACAGTGTGCATAGAGACGAGCTATACAACGCCATGTCTAGTTTTGACATTCCTACGAAACTCGTCCGGCTGTGCAGAATGCCGATGGAGAACTCTCGCTGCTCCATCAAGGTCGATAACGAACTCACCGAGGCCTTCAATATCACAAATGGTTTTAGACAAGATGACCCGCTGTCATGTGATCTCTTCAACATCGTCGTGGAGAAGATCGTGCGAAACTCACACGCGAACAATAGGGCCACAATCTTCCAGAAGTCCGTGCAATTGTTAGCATACGCCGATGACATTGACGTGATTGACAGAACTCAGCGAGCCGTCAATGAGGCGTTTGCTGGCATTGAAGCGGCTAAAATGGGTCTGGCGGTGAATGAGATCAAAACAAAGTACATGCTGTCATAAAAAAAAAAAAAAAAAAGACATACAACATCGACGTCTTGGACAGAGCGTCAATATTGGCAGCTATAACTTTGAGGTAGTCAAGGACTTCACTTACGGCTCCGGAGTAAACCGTACTAATAACATCATTGCCGAGATCAGGCGTAGGATACCTTTTGCCTGTTTCTTTGGACTCAGGGGGCAATGGCGTAATAGCGTCTTCTCTCGAAGAACCAAGTTGACTCTATCTAATACACTTATCATCCCAGTCCTTGCATGGACAATCTCGAAAGCGGATGAAGAAGTCCTTGGTCTCTTTGAGGGAAAATTTCTGCGTACAATATTTGGTCCTGTTTGTGTTGAAGGGCTTTGGAGGAGAAGATTCAACCACGAACTGTACGGGCTGTACAGCGAAATGAGCCTAGTTAGTTCATCCAACGCCTACGGTGGCTAGGTCATGTGGAGCGGATGGACACCATAGCTCCGGCCCAGAAATCTTCCAGTCCGATCATGTGGGGCAACGCAACAGAGGACGCCCTCGTTTAAGGTTGCGCATCCAAGTGGAGAGGGACTTCAGCCCACTTGGTGTGCGAAACTGGAGACAGCTAGCCAGAGATCGCTCTAGTTGGAAAGACTGGTTGGTTTAGGCCCAGGTCCACCCACCGTCCGCCCAGTTGGTGCGAAACGTAATGCTCACCGAAGCAAGTGCAAATCAGTGAGAACCAGGTCTGGTAAATATATCGGGTGCGATGACACTTCCCAACCGCAGCTTTGTAACAAATCTTTAACCAGTTGAGCAACTGGAGGACGTGCATTGTAATTTTCTGGATCGTAAAATCTCTTGACAGATTTCAAGCTCATATTGAATTCAGTCAGATATTCAATCCCCATTCACTTCTATAAGATAGTGGCCTCTTTAACGGGAGCTGTAGAGGGTAGGTGTATCGATATCTGCACTGTGATTCCGGGGAGGGGACAGGAACAGGAACAGGGGTAAATCTACATCTTATTACATGTGTTGTTAGCGTACTGAGTCATCGCACAACATTGTGCACACAAGACTGACTAGAATTTTTGGCACACCTTAATTAGATGTTTTCTCATCTCATTACTGATCCTAACAGTCAATCAAGCAATACATACTCTCACGCCCGACAGTGTCACAGTGCGTGTGAGAGAGAGTAAGAACCCATTAAAAGGTCGAGGCCCCAAACAGTATTCAATGCATCGCAACACCTCAGAAACTACATGACAGAAGAAGCATCTATCGATTGGCGCTAGTGGCCATACAAAAAACAGAAGGAGACCTAGAAAAAGGAGCACACCGCACAGCAATCAAAGAAATAAAGGTGGTACTCATTTTTTTGCGGTTGCCAGTCATCCTGCTAAGTTTTTGCAAGGCAACTAGCTTAACTCTTCTTTAATCTGTGAGGACTAGCCGCATCCGCACCTTCACGGTGATATCTGGATGAAAGTATTCCAGAACAGTTGCTGTGCTGGTGATAAAACGATTGTGGCGCCATTTTGTTGCCTTAGGACACGCAACAACTTAATTTTCCCATTATCTGTGGCGAAGCAGTCTTTCCCCTCTGCCTAAACAATCCACACTAATTTGTTCAACAATCGCAATCGGTGACTGGTTTATCACTTCCGGAAGGTCGGACTCAGTGAAAACTTTCCGCGAGATGTCAGCCAAACACCTCCTTTTCAAAAGGTCCACCTTGAGCTAAATTTCCGAGTCAATTTGAAGCGAAAAAAAACCTCTATCGATTGTTACAACGTCTGACCTTCAGCCGCAATGACGCCCTCAATTACATACAGCAACGTCCCTTATCCATCAGTCAGTGTCAACAGAAAAAAAATGCGATGACAAGCTTCGCAACGTTGACCACCAACGCGAACTTTTGACGAAGTACAATATTTTATCGTGCATTGACACCTACGATTAACGCCCGTTCAATCGTAAACAAACGAACGCCGCCCATCGGCGGAGTCAATTTTCGCGCACCCATTACGTGGCGGATATTTTTGACTTTCAATTTAAGGCAGATTTAAGGCGACTTCACTGGCTTATCAAGCCGTTCGTTCGGTTAATCTCGTTCTCGAGAACTCACGAAATTGCTTACTTTACCGCGTACGTCCGATTGACGTGCTGTTGACGTGCATTTGTGGATTTGCTGCGTGCATCCCCCTGGACTGGAGCTGAACGATTTCCGATCATTGAAACACACATCTCAGAGCCGCCGCTGCTCCATTTGATTTGACCTGATTAACTCATTTTGAAACGTCAAACTATATTTGCTCTCGGGCAGCGCGCGATAAGCGATGACACACAATCAGTACAAAGGAGATAATTAGGTTGGCATTAAATGGTTCGTTAGTGACTGTTGCCTGATAAGGCATGTTGACGTGTGTGTGGGGGGGGCATGAATTTTGTTTTCGTTCAAATGGCTTAAGGGCTGGCTCTGATGAACGTCACGGGAGATGTTTCTTTGCCGCTGAAGCCAGCCGTCTGCAGATCTTTCCACTTAGTCTGGGTGTTCCTTTCTGTTCCCAGTTCTTGTTGCACATTCTTTAAAGCATCTCCTCACATCTGATTGAACGGGCGTCGGAATGGAATAGCGCTTTGAATATTAATTCGCAGAACCAGTGCAACTGGTTTTGAATAATCCCGAGAGCGCAGGCATCGTTTATCTTCAATTGATGATGATCACCTGTGGAATGGAATTCAGTAGAAGTTCTCAGTGAGTTGGTATTTTTATTGTCCATTTCATTCTCTGCTAGTTTAGCTGACTGTGTAAATGACGACTTAGGCTAAAGTGAGCGACTGAGAGCGGGTCTCAGTGAAAGGTGACTTTGCACTTGATCAATTAATTGCTTATCCTCAGACGTAGACTTCTACTGCCCACGACTGAAAAGTCACGAGGCTATAGAGGAAGTGACGAGTCTGAGCGAACAGTGGCCATGTTGAGTTGGTTCAGCGAATAGTTCTGAAAGTAGTGTTCAAACTAAACCAAGGTTGATAGCCCATTCCATGTTCTTTCATCAAACGACATTCTTCGCTCAAGGGCGACGTGGTCGCAGTCAAACGATATTATTCCTTTTCTTGCGGTGCTTCATAGCTCCTCCTCACCCGATGTTCATTGTTTGACGGTGGTCGTATTGCTATAAATTCCTTTTTCATCGGGCGTAGGTGACTGTCTACATTGAGCAGATCTCTTGTACCACTTGTACAACCCATGCCGTGAAGGCAACGACACCACGACCAGAATAGATCGATTGTATCGAAGATTTAAGGATAATTCGAAAGGTCTACTGCTTCCCTCTTGAAAGCTAGTAAGTCCTTTGTAGTGGGGTTTTTAAGTTCCACTGAAGTGAGTATGAAAGATTAGTACTGGGCATTCACACAGTATGTGCTCAGAAGTTTCATCCTCTTCTAGGCAGAGCTCGTGGCCTACTCTGGCCTAAGTGTTACTGCCCTTAGCAGTCAGCTACTATAACCTAACCTAACCTAACGTAGGCATAGACGCGGCATGCCGCCGCCGTGGCATGCTAGAAAGCTCGTTAGCCTTCTATCTTCCTTATTGAGAAGGAGTATTTCCTTGTACGGATAAGGCATGACTAAACTTAAAGATTGGCTAAGACCATGAACACATGTCCACATGTCAGATTGTTAACTGCTGTTCAGTTGACATAGCAGAACCCTTCAGGACAGATGAACGAAGATTCTGACCCAGCCCTTGCCATGCACTCCCTCTGTGTCCGGGGAGCCAGCCAAGGTTCAGTTAGTTGTGCCTGGCAAGGAATTGTTGCACTTAATCGGTGTCAATCGACTGCTCTGATCAAACAAATGAAACATTTTATGGTGTCACCTATGTACGTGCTTGAGCTCGTAATTCTGACCTCGTCAAAGTTAATCAAGCTCCTAAGCAACTTCATTTTCAAATAGTGAGGACAGCGCCACTAGTGTAAAAATGTGTGGACTGCGTTTTACTGCTCCCACTTGTCGCTGCGATTTCTACAGTTCTTGAACAGTGCATTGTCGAGGAGAGTTCTAAGAGCCATGCTGTTCAGCTACAGCCCACCGTGATTGTAGTATGCCGGCACTATGTGCACTATGTCGCCGTGGATGTCCTCTGTTACGACTCGGAATGGAAGACTCTTCAGACCGGAGCTGAGGTGTCCATTCATAGCCATCTTAGGCATTGGATCCGAAGACGCTTAACTAGGTTCATGCCGCTGTGCGACTGGGATGATCAGAGTTTTATACGAAGTCGACTTGGTGTTTCGAGAAATGGCTCTGTGACTCAATTGCCTTTTGAGCCCAAAGAAGCAGTGATTATCAAGAGTAATTACGCTTGATGTAGATGCTAGTATTATTGTCCTGTTTTCCCGCAAGGCCCATTTTAGCTCATACAAGTAGAGAAGGTAATAACATGCCCAGCTCCTGGCGGAGGAGATGTGCAACTCAGAGTTCTCGAAACATTCTGAACTATAGGAGACCATGACCATGTGTTCGAGAATAACCATGGGTGAAACACAGCGCACAAAGTATAGCCAATTGAGGCATGTATTAAAATGATTCTCCATATCCTTCCGACCACAGCAGAATCAGAAGCACCTAAGCAAACGTGGTATGAGAAGACACATGTCTGCAGATTCTGTGAAGAATCAAATGAAATTTCAGAAAACGGATGTTGTGAGGCACTAGCCAAGAAAAGACGGTGTAAACCGTATAGCCTGTACATTAAGCTATTTTTCACTCGCTCGCCACTAGACGCAATTAAGCCGCTTCTGCTCTACGGCTGGGAAAGCTCCATTACTTTTTTTTTAAGTTCATGCCATGTCAACATGTATGACTTGGACGATTTTCTCGAGAACGTTTTTTAGACGTCCCTTGACAGCCCGTGTTCTTGTCTAGATCTTTTATGGACATTATAGGTTTCGATGCCTCGGTACTTAAAACGGTCTCTCAGTCTACTTGAACTCAGCAATCACTCATTAAGGACTCTCATTGGGGTCATAACCGGGCACTGTGCAATTGGCACTCATGCTCGCCAGATGGGTGCGCCATATAATGATTTCTCCAGAAGATGCATGCATGAGGAGGAGAAAGAAAACACTCTGCTAGCGCTCTGGCTAGTCGTAGGTTCCTACACCTACATCAATAACCTTAATGAGCTAAACAGCGCCATCATAGGCCAGCTAAATCGCTTCACTACAAGCACCAACTGGTTCCGATGTTAGGAGAAGTCTATCTGCGTGGTACCACAATAGGCCTATTCTGGCCTAAATATGATTGCCCTTAGCAGTCAGCCACTTGAACCTAAACTAACCATAGGTTTCGTTGAGCGCTTCAAAGACCTTGATGTGGCAACGATCAATTGTCATCCTGCTGCTCAATCTGTCCAGTTTATCTGGAATGTTGAAACCAGACACATCTCGTCTCTGCGCCTGCTGAAACTGCAAAGCCGCCAGGTGTGGTACAACGTCATCCCTAACAATAGCAGAGGTACCACCTTCCATGCCGATCGCTACAGCTTACCATCTTCTTAAGATCCACACAATTAAAACCACTAATGACAAATGGCTAGAGAAACAACCTGCCTTAAAACAAAAGAAATCTGGCCATCACTTAACCTAAAACAGTCACTCAGTCTACTTAGACTCAGCAAGCCCTTATTAAGGACCCTCATGGAAGTCATAACCGGGCACTGTGCTCCATATAATGATTTTTGCAGAAGCTGCATGGATGAAGAGGAGGGAGAAAATACTCATCACCCTCTCTACTCCTGTAGTGCTCTTGTTAGTCGTAGGCTCCTGCACCTAGGAGCCTACTACTTCAGCGGCCGTAACGACCTAAATAGTGCCAACATTGGCCAACTAATTCACTTCATTAGCAGCACCAACTGGTTCCAATGTTAGGAGAAGTCAAATAGGTTTAACTTGGCCTAACTGACTGTTCTTTAGCAGTCAGCCACTACAACCTTACCTAAGCTAACCTCTCCAAACATCGGGCAGGTTCCGAGTTGGTGAAGCACTGTTTCTTCCTCGTTCCTGGAGCTTCTGAAGAAGACGATGCCCAGTGATTGCACATACTGCTTTACTTGTATCCATCCAATCAATTTGTAGGACAGTTTAATTTTGTATGGTTCTAAGGTACGCCTTATCGCCTTCGATGAACTACAGGGGCTCAATTTCAACCAGCTACGGTTTGCTTTGCAGGTGGCATTTTGGGGTCTGAGGTGTCGTCTGACCTCAGAAGAGACATCTGAAATACTAATTCGTCGACCCTTTTGTAGCCCGGGATACCAATTTGCCCAGGAACCCAGCAGAGAGTAAGTTTGCTCTGTCCGGTGTCTTCCTTAGAGACAGTCTAGAGAGTTTTACTATCTTGGTGTTTCCAGAACCGGCTGACTTTCTATGTGTATAACAATAGATTTTCCGGCTATCGGCATTGATAGTTGGAGGGCTGCCTCTTGATTAGCTACTAATTCTGCAGTGATTCGGGATTCGCATTACTGTCGAGAATCAGGTGAGCTGGCGTATGTACCTGCCCCTGTGCTCTCTTACGTCTCTGAGTCATCAGTGTAGATTCCCGTGACACTCGCTTTTTGTGGGGGTTACGGCTTTGTGCTCAATTTGGAAGTCTGCCTCTTTCTTCGTTGCATATTCTGATAGTTTTGTGGAGCAGCTCCATGTGCCCTTTTATCTGGGCAATTCTCCCATTGCTTACATCCCCTCAGTCTCATTGCTGCATGTGTGGCAGTAAGTTTTCCGTAAATGCCCAAGGGATTGACGTCGAGGGCCGCCGTGGGTTTTGATTTGAGTGCACCTGTGATTCAGTTGTATGCCGATCTTTGTTGATACTGGTTGAGATTGTGTTTTGCTTATAGTGCTTTCCACCACTCTAGTACTCAGTAAGCCAGTACTGGTCTTACAATTGCTGTGTAGAGCGAGTGTGTTTCATTCTAGGGCGGATTCTCCATTTGAGACCGACAATTTTGTGCGATTCATGCTTTCCTGATGCGTTTCTGAGTATTATGCCTCCAGCTTAGCTTGCTGTCAACAATCACACCCAAGTATTTCGATCGACCAATGAGAGGTAATTACTTTCCTTTTAACTCTGGTTGGTTGAAGTAGAAACAAGATTTGTTGTACGTAACTATTGTTTGATTGTGGATAATTGCTTACGATTCATTCGGTTATTACTGATGAATGTAACGTTGAACGCACAAAAGTTGTCTGTGAAGGGGCGATCCCTGTAAATTCACAGTTGACATACAGTCTCTTAGTGACGCCCTCTGGATAGCATTAACTGCATCCGCTTATTGGTGAACCAATGTATGTACGCAGCGGGCCCTTGCCCAGTTCCCGGTCCCGGTGCTCCAGATACAGGGTTTTTGCGTGGGCCCTCTTACACTTATTCAGAGACGGCAGCAAGCCTCGGATACGGATGACCCTCCTGCTGACGACCATGGACAAAGATTTGGCCGTGGAATGTGAGGCCCCTTAATAGATAACCTGCAGCCATTGAACTTGCGGAGACCCTAGAAGCCTATAATTCGGATATCAACGCCATTCAGCAGGTGCGATAAGATGGGCGGGGCAAGAAGAGGATGAACAAATGCGACACATATCACAGCGATTTGCTGTTCGATGCAGACTTATGCTGGAAGTCTTAAGCCTAAGATATAACCAAGCACATCACTACACTTCGCGTCAAGCCTACATTCGGCAACACCAGTCTGACCTGCGGCTAAGGACTATATCAGCTGGAGATGCTGGCCGGCTAAAACTCAAGTTCAGCCCGGACTGTAGCGCCATAAGAAGAAGAAGAAACGAGTTACGAGCGGAAAGTGGGTTTTCATTCAAGCAAATCTTGGGAATCTTATTTACAGTTTGTGTACATGGCTCCCATGTCCTACTTCCTGCTTTCTTGCTCTGCAACCAGTTCTTACTCCTTGCCTCATTGCAATTGACTGACATCTCACGGCTTTATCAACAAAAATAGAATTGCTTCCACTTTCTGATAGTCGATGCAGAAAATCACACCCAGCACCATCGCACAACCAAGCAACAGCCTTTTCTCAAACAAGTCCACTAACTCAACTCCAACACCTTATCAAGTGACTGCCTTAATTAAGCAGCACCAGGATGTGCTTACAGGCCGGACTTAATAACTCCCAATCAACCCGCAGCAGGTCACAAGTCACTCGCCTCACACATCAACCAGCTTGACCAAATTCGATAGCCATCGCAAATCACTTGCACACTTGTCACCAGCCGACGCGTCCCAGCACCGCTTCCAAGCGAAAAGGACACTCCCCCCAGCCATCGGCGGGCAAGACCAAAATCTGCTTAAGGGGCTATAATTGAATTCAATAGAGCTGACAAGTCCCCAGTGCCATTGATTGAACTGCTCCATGCCCCATCGACCTGAAGCACTTCTCACGTGGCATGTCCTTTCTAAACATCGACACCGACACACACCCACACACACAGAGACAGCGTCGTCCAATTGAAGCAGTCATTATATTTTTGTGCCCGCAAATGATTTGTATCTACGAACGCGAATCATAAATTTTAACCTCGAAGTGGTCTAGCGATACAGAAATGAGTTCAAATTTTAATCACTTTGGTCATTTTGACGACCGCAGTTAATGACATCGACTGCTTATCGCATCCCTATCTACAAAATATTAAAAAAAAGAAAAAACACCGCGTGTGTGTGAACGCGCCTGAGTGTGCACATATTGCATACGTGATTGAGATTAAACACTCTCGTGTGTATGCATTTATTCGCCTTTTTTTCCTGTCACAACTGTTTAAGTTCACACGCTCATTCGAAGGAATGAATGCGCGTTCGTTTGGTGGCCTGTCCCTTGTGCGAGATTGCAATCTCGTGGAAGGCACACCACCTGAGCTCGAGCACTCCACTCCAGAGTGAAGGGGGTTGGGACAGCGGGTCGTGATTTGAATTTGTGAAGACATGTCTGCGTGGTCTTTTGGCCCGTTGAGATGACATTCCCGAATGTCGTTATCATTTTAAAGCTAAACACGAGCACGGCTTGCAGTCTAAACATCCTGTGCGGTTAGATTTGTGATCGTGCTTTTTATGAGGCTGCAGGCAATCGTTCTCTAAACAATCCGAACCGAGTTGTTGCGCTCATCCTTTGGCGGACCAAACACACCTCGTGAAGTTTCAGGGTACATGAGACGTCGCCTTGGTTTTCTGTTGAAAAGGCTGGCTGTCCCCATGATCCCATCGCCCTGTGATGACCCTTATGGCTTCGCTGTCGCTGCAGATCTTCCATGAGGGCAGTGGTGTTGCTGCTCCTGAGAAGCTAGCTGAGTGATCTGTGAGGCGGTGAGAGTTGGAGATATTGAAGTCCGACGAGAAGAAAGCTTCACCAACACTCCGTTTTAGGTTTTATCACCTCTGTGCACATCAGAAGTTGGTATTCTGAGGCGAGCTATTGGGCTTTCCAGTCCTCACTGTGTGGAAATCTGCATTGTCTCGAGTGCGTGGCTTCGAACACTCAAACACACGGAGTTCAAGTCATGCGAATGAATAAGCGAACTCTGCTTTTCTATACCGGTAAACTGAGTCCAGAAGAGTGCCTGTATGAACAGTTAATAAGCAGTCCTGGAAAGAATTGAGCTAGATGACTGCAAAACGTTGTTCTTCTAAACAACTCGCCATTCAGAAGGAGGACATCATCGAAGGAGTCAATCTCGAAGACACAGGGTTGCTTTTGAATGAGATGGACAACTTACGAAAGAGCACTTTGCTACTCAATCCCGAACGGCCACTGAGGATGGCGGACGCATAGTCTTAAGTGCAGCGGAGAATAGGCCAACAGTGGAGGAAGACATTTGGCAGAAATTAGTCAAATACAGCCTGAAATAAAGAAGATATGCCTTCGAAGTGTCTCCACATGTCGTTGGGATCAAGGAACTGAGGACAAAAGTCGCTACTCGAAGTACAAAACCATTAAAAATCAGGCATGTCTATGGACACCGATTGTTCTCCAGCTTAGAATGTGTTCGAACGCGAGCCTCCCTCCCTTTGATGAATGGAAGACAAAATCTCTGGAATAAAGACAAAGTCCTTCCGGACACAAGATAGATTGGTCTTTTTGACTGCAAGCTACATGCAAACGCTTGGTATCAAAGCTTAACCCTTCCAAGTGAAGCAGGTGCCGAAGCGCAGTTAAATGATCATTTGTCGATTTTATGACTTCTACGTTTGAACGCGACAGTACATTTGAAATTGAGTTTAAGTAGACCAACTCTACTTTCTGAAAGCATTCTGAGTTGACTGCCTGCCTGCCGGTCCAGTCACCCCATGTCGTCGGGATCAAATTGGCGGCTCTGGGTACCACAATGGACCAACAAAGCTCTAAGAGTACTGCCAATTTTGCTGGCAGTCCAATAATCCAACAATACCCAATCAGCGAATTAACTTCTGGCACTTAGCAACTGACAAGCCGTTTCTTCTTCGTTGTGTGACGGCTTAAGGTAGGAATGACCACCACTTAGACCATCTAGGCCAGTTACTCCTTTGGCCGTTATGTACTTCCTTCTGACACTTTCGTAGCCATTTGGTGGGTTTGAGTACAATATCTCGAATATGTTTACTTCCAGTTTCTGCAAGTGCAGTAACATCCACGGAAAAGCTGTGGGGTTGGAGCTTCATTTTTGGCTTATAAGTTTGTTGCTCAGACAAAGGACACAGTCTGCTCTCGTGAACCTTTCTGTTATATTGAGTTTTCAAATTAGTTCCTTGTCCAGGATCAAGCCCAGATGTTTCTCTTCTTTAGACTGAGTGTAGTACCTTCAATAGTTCGCGGTATGAATGGATCCCTTATTGGTGAAAAGAACCAAGCAAGATCTTGCCCATCTAAAGACGGATCTTAATGCGTTTTCTATTAGCTCACCGATAGTCGGAAGGTTAGCACATATTGATTACAACACCTACTTAATGCCACAGCCTTAATGATTGAAACACCCAGAGATGGGCTACTGAATCTTCTGCTGAGCAGACTGAATATTTTTGTAATAAGTGGTTGCTCATCTTTGGTTCCGACAAATGCACTTTTAATTGCCTTAGTTTCTACCTTATTGAAAGTCCCTTCAATGTCAAAAAAGGCAGCGAGTGCACATTCTTTCACACTTACCACACTGTGTAGTGCAGTACTAACGCCTTTGCCCTTCATATAAGCGTGCTGTGAATTTGAAATGCTGCTCTTCGTGAATATTCCGCGAATATGAAAAAATATATAATGAGCTTTTTGAACGTTGTTAAGACGAACGATGTAACGCGTCTATAGTCTTTGCTGTGCAGTTGGTCGCCTTTCGTGCGTTGGAGATGAAGACGGACGGTATGTGACCATATCCAAGGCTGCCTAGGAAAAGATGTCTTGGGGTAGGATAAACCTTGGTTTGTTTATAGCAGGACTTGTTCTATGGAAGGGTAGTAAAGTCTCATATTCTTCTTCATCCCCATACCTCCTGCAGAGGTCATAATGCTGTGTTCCACGTCTTCTGGCCTGGTTGAGACAATAACCAGGCAACACGCATATTGTCTTTATGTACTATCTCACTGATGACCTTTTTATCTTACTCCAGGAGGGAGTCCTTTTTTTGCTTGGTGCAGGCCACATTGTTGTCGATGTCCGTCTAATCGCAATTTTATGTTTTTTTGGGAGGTCGCGTGCCTAGTTCTTCGGCTCTGAGACCCAGCATTGGGTAAGATTGCACGCTCCATTTATGGGCTTATTGACTGCCTTTTGAACAGCGGTTGATTCGCTTGGAATATAGTTGATAGTCGGATTGGTATAGAGATTCCTAGGAAGTAAGAGTATTTATCTGATCACGTGCCGATGTCCATATTCGTCATATACTTCTCTCGTGGGATCTTTGGTTAGCTGACACCGATTTCTCACACCAGGAGACCTCAATTTCCCTGGAGGGAGTCAAAATTGTCGGTGACCAAGCATCTAGACTCATGTCGTTGTTAATTTTGTGATGGAGTTTTTTCCAGATGGGATCCAAGACCCTACGAAACTTCTTCAACTGCTTTGGAAATTATCCAGGCTTCCCCTGTGTGAAGCAGAAATGGCAGGGTCTTTGTGTTAGAAATAGACTACTTGGCGCTTCGGGACAGGGAGCTATTCTTCACTTGTTCCTTGAGCCTGAAGAAACAGCGACAACCCAAGTCTGCAGCTGACAATTATTTTTATTCATTGCCTGAGTCTTGCTCAAAATGTGTAAAAGCAATTTCGGCACTGATGTTTCTTTGTCGTTCGAAGCCAAGGTAGACGAAGTCATTCGTCATCTGTTTCCAATGACTCCTTCCATGCACAGTTTCCTGACTGAGTTTCCCGCCTGTGTCAAGTTGCCGACATATGCTACTATCACCCCATGAGCACCGCTCCATATTGATGCTCTAAGCCCAACACTGTTCACACGCATTCCTGACAATAGCCCATTTTTCAACTTCATCCAATTGAATCTCGAAACAATACACTCAAAATAGACGTCATTTGTATCCGAATGCCCCACAACCACGTGTCTTCGATCACCGTCTTCACCCTGACCCTGTTGATGTTCTGCTCAGTCATCCTACATCATCTCCGTCTACTGACACACGCATCTTCAAATTCATAGCAATGTCATCGCTTTTGACGTCTCTTAAAATTTTACTACCAATGATGTCCAACGTGACTCCACCAGAGACTCGTTCAGAACTTGCAGCAATAAAAGAGAAAGAACCCCCCGCCGCAGATGGAGGACACACACCATCGCAGATTTTATGGCGTAATCAGTTCGCGGTAGACCTAAAGGGTTTTGCGTATCCCCCGTTGGCTTTAGGTGGGGTTGTCTTATTGATTAAATGGAACTATAAAATGTTGACATTTGGTAGGTTGTGGTCGGGAGAAACCGCTTTCAAGCTGATTGACGGTGGCGCTGCAATTAATGAGATTCAATATCCACATTTGCCTACGTCAGAAATTCGTGACGGACTATGGGTTGTGTGTGGACCGAAGCAGAAAGAGTGGAACAGTCCGAGAATACAAACTCTGTCGTTACTTTTTAACTTCCTTCTTGTAGAATATTTTTAGAAGTCTCTTGGATGGTCCCCAAGTACACAGTTGTCTGACTGTACACTAGGTCTGAGGCTTAACAGTTCAGCTGGGTCACATGTTCGAGTTTGTTTATGAACAGAACACATATGCTCCGCCTTTTTCTCTTATTTGCTGATGTTACAACCGGGATGGACCTGAGACTTAAAGAACAAGCTTGTTTAGCCAGCTGCCACCAACACATCACACCAATTCGACTGCCGAGCTGGAGACTTTCGAAGTGGTGCAGAGTTCTCCATGTGCACTACATGTCCTTCTTTATTCAACTGATGGCTATGTTGGTTGAGTACCTGACCTTGGGTCGAAACCCTAAGGAAATATGCTTTTATCTTGTTCTCAAATCTGGTCCTGTCATCATTTGCCGTTGTGATCGAGTATAAAGCACTATCTCAGAAGTTGTCGACCAGTGGTAGAAGTCTACCTACGGGTAGCACAGTCGACCAACCATGGTCTAGGTGTGCGGACAATTTAGTCGATTTTCTTTGCTAATGGTTTCCAAATTTCATCATCATCATGGACAATCAATGACTTTCCCATAGGCCCTTGAAACTGCCGGCATCATATGGAAACTTGGCTGTCCGATGTCCGATGTTGTCTATAAGATCGTATAAGACATCTTTCGTGTCGTACTCATTGTTGCCGGGTCGTGGGAAAAGTTAATGGTTTAGATTTTAGCCTTTCTTTGGGTTGATCTGATGCACTCGTGTAGCTAAAGCCTTAAGGCCACAAGTATATCTGAGCACTGCTTTCACTGCCGACTGCTCCTTTAAACAGGCTAAACTAAGGCACGAAGTCATAAGGGTAGAGCTCAATCTTACCAGATCGATGCAAAGCCAACAGGAGATGGTGAAATCGATTCCCCATTGGCATCAGTACAAGCGCTTCTGTCGAAACGTTGTACACAATCACTGTAAATGTCAATAAGGACCGTTCACCTTGTAATAAAGTAACAATATGGTTGGCGCTTCCCGTAACTGGCCAGGGCCTAGCTTCTCAGCAATCACTAGTGTTGTGCGTGCTTTTGTTCTCTCACGAGTGGAAGGGACCTGCAATTTTATGCCGACTCCGAACGGCAAAGTTTGAGAAACTGACTCGAAAGATGTGAGGCCGTGGAAATTATTTCTGTGGCACAGAGTAGGAATCGAAGCTACGACGTCGAGGTTCGGAAGAAGTGGGGCCATCACATTTACTTTTGTTGCAGAGGCTAGGGATCGAACCTACGACGTCGAAGCACTTACCAAGACCGGGTCGAACGGATCAATTTGTACTAGGTCGTACAATTACGAGCGATCCGTACGTCGGTGGTGTGAAAGTGCAACGTATTGCAGGTGGTGCCAATGGTACGACCGTAGTACACATTTTCATGCAGATTGATGCTCTTCAAAAGTGATCATACACGGATGAATGACAATGATATGTGTTCTCGATAGAGTTTATTATCACTTGATTGTCCTTAGTAACCAACTCATGACTAAAAGAAGAACAAGCTGGCACGATCCTTAGCCAGCTGCCTCCAAGTTGGTTGAGGTCCGTGGTCGTCCTCTATTGGTTCGACTGGATAGGAGTCGACGATTCCTCGGGCTACAGCAGTGTTGTCCATGCGTTCTACATGGCCTAGCCATCTTAGGCGTTCAATCCGTAGACGCTTGGCTAGACTCATGCCGCTGTACAGCCCGTACTGTTCGTGGTTAAATCTTCTTCTCCAGACGCCACCAACGCAACAGATTGAACATAGACCCTTTCTCTGGAAAAGACTAACTGCGTCTTCATCGGCGTTTAAGATAGTCCACGCCATAGAATAGGACAGGGATGATCAGGATCTATAATGTTAGCTCGAGGTCCTTCCAGAGTGGGCTATACTACTCAAGTGCCTCTTGAGCAGAAACAGCGGTTGGTAAGAGTTATTCTGCGTTTAATCTCGGTACTGATGGTGTTCCTACTACAAACGCCGATATAACCTCGTTGAAAGATGAGGATTTACTTCATATGCAGTAGATCTACTTAATTTATTAATATTCATGCATGTGCTGCCTGGAACAAGTTGTCCACTTCGATTGGCTTAATTTCATTTAATATGAATTATAAACGTCCTCACAGGAATCTGCCTCATTCTGCAACATATCTTCTATGGTCGAGGCGCTATAAACCCACTTGTGTCGTAGACCGCATAGCCTCCGCCCTGCAAATAAACACAAAATCGCTAACATTGACGTATCGGTTGTAACGACCGACCAGGTTATCGAGCACACGATTGTACTGGTAAATAAATATTTTGTTTTTATCCTTTTTTGAATGTCCACCTTAGTTTTTATAAATCTTCTCGCAATTTGCTTCACTTTCTAGCCTCTGTACAATAACCCCTGCCCTCGTTGGTCAAAAAACCAGTCACGTCACTGACGAGCTCCAGATGCTTGAGCGTTACACGACTTAGCCTGTGTACCCTTGGCTTTCTCCTCCCTTTGATGTTAGAAAGAACTTACAAATTGTATCACCTCTCGCTTGAAAAGATAAAATCCATAATTAGAGAACCGTATCCGATTTGTGAATATATTTTGATTCGTTGCATCTTAAAACTTTTTTAATATTTCCGAGACGAGAGCCGATGAACTTAAAATGAGAAAACTTTTCGCTCTGTCGCGTCAGTTGTCAGAGAGCTAGTCAATCGAACGATTTCCATTGAATTTCGGGAAACAAAGAAGATTCCCATCGATTGATATCAATTCTCTTGTCAGCTACAAGTATCTGAACATTTCAAGGATATTTCTGTTTTCCATTCTGCATTGTATGGAAATTTCACAAGAGGAGACTTCTTAGTGAATTCTTAGACGATTGGGTCCAAATGGGAATTACAACCTCGTATGGTCTACTAGTTATTTATAGCGGCAGTCAGATCCATACTGCTGTATGGTGTCGCGATTTGGTAGACCGCACTCGAAAAGAACACCAATCTCAAACCACTCCAGTGAGTGCAGAGGAAGGCCCTTTCTCCGTTTGAACATACTTCTCAACTTCCCATCGATACACCAAGCCGGCAGACAGCAAACAGCTAATACGGTGATCAGGTTGAGATCGTTGCGTCTCTGGAAAGAACTTCGATCTGTACATCCTTAGAAGGTGTAACTCTATACCAGAGAAAAGGTATTTTGTAGATACCCGACATCCATCCTCTTAATTTCGTTTCACTGCGCTTTTTAATAATATTTCACAGACAGTCACAGTCACATACAACAAATTTGGGTCAGTCCCAAACCTTGTAACAAGGTGCATGAAAATAAAGTAGTATGCTTGAGTTCTGGTCCATAGTTGCAGTTTTTGTGGTAGAATCAGGGTTTTTCCAGCCTGAAAAGAAGCTCTCGTGTCTCCGCTCTGTATCTATAGACACGGATCTCATTTCTCAATTAGCGTCCTATATAGGTCTTACTGGGAGTTACACCACATAGATCTAAGAAATTGCAAGCATCTGAACATACGTTGTTGTCTTTCCGATAACCGAACCAGGCCGAAACAATCGCTATCAAGGAAGCAGCAACCAGGTTAAAATGGGTCATCTTCAACTCCAAAACTTCCGGTAATTGATGACCATCTCTTAACGAGATGGCCAAGTATTTTAAGTGGGTATGTGCGTCGATCTCAAACTCAACGTCGTAGGTTCGATCTCTGGTCTGTACGACAAAAATAATTTTTACGGTCCCACCTATTTCGAGTCACTGACAAGAAAATATTATTTCCTGTCTAGAGAAAGCTTCTCAAACTTGGCCGTTCGGAGTCGTCATAAAACTGTAGGTCCCTTCCACAACAGCACGCACAACACGAGTGGTTGCTGAGAAGTTAGGCCCTGGCCCACTACGGGCTGTAGGTGGTCTACGTGCACTGCGACATAGCAGAAGACATTACGCTAGAAAGGGCACAAGCTGTGTGCTCTTTCCAGGTGGCTACGCGCCATCCTGCATATAGCCACTGAAAAGGATCTACTGGAGCTGGACACTCACGTAGATTGTCAAATGACACAGGCCTACTAGGACAGATGTAGAAGTTGACGTATCAGAATGAGCAGGCCTAATCTTAGAACCGTGATGGGCGTTATAACAGGGCACTGTGCCAATGGTACTCACACCTCTAGGATAGACCTTCCTTGCAATGACTGATGCACGAGCTGCAGAGACAAGGACTATGAAGAAGCCATTATACACTGGTTGTGCAACCCGTAGGTATAACGTTTTGAAGGCATATTTTTTCAACCTGGCGTGCAAAAAAGGTTTGCGGAATAGGTTGCGCAATGGGTCTATGCAGGCCGAAGTGTGCCTTCTGTTTTTCTCGTACAGCAGTCAACCTCAGCACTTCAAACTTATCTTGAAACTGTCTTTAACGAGCGCAATAGTCCGATATAGGGCCTTAGGCAGGATAGCCCTTCACCTGGCACTGTCTTTGGCCAGGCGTTTCCAATTTTGTACACCAATGTAGTTTTGGTCCTTTTCTGGCTGACCACGTGCATGAAAGCTGAATCAAGGCGTCAGGTCCCTTTCCTGGAAAATCTGTCAATGACATTGGAGCTAAATGTACCAAGTGCTGATCACAAGATCATGAATGTCAGGAAACACCGTGACATGCAACAGTTCAAGCGGGCACTTGTAATTGCTCTTGATACGCATCAGAATCTGCTTTCGATTGGCATCGACGAACGAATTCTTCGCGGATCAAAAGCTGGCTTGGACCATAAATGGCTTGCGTGAGAAATCTTCATCATCACTTGCACGACCTGACGATGGAACGTCAAAAACAATTCGTAGCGGTCTACATCTTGTCATCTGTGCATCATACGGCCTTGAAACCCACCAATAAGTAGGCGAGTGCTGCTTTTCCAGGATCTGACGTTCGTCTTTAAACTGGTTCCCCTTGTGACAAACTTAACCCGTTCACACGTCACCGCGTCAACAAAGAGCGGCTAATTCGTTGGCCTTCTTTTCGCTTGCTCAATCTCCTTACTACGCCATTCAGTAATACCGAGATTCCATAGTTTCATCCATTTCATCATCATTCCCCCACCAGGGCTCCGCAAATCGCGCGATATCTATGCAAATATGCTGATCATTAAGGCGCTAATAGAATCGCGCTATTTGCGTTTCTTTAACGGTCACAGACACACCCGACCAACATTTTATGCGATCAACAGTTCGTCTCGCGATAAGTTGATTTCCTGGTGGCACAAGTTATACGGCTTTTCTTTTTTGTGTCAAGATTCAAAACTATAAGCCGGTTAATGTCGTGCCCGTCGTGGGCGTCTGCCTTAAAGGACCGACTCTGCAGCGCACCGGTTAAAGTGAAAACAATGACTTAGTTCAAGGTCTCCGGTGTGTTGGGGCTTCGTGTGTGTATTTCGTCGTGTTCCGTTTCACACCTCATCCTCGGATGTGTTAAGTTGACGAGCAAACCGAAGCCGAGGAGTTTGCACAAATCAATACGATTAAAGTGTTTCACGTTTACCTTTGTGCATTATTGTGTGCGGACTTGTGCTATCTTTGGGTCAAGCGAAACGGATCACACCCATTTGACACCATACTGTCAAAATGGCTTATGCTGGACGCTGGACGGGGGGTTGTTCGGTTGTTAATTGATGAGATGATATGCGAAAAATCGGGTGATATCTAGTCGAGTGCGTAGCCGTTTGATCTGCTTTCGTTTCACAAGTTGTGTACCTACCGTACCGAAGAATGTTTTTGCAAGTGACGCAGGTTTGAAGGCGTTAAGTTGCGAGCGTAAGGGCTTTGAGGTGTCAACAACGCCCGATTGTTTGTTTTCATTTACAATGTCTGGGAATGGGATCTTAGGGGGTTCTTCCTTTTCCTGCCACATTGATGGGGTCTATGGCCTTGCAGAGAGGAGATTACCTCTACGGATAATCGCTAGGTCAAGTGTGAACGATCCGTACGGCGGTCGTGTGCGAAGTTCAACATTTTTCTTCAGTCGATCCACATGTGGTCCAATGTGAACATGTTTTGTCTCAAGCGAGTGAGCATTAGAGTGGGTGAATGAAAATGTTTTGTTTTCTCGTAAAAATTAGGGACGTTCACAAAATTTAGGACTCTACCATCACTGAAAGAAGAACGTGCGCTTCAACGAAACTGCCCCCATGAGTGGTGTCTGTCAACCATGTAGTAAAATGGGAACGCAAAGCATTCTTTGGTCTGTCGACCCAGTCGAACTACATGTAGTTCAAGATTTCCCTAAAGTCGTGACAATCCTAAAGTCGTGACAATCCACCTTACGCGTTCTAGAATTGGAAACACTCCTTCCTTAATGCGACTTTTTGTCATCTTTGCGTGCCAAAATCGTCTCTGGCGAAGTAATAAGAACTTGTAGTAGAGTCGCAGTCGATACTGAAAATCTGGAAGGATCACTTCTGCAGACTGTTTGGCGGCGAAGAGGACACCAATACCGCTGTCAGGCCAAATGTCCCACTCCACGCAATGTACAACGATAGAAGAGAGATCTAGGCGAAGACAAGATAACGATAACGAGACTAAAGTCGAACAAAGCTGCTGGCGCAGACGGACTGTCTTCAGAACTCTTTAAGGCAGCGGGAGATGATCTGGTAGGCTGCATGCAACAGCTCTGTGTAAGATATGGTCGGAGGAAAGCATGTCCGACGAGTGGAAGTTTAATATCGTCTGCCCCATTCACAAGAAAGGATACCCTTTTGACTGCGCCAACTATCGGTGGTAAGTCTCCTAAACATCGCCTACAAGATCTTCTCTGCTGTTTTGTGTGAGCGCATGAAACCATTCGTCATTAACCTGATATTAGTGCGGCCTGGGAAGTGCACCATCGACCACATATTCACACTTCGGCAGATCCTGGAAAAGACTAAAGAGATGCAGATCGACACCCACAACCTATTTGTCGACTTTAAGGCCTCATATGACAGCGTGCATAGAGACGAGTTATACAACGCCATGTCTAGTTTTGGCATTTGTCCTAAGCTCGTCAGGTTGTGCAGGGTGACGATGGAGAAATCTCGCTGCTCCAGCAAGGACGGTAACGAACTCACCGAGATCTTCAGTGTCAAAAGAGGTTTTCAGTAAGGCTAAGCGCCGTCATATGATTTTTTCAACATCGTCCCTGAGACAGTCGTGCAAAGCTCACACGCAAACACAAGAGGCACGATCGTCCAAAAATATACGCAATTGCTAGCTTACGCGGACGACATTGCCGTGATTGGTCGAACACAGGGAGCCGTCAATTAAGCGTGTGTTCGTATTGATATGGTGGCGACAAGACTGGGTTCAGCTGTGAATAAGGGAAAAACGAAGGATATGCAAATATCGAGAAAGGTCACACAACATCAACAACTAGGTTCGAACGTCACCATAGGCAGCTACAACTTCGAGGTGATAAAGGACTTCATCTACCTTGGCTCCCAAAGTACCGAGGTTAAACGAAGAATAACACCTGCCAAAAGCTGTGTCGTTGGCCTCTAGAGGCAATTGAGTAGTAGAGCCCTTTCACGAAAGACCAAGCTCACATTATAAAAGACCTTGATCATCCCTGTTCTGCTCTATAGCGCGAACGCCTGGACTATCTCAAGAGCCGACGAAGACGCGCTTGGTCTCTTAGAGATAAAAGTTCTGCGTGCGATCTTGGATCTTTTTTGTGTTGACGGGTTCTGGAGAAGACTCAACCACGAACTATACGGGCTGTATGTGTATGAGTCTAGTCAGGCGTCTACGGATTCAACGCCGAAGATGGCTATTCCATGTTGAGCGCATGGACAACACTGTCTAGTCTCTGAACCGGTGGAACAACGCAATAGTGGACGACCACGAAGCCGACGGCGCACTTAAGTGGAGAAGGACCTAAACCAACTTGAAATGCAAAATTGGAAGCAGCTGGCTAAGGATCCTGCCAGCTGGAGAGGCTTGTTGGTTGTGGACCAGGTTTACCCCGGAAGAAGAAACCAACAAGAATCAAATGAACGCAATATATTGCCAACTGCTACACACTCAATTGGCTGATGTCCTTGTGTGCGGTTGTGTGTGCACACTGCCCAGTGTGGACAGCTTGAATTGTTGTGATATTCCCAAGCTCGCTGTGTAACGTCTATCAGAAGAAAAAAGTACTAACAGACCGGACAAGTTCCTTCAAGTTCCGGCGACATTTGACATTCAAACTGAAATAAAAACCATAATCATCAAACAAGTTGTATGCCGGGTCGGGTCTCTCCGTCCCACACTCCTCCACAAGAACAGAGCCAAAGTCAATCGAATGTCCATGTAAACTAAATAATTGGACATAAATAAATGAACAGACAATTGGGAAGCCATTAATTTCCGATACACACCACCCAGTGGTGGACTAATCGCAACGAAATAGACCCATCCATAACCCATTCAATTATCCCCTTGGTCCTTTCACAGTCTCTCACAATCAGGGCTTAACGCATCAATTTACACAAAATTTATATCGCTCGCTCTCATTTGCCATGTCGGCGAATTTTCACCCCGTCCTCGGCCGATGGGGACCATCCATTGTTACCAAATGTCAATGCTTGTTATCCTCTGCTGAGAAAATGAGCAGTCTGCCACAATGGCGAAGAAGCTCCTTATAAATTCCGCTCTCGATACAATTTGATGTTCCTTATAAATTCAGCTCGTTTCTGGGGTGAAACAAGCAGACCTTTGCACGAAGTGTGTCGTCGCCACGGGGAGCTGGCTTGGCTTCTGTAGGAGGACAAGTCAATCTGAAGGAAGAAGGAAAAAACCACGAAGTAGGGATGGCAAATATGAAAGAATATCATTTTTACCTTTAGTACCTCATTGAGACATCGCAAATGCCGCCCTCCCACCACCGACCGTGCTCTGAGACACACGCATTCCACGACATTCACCGTCATGCCAGTCGTTTGAGTCGCACCAGAGCGCCAAGTTGGCGCCATTTATCACCGATGCCGATAAAGGGATACACACACCACGGAGAAGAAGAAAAAATCTCAGTTTCTTGTCCCGGCGTCTCTGTGAATAAACCGAGCTCGCATCGTGGCATTTTCTCATTTTCCACCCACACCCAGCGCCAAGGGAAAAGGGTGACTGGTGACTGGATGTGTAAGAATGGGAGGAAGGAACGGTTGGAGACACACAAAAAAAATGAAAATTATTACACATATCCCCGCAGTGATGAAATAAGATGAAGAAGCAGTTCACTCGGATAAGTTATCTTGCGAAGGGGGTGAAGACTGCCGCGCTCGCGATGACATCACGCTTACACCACCCAACCGAAACTGGCTGTATGACATTTTTTCCCGAAACTGCTGCGGCAGGACTCGAATCAATTACTTTATTTTATTTCCCAGGATATGTGTTTGCCAAGCCCGGTTGGTCGACCTTCGCTCCCCAACCCGCTCGGTGGGTAACGCATTCATATTTAATACGCTGACGGTTCGTATTCATGCACAAAAGTTGTGCCTGAGGTGAGGAATCTCAGTGGGGGAGGGATGTAACAATTTTTCTGAGTAGCAGCCCGAAGGGGTTTTGATTTCGCATTCGAGCATCGCCTCCTGCCCGAAGCTTGCTGGCATTGTTAACCTAATTAAGCCAGCGAATGTGTGTGCACACAATGGTATCCACTTGTCTGCCGACACAAATTTGTGTTTGCATTTGTTGCTTACGAGATGGGATGATGGTGCGACGGGCAGTCGTTCATGGAGAGTAGTAGTATTACTTCCGTCCCTGTGAATCGATGGCACGCATGGACATCTCATTAATCTGGTACACACAGTCACCTAGGTGATTAGAAATGATTTGTCTTGACTCTGCTCTTTCGTGTGCGCTCGGCGGAAGGGAGGACGACGGCACCCAGACCAGATAAGGAAACTCTTCGTTGTCATGTTGACCGGAGGATTCCAAGAATAGCCATCAGCTGCTGCGTATTGAATTCTTCAATTAGTACTGACATGTGTACAGACTATTGGGGAAGGTACATTCGTGAGCAGAGATGTGTTGAAGACCAATAAAGACACGGCGATGACGTAATTTGAAGGCATTCATTGCCTTGCATCTGGCTAACGAGTGGACTCCATCCAATTTTTTTAAATATTCTCAAAAAAAAAATGGACTTCATCCACTGGCAGCTGAATATTCTGAACTTGTGTGTTTATTTTGGGATCCATGGAATTTGCGATCAAATGATAATAAAGGGTGTGTAGGCGTACGAACTACTGCATCTCAACCAGATTCCTCTGGCAATCGTCGTAAAAGTCTGACTGCCAGATACTGGAAGATGCTCAGGGAACCTTCACCTGGATGGTCCTCAGATAATCCAGGATGTTCCTCAGAGAAGCTTCACAGCATTGGCCCAATTATGAAGTCATTTGTCGCCTTTGAGACTGAAACTATTCTTTCTGAATGAGCTCCCGATCTGTGAAGGGTCTCCTTCGGAGACCGTTTATGCCTTTACGCCCCATTTGTCCACACTAAGTGCTCTTACATCCGTGGGAGCTGGGTCCTTGAAACGGAGGTTCGGTCTTACTTTTCTTTACGAACCTGTGGGCTATGATTCAAAGATCGTCTTTGCTGTAGCCATTTGTTCGATGTGGCCACACCAGTGTGGTGTCGTTTTTTGGCTTTTTGAACCGCTTTTATCCTACAAAAGCAGCGCAATGACCTCTTCATTGACTTTATTTGAAGTCTGTTTTTATTCTACAAGAGCCGCGGCTTGGTACTTCAGCTTCAGATCTGAGAGAGGAAATGGCTTCTTCATTGACTAGAGGTGAAGTATCCTCCGCCCCATCATTCTCTTTATTTGATTTCCTTTAAGAAGCAGCTCGAAATGCTCCTTAAATGCATCTAGTAGTCCCAGCGCTTCACAAGAAAGGTGATCCCTTCAACTGTGCCAACTATCGAGTGATAAGTCTTCTAAACATCGCCTACAAGACCTTCTCTGCCGTTTTTTATGAGCGCCTGAAGCCATTGGTCAATCACCTGATAGGTCCTTTTCGGTGTGGTTTCAGTCTGGAAGCCCATCTCGATCAAATTTTCACATTGCGACAGATCCTCGAAAAAAACCAGAGATGCAGATCGACATTCACAACCTATTTGCCGACTTTAAGACCGCATTTAACATTGTGCATAGAGATAAGCTTTACAACGCCATGTATAGTTTTGACATTCCATGCCAAACTCGTCAGGTTCTGCAGGACGACGATGTACAACTCTCGCTGCTCCATCAAGGTCGATAACGAACTCACCGAGACCTTCAGTGTCAAAAGAGGTTTTAAGTAAGGCTAAGTGCCGTCATGTGATTTTTTCAACACCGTACCTGAGACAGTCGTGCAAAGCTCACACGCCAACACAAGAGGCAAGATCTGCGGAAAATATACGCAATTGCTAGCTTACACGGACGACATTGTCGCGATTGGTCAATCTCAGCCGTCAATTAAGCGTTTGCTGGTATTAAAACGGAGACGACAAGACTGGATTCAGCAGTGAATGAGAGAAAAACGAAGGATATGCTAACATCGAGAAAGGACACACAACATCGACAACTAGGTTCGAATGTCACCATAGGCAGCTACAACTTCGAGGTGATAAAGGACTTCATCTACCTTGGCTCCCAAAGTACCGAGATTAAACGAAGAATAACACTTGCCAACCGCTGTGTCGTTGGCCTCTAGAGGCAATTGAGTAGTAGAGCCCTCTCTCAAAGGACCAAGCTCACATTAAATAAGACCCTGATGTTCCTTGTCCTGCTCTATGGCGCGGCATCCTGGATTATGTCAAGAGCCGATGATGACGCACTTGATCTCATCGAGAGAAAAGTGCTGCGTGCGATCTTTGATCGTGTTGACGGGTTCTGGAGAAGATTCAACCACGAACTATACGGGCTGTACAACGACATGAGTCCAGTCAGGCGTTTACGGATTCAACGCTTAGATGGCTAGGTCATGGAGAGCATATAGGCAACAGTGCTCCAACCCGAACCAGTGGGACAACGCAAAGGAGGACGACCATGAAGTCGATGGCGCACTCAAGTGGAGAAGGACATCAACCAACTTTTCGTGCGAAATTGGATTCAGTTGGCTTAGGATCGTGTCAGCTGGAGAGGATTGTTGGCTGAAGCCCAGGTTTACCTCGGACTGTAGGGCCACATGAATAAGAAGTCGAAGAGCCATCGTTCCGAGTTCAAATCCAGCTGCCATCTGCTTGCCTCCTCTTAAAATTGCAGAAACTATAACGAACTGGCTCAAGAACAATGTGATGTAAACGAAGCGCCATCCCCGAGTACTTCGTTCGTCGTCCTTCTAATCTGTCCTCCTATACTGCCATTTAACCACAGCAACGGCCACCCACCCATTGCCTTTAAAAATCCTTCTTGGAACCTCTTTTCTCAATCGTCTGAGTCAAAGGGCTTATGTCGTGCACTCGCTTTATGACTTTAAAAGTTCACTCAACTTTCAACCCTTTTTCTTTTTTGTTTTTTTTTGTTTTGCAGAGATTTTGTAAAACAATTGACAGATACTCCGTCATCTCCGCCCGCAAATGCCGCACTCGAATATTGACACTCCTTAGAGTGGCGGCAAAATGAATCTTCCCTTCTCACTCTCTCTCTCACCCAGCCACACTATTTACCATTGTACTTACATCTTGTTCATCTTCTTGCACTTTCAGAACTCAATCCGACATAATTTGTCACTGCACAATCGCTTTATGAGAGTACAAAACGAGGGTACCGGCAAATCGTCATGGTGGATGTTGAATCCGGATGCAAAGCCTGGGAAATCGGTACGTCGAAGAGCGGCATCAATGGAAACGTCCAAGTATGAGAAGCGAAGGGGACGTGCTAAAAAGCGCGTTGAAGCACTTCGAAATGGCGGTATTACTGGTTTAAATGATGCGACTCCTTCGCCGAGCAGTAGTGTCAGTGAGGGGCTTGATCATTTTCCGGAGAGTCCTCTTCATAGGTAACTATTTAATTTATATTCGCTTTTTTTCCAAGTTACTCGCATTTGATTCATTTGCATTTGCATTCTTTTTGAGCCTCTGAGACTGAGAGTAGAGATTAAACATTTCGAATGCTTTAAAGTAGAGGTCTAGCAGCGCCGTGCCGACGGCATACGTATGCTATAGTTGAACTTGACTAGTTTCTTGTTTGTCCTTTTCGTCTGTTGTTTTGGTTATTTATTGTTTTTTGCTAAATGCCTGGTGGGAGATTTTTTTTTTGTTTGGCAGAAGTAAGTCATGTCAAACGCGTTACAAGGGGTTGTCTCATAGCCGATGGTACTGAGAAGAAGCGCTAAATGAACGGAATAGGTGCCACATTGCTTGTCATATCTGCAACCTGCATCTGGCTGCCCAGTCGATAGGAAACAGACACGCTGTTAGGAGAAAGACCAGATTAGCACCGGCGGCCTTGCTGTGGTGCAGATTGATCGGAATAACCAGCGGGCTCGTTTTTTATCTTGTTGCCGTTTGTTGGCAGGATTCGCAGCTTACAGTGGGTAGACAAGTGCGTTTGTTTGTCAGGGACACTATGGAAAATCATCGTAATTCCATAAAGGATTTGAATAATGTTTTGGTTGATTTTGAAAAAGCGTTTGGTAGACAAACAAGGGTCTGATATGGATGGCGGTAATAAAATGATGAGTGCCGGGATCATGTATACAGATTATTGTGGACGGAGCTACGCCAACAGTAAGATGTCCCTCCGTCACCGAGGAGTTTCCAATCAAAGTCAGTATATTCCAGAGAATGGTCTTGAGCTCCTGGCTGTTTATTGTTGTTGCGTGATTACCTGCTTGAATTAAAAGTGACGGACTGGAAAGTGCATCAGTTATTCTTTGCTGACAATGATGCTCTCATAAGTGATGATCAAAATTGCATGCAGCGAGCACTCGATGTGTTTTTGAATTGGTACCGCATTAGCCAGAAAAAGAACGAGTACATGTGTTGCTCTTTCTCCAAAAGTGCAAAAGTACTATTACCAATAGTAATCCGCTTATGATAACGATGTTAATCATGATGGCGTGTATTCTTAGTCATATTCTGTGACGGAAGAATGCTCCTAATCCGAAAGGAAGGCTCTACAACACAAACGTTTCACAATGTTGGACAGCGTACAGACATTCTGAAGCCAAATTAAGATCAATTGAAATGAAGATGCTTCTCATGACAGCAGCAGTAACAGCTCAACCGATTAAGAAGTTCAAACATCTGAGTAAACCTTCACGTCAAGGAACCCATCGCAAAAAAGTTAAGCAAGACTGACTCAGTTGTAGTTGTCATGTTCAAAGTGCGAGTGCGAAAGAGTGACAAATCTAAACACTCATGGATTGTAAAAAAACATCAGCATTTTATCGGCCTGAGTGTTGAAGTGATCCGAGACGAGGAGGTCTGCCAATATTTCTTGATGTCGAATCGGCAAACCAGGTGGGATGTAGCAAAGTGAAAGGATTGATAATAATGATATATGGGTGGCGCTACAGCCTGCTGACGGCCAGGGCCTAGCTTCTCAGCAATCCCTCGTGTTGTGCGTGCTAGTGTTTTCTCACTAGTGGAAGGGAATTATAGTTTTATGTCGAGAAGGTTGAGAAGACTTTTTTAGACATAACACAGCATTCATGGCTGATTGCATTATCTAATCATACGCTAGTCGCTGCATTTTCGCAGTCGAAAGGCCACTGAGGAATAAAGCCATCTCCCGAAGAACCAAGATATCCTTATATCAGACCTATATAGCTGAGACATGGACGCTATTGAAAGCGTACAAGAAGCTCTTGGTTGTTTTGAGAGAAAAGTTCTGCGTACGATCTTTGGTCCTGGCGTTTGGAGGAGAAGGTTCAACCACGAACTGTACGGCATGCACGCGCAGCGTCTTCGAATCCAACGCTTAAGATGGCTAATTCATGTAGAGCGAATGGAAACCAATGCTCCGTCCCGAATAGTCTTCGACACCGAGCCATTGAGACAGCGCAACAGATGACGTCTTCGCACTAGATGGCGCACACAAGTGGAAAAGGACCTCAACCAACTTGGTCTGCGCAGCTGGAGGCAGCTGGCGAAAGATCGTGCCGGCTGGAGAGGCATGTTGGTTAAGGCCCAGGTCCACCCCCGGACTGTAGCGCTAATCAAAGAAGTAGAAGACCTTTATAGTGGCTGTCCTGCTGTATGGCACAAGAGCATGGACACTAACTAAAGCGAACGATGATATTTTTGGTCGCTCCAAGAGAAAAGTCCTTCGAATTATCTTCGGTCCCGTATGCACGGATGGTGTTTGGAGGAGGAGACTGAGCGAGGAGCTGTACGTGCTGAACAGTAACATCGACCTGGTCAAACGTGTTCGAATCTCTCTGCTCCGGTCCGGAAAGTCTTCGACTCCAACCGCGAGGGACAACGCTGTGAAGGAAGACCACTTCTCCCGTGGCGCACGCAGCTAGAACAACACCTGAATAAGTTGAACCTACGTGGCTGGAATCAACTAGCACCAGATGAGGCTAAATGGTGAGGCATGTTGGCTGACACCCAGGTCCACGTCGGACTGTAGCACCAACCAAAGAAGAAGAAGAAGCTCGCTTAGCGACACACTTTCTATTCTGGGGTCCTGGGTTGTAGTAGTTATATTTCTAGAATCTTCGACCAGTTTTGTCCATCAAAAGACCAAAATGTTTCCTTCAGATGTTCGGCAAACCAAATTGAATGCTAATCTCTGACCAATCGGATTAACTGGATGACAGGCCTGGATTCTGCAGTGACGATGTGAAAGACATCCAAGAATATTGTGTGCTCGAACAGCGTAAAATTCTTGGAATCAAGGCATGTGGTTGGGCAAGGTTGAAGATCATGTATCAGAAGTGTCCCTTTCACCCTAAATAAATGCTTTTCGTGGAACGTGATGGAGAATCTTAAGATTTTCAACGGACAACGGACTGCAGCGCCAGCCTAAGACGAAGTAGGAGCTCACTTAGCGACACCCTATCTGTTCTTGAGTTCAAATAAGAATGTGATGAAATTCGGGGATAGGTGCATTTTTGTTTGTTGTTGGCACGTAGCTCAGTTGCAGTTGAACGTTAATTTTTCGATTTGAGCTTAGTTAAAACTAAGTTACGGAATGAAGTTATTTTTGATACAAGAAACACCAGAGTAGACATGCAGTCGACAAAATGAGTGACTAATGAACGAAAGCAAAGGACTAAATTTTTTTCAATTTTTATATCTCAATGTTTGCAGCTTTACAGTTTGTTGGTAGTTTTTTTCTCCATTTGGTAATTTTTGTTTCATATTTTGGTAGCAAATTAGTTCTCAGAAGTGGCAACCATGACAATGACTGCATCTTAGTCCTAGTAACTTTTTCTTACATCGCGCACCATCTAGAATAATCATTTTTCTTTCACATAATTTACAATACAAATCGATTATTTTTTTTATTTATTTTACTTTTCATTATTTTTCTTTTCATTTAAAATTAATCAATAATGTCTATTACGACACGAAAAAACACAAAAAAACAAAAAAATAAATAAACAGCCAAGGCTTTCAATTATCACCCGACTTCCGTCAACGGGCCTCATCGAATGCCAGTTCATGCGGCCGCCTAAGTCCCATACCGGCTATTGTGGGTGTGGAACCAGACTGGGGCTTCCCGGCAGACTACAATAATGCGAACATAACGCCAGCCCAAGCGAGTGCTCTTGATCAGCTGGCTGGATCTCTGGCGGATGACCTAACATTACAAAAGGAACTGCTGCAGGGGTCTGTTTTGTTGTTTTTTTATTTCTTTAATATGTTTATTTTTTTATGTTTAAGTTTAAGTTTTTGTTTTTTCATTCCAAAAATCGATTATGTGAAAATGTTGGTTTGTTCTTGTTTTTTTCTATTGCATGGTGTACTGTTCAGATGCATGCGCACTTAAGATGCAATTTGATTTTTATTGATTTTTTGAAAGAGAAAACAAAAACAGTGTCCTCTAGTCCCGCTTGTGGCACGAATGGGTTTTATCAAAAAGATTTGTTTGTTTTTCCCTCTTTTTTTTGAAACCAAACGATCATACGGATGGAGTAGGTTTAGTGCAGCCTCGGGAATATCCAATCAGCCACCACCTCCGTACCAACCACCGCAACCGACTTATTCAATTAATCCAGCAGTCGCTCAATCCTATGGAATGCAACAGAATCAATGTCTACTCCACCGGTCACTGACCTGCAGTTGTTTGCACAATTCAAGAGAAGTAGTTATAAATTAAGATGATTCCGACCCTTGAGTAAATTTACTAATGAATCATTTTGTTTGTTGTTCTTCTTTTTTTCTTCGTAAAGGGCCTGTCACCTTCGTCTGGTACTGGAATGTCACCCGCGTATCCAAACAGTGAACCATCCTCGGACTCATTGAATACTTATAATCCCGTGGTGCTGGAATCTGGTGTTGGTTCGGATAGTTCAACGCTGCTGGGCAATGCACAACAGCAACAACAGCAGCAGCAGCAATTGCAGCAACAGCAGCAGTTGCATCAACAGCAACTTAGCACAAATTTAGATGGTGGGTAAAACATTTTTTTTTAAAGAAAGATCCAAGGCCTAATGGCTATTACCTTGGGTCATAACTTGCAGTCCGCTCTCTGACATCCCCTACAAACGTCAAATCGAACTGGCATCCTAGGGTGGGTTCGATTAGATTAAGATTTGCCATTTTCCGAATCGCTAAGCTTTTATAGTCGGCACGTTTCGCACAATAATAACAATATGGGTGGCGCTACAGCTCGTACACGCCATAGTAACAAGTCTCTTAGATAAGGCTTTGGTGTCCATGCACCGGGTGGAGAAAAACAACTGCAGTCGATGCTGGTACAAGTGGCGATACAGCTCGTAGACGCTACAGTAACAAGTCTTAGCTTCTTGGCATAAACTCGTGTCGTGGGCGCTTTTTGTTCTCCCACGATTGGAAAGACTTACAGTTTTGTTCCGACTCCGAAAGGCTAAGTTTGAAAAGCTTCTAGACAGAGTTTTCCAATAAGGACGTCGCTTCAAATAGTCCATCGGCTTCAATTCTTGAGTCAGCTTGGTCTTGCATGGGCGTAAACCAAGTTCCTTACGCAAAATACGCCAAGATCCAATGGTCTGAGTGATTTGACTGATTTAGATCACTTGCTACGGCCGCCTAAACGACCTGAACTCACTGCCACGGCAACACAAGGAATATGTATACTCAAAAATCTTGCACCAATCAAACTTGTCATTGCCTGTCTATTAGGGCGAGAATTACCACCGAAAGTTATAGTTAACGCTTTTAAAGTTGCTGTCACCGACTCCCAATTATGTTTGCTCGATCGTTGCTTTACCATGCTGTTTCAGGATTAATGAAAGAGTGCAAAATTTAAATTCAAAGTCCCTTTACCTGTTGGACATTGTCAGCAACTTGACAAAGATGGCGCCGTGAATCGCAAATTTGAAGGGACTGACTCAGTTGCGCATGTTGCATGTTTTCTGAAGAAAATGTTTAATTTTTACGCAACAAATGCAGTTTACTACACAACGTACGCGTAAATGACTCGTTTCACTTTGTAAACCTCCACTGCTGCAACCCAAAGATGAACTGAACTGTTCTGGTGCGACATCGCGCGTGTCAAAATAACGCATGTGTAAGCCGGGCCTTACACCGCAATGTTGTGCCCACTGTCGTACTTGAACGAGTCGCACTTTAACGGTCTTCTCTACGATTTGGCTTAGATCTAGGAGTTTTTGTTTCAGTGATCAGGTGGCGATTTTTCGTTGTAAACCTGGGCTTATGTGTGGATGCAAGCAACATTTGAATGTCCTCCACAGTTGACAACCCTTTTTCCAGACCAGTGTGCTCTTCGAGTTCACAGACTCCCTCGGACTGCACCCAAAACTGACACCACTTGCTGTATCAAATTAAAAAAAAGAAATACAAGCAAATTACAAACATTGATTACAATAAACTATTGTTCTATTTTCAGATAACTGTGCTTCAACATTAATAGGACAATGCATGGAGGCATTGAACAATCAAACACAAATTGACGAATTTAATATTGATAATTTCCACGGCGGTATCGAGTGCAATATTGAAGAGGTGAGTAGATGAAACAAGAGAGAGATGATTTTGGCCCTTCGTTTATGGAGCTCCAGCATTGGCTGTCACTGACTGCTGTTTCCCATTCGAAATCTTGGCAGAACGCGAAACGAAATGATTCGCTTTAGGCCTGAAAGACTGTAAACTCATTTTCAGAGTGGATACAGTGCAGTTGTTGGAGAAGATGCTTAGTCGAATTGAAGCATTCACCACGACTGTTAGTAAGACATAGGTTCGATAGTCTAGTAAACAACACTTTTTTGCACTGATGACGATACTGGGCACACTTCTTCCAGTTGTCAAACGTCCCCGATAACTTGGTACGGTCTTCCTGTCCTTCTCGAAATCGAAGGCTCATGCCCATGGCGCTGGATGGAGAAGAGCAATTGCAGTCGATGCTGGTACAGCTCGTATTGTAGAGCATTTGTCTTCGCCTGAGTCTAAACCATATATCCAACGAATATTTCTTTCCAAGACACCAAGATTTAGTTCTTCTGTTTCCCTAGACGGTCAACTTTCGGCTCCATATAGCAGCACTGGCTAAATAAGGGATTTAAAGAGCACTAGCTTTACTCAGAGTGGTGGTCGGTGGCGCTGTGGGTATGTGTTTCGATCCCAAAATATCTGGACTCAATGCACGTGTCTAGGTTGGATCCCCGGTCCGACCATAAGTACTTATTACGGCCCCACCTCTTTCGAGCCACTGACAATGCTCAAAGAGTATTCCTGTCTGCTTCTCAAACTAGGCCGTTCGGAGTCGGCACAAGCATTTGTATGAAAGAACAATAGCACACACAACGCGAGTGGTTGTGCCTAACCAAGGCTCTGGCCCTCTAAGGCCTGCTGCAACCGAAGCTTTGTCAAAAAAAAAAAGAAAAATTAGTCCAACACCTTTTTCACAAAATTCTGAAGGAAATTGCCAAAGACAACAGTGCATTGTTGCCACTTAAGAGTTTTTGAAGGACAAACAAACAAGAGAGAGATGATTTTGGGTCTTCGAGTATGGAGCTCTAGCATTGGTTCCCAAGGGCGATTCGGAAGACGTCGGTAGTCTGTTTGTGGAGTCCACCAGATTGTCAGACTCCCTCAGTGCCTACATAAGCGCGAGCACTAAACACCGTCAGCTCCAGTCAGACAAACGGTTCCATAGCAACAGCTCATGCGAATTTAATGTAGTAAGTGTTACCCTCAGTGATAGGAAACAGTCGATTTTCGAATTGTCCATTTGGCTTTGTCTGTAGTTTAAGGTTAACATACTAAATAACCTAGCCGGTTGGAAAGCAAACGAAGTGGCATCAAGCCCTACTTACCTGTTCCAAATGAAAAGACAGTCTCCCTCCAAACTAATATGAATTGAATCTCGAAGTCAACGACAACAGACTCGCTTATTTATAATTGTCTCATTCGGTCTTTCAGTTAATTCAACAAGAAATGAGTATCGATGGTCTCCTTGATATCAACATACCGTTGGCAACACTCAACTCATCAAGTACAACGACTCCATTGCAACACAACCATCATCAGCAAACGAACAGCAATGCGGACACATCCATAGATTTACCTCAAAGTCAGTCAACAAATACTCACACGAGGGTACAATATTCACAGGCCAGTGTGACACCACCATCATGGGTTCATTAAGTCTAAACACAATTGTTGATTTTTTTTTAAGAAACTCTAATTCTTATAAACAAACAAAGTTAATAAAACAAATCTATTAACGGATCTAATAAAATTTAATTAATGAAAACAAATAATAATTAGCATTAAGTAAATAAATAAATAAATAAAAAATTATAAAAAAAAATTGTTAAAATGGAATAAAATACAAAAAAAAATTCACTATCCTAAATTTAGCAAAAGTTTCAAATAGATAAATTTTAATAAAGTTAAGTTAAAGAACAAAAAAGAAAACACATCTGAATTAACAATTGAACTGCACGGGAAATAGAAAAAAAAAACGAAAAAATATTGTAATCATGGCTGCTTCTACTTTTCTGTATTTTTATGGATACACAAAAACCGCACAGAAAAAACCTAAATGTCTGTAAAAACAAAAAAAGAAAAATTTTGAGAAAAAAATTCAAAACGAAAAACAAAAAAACTGAAATAAAAAGAAAACCCAAATATTTATCTTAACGTGAGGTTAGTATTGCGCTTTCATCAAACAAACATAACTGTATATATGAATATTAAAAACAAAAAGAAACAAAAAAAAAAAAATGTCCTAGGCATAAGTTGTAAATTGAACAAACAGAAAAACAAAAATATATAAACTAAAAATGTATTTTAATTTACGGATGAAAACAAGAACGTACGACTCAGCGACTCTTCAGGCACTTCATTGCTCTCTTTGAAGTGTAAACAATTTAATTTAATTTATCTTTTGATTTGCTTTCGTGTGAATAGCGTTTGTTTTGTTTTTTCTTTTATTTTAGTTCTTATGAAAACAAAACAAAAAAAAACAAAATGTTTGGTATCTGTGAAGGAAACAAATTGATTCAATTGTTGTAGAAAAAATATTTTGATACTTGTTTGCTTTATTTTTCTTTTGTTTCCTCTTATTTCTTTTTTTTACAAATATATTTCGAATCAGTATAATTTTACTTGTTGCACTTGTGTTTGAAGAATTGTTTACTCTGATTTTAGCAATGGCAGTTGGAATTTTGTGCAATTTTTATAAACGACAATGAGGGTAGTTCGCAGCGGAGAGTTGGTTCCGGATTTTGCAGCAAGTCCTTCGAGTGAAAATGAACTCTGCAGGCAATGGATGATTTGCTTATTTCTTGGAATCGGTTTAGTGTGTTCGATTCAGCTTCACCGACTATCTAAGTGTACACTTTTTACACATTCTTATACTAAACAAAAATTAAAAACACAATGAGCCGGTGTTTAGTCTGCACCGTGTGCACATGACTCTAATTTCAATCTTCACCTCATCTCTGGCAGAACTTTACACTGATTCACCACAGGCTCTTGAAGTCAGTCTGACGGATGCAAAATCAACATAGCAACAGTGGTGCCAATCAGTTATCGACTATGAGACAATTGAGCCAGCAATGAGGAGCAATTGAACGAGAAGGGTTTGAAAGGTATGTACATACAGTCGCTCACAAGCAAGGGTAAATTCAAGCACGACTATAAGAACAAAATCATGAAAGTAGCGATGGGCAATTGCGAATAAAAACAATCGAATAATTCGATTGTTCTAGCAATCGCAATTATTCGAGTTTAAACTGAGCGGAGTCGATTGTTGATTTTCGATTCTTGTGGGTCCAATTCCAATCGCCAATGAATCTGTGTATTCGTCGATTTTTCAAGACAGGGAGCCACTGTTGAATTGTGTGTATTCGCCGATCCTTTAATTCTGAGGGAGATTGTTAGATTGTGTGTATCCGCCGATTCTCGCAATTGTCCACCGCTTTTTCATTTCGTTTCACTACCACAATTTAAACGTAACATTTATGAGAGTGAGAGTACAATCCTCTCACTAATGGGGTGAGAAGGGTGGAGAATACAGAGAATCGATTAGATTCGATTATTATTCGATTGTTTTCTAATGAGACAATCGAATTGAACTCTTAACTTATTCGATTGTGAAATTCATTCGCAATCGTCCATCGCTACTTGAAAGTAGTTTTTTACTGTGATGTCATAAAACAAAAAATCAACAAAAATCTTATCACAAAAATTTGTAAGCACACATATGTATAAACCATGTTCAGCAATCTGCCGTAATGTTGTGTAATATGTAGGATTCTATCATGATCAATAAATTAATGAGTTTTGGATATTTGAACAATCTCAAGAATAACCGGCGTCAAAAGCAGTTCCAAACAAAGCAAAAAATGGCCATTTGTTGGCAACGTACGTTTAGATATCCTCTTTTTGTTGGTTTTGCTTGACATACTTTATTAATAATATTAATGCACACTAAGTGGTGGCCCATGGCGTTGTGGGTATGTGCGTCGACCCCAACCTCGACGTCGTAGGTTCGATTCTTGCTCTATGCGACGAAAACAATTTTCACGACCCCACCTCTTTCGAGTTACTGACAATGCTCAAAGAGTATTTCCTGTCTAGAGAAAGCTTCTCAAACTTGGCCGTTCGGATTCGGCATTAAACTGTAGGTCCCTTCCACTCGTGAGGGAACACGAGTGGTTGCTGAGAAGCTAGGCCCTGGCCCCCTACGGGCTGTACCGCCACCCATATTATTATTATTATTATACTTTATTAATAAATTTAGCTATGACACAATAAGCAACAGCAACACAAAAAACACTTTAAACATTTTTTTTTTGGATTTCTGTGTGATTTTATTTTTGTTATAGAACACAGGCAACCTTATGCTTACTTACTTACTTATCAGGCAAACGTACCATGAAGGGTCTGAGCCTGAACAATTGCTGCCTTCCATCGGTGACGGTACTGGGCACGCTGCTTCCAGTCATCAAGGCCAAGCTGTCTTACATCCGCGATGACTTGGTCTTTGTACCGGAAATTCGGTCTTCCTCTCCTTCTCGAACCAGGAGGCTCGGATTCGAAGACCCTCCTAGTTGGAGCGTTGGTGTCCATGCGCTTGATGTGGCCGAGCCAGTGTAATCAACGGATTTTCGCCTTCCGGACTACATCCACATTCTCATCCATTCGCCTTCCTCGCAGACGGGACCAAATATCCGACCTAGAATTTTCTCGGAATCTGCTCTGCAGCCTTGCTCATCGTGCAGCTTTCAACTCCTAACTGTTGCGGCTGCTTCATGCTCAACCAATACAAGGTCATGCACCTCGAACTTGGATGGTTTTACGATGTCGCAAATCATACCGTTGTTTCTGATCCCCGTGGATCCCTATCGGCCACTGAATAGTTTGCAGATGACTCGCCCAGTCCTTTCGCGCTGATTGTGCACGCTTCAAGGCCGCCAGAATTTAGCGGTTGCACCGTTCCACCTGGCCATTTGCTCTGGGAGTCCTCACTGCGGTCTTGATGTGCTGTACCGCATTGTGCTCGCAGTACTGTGCAAATGCCTTCGAGGTGAACGCTGATTTCAAAGAAGAGACTTTAAGGTCGGTGCTTCTTTCAGGAAAATAATTGTACACCGGCCTCACAATGCTGTACCGCATGGTATCACCGCATGGTCTACGAATCCAACTGCATTGGGGCACCTGAACCTGGGCAGAGCGTGGGACCATTCAAGGTGCTCTTCGATGTGTCATAATACCCATGATATGCATTGTAGGTGTTATCTGTGTTTTTTGCGCATGCGTGTCAAACCTTGTGCAGAGTAGACGTACGTATGCAATTCGATCACCGACAGGAGCGGTTGTACTAGCCTCCGAATATGCGTTGGTTGCTGTCTGGCAGTGCAATGGACCAATTCTTGAGTCTGAGTGCTCCGCCTTAAAGGGACTGGACAACTCACTCCACAAGAGACTGGGTTGACTACGCTTTACCATTCCTTTCAATTGCAGTGGGAGTTCCTATTCGAATTGTATGGCTTGTGTGCCTATAGTCATCAATCTGAGTACAAGTGGACACTTGAAAACATTGTTTTCCAATGACGGCCCTCAAGTGCTATCGTGCACAGTCGATAGTTGGCAAATTATGTTCATTAAAAATAATTCCACTACTCCTTCCTTCCGACAAAGAACTCATTCTGAGGCGGCACCCTGAATGGAAATTCATGTAAAAAGTGTATCCACCCATCATTTAATTTCCAAGCACATGACGTCATCTCAGAAGACAAGAAAAAAAAATAAATAATTAAATCCAACAAATATTCAACATCACCACCCAGTCGCATAAAGAATTCAGCATCTCCCCCCATGGTGGCGGCATTTCATTCATTATCAAACGTCTTAATGTTACCATCCCAATGAAGTGGAAATTTAACTTTTCCGATCGCATTACGTCCTGGGAAAAGAAACCGAAAAGCCAACCATGCAGAAGTAAATCGGTACACAAAAACTTGAATTAAGAGCGAAGAAAACACGAGAAAAGCCAAATAGTATCCATATAATTGCCTTGACGCGATTTTTTTCTGTTTCATCCCCACGCACATCCACCCATCACCACTTGGTGCTTTTTTTTCACAAAGACCACTTATGTTCTTGGCTGCAGAAGGAGGCAACAATAAAAGTGAAAATCCCTGCCCCACTGCCGCCAAGACACCCTCTTCAAAGTCGTCTTGTATATTCATAAATTAGAAAATTACTGTATTAACATAATTTATTCATAAACGTCACTTTAAATTCCAACGCTCGCTGCGAAGTGAAGGATGCCACGGCGACTGTAGAGGCAGCGACGACGACAAGCCCACGAAAGCGTTGTCGCTCTTTGAGGGGGACGAAGGCGCGGAGAGAAAAAAAAGGCCACGTACAGGTCAAAAAAGAAAAAACCTTGATGGTGGCCACAGTACATCTTCCATATTTTCTGTTCACGTATAATTTTTTTCTGTTCTTTCCTGGGTGCTTATGTCGTTTTGGTGTGCAGTCGCTGAGAGGGCCTTGGATCTCGTTTGAATGGGAGACCCGTCGCACAAAGGACATTCGGTTGGCGGAGACGGCGTCGCTTTGAATTGACTTGTTTCCAGGGAATCGAAATAGTCCATTATGCCGCGTCGTCCTATCACGAAAATTAGGCTAAATGGGGATGATTGCCCAGGCCAGGATACTGTTTGAAAGAAATTAAAGATTAAGTACTGGGCGGGAGTGGTGTCGTTTCGTGCTTTGTTTTCTGTCAAGTTTTTAAGTCGACAACGATTCAAAGAGTATTACCATGGAGCTAACAGGCCGGGGGGTAGCTCAGGAGTTCCGAGATAAGGCCGAGGGACTTAAGTGCCCTGCAGTCATCCATCTCGTCGACCATCTTCAACCAAGACCGTGTGGTTTGGCATATTGCCACAATCTCTGCCGATCAGTCAGCATCTGAAGGCAAGCGTCAGGGCGTTGTTAGTTTAGCTTAATGTCGGTGAGGTGTACTTTGCATCATGCATGGACGAGCTATTCACCGCCATATCCAGTCGTTGGTGGCCCTTTAAAGAGGGAGGGATATCTATACTAAATCCACACCACGTTGTGAGCTTCCGACAAGGATGTGTCTTGTCACATCTCTTTTCATTGTATCTGAACTGGATGTTGATGAAAGTTTGAGGTAGTCAAGGACTTCGTCTACCTAGGCTCTGGAGTAAACAGGGACAACAACACCAGTACCGAGATCAAGCGCAGAATTACTCTTGCCAATCGCTGCTTCTTTGGGCTCAAGAGGCAATTGAGTAACAGAGCCATCTCTCGAAACACCAAACTCTGATCATTCCAGTTCTGCTCTATGGCGCAGAGACATGGACGCTGTTGAAAGCGGATGAAGAAGCTCTTGGTTGTTGTGAGAGAAAAGTTCTGCGTACGATCTTTGGACCTGTTTGCGTTGATGGCGTCTGGAGGACGAACCTAGTTAAGCGTCTTCTTATCCAACGCTCAAGATGGCTAGTTCATGTAGAGTAGATGGACACCGCAGCTCCGGTCCGAAGAGTCTTCGATACCGAGCCATTGGGACAACACAACAGAGGACGTCCACGCACGAGATCGCGCACACAGGTGGAAAAGGACCTCAACCAACATGATGTGCGCAGCTGGAGGCAGCTGGCGAAAGATCGTGCTGGCTAGAGAGGCATGTTGGTTGAGGCCCAGGTCCACCTCGGACTGTAGCGCCAATCAAAGAAGAAGAAGAACGTGTAGGCAGTGTAGGCGAGGCTTGGAATACTTCACATTGAGAGAGTTGAGAGTTGGTAGTTAATTGCTGCTGACCTAAGTCAACATGTTGCGTGCACTGTGTCTTTATTGGTTTACCTTCGTAACGACTTAATCTGAAACCAAACAAACCTACTCCTTCGAAGAAGTGTTTTCCTAGGAACTCCCTACATGTGCTGGGCAATCTCAGTTCGGTTGTGGGATAGATTCTGTGTCCCATCTCTGCAAATTCTGCAACACTGCCCCGGGTGATATATATTAAAATTAAAAATTTTCTTTGACTAAAGCTGATCAATTATGTTGATCTCTCTCTCTCTCGAGTGTTGTCTTTGGAGCTTAAATAGAGGGTGATTTCTTAGCTATTATCTTTTTGGCAACACTGGTTTAAGCAGCTGACTCACGTTTCGTGTTTTGTTTCACTGTCAAACATTTTCAGTTTGGTCTATAATTTAACCTTGCAAATTATTGAATTTTGTTATCAAAATGCGTGCTCTGTTAAGAAAGTTTATGGCGCGCTTCTTTTTATGGTCAGTTTAATCGACCCACTGACGCGGCTATTCGGGTTATTGTGACTAAATTTCACACCAAGTTTACATTGTTGGACATTAAACCAAGTGCGTAGAGTGCTAACTGAAGAAAATATCGCAGCTGTATCGGCCAGTGTTAATGATGTCCATCAATTATCGATTCGTCGAAGGTTAGCAGAAATTGGGCCTCTGTTACTTAACAACGTGGATAATTTTGCGGAACGATTTATGTGTGATGCATTTCAAAGTACAGCTGGTGTAAGAATTGAAGCCGAACGACCTACCGCAACATAAAATTGTTGGTCAATGGGCTCTTGGAAAACTGTGTTCAGCTACGAAACTCATTTTTGGCTCAATGGGTACTTAAATAAGCAGAATTCGATTTTGGAGTGAATATCAGCCAGAAGCATTGCAAGCGCTACCAATGTATCCAGAAAAAGTCACAGTTTGGTGCGGTTGCTGGGCTGGTGGCATCACTGGACCGTACTTCTTCAAAGATGATGTGAATAGTAACGTAACTGTGACTGGTGAGCGCTACCATGAGATGATATCCAACTTCTTTTTTGCTATGTTAAAGCTCATGTTTATACTTAGGTTATGTTTAATTGAGGAGAGACTTGTTGGCCTGAGGTCCTTCGGCTTGGCATGGGAGTATTTACCCGCTTTGGGAATAGGGAAATAAAATCTTCAAAAGGTTCGTTGAGCCTTCCTCAATTCAGTTTGAAATGTACTGAGGTGTTCCTTATGTCCTACAACTCTTGCGCAGATGGTCAATTTCATGGTTCCACTAAGGAGGTTTAGACTTGCCTCTTTGCCTGCTGATTGGACATGACATTGCCATTGCGTTGTTGAGAGTTCTTGTGAGGTTGTCCACTGAATGTTCGAGATCAGTGGGGTTGCTCGGGATGGAGATGTTGGTACTCGTCATTGTTGCCGCAACAATCTCTCCATATCTGTCCCAGTTGGTTCTTTTAGGATTTCTAAAGACTCTTTGGGATGGGATCGCTATGCTGAACATTAATAAAAACATAAAACGGTGATCAGAGAAGGAGTTATCAGATGATACCCTCCAATTGCTGATTCTATCCGCTATATGGTCAGACGAGAGTGTAAGGTCTGCTCCTAGTTACGAAGGTAGGTGTATTGCCTTGGTTGCACAAATCTAACCTACTACTTACAAGGTAGTTGAAAAGGTACTCACCTCTTTCGTTGATGTCCGTTCTTCCCCATATTGTGTGATGGGCGTTTGCATCGCAGCCCAGGATTAGCGCGGTTCTGGTTCTTTCCGCCTCAGCAATTGTCATTTTCAGCGTCTCTGACGGACACTCCCCATGGTCATGGGCCATGTAGGAGGAGACTAGCCATAATTTGGTTTTGCGTGCTTCCAGACTGCGCGGTAGGTAGGCTGTTTACTTTATGCGTAACAGTATGCACGGTACCCCATTCAAGAATCCGCCTCTCTGAGCCTCAGATGATGATGCACTCTTTGAGTCCAGCGAGCGCTCTCGACAGATTCCGATGCTGTAGCGTTGCACGTAGTTTAAAACTACATGATAGTGGATTCCCATTGAACTCTAATCATCCCAGAAACTCATTTCGGTTTAGGTTAGGTAAAGTTAGGTTATAGTGGCTGACTGCTAAAGTGCAGTCACACTTAGGACAGGGTAGGTCCATTGTTCACTACTTTAGTTGCATAAGCTAACGATCGCTTGACAGTCTTTAAGACGATTTGAGCCGCCTTATCCGTCAGCACTTCAGGAGCCGAAGTTATTCTGGAAGAAGTTCCAGCCGTTGAGAGGGCACCCGTCTCTTTTTTAGTTTTCTTTTTCGAGATAGTTGTGGCCACTTTTAGTCCCACGGGTAGCGGAGAAAGGGAAGGTCAGTCTGTACGGAGATCCGCATTGCACAGCTAAGGCAAGATTAATCTGGGAGTGTGCCAGGTCTCCCAGATACTCCGTTCGCGACTGGGCTATTTTTATCGGGTGGGCCCCAGTCCGGCGTATGACACCATGATTCATCCCACAGGAGAGGAAGGGGAGAGATGGGATGTAGTGGGAGCGAGACAAGGGATGGTTACATCTTAGATCCGGGTCTCCTCATAGAAACTAAGTTCCCTTGAGTCAATGAAAAGGTCTAAGCCTTCGCACCGCGTCAAGGTGTACAACCACACGAAGGAAAGAGGTTCGGTTCCCTTGTCAAAAAACTCCCTTCGGTTTTCGTGTCCAGAAACTCCTTTCTATTTCCTTGTCCAAGACTCCTTTCGGTTCCACTTCTTGTCTAGAAACTCCTTCCGGTTCCCTTGTCCAGAAGAAGTCAGGAAGAAGAGATGTGCTCAACCACAACCTTGGGAATTCTGTGCTGAGTTTCTGGATCTGAGCATTTGAATGTCGGTTACATTTGTCGAATAAGGTATACATTAGAAAGTGGCAACAAGATCGCCGGAAGAAAAAAGTTCAGTGCGAACCAGAGGTTATTTAAATCATAGTAGGCATTCAAAAACGTTTTTAGAACTATATGGGACTGCTAGTAGACTATAGGAAATATATATGCAATCCTAGATGAGCAAGGATATAAGAGCCATCAACATTGATCTGATTCTGTGTGAATGTGGTGGTGAGAGGACCGCGTACTGACTACAGACAGGTGTCGCTCCGACGTGAAGGCCAACGGCCTTAGTCCGTTTTCTGACATGTTGGCACCAATGGCTGTGAACTGGAAGTCTTACTACCAAGTCTTGCGATTTTAGTCTCCCGCTGTTTTGATCCTCTCCAAAATCGAGATAAACCTGGTTCCTTATTCAAACCTTATCAGCGGTACTCAGATTCTGGCACATCTTTGACGAGCTGTAACCATTGAGTGATGGAGGGCTCCCAACACCGAATTTAGTCAGCGTTACAATAACCTTTGTCCAGGTGCAATATGTCGGACGGCTGATGAATGTTTCAGTATGTCCTCCTCTGAAATGCAAACTTCAAATCCAAGTCCCAGCGGAATTCCGTCCCTTTGCCACCAACGTCTTTATCTGAACCCACCACCTCTCCCACACACCGAATACAAAGGCCCTTCAGGACACTCCGCATCCGACGACGTCAAATTGATAACAGTATATTTAAACGAAATTATGTTCAGAACCAACGAACAAAAAAAAAATGAAACAGATTTGCACATTCAATTACATTTAGCCGGCGAGTACTCAGAAGCTTTTACGCTCAATTACACTTTCATGAGCTCAGTCCGTCACCAGAGCGGCGTCCGCATTTTGTGACTTTAATTTGAAGATTACCCCTCACAGCCTCACGAATTCAAATTCAATTTTTGAATTAGAAACTTTTTACATTCCTGGCGACCGGTGAAAAAGTTCTTCTTTTCTTCAGCTCAAAGAAACAACCACCGACGTGGATGTGCGGAGAATGGAAAAGAATCGCAAATACCTGGAGAGGAAAAAGTTTCCCGAAAATCACTGTCCGTTAAAATTGTTTGTCGTAAATTAATTTTTCAGATCTGCATATTTTTGCGCGAAGCGGAAATGTCGGTTGGCGGACGATGATGATGGACGCGCTCGTGGGCAGCGAAAAGGAGACGGCCGCGGCCCGTAGAACATATTTTAACGACGGTCTTGTGTTCAGTGAGTGGTTGTACTGTGCATACCCGCATTCGCCGCTTGATTTGCTTGATGTTAGGCATTTGCAAGGATTCAGCGTTGGGATCATCTCCAAGGAGGTAATTAATTTTGTAGCGGCTATCAAAGGAACTCAAGTAAGTGAAATGAAATTATCCGACGACGTCCTTGGGCGAGAGTCAAGTGAAGCGTTTTTCATTTTCTTGACTTGGTACTTAATTAACCGCGCCACTGTGGGTGATTGTGAGAAAAAGGATTCACCAGCGCCATGTGTTCGGTTCGAGGCGATTAAAAGGGACGCCTGAGATATTTAAATATTTTCTTATTTATTATTTAAGGATTTAAGAGTTTTGAGCGCTTAAATGCCGTGCAACAGGTGATGAATGACTACTTTGGGCTGGCGCTGCTATTATGGAGCAAGACCTAACTAGCATTAATGGGCTGTATGCAATTGTTCGCTGATCATTTCAATTTTTGTTCACAAATCAAACCAGTGTCGTTCTGTGTTTTGTGAGGTCGCATGGTCAGAGGCAAATTCTTCGTGTAGAATCACTGCATCCATAATTTTTGAAGCTCTGATGAAATCATCAATACCGTCCGCCCGATTCGGATGAAGTGACCAACAAGACTGCTTGAGCTGAGACGATATTTTCAAAGCGACAGTCGATGGCATACTAAGGAGCATACACCAACTCATCTGTAAAATCGAAGGAAAGCATGACCGATGAATGGAACTGTGGCAACTATAAAGGTTCTGGTCAGTGATGGGCATAATCAAATGATTTTAAGAATCGAGACTTTAGTAATCGAAATATTTTAATAATCGAATGATCACTCGAATGACTACTAATCACTGGAGTGACTACTAACCACTCGAATGGCTTCTAACTACTAACGCAAGATAACTCGATAATTGTCTTACTTCTGCGCAAGAGCAAGTAACAAATAGTTCTCGTCGTCAAATACGTAGAATACGTCGTCGAACGTAGAATGAACATCAGAATGAAAGAAAAACGCAAGGGAAAAGAAATCAAGTATTACCCCACTACTCGGTGCATTAATAAAAACATCAACAACAACAGTGGTTTCAGAAGCGTTGCTTTCGAAGCTGTTTTATTTGTTTCCATCTCACCGAATCGTTTAAAAACAACTTGTCGCAAATCACATTCATTCTCCTCATGTTACTGATCAGTAGCTCTCGACAAGAATATTTTGTTACTCGTTCTCGCGCTGTTCATACATTAATCGAGTTCTCTTGTGTTAGTAGTTAGAAGCCATGCGAGTGGTTAGTAATCACTCGAGAGATTGGTAGTCATTCGAGTGACTAGTAGGCATTCGAGTGATTCATTGAGAACCGAGATGTTCTCGAGATGATGTAATAATCGACTATCACTCGAGATATCATTCGAATGAGCCCATCACTAATGACGGGGAACAATGAACCCTGCTCTACCAAGGAAGGTGTAACAAGACCTAACCGAGACCTCTGTTGTCAAGAAAGGATGTAAATTCTCAAATGCATGTAAGTGTCGCGGAGCCAGCCATGACTCGCAAGTTTGCAGTACGTGTGAGCTCGGAAGAAAGTTAAAAAAGTGCTTTGACAGAGGCTAAGGGTTAGTAGATACACAACTTCTTTTTTTCCCTCTTTATGACTATAGTTAATATATCCTTCAGTGTTGCCACAGGTAAAATTATTTATGAGTCCCAGAAGCTTAAAAACTAGTCAATTTGAAAATAAATGAGTCCCAAAAAAGGTTCTTGATATAGACGATGCCTCCTTACGTGAAAAAAAACCAAGTACGTTTTTTCCTTGTTGGGCGATTTAATATGACACTGGAGCACTCGGACCATTGTACTCGTTCCATTGTACTACTAGGCAGCAACCTACAATTCCTTCGGAAGACCAGTATGCGCTTCTGTGATGAGGGGCCTACAAAATCAGCTCTTACCAAATCCGCGCCGAAGACTTGCCACTTGATCCAAGCAAAGGCGAGACATTGACAGACGGAGGGCTATGCCTTTTTGTCGACCTCTCCATAGGTGTATCTTCTCTAAAACCAATCACATTTAAGTGTTTCCAGCAATCGCTTGGTCTGTCTACATCGTGGAGAGTCATGCCACCTACAAATGTGCTCTGGAGAGGTCTAACCATCAAAGGAAGCACTAACCACAGACGCAGGTGGTCCGAGCGTAGGTTCAGATCTTGTTTGGCAAGTTCAACGGCGATCCCATTTCCATTGATTCCTTGGTGTCCTGGAATCCAGATGAGTTTCAGTGAATTTTGACTGTCACTCAAATTCAGAGGCGATGTGCATTCCTGAACTATATTGGAAAACGTTAAAGGGTTGAGTAAGGTCTATGGCATGGCCTGGCTGTCACTACAGACGTAAATGCGTCGTCCACCTGTTCTACACAATAAAGTTTGTTGCCATATTAGGATCACAAAGGTGTCCGCTTGGAAATCGGACCCAAATTTACCTAATGAGGTGTACAGTCTAATGTTGTCGCCCGCCATGAAAACACCATCGCCCGACCCATTATTGGTTTTCGAGTAATCCATGAAGAAACGACTGCATTCCTTTCCTGGCTCGAACTTCAGAAAATTAGTCAAGTCAGATTTAAAAAATGAGTCCTTTTGACTCTACAGAGTCCCTGTGGTAACACTGATATCCTTGCATGTCTATATCCCTTTGTGTTACTCCGTTATCGTAACGATCGCTAGTCGAATTATCTAAGGGGCGCGTGGAAGTTACGCGCGCAGCAAGATCCGACCACGTAGGTTCGAAATCTTCTGCGCGTAGTGCTGTACTTGGGTGCCATTTTTTCCTTTTTCGCGATTTTTGTTTTCCCCTGTGTACCGTCCATTGTCAGTGTTCAACAGCTTGCCTATTTTTTTGAATGGGGGATTGGAAAGGTAGCTTAATCCATAGAAGTGGAGACTCAACACCATAAGCACGCATTTTCGAGAAAAGAGCCTGATGCCAAACTCTGTCAAATGCTTTAGAAATATCAAGCGCAACTATCTTACTTTCGACTGTATTGTGCAGAGATTGGTTCCACTTTTTGGTGAGATAAGGTATAAAATCACCATTGGACCTGTTGCTACGGAAGTCATACTGTCGGCCATCAAGAAGCTTCCGCGATTCAAGATATTTCATGAGCTGACGATTTATCACCGTTTCCATGACCTTAGAAAGAAGGGACGTAAGTGCTATGGGTCGGTACAAGGTGGGTGACGAAGATTCGTCCTTTTTAGGGACGGGCTGGACAAATGCTGTTTTCCATCTAGATGAAAAAGCCTACGCAGTGGTTCTGCCAGCGAAGAAGATGTTCTTCTGCAGCAGTATTGGTGGCATAACACCCGGGCCAGCGGATTTGTGCACGTCGATATCTTTAAGTACTCTTACAACTGTTCGAGAGCGAAAGTGAATTTGTCCCATGTTGAAACCAACGCTCTGGAGTACAGGTGGGGACAAACTGCAAACTCTGACAGTGTTGAGCTGGCTACAAAATGCACCGCAAGCAGCTTGGCTTTGTCTAAAGTGCTGACAGCTGGAATGTCATTGTAAATGAGCGTGGGAATTGACGACGAGGCGGAATTCTTTATATTTTTGAATTGGTTAAGTTTAAAACAAGAATTATTATATTGAACTTTGGTTTGGTTTGAATTGTATGTTAAGATAGTTTTAAGAACTTAATTTAATGAATTGTGAACTGTAAAGTCAAGTGTATGTGGTCCTTTTTTTGCTGTGTTGTACTGTGTCTTCATTTATTTTGGACCGGGTGCTAGTCCCAGCGGAAATTGGATTGCCCCTCCTAGTCTAGCGTGGCGCCTAAACTAACCATGTTTTAAACACGCCCATTTTCCATTGAACTGGTGGCGTTCTTCCGTCAAAACCCAATAGGACTCGGGGACTTCGGCGGTAACAATGTGTTCTTATCGCGTGACCGCGAGACCCTTGTCGTTGAAAGGGCTTCAGTGATTTTTGCTGTATAACCATCCTTCCACTCGGAACATACGTGTATTAAAGCCTCATACCTCCTTCTAGACTAGCTAAGCTCCACATCATCATCTTAAAGTTGTGGCTCAACACACACCGCACCGCTTTCTTTAAGTTCAACACTTCATGAATCCTAAAAATGCTGCAATACATCATCACTTCGAGCATGGCATCGTTTGCTTGGGAAAATATAATTTCGCTCTTCGCCAGGATACAGGATAAAGTTAATAAAATTCTTCGGAACTAGGTGCCCGAAGAGCCAAGCAAGCCAAGCGTGCATATGTGTGCCGAATGGAAGCGGCGTCCCATTGTCAAATAAACCTAAGCACGATAGATCTAAGGAAATTCATTCATCATAAAACCCTCGCACAAGACGCCCCTCGTTGGGATGCCCTTGTTCGTAACCATCGTATTTTTTTTTTTGTGCCACCGTAACAGGCTGCTCCATAATGCGGTTATACACTTGACACATTGTGATTAAGTGAAACGACGCTGTCTGTGGGTATGGTGGGGTGATTTGCGGAGAAGCTGCACAGTGCCCTTTTGTCGGAGGTTTCCTGCACGACCGAAGGCCTTTGATTTGATTGTTGCCGTGATTTGTTCCCCATGACACCCGTTAAGTCGTTGAATCTAGGCCTCAAATTCGCGCAATAGGGTGCGAAGAAAGGGAACGAGTGGCTGCGGCATACACGCGGAGGCCATATCGTGGCAGCGCCCTCAAGCCCCTGTCACAGGGTGGAGGGTGCAGAATCATTTTACCAGAATTTTTTATTATATTAAAACAGGACCACGTTCCGGCTCACATAATCGAGGTGGAGGGTGGAGAAAATGAAGAAAATAAAAAAGAATAGAACACGAGTTCATTTATATCAGCAACCCAGTGAAGGATCAGCCCCCTGAAACGCCACCCAAATACCTTTGACGCTCTGGCTGTCAGCCGGTGACACTGGTGATGGTGGTGGTGTTGAAAAGTGCCAAACTGTGACACTTGCAGGAAGTGGAGACGAAAACTTTTTCTTTCTCTTGGCTTCCTTCCACGATTTTCTTTCTTCAATTTTTTTTGTGTGTTAGCCTTCGCCGTCGTCCTTACGGACTTTTTTTTTAATAATTCAATCACAGAGCTTCCAGTGTTGGCATGAGTTAAACTTTGTTACACCCTCCCCGCGGTATTTGGCGCCCGTTGCCTTTAAGGCGAGAACGAACCCACACCGCAGCGCCGCGTCCCACTGACGTGCCATCCATGGCGCGTTGGTGGCGGTTGGATGCGAGTTGACAACTTTTGTGTCTGATTAAATTTTAATGCCGAATTTTGCGTTATTAATGAATTCCGCATGAATAATTTGTGATTGGGAATTGGCAGGGTGGCTCGTATAGAGGCGGGTGGTACCTTGTGGTGACACTTTGGCTTGGATGGACAGACACTTAATTCGACAAATCTTCTTCAGGGGCCGGTGAGTGTTGTTCAGCGCCGGGGGTTGCTGCCCTCGGCTTGGCTGGAGCATCAGTTATTCACAGCCTCCTGGCGGTGCGGAGCAGTTACAAGCCGCTTTGTAACACTGACAGGCTAATGCCGATAAGTTAATTTGATAGACGGTCGTGACAATGGTGGGAGGAGCAATTCAATTAGACCTGTTGGTAGCTGGTGGGGTGGCAATTTAACGATGAATTGATTCTGAAGTGGTGTGGTGGGAAGAGGGGCGAGTGGTGTTTTTTTCATTTATTGTGCAACTTTTGAGTGTAACGACTTTGCCTTCTGTCTTCTGTCTTCTGTCTTCTGTCTTCTGTCTTCTGTCTTCTGTCTTCTGTCTTCTGTCTTCTGTCTTCTGTCTTCTGTCTTCTGTCTTCTGTCTTCTGTCTTCTGTCTTCTGTCTTCTGTCTTCTGTCTTCTGTCTTCTGTCTTCTGTCTTCTGTCTTCTGTCTTCTGTCTTCTGTCTTCTGTCTTCTGTCTTCTGTCTTTTGTCTTCTGTCTTCTGTCTTCTGTCTTCTGTCTTCTGTCTTCTGTCTTCTGTCTTCTGTCTTCTGTCTTCTGTCTTCTGTCTTCTGTCTTCTGTCTTCTGTCTTCTGTCTTCTGTCTTCTGTCTTCTGTCTTCTGTCTTCTGTCTTCTGTCTTCTGTCTTCTGTCTTCTGTCTTCTGTCTTCTGTCTTCTGTCTTCTGTCTTCTGTCTTCTGTCTTCTGTCTTCTGTCTTCTGTCTTCTGTCTTCTGTCTTCTGTCTTCTGTCTTCTGTCTTCTGTCTTCTGTCTTCTGTCTTCTGTCTTCTGTCTTCTGTCTTCTGTTTTCTGACGGAACAAAGAGTTACAACTCGTAATAGAGTCGCAGTCGATACTGAGAATCTGGAAGGATCACTTTTGCAGACTGTTTAACGACGAAGGGCACACCAATACTGCTGTCAGGCAGAATATTCCACTCCACGTAATGGACGACGATAGAAGAGAATTCCGTTCCAACGAGCTACACGAAGTCAAGATAACTATACCGAGTCTAAAGTCGAAGAATTCTGCTGTTGTAGACGAACTGTCCGCGTTACTCTTTAAGGCGGCTGAAAATGAGCTGGTAGGGTGCATGCATCAGCTCATCTGTGAGGTATGGCCGCAGGAAAGCATGCCCATTGTGTGGAATCTTAGTATCGTTTGCCTGATCCACAAGAAAGGAGATCCCTTTAACTGCTCCAAATATCGAAGGATAAGTCTCTTAAACATCGCCTACAAGACTTTCTAAGCCGTTTTGTATGAGCAACTTGATAGGTCCTTATCAGTGCGGTTTCAGGCCACCATCGATCATATCTTCACATTGCGACAGATCCTCAAAAAACCCATGAGATGCAGAGGAGGAGCTCACCGAGATCTTCAATGTCAAAAAAGGTTTTAGGCAAGGCGACGCGCTGTCATGTGATTTTTTCAACATTATACTGGAAAGCTCGTTGTTGAAAACTTGGACAAAAGGCACGAGCTTCGAAGAATCCGCGCAATTGCTAGCTTACGCGGACGACATTGACGTGATTGGTCGAACATTGGTGCCACCTCCCTTGCTAATAAAATAGAAACGCTTGCTGTCAAAATTAACGTGTGCAAAAGCAGTCATAGGCAGCTAACACTTCGAGGTGATTGAGGACTTCATCTACTGTGGCTCCAAAGTTAACAGTGCAGTCAGCACCGATATTAAACGCAGAATAACTCTTGCCGACCGCTGTTTCTTTGGCCTGTAGAGACAATTGAGTAGTAGATCCTCTCTGGAAGGGCCAAGCTCACTTTATATAAGACCTTGATCATCCCTGTCCTGCTGTATGGCGCGGAAGCTTGGACTATCTCAAGAGCGTATGAAGACGCACTTGGTCTCTTCGAGAGAAAATTTTTGGTCCTGTTTGCGTTGACGGCGTCTGGAGAGGAAGATTCAACCACAAACTGTACGGGCTGCACAGTGACATGAGGCTAACCAGGCGTCTACGGTTTCAACGCCTAAGATGGCTAGGCCATGTACAGTGCATGGACAACACTGCTGCAGCCCGAAGAATCTTCGACTCCGAACCAGTGGGACAACGCTATTAAGGAAGGCCACGAAGCCGATGACGCTCTCAAGTGGTGAAGGACCTCAAGCAACTTGGCATGCGAAATTGGAAGGAGCTGGCTAACGATCGTGCAAGCTGGAAAGGATTGTTGGCTGAGGCCACCACGGACTGTAGCGCCATAAGAAGAAGAAGGTCATAAGTGTTGATATGACTCACACAAAATTTGACTTCGTCTTACGTCTGAGTGTAAGTCAACGTCTGTCCCAAACGTCTGGCATGAAATCGAGAACTATGTTAAGCAAGTACACCGATCTCGACAGTGCTGCCATAATATTTATTTCTCCGACGAAACATCATTACGTTCTCTGCTATTTTACTTGCTGCATTCGAGGTCCAATGCAGCACACCCAATTCATCCGGCGAGTCATTGCCAAAGAGTCAAGTTATACACATCATCACATGGACCACTGTTGTTTCAATTTCATATAACTCATGTGGCCTCTTAAGTGACCTCACTTCCAAAAAGATTACACTTGTTTAAACTCTCATTCAGTACCTAACACCTCCTGCATTTCCTTCGAAAATCGTTCAAATATTTAACGCACAAGTTGCCACAGTTGACGACATCATTAATCCCGTTGTTGCCCCCAAATTACCCAGGCGGTCCAGTCATTTTCCCATGATTTGAAGTCATCAACCAGAGCCAACAAACAATTAACGCCACCGAAACCTAATACAATGCGAACTTTAAGAGTTAAACAACAGCCCCTCACACCGAACTCCTCGCACGTGTTACAAATGCAAAATAAATTGCTCCTTAACTCGGCACCAAGCCGTTCGTTTTTTTATATCATCCCCGAATCAGTGTTTGTGCAAGGAACACAAAATTAATGGGGACCGCTGAACGTTCCAAACACAACAGTCATCGTCTCTCGCAACCGGATCCTTGCCCGGAGTGTCAATCCACCCCACTTGCGGGCACTCGAGAGCACACTTCAACGGCGCGGCGCACTGCGAAGGGCACTTGTTGCATATGGATGATGAGAGGTGGAGGGGTGGCTGGTCGGGGTGTACTCTGTATCAACGAGCAGATCCTTTATCGCCTTTATTTTGTCAGAGAACAGGTTTTTATGGTTGCAAAGGAAGTATTTAACTCGGGTTATAGCGTTGAAAGGGTAGCGATTGTACGATTGTACTTATGTTTTCCTTTCGGTTCGTTGGTTGCCTGGTTGGTTGGCTCGGGCTTATTTGTGCATTAAGCCTGATATCCTGTGTTTAGAAGTGTTTGAAAAGTGCTGAATTACAAACAAAGCGTAGATGACAGAGCTGTGGATTTGTTGGGATTTGTCGCGAGGGGAGTTATCAGCAGCGATTAACTGTGCAAATAGGGTTGATACTGAAAGAATGTTGATACATTGACGTGACCACCACTCCTTTTCGAAAGAGAAGGCTCGGCTTCGGAGACTTTCTTAGCGAGAGAATTGGTGTCAATACAGTTGACGTATGCTCCAATTTATGCTTCAACCTTATATTGTTGGAGTCCAAGGCCAGCGGTAAAATCTTCTTCTCCTTTTAAATTTTGCACAGAAAAGACAATGAATGCGACGCAGCATTTTTATTTCAAAGGCACTCAGGGTCAACTTTGCTTTCGGCTCTATATAGCAAGACCAACAAAATATGACCTTCTCGTCCTTGGAGTCAGGAATTGTGATCTAAGTCGGATTACCACTAGTTCCTCCAAGGAACAGAGAGAAGTACTCTTCGAGCATTGTCAGTGATTCGAAAAAAGAAAGAAGTGGGCCCATGAACATTATTGCTGTCGCACAGACCATTGATCGAACTTACAACGTCGAGGTTAGGTCGACGCACATAACCTCAACGCCACAGCCCAAGGTACTAATTATATAATAGTATCTGTAGCGCTACAGCCCATAGATGGCTAGGGCGTGGCTTCTCAGCAACCACTCGTGTTGTGCTTGCGTTCTCTCACGAGTGGAAGAGATCTACAGTTCCATGACGACTCCTAACGGCCAAGTTTGAGAAACTGACTCGAAAGAGGTGGGGCCGTGTGAATTATTTCTGTCATACAGAGCGGGAATGGAACCTACGACGTCGAGGTTCAGATCGACGCATATACTCACAATGCAAGGGACCAGCACTCCCAAATGCAGCTCTGAATAGTGATGTGTTCGCCCAGGTAGCAAAAATATTGGAAAACTTTGAAAACTAAAGAATTTAGTTGAAAGTGGCTTACGAGATTATATACTGGTTCCATGCTCATGATTGTGCAAGAATTCTATTTCATCGTATCACAAAGGGAGAAAGCAATCGGAGCCGACAAAATCTCGAATTTCGTTCTGAAGTGAATGCCACAAACGGGAATGATGCTTCTCGGAGCTACATCCCCTTATGTGGTGCCACCACGGTGTTGTAGCTGCCATGACAAATTCGAAGTCACTGTTGTCGCTTCCTGGAAGTGAAAAACAGCTTCCTACATTTCAGAAGAATCTAAGTTCAAGTGAATGGCAGCCCATTAATTAAGCGGAGCAACCAGGCTGTAGTTGTGCAATAGTCGGAGTTGCACAACACAGTGCACTGTCGTCTATTCGCAGTTCAGTCACTGTTAACATATCAGAACAGTTATCGCTATTTGTATTAAGGTAGACTTTTCTTGAAAATAATAAAGCAGTCACACAGCACGACAGCTCTTGTCATGTATTATTTTACACTAAATACAATACACTTACTTACTTACTTAAGGTGGCGCTACAGTCCGGGGTGGACCTGGGCCTCAACCAACAAGCGTTTCCAGCCAGCTCGATCTTTAGCTGGCTGTCTCCAGTTTCGCACGCATAGTTGGTTGAGGTCCCTCTCCACTTGCCTGCGCCAGCTGAGTCGCGGTGTTCCTCTACTGCGTCGTCCATCGGGGGTGGATCCGAAGACTTTGCGGGCCGGAGCATTGGTTTCCATCCGCTCTACATGACCTAGCCATCTTAATCGGTGGATCTTCACTCTTCTGGCTAAATCGTCAATATATCTCCTCCTCCACTCACCATCTATGCAGACGGCACTGAAAATCACACGAAGAATTTTCCTCTCAAAGCAAGAGCTGCTTCATCCGCTTTTGAAAAAGTCCATGCCTCCGCGCCTTATAGCAGGACTGGGACGATTAAGTTCTTGTAAGTCTTGTAAAGCGTTACTTGGCTGTTCGAGAGAGGGCTTTGCTTACCAATTGCTTTCTTAGCCCAAAGAAGCAGCGATTGGCAAGAGTTATTCTTCGTTTGATTTCAGCGCTGATGTCATTGTTTGAGTTGATAGCGGTTCCTAGGTAGACAACGTTTTTGACTACCTCAAAGTAATATCTGTCTGTTGTGACGTTCTGACCGAGACGTCGGTGTTGGGTGTCCTTTCTCGTTGAAAGCATATACTTGGCGGCCTCCGTTGCAATACCCACAAAAGCGCCATTGACATCACGCTGCGTTCTTACAATAGTGTCAATATCATCGGTGGACGGACGTCTAAAAGTTCCTCTGGTGTTGGCGTTCGAGTTTTCAACAATTCTTTCAAGAACGATGTTGAAAAGTCGCATGACAGCGCGTCGCCATGTCTGAATCCTTTTTTGACATCAAAGGTCTCGGTTAGGTCTTTACCGACCTTGATGGAGCAGCGAGAATGCACGCGTCATCCTACACAAACGGACGAGTTTGGATGCCAAAACTAGACCTTACCTTGGCTACAACAAGGTGGTGGTCCGAGTCAATGTTGGCACCTCGGCACGTTCGAACATCCATCATACTAGAGGAGTGCCTTGCGTCTTGGTTGATTGATCAGCAGATCGACATGTTCCTTTGTGAATATCGAGATGTGGAAATCTTGTACCGGCTGCAACACCATTTCGACCCGCAGCAAAGTCGATCAGCCGTGTAGGCTGTGCTTACCGGGCGTACTACCAAAGATTCTCTCTTTTTCTTTTTAATGTCGTAGCTAGCGAATTGACGTGAGGCGCTCGTTCACGGACATGAACGATAAGATTTCTTGCCTATGTCTGCCTCTTACGACAAATCCACATCCAAAGAGGCGCTGATTTTTTGTTTGTAGCAATCACCGTAATATATGTATATCACAGTTCTTCATCCTTCTTTTCCCCGTTCCGTCCCATCGCACTTCTTGGATGGCGGTTTTATCTGCTTTGCAGCAGTCTAGGGCTTTCGGATGCACGTGGTCTATAAAGGGACCTTACATTCCACGTACAGATCCGAAGGTCGTTGTCCGTATATCGTTTGCACGGTTCGTCATCAGTAAAATCGTCCGTTTCCGTGGCTTGTTGTTGCTTCATAACTATTTTTGTTTTGTGTGGCCGGGCAGTTACGCCGACGGCACAACCCCCAACCTGGAGGACCAGTTCTTTTTTTGTAACCCATAGGACAAGGGGTCGCACTTATAAGTTTGGCTGATACCAAAAAGCGGCGCAGCGGAAAACAAGGGCAGCGTAAGAGGAGTACCGGGCTAGAAGACGGAAAGAGAAAAAGCTTTTATGCATGAAGAAAAGGTCTCTCGCAACCTCCCAGCTTAAGGATATCGAAGAGTATAAGAAATACGGGCCTTCTACAAAAACACCAAAAGCCTGGCCTCAGGCTTTAGGAAAGGTACCCAGGCTCTTCGAAATTGCGAGGGTAATCTAGTTACGGCCCACAGGGAATAGTGGATGTGTTTAAGCAGCCTAACCAAGAGAATGTGATGGGGAACCAGAAAATCCCAACTCCAGTCGACGAAGTAGTCTTTCCACCTAGCTTGCAACTACGGTACAGCTATTAAAAGTCTGAAGAAGCTTACCATCGGAGCTGTCAAAGCTGGGGGCAATCTACTGGTAGGGAGCATGCACCAGATTATTTGACGAATTTGGGAAGACGAAAGCAAGCCCAACGACTGGAATATCAGCTCCATATGCCCCATCCACAAAAGAGGCGAGCCTACCTCTTGAAACAAACTATATTCCTGCTCAACATCACCTACAAAATTCTATCCAGCATACTGTGTGAACGTCTAAAGCCACAATCTCTACACTATGGCAAATCCTAGAGAAAACTAACGAGTTTCAAATCGATACCAATTTGTCTTCTCCTTATGGCGCTACAGTCCGGAATGGACCTGGGCCTCAGCCAAAAAGCATCTCGTCCTTTTATGAAGCGTCGCCTTTATTGCTTCTTACTTTGCTGAATGCGCCTGCCGGCAATCTGTGTCAAACCAGAGTTTTTTCGGGGTGGTATTTTAAAACCCAACACATCAGAGGCTGCTTCTCCGATGGTTTTTTGACAACGGTTCCATTGTTCTTCGATTGTTTCTTAGCCTGGCAGGGTCTGACTCTCTAAGAGCTTCAGGGTGACTCGATCTGAAAAGTTCCTGGCGGTCGATTGCGATTAAAGCTGCCCGGCATTACACCGATTTGGTCTTGGTCATACTATCGACAAAAGTGTTCCGACCTTGGCTACAACAAGGTAATGATCCGAGTCGATGTTAGCACCTCGAAACCTCGAATATTCGAGGAGTGTCTGACGTCGATCGCAACGTTGACCAATCTGGTTGCGGTTGACTGATCAGAGGACCGCCAGGTCCCTTAGTGAATGTTGATGTGAGGGAACCGCGCACTGGCTACAGAAAGGTTTGGCCCCGTCACGAAGTCCAACAGCCCGAGTCTAATGTTCGACGTGTGGTCATGTTGGCTGTGTCTTCCGACGACTCTAGCAAAGACGTTTTCTTTGCTCAGCTTTGCATTGGAATCTACTAGAACAATCTTGTTGTCGTAGCTGGGGCATTGATCGTGTGTCCTTTCTAGGAGATCATAGATGTCTGCTTCCGTAGTCCTTATCCTCCGTCGGGGCGTGAACGCAGATTAGACTGATGTTGCCTTGATGCAGGTTGTTGTGAGGCGATCGATTATACATCTAAATAACTTAAGACTTCTTGCCTATGTCTGCCTCGATCAACAAAATCGCACCCAAACAAGCGCTGTCTTCCATATCGACTATATTTTTATCAATTTCAAAGCCACATACGACTGCATTCATCGCAAGGAATTATTCGATTACTCGGCAAAATAGATACGTTTGTGTCGCACCAAGTTAAAACAAACGATGCATAGTGCAGTTCAGACCTCTGAGCCGTTTGAAACCTGCACCGCATCTCGGCAAGGAGATGCGCTGTCGTGTAAGTTCTTCAATTTGGTAGAGAGGATATTGCGGCGGGTAACAGTCAACATGGAATTCACATCTTCTATCAGTCTAACTGTTGTGATATGCAGATGACATCGACATGGTCGCAGTGGAGTGGAAACATTTACGGCAATTGAAGATGAGGCGAAACAAGCTGGTCTCAAGTTCAATGAGGACGAAGCAAAATATATGCTGTCGACAAAAAAACGTCCCGTCACACGACACCTAGGACAGAATACTCAATCGACAGTTAAGATTTTGAGGTGTTAGAGGAGTTCGTCTACCTCGGGGCAAATGTTAACTACACAAACGACATCACAGTGAAGATCCGACGTAGAACAAACCTTGGCAACCGATGTTACCTCGGTCTGTTGAAACAAGTGGTGTTAAAACTCCTGACTCGTAGGACCAAAATCATGCTCTACAAGACTCTTTTTCTGCCAGGCCTGCTTTATGGAGCTGAAAGCGGAACGTTATACAAAACTGCAGACCTGATTCTTTTTGCCTTCGAAAGAAAAATTCTGCGTCGGATATTTGGTCCCGTCTGCGAGAAAGATAAATGTAGGAGTCACAACAGCGAACTCTCCCAGCTATACCAGGATGGAGATATTGTCGGAAAGGCCATTCATGTTCGACAAGTAAGTATTCTCATAAATCTCTTTGCAATTTGTTCTTTCCGATTCCAATCTAATTTTACGTGGAACCAAGTAACGAAGAGTGCTTCGTTTCCTATCAAGTTAAATCCTATCAGCGGTCAAAGGATCTGCTTTTGTGGCACATCATTCAGGAGAAGTACATCGAGATTCAAAGCCGCTTTCCACGGTCCGTCCGTGGAAAAGACATCTTCAGTTCCTTTGACTCAAAGTCTGTCCCTAATTGGCGCCATTCATAAACATCACTTCACTCGCGAACCTCAGAATTTATCTCGTCGTGAATTTTTTAATTGAAAATGTCCGCCGCCATTCAAGAAGTCCGCTACAAGTGAATCGTCCATCTAACATTCAAAAGAAATTAATTCTACAAGGGTCCCCATTCAGGAGTTCAATGCTTTCGTCACCACGACAACAGTCCGCGACTTGGACACACTCTCGCTTCTGGTCGTTTTTTTTATTTGATTTCAATCAGTGCCAAACCGACAGTAATGCTTAAGCACCAGCACCATCATAAATTGAACTCTCGCACTCGTATACGACTTTAAATCGTATCTGCAAGGAGATGAGAGAACTCCTACGGACTCGCAGATTTGTCTCGTTCCACGAGGGGATTGCGCGAAATTGTGCCAGCAGCGCTCGCTCGGTATCGCGACATCTAGACGTATTCGCCATTTAATTCATTCCATAAAATTCAATTACCCCCGAGCTGTGAACTTAGCTTACGACCAATAAAACGAGTCTTATCGTGCCGCTGTGATCAGGCCCGCCCAGCCCCAGCTCACAGGGTTGCCTGTGTGTACTATTTTTGGAGGTCGAAGAAACTAGTGGTGACGAACCCCTGATATGGCCTCAATCCGATGTCGTTTAATAGGCGCGCATAAGTACAAAGAATCTACATATAAATTGATATTTCTCCTTATCCTCCAGCTCGAGGACATGGCACCGGGGACGGGAGACTGCTTAAAAGGACATTTCATATATTTCATCTCGCAGAGAGTGGATTAGAGGAATCAGTTTTGTAAAATAGCGAAAGGCCTGCGACGGAGGCGACGGATTTTTATCGCATCCATAAGTGGGCGGGTGGGACTTCTGATCCCTCTTGTGGGTGTACGCAAGTGAGTGACAAATGGTTAGGATTCTGTGTGAATTGCCAGAGGCAGCGTGTGAGGTTTCTTGGCGCAATTAGGGGAATCATCACTTACTCTTCCGGTTCTCTCACGTCGTTTGAATTCAAATGTCCAAGGAGAGATTGGGTGTATGACTAGTCGGTGTTTCCGGTGAAGCGGGCGTCTGGAAGAGACGAAATGGGATTGTACAAAATCAACCTTTTTGTCGATTTGAAATCATGGAACTAATTAATTTATGTGTCATCATATCCTCCGGGTAACAAGATGTACGCAATATTGAGGACAGGCCCTTCTAATCAAGCTTGCCGGGAGGCAGTAATCTTCTTCAGTAAAGAACATAACTACGACCGATTAATCGGCGATGACCCATGGAATGACAACGGCTAAACGGTGAAAGCAATTTCTCAAGGAACATGTTGACAGATGATGGTCGATGCCACTGGCCAATTATAAGGCTGATTGCATAGCTCTACAAGAAATAAGATGGCAAGGCATAAGAGTCTTGCAGAAGAATATAAACTTCTTCTTCTTCTTATGGCGCTTTAGTCCGGGTTAAACCTGGGCCTCAAGCAACAAGCACCTCCAGCTGTCACGAACCTTAGTCAGCTGCCTCCAATTTCACACTCCAACTTCGTTAAGGTCCTTCTCCACTTGAGTGCGTCATCGGCTTCGTGTTCGTCCTCCATTGCGTTGTCCCAGTGGAGCCGAAGGTTCTTCGGGCTGGAGCAGTGTTGTCCATGCGCTCTACATGGCCTACCCATCTTAGGCGTTGAATTCGTTTCAATACCAGCAAACGCTTCGTTGACGGCTCTCTGATTACGACCAATCACATCAATGTCGTCCGCGATGCTAGCAATTGCACGGATTTTTGGAAAAACGTACCCCACCATGAATTGGAAACTGCTTCTGTACAAAACTCTAGTCTTGTCAGTACCAACACATCCCAGATTTGGATGCCTAGCCAATGGCACTCTGACTAGTGAATGGCGTCGGTCCCCCGATTTGGGTGATGTTTGGCGAAGCATATCCGTTAATGTAAGAAATACGATTGAAAGCCAATAAAATAATAACAGCCAGAGTGGAAAATGAAATCATTGTCAGTATATTTTTAACACAGACAGCTTCGTCTTGATGACTGGAAGTAGCGTGCCCAGGACTGTCACATATGGAAGGCAGCCGGCCTGATAAGTAGGTAAGTATATTTTGAACACATAGAACTTCATTTTTGTAAGACTATATATTCATATAAGAAGCAACCCCTCTTCTTCTTCTTTGGCTGGCGATACAGCGCGGGTTGGACCTGGGTCTCAGCCAACATGCATCTCCATCTAGCCCGGTCTTGTGCTAGTTTCTTCCAGCCACGCACGTTCAACTTATTCAGGTCCCCTTCTAGCTGCGTGCACCACGGGAGAAGTGGTCTTCCTTTACTGCGTTGTCCCTCGAGGTTGGAGTCGAAGACTTTCCGGGTCGTAGCATTGATGTACATTCGCTCTTCGTGGCCTATCCAAATTAAAAACGAGACATTCGAAAATTCGTCGTCTGCTTTAGTTAGTCCCAGGCTTCTACGCCAAACAGTACGACTGGGACTATCGAGGTCTTATAGAGGAATATTTTTGTTCTTCGAGAGAGGGCTTTATTCATCAATGGTGTGATTCTCCGCTCTATCACCACGGTGGTGTCAGTGTCTGTGTTAACCTCGGAGCCTAGGTAGACAGAGTCTTTTACTTCTTCGAAGTTATATCTGTCTACAGTGACATTTGGTGCAAGACGCCATTGTTTGTGGACTGCATACACTTTGTCTGACCCTCGTTGACCGCAACCCTCATCTTGGACGCTTTCTTCTCGGAGCTCACAAACGCGCCACTGACAGCCTGTTCAGATCTGCCGATTATGTCAATTATGTCTATCATCGGCATATGTGAGCAGTTGCACAGATTTGTGGAAGATCGTGCCTCTTATGTTGACGTTTGAGTTCCGCACGATCTTCTCGAAAATTATGTTAAAGATCCTGAGACCTCATCCGTCGGACATACTTTCATCCGACCAGAGTTTACAAATGAGTTGGTGTTTGTGTCTCACCAAATCATCATCAGCTGCCTAGAGAAGCTCAGTAGGCAGCCCATCGGCACCAGCCGCCATGTTGGACTTAAGTTCGGCGATTGCTGTCGTCACTTTACTGAGGTCGGAAGGGCGGAATTTTTGTCCATCATCGTCACCCCCCGATCGGCCAATAAACTCATGACATGACCACTTGGAAACATTATTGAAAAATACTTGTGAACCATATTGTTCTCAAGGATAACATCGAACCACTACATTCTGATGGGACAATCAAATAAGAACAGTACAATGAAAGCCTTCGGCAGTATTTTCAACCTCCTGGTCCCTGCTTAGCATGGACTTCCTCCCAATTGGCCTCCAGCCAGAGAAAGCAAACCATCACCGCTGCATCGTCGAGGCCAGAAAACCTTTAAATCTTCCATTTTACTTAAATTAACTTTGAACTGTCGCTGTCGCCAATTGGATTGACAGATTGACCTGGTGTTTATATTTTTCTCCTAGCTACGGTATTTTACTATTATCCCACAGTGCTACGGTCGTATGGGTGGTGGTATGGAATTTCAAAAGGTTCATCTCTTTTCCTCTGTCAGCAGATAGTGCAATGTGACCACATGAGGTACGACTCAACAAATGAGCATCAGCGGATGAGTTAAAGTAATATGGTTCCTCTGTATTTAGGACATCACCATCGCTGAAAGAAGAATATGGTCTCCGATGTTGATGCCACGAAACTAACCTCATGAAGGAAGTTCGCAAAACGCGTAATAAAATTTAAATATAATTTAAAATGTGAACGTACCTATTGGTGTATTTGTGTATTTCTTCTTTGTGTGGCGCTACAATGCGGGGACCTGGGCCTCAACCAACATGCCTCTTCAACACGCGCGATCTTTGGGTAGCTGTCTCCAGTTTTGCACACCAAGTTGGTTGAAGTCCATTTCCACTTGGGTGCGCCACTTTAAACGCTGGCGTCCTCTGTTGCGTTGCCCGACAGGTTCGGATTCGAAGATTCTTCGGACCTTGATGGAGCAGCGAGAGTTCTCCGTCGTCATCCTGCACAGCCTGACGAGTTTGGCAGGAATGTCAAAACTAGACATGGCGTTGTATAGCTCGTCTCTACGCACGCTGTCTTATGCGGCCTTGAAATCGACGAACAGATGGTGAGTGTCGATTTGCATTTATTGGGTCTTTTCCAGGATCTGCCGTAATGCGAAGATTTGTTCTATTGTGGACTTTCCTGGCCTGAAGCCACACTGATACGGACCTATTAGATTATTAACGAACGGCTTCAGGAGGAAACAAAAAACGGCAGGGAAGAGCTTATACATGATGTTAAGGAGACTGATCCCTCGATAGTTGGTGCAGTCAAAGGGGTCTCCTTTCTTGTGGATCGGGCAAACGATACTGAGATTCTAGTCGTCGAGCATGCTTTCCTCCGACCATATCCTACAGATGAGCTGGTGCATGCACCCAACCAGATCTTCTCCAACTGCTTTAAACAGTTCCGCGGACAATCCGTCCGCTCCAGCAGCTTTGTTCGACTTCAGTCTCGATATCGCTACTTTGACCTCGTCTAAGTCTGGGGGACGGAATTCGCGTCTGTCATCGTCCAGATTGAGTGGAACATTCTGCCTGACAGCGGTATTTTGGTCCTCATCGCCGTTTAACAGTCTACAGAAATGATCTTTGCAGATTCTCAGTATCGACTACGACTCTACTACCAGTTGCCCATTGCCATCCCGACAGGCTTCTGTCCGAGTTTTGTATCCGTTGGATAATTGTTTTACCGTTTGAGAAAACTTTCGGACGTCCATCTCCACGACCGTGCTCTTCTCATGTTCTTTTTTTTCTACTGAGAAGTCGGTTCTCTTCCCTTCTCTTCTGTTGCCTTGTTAGCCTCCTGCTCGGCTGCATGTGCCTGCCTGCACTCACGTCAAACCATGGGTTCCTTCTAGGTGGTGTCGTAAACCCAGCACATCAGTGGCAGCTTCTTTGATGGCTTCTGGAACTTACAGACCGTTTCTTTGAGCCTCGGTCGGCAAAGATCCTAGCAGTCCGTTGCGATTGTATCTTTGCGACGTCAAACAGTGGTGTTCGTTCTCGACTCCGTTGTTCTCTTGATATCCTAATCCTTACCTTGGCTACAACAAGGAAATGGTCCGAGTCAACATTGGCTCCTCGGAACGTTCGGACATCAAGAATAATAATAATAATAATATTATGGGTGGCGCTACAGCCCGTAGGGGGGCCAGGACCTAGCTTCTCAGCAACCACTCGTGTTGTGCGTGCTATTGTTCTCACACGAGTGGAAGGGACCTACAGTTTTATGCCGAATCCGAACGGCTTTGTTTGATAAGCTTTTTCTAGACAGAAATTACTCTTTGGGCATTGTCAGTGATTCGAAAGAGGTGGGGCCGTGAAAATTGTTTTCGTTGCTCAGAGCAGGAATCGAACCTACGACATTGAGGTTGGGGTCGACGCACATACCCACAACGCCACTGGCCGAATACTCGCTCGATCGCAACTCAATCTGGTTGACGGTCAATCTGGGGACCGCCATGTCCCTTTATGGATGTAGAGGTGTGGGAACCGCGTGCTAGCAACAGAGAGTTTACCTGCCATGACAAAGTCCACCAGTCTAAGTCCGTTACTGGACGTGGCGTTGTGTAGGCTGTGTTTCCCGATTACTTTAGCAAAGATTTCTTCTTTACCCAACTTAGCGTTCAAATCTCCTAGAACGATCTTGGTGTCGAAGCTGGGGCATTGATCGTATGTTCTAGGAGATCATAGAAGTCATCTTTGTGTATTTTGTGTTTTGGTAATGTATAAATGAGACGACAAGATACTAAACTACCACACAGCACGCTTTATCGTGTACACTATAGTAATACCAACGCACCATACTGGTAAAGGTCAAGTATATTTTCGCTATGCTGGTGCTTCCACTTGATACTTAGTGCAACTGAATCAGAAAGATATCGATTCTAATTTTAGTTGTATCGAATTAAAAGAGTCAAGCATTTTGATTAGTGGTTGCAGACCCCCACTGAATTACATTTTGAATATGGTGGCGACATCTTCACTGTATTTACCCACACTTTGGTTTGTGTATCTGCTGCATGAACGAAAGCTTAAGAAGTAAGAAGCTGGTTTATCCCCCCTATTCTGGACACGAACTGGGGATGAATTGTTTTCTGAACATATTTGGAGGGCTACCAACAATGGTCGTTCGATACTCGTTCGATTATTTTCGATTTACAACTTTAAGCACTGAACTGCAAGAATTAATGTAAACATGAGTTCGTAAGCAACACAGTCTAGTGAAATGCTTACAAAAAAAAAAGAAAATAAATGTTAAGTCATAATGCAATGCAACTGACATGCACGATATTGTGCATAGCATTTGCATGTTAATCGCGTCTTCGAACTGATGTGCACTGCATGGCACTCATCAGCGGAATTGCCCTTAAGCTTAATTTTGCAGGCATGGTTAGCGGTCACTTAGGTCTTTCCAGTGTTCCCATGCTGAACAGATCCTATGCACTGATGTAAGCACCCTTTTCTTTTGGTAGACGCCTGACTAGACTCATGTCGTTGCCCGTTCAGTTCTTGGTTGAATCTTCTTCTCCAGAAACCTTCAACGCAAACAGGACCAACATTGAACGCAGAACTTTTCTCTCGAAGAGACCAAGGACTTCTTCATCTGCTCTTGAGATAGTCCAGACTTCCGCGCCATACAGCAGGACAGGCATGATCAAGGTCTTGTATAATGTCAGCTTGGACCTTGGAGAGAGGACTCTATAACTCAATTGCTTCTTGAGCCCAAAGAAACAGCAGTTGGCAGGAGTTATTCTGCGGTACTGATGTTGTTCGCACTATTAACTTGGGAGCCAAGGTAGATGAAGTCCTTTACTACCTCGGCGTTATAGCTGCCTATGGTGACGTTTTGACCGAGTCGTCGATGTTGTGTGTCCTTTCCTGATGACAGCATATACTTCGTTTTGCCGCCTCCGTTTCAATACAAGCAAACGCTTCGTTGACGACTCGCTGAGTTCGGCCAATTACGTCGATATCGTCCGCGTATGCTAGCAGTTGAACGGACTTCTGGAAGATCGTGCCCCTAGTGTTGGCGTGTGAGTTTCGCACGATCTTCTCCAACACGATGTTGAAGAAACATGACAGCGCGTCGCCTTGCCTAAAACCTTTTTTGACAGTTTGAGGTATCGGTGAGTTCGTTACCGACCTTGATGGAGCAGCGAGATTTCTCCATCGTCATCCTGCACAATCTGACGAGTTTGGCAAGAATGTCACGACTAGACATGGCGTTGTATAGCTCGTCTCTATGCACACTGTCATATGCGCCTTAAGGTCGACAAATAGGTGGTGGGTGTCGATCTACATCTCTTGGGTTTTTTCGAGGATCTGCCGTAATGTGAAAATTTGATCGATAGTGGACTTCCCAGGCCTGAAACCGCACTGATAGGGACCTATCAGGTTGTTGACAAAGGTTTTCAGGCGTTCACACAAAACGGCAGAGAGTATCTTGTACGCGATGTTAAGGAGGCTGATCCCTCGATAGTTGGTGCAGTCAAAGGGGTATCTTTTCTTGTGGATCGGGCAAACGATACTAAGATTCCGCGCGTCGGGCATGCTTTTCTCCAACCATATCCTGCAGATGAACAGGTGCATGCGCCAAACCAGATCATCTCCAGCTGCCATAAAGAGTTCTGCAGACAATCCGTCTTCACCAGCGGCTTTGTCCGGGGGGACGGAATTCTCTCCTATCGGCGTAAATTGCGTGGAGTGGAACATTCTGCCTGACAGCGCTATTGGTGTCCTCTTCGCCGTTAAACAGTCTACAGAATTGATCCTTCCAGATTCTCAGTATCGACTGCGATTCCACTAGCAGAGTGACTGTTGACTAATCAGAGGACTGGCTACAGAAAGGTTTCGTCCCGTCACGAAATAAAACACGTCAGACACTCCTCCAGTATCCTCGATGTCCGAACTACTACCTTGTTGTAGCCAAGGTCAGAATTCGGATGTCGATAGTGCAACGGAGTCCGGCCCATCCCATCGCATCTCCTGAATGGCGGTAATGTCTTCTTTATAGAAGTCCAGGGAATCCGCGAGTTCATCGGCTGCCCGTGGTCTGCTCAGGAACCTCACATTCCACGTGCACAACCGAAAATGTTGAGGTCGTCAACTGTGAATCCGTCCACATCCGAAGAATGTTGTCGGTTCATAACCACGGCTGTTTTTACGTAGTGAGGGAGTTAACCTCACTTCGTTTTCTGTAACTGTGTTGTAGTCTACCATTAGGGCTTAGAGTATAGGACTTGCGGTCTGATGATCGACGAAGTCATTTTCATTCATTCGCATGCTGCTGTACCCGACTCTGCGGACGACGGCGCCGATGACTTCAGCTGATGGCAGCGACAACCTTGACTTTGACAACTGGTTCTTTGATGTGATGTGATGTGATGTGATGTGATGTGATGTGATGTGATGTGATGTGATGTGATGTGATGATTGATCAGACACGAGACCTGGCAGAGCGGTGACAAGGTGAGCCGACCCAAGACGCGTGCACACGTTTCGAGAGAAGCCGACTTACGGTAGATGTACGAACGCATCACGCTGAGGCTGAGAGATGTTTTTCCTTTGATCAGATGGACGAGTCTCTTTGTTCAGTGAGATACATTCGGACACGAAATAGTTTCTGCCACCAATAGGGCGGTACGTCTCGATCCCAACCGAGCTTCACTACTCCCCCTTTGTAAGCAAATAGCCTTTCTGTTAAGTGAAAGAAGCAAATGATCAGCAAGCAATTGATGGAAATCAAGAGGTATGTGCTTCAGCTGCTGTTCATTGATTTAGAAAATTAAATCAGACAGGCAATGCATGTCGGACACCAGTTTGGACGCGGAGTGTGAATCCGAATTTTAAAACCTCTAATGGCTGTTTTTTTCATTCGTCTACGGATCGACTGTATCACAACACTTTTGAAGCTCGACGCGAACATGGCTGTTCAAGGATAGTCTCAGACCATCCCTAGGCAAATGAGAGAAAGATGAGGTTTCCACGACTTGGCAGTAATTGCCATGTTTCCTTTTACTGAACCTTTAAGACTGAGACCTGGGTTCTCGGATCCGCGTTGACTTATCTCGTGTTCTCCATAAGGACCTCGTTCTCCAGGTCCGTAGTCGACCTACTTACTACGTCGACTGTGTATGATACCTGGAATTGCTTAATCTTCCCGTGGGAAGCTTTAATCAAGGAAGCTCACGTGTGCACATGTAATACGTCGGTACTCGAGCTGCCGTCTTTGATTAATTATGTATGCTGTGCTGTCTATGACGCTGCTAAGCAACAGGTAATCCTGTGTAACCCAAGCGAAGGGGGACCACTGACAAGCAGCCTTTCAAGGAAGACCTCTTCGTCCCACAAACAACCGCCTTGTTAGCTCATTACAATTAAATCTCCCCATCAGCTGATGTACCTTTTCTAACCCACCTCACAGCTGCCCGGCCACCAAGGTCTTTCAAGTTCACACGCCAGCCCCGTCCTGCGATAGGACTCCGCGCAATTAAACCTATCAAACGTTCGACCGGGCGATTCCACTCCGCTAAAACGAGCAGCCCCCTCCGGCACTCAGGTGAAGCGCAATCAATAACCGTGAGAACTTCTCGCTTTCAGGTTTTGCCAAAATGCATAGTTATCCATAATGAGCGTAACCTAGGGGAAACTGTCGAAAGTTTCACCAATCAAGTGGGACGTGCTCCAGTCATGGCATGGAATTCATTGCTTGCATCCCTTATCGAACCACACTCGCTAGCACCCCACTCATGGGGGAGGAATTTGCTTCGTTTGCTCGGTTTCCACGGTGGCCACAAAGAGCCCCCGAATGTTAATCAGTTCACCTCTGCTCCTCCACCACCATCTCCAGACCACATCAAGCCAAGATATGATATTCCCAAAAGTCAAGCCCATCGCTACATTCGCAGAGAGAATACTAAACAAAGCAACACCACCCACAAGGCGCAACCACAATCAAGCCATGTGTGCTGAGGTATTTAGGGGCTGGTGCATGGGTTCATGGCCGCGCCTTGGCAACACAGGCAAACTACAATAAGACCCAACAAAGCTCTTCAAAACTTTGCGGCACCACACTAACGCGTCCTCCTTGAACATCCATCAGCAGCGCCTGTCGTCGCCACCGGTTGCCGAGTCGTTGCCTCAACAGGTGCACATTGCCGGGATGGGACGGCACGGGATGTGTGTATAAAAACGAAATAATTTCCCGTCGACAGATACAAGGACTTACCATGGACCGTGTACCGTTGAATGTCTTTGAAAACTAATTTGCGATCCTTGGCTAGGGTATTGAACAGAAAGGAGAATGCGGAAGAAGGACGACGCAAATTATTTTTCATGGCAGCGGATACCGAAACACCATCAGCACTGATGTACAGCCATACTCGTACATAGGATTTGCAGACCTTTGAGATTCTTTGGAATTTCTTTTCGATGCCGGACGGGCAAAGGGGTGCGTTTGCGCTACATACACACAAAGTGCTCCTGGCATGTAAAATAGAAACATTCTCTACTGAAGTCCGACAGATGGAAAATATATTCAGGCGCTTGTGCTCGTCCCTAAGCTCCGACGGCTAGGCAATGGCGTCGGTAGTTACAGGGATCAACATTTTGTGCTGATTGGGAATCCTGATGGGAAGGAATTAGAATTCTTCCCGCCATCACCCGGCGAGCACACACAATGAATTGTTCCATCTACGCTAAGCTGCGATGTGTGTGTTCAGAGAGCGGTGAGAGAGAGACCTAAGAGAATGGCAAACAAATCGGTATTCGGTATCCCTGGACGCTGAGAACAAGTTCTCGCCATCATTGCGAAAGAGAAACAAGAGCTATGTGCAGATTCCGAGTGGAAAGTGTGCACCGGAACCATTTGATAGGCAATACTGCGGTTGGGATGGGTCCGAGGGGACTGTTATTGCGTGTCAACGTAGGTACAATTGAGAGAAAGTGAAAATTATGGAAACATCTGTTCCCGTTGGCTGCGACAGTTAGCAGTTAGTTACAAATTCTTTATTTTTCAGACAAACGTTTAAAATATCATTACTTAATTACTTACTAACTAATCAGGCCAACAGCACAAGAAGGGTCTGATACTGAGCAATTGCTGAGGGTCCTGGGCAAGCTGCTTCCAGTCATCTAGAGCGAGGTGTCTTCCTTCCGTGATGACTTGGTCTCTATACCGGAGGTTCGGTCCAGGAGGGTCGGATTAGAAGACCCCAATTAGCTGGAGCGTTCTTGTCCACGCGCTTGATGTCTCCGAGCCAGTTGACTGATTTTTGCTGTTCGCACGACGTCCACATCCTGGTACAGTTGATAGAGTCTCTTCTCCTCCATTCTTCTTCCTTGCTGACGGGACCGTATATTCGAACTAGAATTTTTCTTTTAATGACACCAAGAATGAGCTCTGCAGTCTTGCTCTAGTTTTGGGCTCCTTGAAGAAGAACTGGCAAAATAAGAGCTTTGTAGAGCATGATTTTGGTCCTACGAGTCAGGAGCTTTGACTCCAGTTTTTTCGACAGACCGAAGTAACATCGGTTACTAAGGGTGGTTCCACGTCGGATCTCCACAGTGATGTTATTTGTGGAGTTAACGTTTGCCCCGAGGTAGACGAACTCCTCTAATACCTCGAAATTGTAACAGCCGATTGTAATATTTTCTCCTAGGTGGTGGGTGACGGAATGTTTCTTTATCGGCAGCATATATTTTGTTCCGTCCTCATTGACCTTAAGACCAGCTCGTTTCGCCTCTTCCTCAATTGCCGTAAATGCTTCCACTGCTCACATCGAGAACGCGCGACGACGTCGATGTCATCAGCATATCCCAACAGTTGGACTGATATATAGAAGATAGAGCCTTTCGTCTTTACAGCAGCCCGCCGCACTATCCTCTCTACCAAATTGAAGAAATCATCCGGAAGAGCATCTCCTTGCCGAAGTCCGGTGCAGGCTTAAAACGGATCAGGGGTCCTTGAGTGGAACTGCACGGTGCTTTGAGTGTGTTTCAACACATCAATTTTGCCGGCAATGGAATAATTCCTTCCGATGAATGCTGCCGTATGCGGCTTTGAAATTGATAAAGAGGCAGTGAGTATCTATGTGAAAGGCAGCCCTTGTTTGGATGCGATTTTGTTGATCGAGGCAGACTCAGGCAAGAAGTCTTAAGCTTTAGATGCATTAGCGATCGCCTCACAACAACCCGCGTCAAGGCAACATCAGCCTAATCTACGACATCTTTGACATCTATGATCTCCTAGAAAGGACACACGATCAATGCCCCAGCTACGACACCAAGATCGTTCTAGGCGAGTTCAATGCAAAGCTGGTGAAGAATGACGTCTTTGCTAGAGTCCGACAATGGACTCGGGCTGTTGGACTTCGTTACTGGGCGAAATCTTTCTGTAGGCCGTACGCAGTTCAGTCATATAAACATTCACTAAGGGATCTGGCTGTCTCCTGATCAACCTGATTGATCACATTGCGATCGACGGCAGGCACTCCTTGAATATTCGACGTTACAATGTGCTAACATCGACTCGGATCATAACCTTGTTCCAGCCAAGGTCAGAACACGTATATCGACAGTACACCGTGTAGACCAAAATCAAATCAGTTTAATGCCGGGCAGCTTCAATCAATCGACCGCAAGGAACTTTTCCATTCGAGCCTTCTTGAAGCTCTCGCAGAGTCCAACCCTGGCAGGCGCAACAATCGACAAACAATGGAACCTTTGTCAAAACGCCATCGGAGAAGCTGCCTCTGATGTGTTGGGTTTGAAAATGTCACCCAGAAAATACTCTGCTTTGGCAAAGATTACCGGCAGGCGCATTCAGCAAAGTAAGAGACGCTGGATAGAAGGACTAAGAAGAAGAACGGGGATCGATTTGAAACTTGCTGGTCTTCTCCAGGATTCGCCTTAGTGTGGAGATTTGGTCCATATTTGAGTTACAAAGCGGTTGTCGACATTCACACATTACACTGGATAGGATTTAGTAGACAACGTTGAGCGGGGATATATCTCTGTAGTTTGTGCAGGAGATAGGATTGCATTTTTCGCTGATATTCCAGTAGTCGGGCATGCTTCCGTCCTCCCAAATTCGGCACACGATCTGGTGTTTGCTTCCTATCAGAGCATTGCCGCCAGATTTGAAGAGCTGTAATGGTAAGCCTGCGGTTGTTCTTCAGTCTTTTAGTGGTTGTGTCGACTTCCTCAAAGCTAGACGGGAGAACTACTTTACCGACTGGAATTGGAATTTCCTAGTTCCCTATCACTTTTTCCTGGCCTGGCCCGCTAAGCAGCTGTTGGAAGTGCTACTTAACCATATCAAAAATTCCCTGTGGATCCGTAACTAGATGACAAAAAAATGTTACGACACAGCCTTCAATTATTAAAGAGATCTGTAATTCCACGCCAACGTCGCGTACTAATACAATTTCTCCCATTCGAGAACTTTCAAATATATACAACTTTACTAAAGCTTAGCATGGCTTACTGAAGAATGCAAAAATAAACTCTCTGAATATCGAACTTCTGCCAATAAGCTAGTTAACATTTTCTCTTTTCTTGAGGTCACAGAAAATGGTTAGGTCATTGCGATTGTGATGTGGAATATAGTTGAGGCGGATCATGTCGCCTCTTAGTTTGAAAATCACGCGTATCATCGAAAACGAGCAGTCGATTCAAGAAATAAAATTTCTGATGCAAGTTGTAATCAAGGCGGCAATGAATTGAGCTATACTGTGCAGACTGTGCTTTCGTGACATAGCCACAGATGAACGACTTTCGCAATCCAATGTCTTTTTAAACACGTCTCTTAGAACAGCGGGACCGATGTCTGCTTGAATCCGTACTGTTCCTCCACTTTTCCACTTTTCTACGAGGTTGCCTCTTAAAGTGGTCATCGGCTTGAGGACTATATTGAGGAGTCTCCCTTCATCTGCAATGTATCTAAGAAAAACGGTGGCATAGACGTTTCGAGGTGAATCTTGTAATGCGGAATACAGGCCGGCAACCGCAAAGTTCGTACGGGAGCAAGCAGTTGCACGAAATATCTGTGCGCTATGGTCACCAAGCATGGAGAGTAACCATGCAACGATCCCACACTTAAGAAATAGCTCCTTAAGCCGCAGCTAATTTCATTCAGATTATGGCAGACCACGACACCGAGTTATTTATACTCTCGCACAATTTCCTAATTCTGACCAATATAAGTCCATACATTCTTTCTACGACCTCAAGCCCTGAAGATCATCATTTCAGATTTTCTAAAATTCACCGTCAGAGTAGCACAGCAACCAGTAGCGTTCGGGCCTTTTTATCATCCCCTGTGATCCATCAACTCAGTCCTCTTCCCAACCCCGTGTTCCAAAATGTCATTTCTAAACAGAATAAAGAGCACAGTACTCAATACACATCCGTGTCTGACTCCTATTTGCGTTTCAAAAACCTCCGACGTCAATTTGCCGTAACATCCACATAAGACTCGACTCTTTGTTGTCATATTTTACAACTTCACATGAAATTGCCAAAGTGTACCCGTTTATTCTATGTGCCAACTGTATTCGGATGTATTTGGTTATTTAGTTCATCTAACTTGCTGCAAACTGTCCAGAGGACTTGGGGGACGTTAACTCTGCAACCACTCTAAGCTGTTCCCCGCTACCAGCACTCTGTTTATACCAAGGGCCAAACTGAACTAGAAGTTTTCCAGCAAATTTTGCAAGTCAAGCCATCAAGATGTCCTCGACCTCGATGCCGATTGTGTTGTCTGATTATGAGTGGCTGGTCTCATTCCAGGGCACTGATTCTTGGGAGATAACGTCAGGAGGTAGCTGCTGGATGGTGCCGTTGGTTGAGTGCATGCCTTGGTTAGCGGGGTCCCCGGTTCGAGCCCCAATGGAGGCAAGTTAAGCGGTGGTCTAGTTTTAAAATCTGGTCCAGTCACCATATGCCATTGGGATAAAATAAACGGCACGGTAGACGACTGGTGATCACAATACAATACAATTTCACTTGCAGCCCAAAAACCTACCCTAACCAAAGTCAGAACATTAGGCTTCGCCAACTCGACCCACCCCAAGTCGAAATCTCAAAAACTTGCTTGCAGTGCAATGCCGAAAGCAGTTAATCAAGTTTGACCTTCAGACAACAGTGACAGCACAGTTCGTTTCGCAAAGTGCATAAGTGGTGCTTGAAGCTACAAAAGCAACATGAGCACTTTACTGGAAGCTACTCTACAACTACGATTCTCCTTTGCTCTCAAATTTGATGCAACAGCAGCAGCTACTTGGTATACTCAATGATTGAGGCTGAACCTTTTCAGATAACTGTGCGCATGTACCCACATTCTGTGGGAGTTCTCGTGGTGAAAAGCACAAGTGATTTGGGAAAATATATCAAGGCACTGAAGGGAGGCTTCTTCCATCACATTTTCTTGGTGTTGTTTCAGTTGGCAACTGATTCCTTCCCGGTGGCTGTAGACCGAGGAGTGTTCGTAATCTTTTTTCTTGATCCTCTGTGAAGTCCCTTAAGGAGTCGTGTAATACAGAATTGATGTGAGTGATGAAATAATTTATGGTCTGGCCAATGGCGCAATAGTGGCATCTAAACGGTGTTCCAAGACGTTTCATGGGAGAATCACTCAGCAGTGGTATCTGTTCGTTCGCCCGCTCAAAGTGCCTAGCTGCTGATAGGAGACATTGAATGGTATCACCCTGACTAACTTAATTCGAAGCCCACAACCAGTTGGGGCCTGGGACAAGGATAGAGTTATTAATTTTCTTTCGGTCCGACTAGGGTCAGACATCTGGAGGGAAGGGTGGAAAACAAGGGTTTTCTCGAAGTTGGGCGTGGAGCGTTTTCTTAGGTGGGTCACCAATGTTGAGTTCGGACAACAGTCGAAGTGATTTGAGTCTTAGGGCTGCAGTGGCTGCTGTTTGCCGAAAAAGATCAGCAGAAGAAAGCAAACGTAATACAGTCATTGCACACGGTTTTTTTTACTGTCGAATGCGTTGTTTAGTGGCGTCAGGGCGTGCAGATCAGGGAGGTCATTCATGGCTTGGTAGGGTTGGTTGTTCGCAAGATTCCAATGACACATAGGCAGGCCATCTGTTGCACTCCTTCGAGTGGTTTTCAATTGATGTCCAGTGAACGCTTTAGCTTTTTACAGTCGAATAGAGACCATGCCGTGTGAATGGGCGGATCGAAGACAGGAATCTTGTATTTTCTGCTCTTTGTTTGGCGATACAGTCCGGGGTGGACGCAGGCCTCAACCAACAAGCCTCTCTAGTCGGCACGATCTGTCGCCAGATGCGCACACCAAGTCGAAGTGACTGGTGTGAGCCATCTCGTTAGAGGATATCCTCTGTTGCGTTGTCCCAATAGCTCGGAATCGAAGATTCTTCGGGTGGAGTTGTGGTGTCCATCCACTCTACATGATGCAGCAATCTTAACTAGGTACATGCCGCTGTACAGTTCGTGGTCGAATCTTGTCCTCCAGGCGCCAACAACGCAAGATCGCATGCAGACATTTTCTCTCAAAACGCCCAACAGCTTCTTCATCCGCTTTCGTTGGCGTCCATGTCTTTGTGCCCTGTAGAACGACTGGGATGATCAGAGTGTTATATGTAGTTTCGAGAGATGGCTCTGTTATTCAATTGCCTCTTGAGCCCAAAGAAGCAGCGATTGCCATAAGTAATTCTGCGCTTGATCTCGGTACTGGTGCTGTTGTCCCTATTCACTGCTTTGGCCTAGTTTCAATGCCAGCAAAACAACAAACTGGGTATTTTCCGTTGAAGAGCACTAAGTTTTTCTTTACCGATTGCACACTACGTCATTGCTTGTGTACTAGTCGAACGTTCAAGTCGCACAAGAGAGGTTTTGATGGCAGACCCGTCCATTGATCTAAAAAAAAAAACTCAAGCTCACTCAGCTCTGGCCAAGGGAACCGAAAGGGGTTTCTGGACAAGGGAACCGAAATGGGTTTTCTTGACAAGGGAACCGAAAGGGGTTTCTGGATAAGGGAACCGAACACTAGGACACGCCAGCGACCAAGGTACATTTGAGACGGTCATGGCATCACAAAATCAAAGTTTGATACAGAAACTTCTGACCAATCTGATTTTTGGAACGGCATAGACACTCACAAGTTAATCAATAATATAATTAATTGAGTTCGTTGTGCTGTCGCTATCCGGTGCGTTAGCCCACAGGATCTAGAAAAGTGAAGAAAGTATACCTCCTTGAGAAGTTCCTTTCAATACTCATCCGATTATACAGTAGCGTCCTACTTCTGATTGGATACTTCTAACATAGAGTGTCTCGTAAGCTTTCTCTATGTCGAGAGAGGCTGCCATCTTGCACTCATTGTTGTGTATACTCTTCAACCAAGTTGATGTGCTACTGATAGAAGATCTTAATTACGAACCACGTCCCCTTCGGAATCAGACATCACTTGAAGAATGGTAACATTCACCTGTTCCTGCCAAGTTATTTTCCACTCAAGGGAAATGTGTAGTGGCTATTTGTTTGGTTTAGACGTGATCTGAGACTTCATGGACTGTTGAACTAAGGAAGAAATTGGCTAGCTACAGCCCAGAATGAAGCTGGGTGTCAACCAACGTGCCTCTTCAGTTAGGGCGATCTTAAGTCATTTGAATCCTGTTTCACACATGATGTTGCTTAAAGCACCTATTCCCTTGTGTGGGCAACATTCAATGCATCATTCTTCGCTTTGTCATGAACAAAGTCTACAGTTTCATGCTTTCATTGATCCTTATCAAGTGCTGGCCCATTAAGCGTGAAGTGTGAACTATCCTCCGCTCAGGTGTTTACTAATAGATTTGTTATCACTAGGGGGGACTGTGCAGTTTGAAACAACGGACAAAACAGCCTGGCTGTAATTAGGTAGAGTACCCACCAGCTGACGATATCCAGCACATTCCATTACCAGCCTCTTTCAAATTTCCCACTGAGGCTACTCAAGAAACAAGTTTTATCACATTCAAACAATTAATTTAATAACATCATCTGACGGGCAAAACAGTCACTCCCCTCGATGCCTACCGCACAAATGGCGCACAATTCACAGCCACAGTCTGCAAAAGCTACAGGCTTGTGGAACTAAATAAATACGCAAAGAAACGAACTCCGTAACGAAAAAGAAATGAAAAACGGATTCGCGCACGCCGGCAATCAATCTCAGATGTTAGTCGCTTAAAATTCAACGAATTTTCTTAATTAAATCACGAATCAACGGGCTCATCCATCGCGGCAAGGGACCATAAACCAACAAAGACACAAACAAATAAACAATGCCCACAGAACAATGGTTGCCGACTGTCAGCGAAATTGATTGGCGGGGATGAATAATTTACGTATTTGGTGCTCCTTCGCGGCATGGCGGCATGGCGTGTGACCTAAGTTGGACAGTTGGAGTTGTTAAATGGACCAAAAGTGTGGCCGGTGTTTGTAGGCAGGTGCGTGGACGGAAGCAGCGGGTGGGAACTCTGAAGACCTGAGTAAATGTTGACTAGGACTGCCTTTTAAGTGGTTCATGCCAAGCGTCAAATGTTGCAACTAAATGCTTATCGGCTTATCGTTACAGACGAGCAATTCGACGAATCTACGTAAAAAATAGCCCGTCAAGGTACCGGCTCAAATGGCAATACAAATTTCTATTGACTCGCCTGCTGTGTCTCGTGTGGTATATAAATGTAGATGTCCCTGAGTTTTATTTCGTGCATTGTGGATGAAAGAAAAACCATTGAACCAAAGTGGGCGTCGATTATGAGGCAACGGTGTCATCGTATAAAAAAATACTGGCCATGGCATTAGCCTTGGAATCAAGACCTTGATATAGCGTCTCATGCTGACACAGTCGTCTCTACCTAGTCGCTGCTAACGAACTCTATTCTCACCTCCACGTGACTGAAGGTTGGGTACCCGATCATGGGTCCCTTAACGGGTGCTTTAGAGCCACTCGGATAGATCCGGAGCCCAGGTCTAAAAGTCTTCTTCGAAGGCCAGGAAGGGCGCGTGGCTGCGGACGAGACCTTTCAGTACTTATAGCCTAAGCTATGTAGGTAGAACGATCAACAATACCTCTTAACCTGCCGTTGGAGTGTTGGATGTCTTTCCTGTGACTAAGGTTGACGGTTGACGGTCTTGACCAAACTACATAGCCGTTTCTCAAGATTGGCCTGTCAATGGCTGTGTACATCCACAGGATAGTTTTAGGGTTGGGGCAACATTTTTTGCCAAACAAGAATACAGGCTGCTTTCTTAATTTGTTCTTGTATGTAAGCCCAAATATTTCACACTCTCCTTTAGACTGAGGGTAGTACCTTCAATAGTCGGGAGTTTAAATGGTTGTTTCTTATTGGTGAAAAGAATCAATTCTGTTTTGTGTGGATTAATCCCTAAATATCCTGCACCGCAATATCTTGCCCACCTAAGGAGGGATCCTATTGGGTTTCTACTAGCTCACTGTATTGGTATTTCCCGTTGGCAATCAACACAACATCATCGGCTTATGCAATGGCCTTAGCTCCGGAGAATCTGAATTCGTCTAGAACTCTATTAATCACTAGCTCCCACAGGTGGGGTGAAGTTACACCTCCTTGGCGTCAATTGTCGCATTGCGGTGCAAGTTTTCATTGTTCGTGTGTGTATACCGTGGTATCGTACTGCCCATAGTTCGTTTTATTGTCCCGTCCAATTGAATTAGATACATGTCAATCTCTTCGTGCGACAAGTTTATGTTGGACGGAATGTGGAGCGCATTCGAAGAGAGTGCTCGTGCCATTTGTCTGGAGATGCGTGGCCAAAGCGCCCTATTGTAATTGTAGGTGTGCGTTTGGACAAACTCTTCTAATTCCGCAATGTCGTTTGGGATCTTGGATTCGGCACTAAGTCCGCAATGGTCACTGAGATACACGAAAGTGTTCAAACAGTTTACCGTTTGTGCGTTTGTGTCTGTCAGCAGCAATCTAGCGTCAAACAGCAGCAGATCCAAGAACGAGAAGGGAAGGACGAGATCTCTGTTGCTTTCAGATCGAGTCTGTACTCGACACTGTGCAAGCAAAACCAGCTGTAAAGCAGGTCCCCTCTGTTATTGGATACCAAGTTTCCCGTTTACTAAAACTGAGGGATCCAGAGGAGTACGCCGACACACACGGAGAGAAATGCACACGATGCAGGCCTCTAGCACTTGAAACCGTCGTACTTCACCACTGTAAACTACTTTGTGTTTAATGTTATTTTTAATGAAGATCGCAACACCGCCTCCACCATTGGAGTTGGGCCGGTCCCTCCGGATAACATTATAGTTAATATGCTCCAATATGTCTCTCCGGGTTAGCTTAGTTTCGCTAATCAGAAATAGCATTGGGCTTTGGTCGTCCAACAATCGATAGAGCTCGTTTTTTCGGGGTACCCCTATCAATGAATTTGAATTTGCAAGGATCTTAAACTCTCCGTATTCTCCGTCCGCGCAGCCATCAGGACTGGTGACGTGCTGGGTTCTGCAGGAGCACCAGAATTTTGGCAACCTGCTGCTCTAATGAATCCATACGCCTTTAATGGATGATTTCCAATCAGGCGTTGGACCGTGTGCTCTTGGCACAGAGGTTTGCGGCGCTACCTTTGGTAGTTGCTGCTTTTCCGTGCTTCCCCTGACAGACACGATTTGGGCGAAAGTCTTTTCGGATGTGACGGGTATGGCTGCCCCGAGCGGATTTTTCACTGGCGGCTGCTTCTGCAGAAATGCTTTTGTTTTCCGCTCCTGGACCTTAGGGCAACTCTGATAGTTGGCGGTGTGCCCAGCGTTCCCGCAAAGTGGGCACTTGAGCTGACTTCTATTAGCTGCTCCCTCTTGCCCCAGAGGACAATTCTCCGAATTGTGGTTCACGCTGCACTTCACGGATCGAGTCTGCTTTTGGCAGTTCGACGAGGCGTGCCCGCACCTCTGGCAACAAAGGCATTGGACAATGCCGCCGCGCCCTTCTAATGCTGCCCCACTCGCATTTGTGGTAATCTAAGAACCTCATTTTCTTTAGATTGTCCACTTTGCTTGTAGGTGTTACCTGCACAAGGTAGTCTCCTTTTGCCTTTACTGGTGGAACTCCCTTTCCTGTAACTGTTACCACCCGGCTGTGGCAGGGAGCAGTCTCACCACTAACCAGGAGTCCGAAAGATGAAGCAGCAAATGATCATTAATATCCATACTCGCCGCAAATTCACGAACAACAGCATTTCAAACGCTTATATGAAGAGCAAAGGCGTCGGAACTGGACTACCCAGTGTGGTAAGCGTGAATGAAAGAGTGTGGAAGAATATATACACACTCGCTGTCTTTCTAAACATTCGAAGAGCCTCCAATGACGTAGAAAGTAAGGCAATTGAACGTGCACTTGAGAGAACCAAAGCTACGAGCAACGAGCAACCTCTTATTACAATCCGTCTAGCAACCTCTTATTCAGTCTACATAGTAAAAGATTCATTAGCACATCTCTGGGTGATTCAATCATTAATGTCGTAGCATCAAGGGTTGCTCACAAGGTGATGCAATTTCAACCCTTTTTTGTGAGCTAGTGACTAATGAAGTTCTAGACGAACTCAGATTCTCGGGAGCTAACCATTGCATATGCCGATGATGTTGTGTTGATTGCTGGCGGGAAATACCACCCGACTATTAGTGAGCTAATAGAAAAGCCAATAAGATTCTTAGGTGGGTGAGATATTGCGGCCTAGGGATTAACTCACAAGAACTAGCTATCATCATTCAAACTCCCGATTATTTTAGGTACTATCCTCATTCTAACGAAGTGTGTGAAATATCTGGGAGTAATCCTAGACAAGAAGGTCAACATAGCTTGGCAAAAAAAATATGGTTGTGTAGTTCGATTTAAGGACTGTCAACCGTCAGTCTTAGTCATAGAAGTGACATCCACCACTCCAACGGCAGGCTTAGAGGTCTTGTTGAACCTCCTACCGCCATACGTCCACCTAAAGATGACAGCAGACAGCTGTAAAGATCGCCGTAAGACATGCAAGTGTACTAGATGAACTACTTATTGCACAGAGTGTAGTCCACTCTACTGTAGTTTGAATTCGATAGACCTTTTGGATGTCATTTTACAATAAGGGAGGAGTGGAATACCAATGATTCCATCAACAATTCAACCACCCAAGGCTACACAGATGGTTCAAAGATGAGTATAACAGGCGCGGGTATTAAACATGCACTACTCCATAAGGATTCTGATCCGAAGATGCTGGCAGTAGAAGAGACGGGAATGATATCAATGCTGGAGATACCCCGGCTGATGTAACCATTTTTATTGACAGCCAAGCGGCCCAGAATTTTTGCGACGCAGGTCAGGTCCAAGTTGGATACGGCCTTGAATGGCTTAAGGTTCTCAGCAGGTAACGCTCGATTTCTCTTCGGTGGATGCCGGGTCACCGAGCCTACGGCTCATTCCATTAAATATCTGAAGCCTGCAACAGGTTTTATCATTTATGCAATTGCTTGTGACAAATGCCCGCTCGCTATAGTGGGCTTTCATTGAACGAATCTTTAGATAAAGAAAGTACAGCTCGTTCCATTTCATGCAGCAATCAATTGGGCATTCTTCAGATCGGAACAAAGCTTCCATTTGAGTTAGCTACCCACAAACGATTATGCCGCTTGCAAAATGCCATATCGCGTAACTTATCTCCCAACCAGATGTTTGTTCTTTTTTGTCATTGTAGGCACTGGCTGCATTTGATGGCGTACCGCTTCTAGAACAGCAAATGCGTACATTTGCTTTGATCTCATCGCGACTCCTCGGTTCTCTTGATTGTTTTTCAGCTGCGCGGAAAAACCCTGACTCACGCTTTAGTATTTAATTGACTTAAACGCGCAAAAGAAACCCAATTGATATACGAGCGCACATACGCCCGTATCTGAGAATAAATCACAAAAAGACGAGAAGGAGCAGATGTGACTAATTGGAGTCACTTAAGGACGTGCCGCTGTTCGTTGAGACGTCTTCTATTCCGGCAATCCTCACTTGTCTCCCACAAGTTTTCCTCATTCTAGTTTCTTTCATGTTTGCTCATCGAATGCTTTTCCCCTATCTGGGGATCGAAACAAATCGAAAAGTCTAATTGACCTGAATCGAGAGTTGAAAAGCTGAAAAGAAAAAATAACCAAACAAAGACAAGAATTTAAAATTGGATTCATTGTCGGACCGAAGATGAAAACTTTAATCGGGACGAAACTCTTTCACCGACAGGGTATGTGGATGGAGCGTCATGGGTACGTCATGTGTGCGTCAATGATATCCGATTGAGTTCGAGTCTGGTCTCGAATGATGTGAACGATCCACTGGGGGAACGAACAATTTTCTATTTGAGTCATCCGCGAAGACTCTGTGTGGAATGGAAGTGGATCTGATATCATTGGCGAGTAACCCATAACACCATGTGCATCATTTAATTAATTTCTGCGCATCGTTTATTGAGTTTTATCACCCAGGCCGCAGTTGAACCGCATGTGAACTGGGCGGCATTGCCCCGCGAAGTATGACTACGTGCGTGCAAAGAACGTTAACCCCGCACCGAGAAAATGTGATCAAGAGATATTGATGTGAGCGTCAGAAGTGAGTTTACACACACGTGAGTCAGGTGGAAGGACATGGCATAGTTTGAGGACTTATGGCTGCAACTAGAGTGGTAAATTTAGTGTCCACTGATGGAAAAATTAATGTTATTGGCTACTTGTTACTTTTGGAATTGATTTTTGCAAATTTATCCCGTCTGTCAATGGATGGCTTAAAACCTTCCCATCGATGGTATGGGTCTGGCTGGACCTTTATACACTTTGTATGAAAATTGATGGAACTCAATGAAGTAATTGAATTTTTTTGTTGATATTTTGGACAATCACATATAATTTTAATTTAAATGTTGTTTTAACGTAACAGTGACTTGACATGCATTTGGACACTCGTGGCATTTGTGTAAGTGGATAGCGTGTTGTACACGGACATGCACTTAGCAGGCATTTCTATTTACTTTTCTTCTTCTCCACACTTATGCTCTTAGGATGGGTGCCCCATATAATGACTTCTGAAGAAACTGCAAGAATGAAGAGGAGGAAGAAAACGCACACTGCTGCTGTAGGGCTCTGGCTAGTCGTAGGCTCCTACACTTAGGGGCTTAACTAGGGTCAAGGCTTAACTAGGGTCTTGTATACCATAGAGACAGCTTGGTTTGCCGAGACAAGGCCTTATTTTTCAATTGTCGCCTAAGTCCAAAGAAACAGCGATTGGCCAGGATTATACTTCGTTTTATCTCCGCAGTGATGTCATTTGCAGACAAAGTCTATTTACATCGAATCAATGTCTGTCTATTGTGACACTTTATCCAAGATGTCGATGTTGATGGACCTTTTTGTAGACAGCATGTACTTTGTCTTACCTTAATTCACCGCAAGACCCAACTTAGCCGCTTCCCTCTCGATTTTTTTTTTCTTTATAATTTGCGCGTGCTCAAGGGGTTATTAATACCCTTAATTGTCCGGGGTCAAGACACAGCACGGGCCGAAGGTATAGAGGGAGAGAGAGAGGAGGTACCTGTGCACATTGGTCTTAAACATCTGCGGATTGTAATCTATAGGAAATATTGAGCTGGGAAGAGCTCTAAATTTCACTGTGCGCCCGAAAGAAGGCTTAAGGGTAAACTGATGTGCATTCCTGGCGAGACGTGTATTGCGGCTGAATTCAGGATTCAAGCTCACTTGAGCATCGTTTGTTAAAGTAGCTATAAAACACGGAAAAAGAAGACACGGTTCGTCGATGTTCGAGCGAGTCTAATGAACCCGCGATATCATTGTCTCCTATAAGTTTTATCGCTCGCTTTTGGATTCTATCTAGTAGGTGCAAGGTGGTCTTGGGGGCACCAGACCAGATATGATCGTTATACTCAAGCTTAGGGCGAATATACGCCTTATAGATTAAAGCCAAATCAGAGGGGGTGAAGTATTTCTTGCATCGATTATGGAAACCTAAACATTTCACAGCATTTTTGGCAACCTAGAATATATGATCGTTCCAACGAAGTGTTGTGTTGATGCACATACCAAGGATGGAAAGTTTTCCGGTTTCGTCGATACAATGGCTAATTATCAGGGGTTCGCTTTAGAGACAGCAGACAGCATTGAGTTTTGGAAGCATTGAATTCCACTCTTTTGTTCTTACCCCAGTTAATTATGCCGTCCAGATCGGAATTCAATGTGTTTGACATACGCTGCCGTTCCAATATTACGTCCGAAGGGCATGGTCGTGAATTTTGGAACGAATATGAAAAGCTGAGGGTGCTGTCATCAGCGAAGGAGTGGATTGGATTAGAAGTGGCAGACAGGAGATCATTTATAAAAATGAGAAAGAATGTCGGAGACAGAACAGAGCCTTGGGGGACACCAGCATTTATTTTATGGATATCAGACTTGAAACCATCCAAAACAACTTGGATTGAACGGTTCGAAAGGTAGTTTCTAATCCATAGAAGCAGAGATTCATCAACACCATAAGCACGCATTTTCGACAAAAGAGCTTGATGCCAAACTCTATCAAATGCTTTAGAAATACCAAGCGCAACTATCTTGCTTTCGGCTGCATTTTGCAAAGATTGGTTCCACTTTTCGGTGAGATAAGCTATCAAATCACCAGTGGACCTGTTGCTGCGGAAGCCATACTGTCGGTCATTAAGAATGCTCGAAAATGCCCCACTGACAGCCCGATGAGTTCTTCCCATGATGTCAATGTCATCGGCATATGTTAGCAGTTGCACAGATTTGTGGAAGATCGTGCCTCTGGTGTTGACGTTTAAATTTTGCACGATCTACTCGAGAATGGTGTTAAAGAAGTCGCGAACAATTTTCTATTTGAGTCCTCCGCGAAGACTCTGTGTGGAATGGAAGTGGATCTGATATCATTGGCGAGTAACCCATAACACCATGTGCATCATTTAATTAATTTTTGTGCATCGTTTATTGAGTTTTATCACCCAGGCCGCAGTTGAACCGCATGTGAACTGGGCGGCATTGCCCCGCGAAGTATGACTACGTGCGTGCAAAGAACGTTAACCCCGCACCGAGAAAATGTGATCAAGAGATATTGATGTGAGCGTCAGAAGTGAGTTTACACACACGTGAGTCAGGTGGAAGGACATGGCATAGTTTGAGGACTTATGGCTGCAACTAGAGTGGTAAATTTAGTGTCCACTGATGGAAAAATTAATGTTATTGGCTACTTGTTACTTTTGGAATTGATTTTTGCAAATTTATCCCGTCTGTCAATGGATGGCTTAAAACCTTCCCATCGATGGTATGGGTCTGGCTGGACCTTTATACACTTTGTATGAAAATTGATGGAACTCAATGAAGTAATTGAATTTTTTTGTTGATATTTTGGACAATCACATATAATTTTAATTTAAATGTTGTTTTAACGTAACAGTGACTTGACATGCATTTGGACACTCGTGGCATTTGTGTAAGTGGATAGCGTGTTGTACACGGACATGCACTTAGCAGGCATTTCTATTTACTTTTCTTCTTCTCCACACTTATGCTCTTAGGATGGGTGCCCCATATAATGACTTCTGAAGAAACTGCAAGAATGAAGAGGAGGAAGAAAACGCACACTGCTGCTGTAGGGCTCTGGCTAGTCGTAGGCTCCTACACTTAGGGGAATACTACTTCAGCGGCCTAAATGAGCTAAACAGCCCCGGCATAGGCCAGCTAAATCGCTTTACTACAAGCATCAATTGCGTGGTATCACAATGGGCCTACTCTGGCCTAAGTGTGACTGCTCTTAGCAGTCAGTCAATACAACCTAACCTACGCTTAACTAGGGTCTTGTATACCATAGAGACAGCTTGGTTTGCCGAGACAAGGCCTTATTTTTCAATTGTCGCCTAAGTCCAAAGAAACAGCGATTGGCCAGGATTATACTTCGTTTTATCTCCGCAGTGATGTCATTTGCAGACAAAGTCTTTAACTATTTACATCGAATCAATGTCTGTCTATTGTGACACTTTATCCAAGATGTCGATGTTGATGGACCTTTTTGTAGACAGCATGTACTTTGTCTTACCTTAATTCACCGCAAGACCCGACTTAGCCGCTTCCCTCTCGATTTTTTTTTTCTTTATAATTTGCGCGTGCTCAAGGGGTTATTAATACCCTTAATTGTCCGGGGTCAAGACACAGCACGGGCCGAAGGTATAGAGGGAGAGAGAGAGGAGGTACCTGTGCACATTGGTCTTAAACATCTGCGGATTGTAATCTATAGGAAATATTGAGCTGGGAAGAGCTCTAAATTTCACTGTGCGCCCGAAAGAAGGCTTAAGGGTAAACTGATGTGCATTCCTAGCGAGACGTGTATTGCGGCTGAATTCAAGGAGAGGAGGTATGCAGTTGGCTAGCTCACTTGAGCATCGTTTGTTAAAGTAACTATAAAACACGGACAAAGAAGACACGGTTCGTCGATGTTCGAGCGAGTCTAATGAACCCGCGATATTATTGTCTCCTATAAGTTTTATCGCTCGCTTTTGGATTCTATTTAGTAGGTGCAAGGTGGTCTTGGGGGCACCAGACCAGATATGATCGTTATACTCAAGCTTAGGGCGAATATACGCCTTATAGATTAAAGCCAAATCAGAGGGGGTGAAGTATTTCTTGCATCGATTATGGAAACCTAAACATTTCACAGCATTGTTTGGCAACCTCGAATATATGATCGTTCCAACGAAGTGTTGTGTTGATGCACATACCAAGGATGGAAAGTTTTCCGGTTTCGTCGATACAATGGCTAATTATCAGGGGTTCGCTTTAGAGACAGCAGACAGCATTGAGTTTTGGAAGCATTGAATTCCGTCCAGATCGGAATTGTGTTTGGAAAATGTGTTTGACATACGCTGCCGTTCCAATATTACGTCCGAAGGGCATGGTCGTGAATTTTGAAACGAATATGAAAAGCTGAGGGTGCTGTCATCAGCAAAGGAGTGGATTGGATTAGAAGTGGCAGACAGGAGATCATTTATAAAAATGAGAAAGAATGTCGGAGACAGAACAGAGCCTTGGGGGACACCAGCATTTATTTTATGGATATCAGACTTGAAACCATCCAAAACAACTTGGATTGAACGGTTCGAAAGGTAGTTTCTAATCCATAGAAGCAGAGATTCATCAACACCATAAGCACGCATTTTCGACAAAAGAGCTTGATGCCAAACTCTATCAAATGCTTTAGAAATATCAAGCGCAACTATCTTGCTTTCGGCTGCATTTTGCAAAGATTGGTTCCACTTTTCGGTGAGATAAGCTATCAAATCACCAGTGGACCTGTTGCTGCGGAAGCCATACTGTCGGTCATTAAGAATGCTCGAAAATGCCCCACTGACAGCCCGATGAGTTCTTCCCATGATGTCAATGTCATCGGCATATGTTAGCAGTTGCACAGATTTGTGGAAGATCGTGCCTCTGGTGTTGACGTTTAAATTTTGCACGATCTACTCGAGAATGGTGTTAAAGAAGTCGCATTACAGTGTGTCGCCTTGTCTTAATCCCTTTCTGACATGAAAGATCTCGGTCAAATTTTAATCGATCTTAGCGCACTAACGGGCATTCTCCATTTTAATTCTGTAAAGACGGACGAGTTTTTCAGGGATGTCAAAACTTGACAAGGCGGTTGTATAGCTCGTCTCCATAAATACTGTTATAAGCGGCCTTTAAGTCAATGAATAGATCTTTCCAAGACCTGGCGTAATGTCAATAGTGGATTTCGCTGGCCTAAACCAATCAGGCTGTTGACGTATGGTTCCAGGCGTTTACACACAAGACTTTAGGAATTGGCACAGTTTGGAGGGTCTCCATTCCTTAGGATCAGCAAAACGATGGTGTCACTTCATCTGTCGGGCATACTTTCATCCGACCAGAGTTTACAGATGAGTTGGTGTATGAACCTTACCAAATTATAACCAGCTCGGCAGATAGTCAACCAGCACCAGCTGCAGTCACTTCACTCAGGTCGGGAGCGTGGAATTCTTGTCCATCATCGCCTATTTTTGATCGGATTAGTCTGCCTGGCAGCGGTACTTTGTTCTCATCGCTGTTGTGCACTTTGCGAAAGTGGTTTTGATCGGATTTTTCATATTCTCAGCTATTACTAGGTTTCCATTTTTATACTTGCAGGCTTCTGTTCGGTTCGTATGAGTTTGACTCGTTTGACTTATCTGTTGATAAAATTTTCGAACATCCTTCCTACAGTAGCACTCACAATTTTCTCCATGCCGCGTTTCTCACGCTCTGTTTCTTTTCTGACGAAAAGGCCAGTGTTCTTCCCTTCTTTTCTGATCGTAGAGCTCTGCAGCGCCGCTTTGTATGCATCCTGTTTGGTGCATGTGCTCGCCGACATTCGTCATCGAACCAATCGAAACCTAGCACATCACTTGCGGTACAGGTATAGCCCAAGACTTCTTGCTTAAGACGCCAATGACAAGTCCGCGTCCAAATGTGCACAGATCTGATTCCCTGTAACAATCACCGTAAAAGATATCACAGCTTTTCATCCCTCTTCTACTTGGCCCGATATCTGGTCTCGTGAGCATTTCTTCTATCGCAGACCGTCTTATAGCGGCGGTCTAGAGCCTCTGCAAGTTGTCCGGCTGCACGCGGTCTGTTCATGGTACGTACATTCCACGTGCAGGTCCGCAAATCGCCGTCAACGGTAAGACCATCCATATCCGAGGCTTGTTGCTGCTTCGTAGGAAAAAAAATCCACGATGGGGAGGTTAATAAAGAAGTTGCTAAATTTTAAAAGTTAACTTGAAAAATATCAACAAAATACAGAAATCGTTTATTTCTATTTGGTGCGTTTCTTTTTTTAATTTATTTGAGTATCCTTGCGATATACTGACAGACGTCAACCAGTCCCATATCAAGAGCGTCATTTAATCAAATAAGTGTCCTCGAAAGCGACATAAATAAAATACGCTTCACGTGTAGAGCTGCCCATTGAAGGGACACACACCGTCCTCCGTCTTTGAAATGTTTTAAAGTGATTATTTTTGCCTCTCCTCCTAGAATGGAACTTCAAGATACAATGGAGCATAATGCCATTAAATTAAATATCTCCTGGTGCTTGTGTCTAGACCTAGATACGAGTACACTCGTAGCAAAGAATGGACGTTTCCGCTTTCACAGAGTGGGAAACGCATCACACTCCCGACAGTGGGGTGTGCGGTGTGCACAAAGTTTGCCCACGACGACAATAGGCGTACTTTTCGCCGGCAGACACATGCAGTTGCTGATATTCAGCAGCATGCATACCGAGGAAGTGTCGCTGTGTAGAAGTGGAACAGAAAAACTTTCTATCATCCGATGAACATTTGTTTGCGAAAGTTCGCCATTTTTTTTGTCTGTCCGGCACCGGAGTTCAACTCAGGCAGGGTGTTGGCATCTCTCTGGCCGCGTTCAGTTCGACCGGAGGGAATGTGGTGTCGATTAGGACACTGTCGCCGCACCACTGGTCGCTTCTGTATGAGAACGATATCCAATCGTTTTTTTTTTGTTTTTGACGTGAAAATTTAAGGATTTATGGCTGAAAACAGTTGCTTTGCTTTTAAAGCATCGCAGTGTGTGAACGTTGGCGGAAATTGTCAGTCGATCATTGCTGGTGGAAGAGAGATGCTAACTTTCATCTATCTACCGTATGGTGGAGTTGAACGATTTTGAGAGTTTTGATGACTTCCGGAAGTTATTGTCGTTCGGGTAAAGCAATCATACAACTCATGGTAAGTCTGATTTGTTTGCAGAAGACTCATCCGAGTGAAGAGTGGAGACGGTCGTTGTTCGTGTCCTATCACCAGACATAAAAGGACATTCAACGATATCTGCTCACGTCAAGTCGACAAACTATATCTTAGCGCTGATCTCTGAATAGTCTGAAATCTGCAGTATCGGACATGAATCAACGCTTGCCAATAACAACCTCTACCTAGAGGGAGCATATTCACCCCGCCCAGTCTGCTTGCTTTGCGGACGACTAACAGCACGTTTACGCTTAAAGAGAAAGCTTTTGAATAAGCATATCAGACTGACTTAAAACGAGTACACGGCACGCTCGTGTAACGTAAGCAGACACAGAAGACAGTTCACCAAAGCTCTAATCATTTCGAATAAACTAGGAACCGATCAGGCAGACAAAACACACAAGAACACAAGAGTAGTGCCGGATTAGAAGACCACAGGGAAAGACGCCGTAAGAAATACTGTATCAGAACATCTCAGCCCAATGATATTGAAGAGTCAAGGCCCAAGGGGAGAACTAGCACTCTCACAACAATCAAAGAGTGTATTAACATAGGGCGCATAGGCCGGTGGCGATGTTCTTCTAGTGATTATGCACCCAATCGTCAGCATTTGGGAAGACGGATCAGAATATCGCAGACGTCTGGAATATCGACTCTATATGCATGCATGCCTCCTTCCCAAAAAGGGAGACCTCCTCCCTCCGCTTTAACGACCCCCTCTGTTACGGTGATAAAGGGTACAGCCTTCTTGCAACGCAATCACATGCATCAAGCTGGCGACAAGATAGCTACCGTTGGCCACTTGCAGCGAATTCTTGTGTTGTGGTAGAAATTTTCTCACGTTGATTTTTAAATATGAACTGTCAGATGACTGAACCTTTTGTAATATAGGTACTCTCTTTAAGTTACAATGCATTGAATGTCATGTGTACAGGCACTGTATCAGTACTTGTTGTTGCTCCAGTACACAGATCAATCCTTGGTCGTCTCATTATCACAGCTTCGATACCATTTCGTCAGGCTGTCCACCTTTACGTTTCCTTGGTTAGCAGTAGCACTCAGCAAAGGTCACGCGTTCATCAATTATACCTCACCGATGGTCTGCCTGAGCGGCATAGTCAGCTTCGTTGTCAAAATGTCTGCCGCATGCCAATCAGACAAAATCGTAACCCATCAGCATTTCGGACGTCCGAACATTCCCAGGTCCGAACGTTCCAGCACTCCGCGAAATCTTCAAAATGCTGCAAGGACATTGAAAGTCGCACGGCTAAAATCGCAGGAGATAGCCAAAGAAATCGCCGATCGAGTCTCCATTCACCTCTCAGACACCCTTACCCCCACCATCGACATCAAGTATCCATTAGAAAAGCCGAAACTGATATGTTAGAATCTCATCATCTTTTGCACTGTGGCAAATATAGAGGGATTAGTCTGCTGAACGTATCGCATGAGATCTTTTCTCTTGTTCTGTGTAAGTGCCTGAAACACTACGTCCAAGGTATTCACATTACGGCAGATCCTGGAAAGGACCCAGGGCTTTTGTATTGCTTCATTTGTTACGTGGAGCGAATGGACACCAATGCTCCGGCCCGGAAATTCTTCGACTCCAACCTCAAGCATGCACCCGGACAATACGCGCGACGGCTGCGGCTAGTATTATATATTGTTTTCATTCCGGTGAAAGGTCTTAAGCCAAGCCATAATCGACTTTGTATTCGCTATATATTAACAAAAAACGTTAGTTAGCGAACGTTAGTGAATAGTCAGTAACTACTAAACTACTACGACAACATGGATACAGGGTACGCGAAACGTGGCGATGTAACTGCAGGTTACTCGTTTTTTGCCATATATTTGCTGGCTCAAATTTATTGGTATTCCTTCGAATTACCAGCAAGCTCTTCTCCAAATGCTTTCACCTCATCAACACCGAATATCAGCCATCTGATCCGAGCAAAGCTCCTCCAAGTGGCAAATGAAGTGCTCTGCAATGTCATCATCTTCCCCACTGACCTAGCAGACAGATTCATCACTTAGGCCAAGTGCATTAAGGTGTTTGGCGAAAGAGTGTGCAGCCTTTTCTGTCAAGAGAAGCGGGAATCCTGCGGATTAGTTACAGCCATTGGGAGCATGCAATTGGTTCTGCTCTAGAGAGGTCCAACGATCGACGGAAGCCCCAATCAAGAACGTTGGTAGTCCCAGAGCAGGTTTGTTTCTTTTCTCTTGTCACTCCTTTAGACTTTAGAGTACCGACCAAATTCAGAAGAAGTGGTTAAAGGTTGGACAGCCTGCCGGTCGCTACAGAAAAGATTACTCCGCCCCTTCCACCTGTTCTTCACAAAATATTAGGATCGCATAGACTGCCTAAATGTGTAACCTTCTGATTTCGGATCCACAGCAACTCACTAAATGGAGATAACACTTTGCGATTGTCTTAAACCACCTACACGATGGCGGAATGTTATCGAACTCTAATGAGGAGTCTGTTGCAACAAATGCCCGAATTCGCACCGGACCTCACAGTAAAAGCGAAAAAATAGCAGCAATCAAGTCCCTCAAGAAATGGGAAATGAGTGGGTTCTGATGGCACCCCTGCTGAATTATTTCAAGCTGCGTCGAATGTGTCAGCAGACTTGCTGCAACCGGTGATATACAAGGCTTGGGATAGAAAGGAGTGGAAAAGGGCGATGATCATCAAGAAACCTCAAACTGGAGAGGTATTTGCGTTCTTCCAGCAGTATCAACAAGAATAGCTGGAATAGTCTAGGAACGGATCAAAGAGCATTTAAATTCAACTCTCGGTGTCGAACGGGCGGGTTTCCGCGCTGGTTCCTCCTGCATCGACCACATAAACACCTTACTGATCATTTTTGAGCAATGCGTTGAGTATAGGTCTCCGCTACATCTATTGCTCATCGACTTCGAGAAGGCTTTCGACAGCATGAATCGAAATGCTATCTGGTCGACCTTGCGCAGGAGAAGCATTCCGAAAAAAATCATGGCTATTATAAAGGCTACAAATGGAGGTAGTAAGTGTCACGTCTTGCGCAGTGGTAAGTTGTCAGAGGAATTTGAGGTCCAAAGTGGAGTTCGTCAGGGGTGCATATTGACACCACTATTGTTTCTGGTGGTTATTAGCGATGTACTCTTATGGCATTCGATGGACTTTGACATCTTACCTTAAACACCTTGATTACGCTGACGGTGTTTGTCTCCTTTCATATCGGATAATGGATCTACATTTAAAAGCCAATAATCTAGAAGCAGGGGCAAACAAAGTGGGGCTCGAAAAATAAATACGACAAAAACTAAAGCCCACCGCGTCCAACTGAACATTGCCGGACAGGAAGTCGAGAAAGTTAACAGCCTTCTAAACTTAGGAAGTGTGTTCTCGGCTAATCGCGGTGGCACCGAACTGAACGTGAGCAACAGATTCAGGAAGGCTAAAGCTGCGTTCGGAATGCTATCCACGATCTGGAAAAGCAATGTCAAACCAGCTTAAGAACCATGCTGCGACTGTTCCGCTCCAACGTAGAGTCGGTGTTGCTATATGGATGCAGTACCTGGAAAGTGGACACCATTACCACATGAAGGCTGCAATCTTTCGTTAATAGATGTTTGAGACACATCCTTAGGATTTTTTGGCGAACCGTGTGTGTCTCAAACGAACAATTGTACATGAGAACGGGCCAGGAACCTACAAACAGCGCAATATCAAGGAGAAAATGGTAGTGAATTGGACGTCCTAGGCAAACATGGCACAGAACAGGGAAGGAATCGAGTTCTCTAGGAATGAGATGAAGGGAGCTCAAGCGCGTTGCAGAAATTCGAACGAGATGGCGCGCAGGCGTTGTTGTCTTATGTCCTATGCCCCCCGAGAGGTTAAAGGACTTAACTAAGTAAGTATAGAGGAGGGCATGGGCTTGTGCAACCAGGGCAAAGCTGTTGATTGCTCTCAACTTGATGAGATGCCAGCAACGATCCCTGTAAATGCACAGGTCATGTTGACACACAGCCTCCTCGCGGCACCCTCTGGATAACCTATACTGCAGCCGCTTAAAGGTTAACCAATGTATGCAGCGACTCCCTGCTCGGGGGTTTATACCAGGACCCGGTCCTCCAGGTTCGGGGGTTTCGCGAGGGGTTAACTTCCCCACCGTGTAAAACACACATTAGTTCAGAGACGGCAACAAGCCTCAGATACGGATGACCCTACTGTTGACGACCATGGACAACGAAACAAGGACAACGATTTTCGGTTCTACACGTGGAATGTGAGGTCACTTAACATAGAATAAGTAGCACATTTTCCTTCTCTTCTTCATCTCGACAGCATCAACTGCCATCATTAGAAAATAGCCTTAGTCCTTTCGAATGTAGACGCAGTGTCGGGTGTTATTTCAACTACCTTGCTGATTTTTTTAGATCATTTATAGTCGAGACTGGACCAGATTTTTTGGGACAAATATTGCCTCCATAGGGCATTCAATTTCAGTTTGCTTTGACTATTGTGCTGTAACTTGAAGGGAGTAGCTATCACCCCCCTGTCTCAGGACTCCAAAGAATTTATCATCGACCAACTGGCTTACACCTCTGGCACAGTAACACAACAAAAACCTCTTTTATTTGCCTCTCGGTTACGATGAAAATCCCCATGTGAGTGGAATTTCTTTTACAACAATCTAGTCGGAATCTCCGAATTCCATCAGAAATATACCGTCACCAGTCATGGGACATAAAAACTGCGTCAGTTGTTTTCCCACTGACGAGAGTGGGAGAGGAAATATTTTCGTTCATATTGCAGTTCCTCGCGGAATATTTCCAAAAATAGCCCAGTATCCAGCTCCAACGCTATAGACTGCATCTCATGGTGAAGCAATTGATCGTAACTCAAAAGCATCCAACGTTCAAATCGTTCACCAAACGCTGCCGATTGTCTAGGTCGATGTTTCGGATGACTCATGTTTATTTTAAACACGCGTCTACCACATAAGCCAGAGGGCAACACATTCAGAGGTACATGCAAATACGTGGAATCCAAGCGAAGAAATTTTCTCGTAGCAGCGTATTCCGACTCCATTCATTGACTGCCCGTCTGGCCAACATCAGTGGCACACCCATTTCCGAGTCGGACGGGCGCGCATAAAAAACTGCCCGAAATCATAACGAAATCCATTCACACATGCCTCCGGATACATATGCTCGCACAGATTGAGATATATTGCTGTGCCCATGTAATTAGCTTCGAACGGCCTTCAAATGGCCAACAGACACAGTCGCAGAAACACAAACAGCCCACCTGCACCGGTTGGTGTACATGGAGGGGAAGATGAGCCTCGTCACGAAATGTCAAAGTGGAATTGACTGTCGTGAGTCTCTGCATTTGAAGCATTAGTACGTGCTGCACGTAGGAGCATGCCATTCGAGTGGCTCCTTCTCTACATCAGAAGTTCCTACACGAAACGAGCGACGAGATTTGTTGCTGTGATGGAACACTTAGCTATTTCTAGCTGAGGCGATACAACTGATCGACTCGCGGACAGACATGTGCGCTCAAAAAGTTCATAAGAAAAAACAAGCGATTTGACCTCGAGCTTGTCTGTTTCTTTTCTTGTTTCCCATCGCAAGCTATGTATACAATCTCTTTGAAAACAGAGATCAGCCAAGCTCTGTGTCGAGTCAACCAAACATCTTTCTTGTCGTCAATGGGACTGCCGAAGTCATCGCTCTCAAGTGTCGCGGGTGCTGTTTGTTGGGTAAGTTTTGAAATCGTTCAGTCGTCAGACAGGTTTCGTCGCAGGTCGGCGGTCAGTTCGTCAAGTGTAAAGAGGTCTATTCGAGAAGTCGGTGAATGATGAAAGATGGTACCCGGGTTATTCTTCCGAGATCATTGTTTCTTGCACAGAATGGAAAAGACAATCGAACCGAAAGACAAATGTTAAAAGTGAGATGCCTTTGTTCGTTTAAACCATGAATAGAGGGAATGAAAAAACAAGAAAGTACGCAAAATCTTGTCAAATGCGGTGGAACTTTCATGCGATCATGCGATTACAAGAAATGCTGAGCCCCCAGGAGCTCCGATTGATTTCACAGCCGATAATTTCCTCTGAATGTGTTTCATCCCGGGACAGATTTGGTGCACATTCAACAAAGATGAGAGATTTATCTCAGCAGAGTCGATCTCATTTGGTGTTTTTAAAAAATGCCCAACCTTCATCATCAGTTCTTCGAAGGAATCTCACGTTGAACATTGTGTCGCAAAATTCTGTAGTCATTTGGACATCGTAATAAAGGTAACCCCTTTCATCCATATCTTCGTATAAAGCCAGTAGACGATGGAGATTTAAAGCACGAGCAATTGCTGTCTGCAGTCATCAAAACCAAGCTGTCTTGCTTCCGCGATCGTTCTTGCAACTTAGTTTCGTTCTCCCTCTCCTTCTCGAACCGGGAAGCTAGCATTAAAAGACTGGCCTTGCTATCGTTGTATTTCCTGTCCAGAAAAAGCTTCTCAAACTTGGCCGTCCGGAGTCGGCATAAAACTGTTAGGTGCCTTCCACTCTTGTGAGAACAATAGCACGTACCACACGAGTGGTTGCGGAGAAGATATTCCCTGGCCCCCTCTGTTCTTTCGAAGACTCCAAACATCAACTCTGCACTTTGGCTTGGCGTTCAAATTTTGGCTCCACAAAGTAAGACCGGCAAAGTAAAAGTTTTGTAGAGAACGATTTTCTTCCTTCGAGTCAGGAGTCTTGATCCCAATTGTTTTGACAAACTCAAGTAGCATCGGTTGCCCAAAGCGATCTACGTTGGATGTTCACTAAGATGTCATTCCTGGAGTTCACGTTTGCTCCGAGGTAGACCAATTTTTTCTACCTCGATATTGTAGCGTGATTAGATGGTGTTCGGTGGATAATTGTTGGCTCTACAGCATCTTATTCGTCTTGTTCTCGTTGACCATTAGATCAGCTAGTTCCGTCTGTTCCTCAATTACCGTAAATGCTTCCACTACGGCACGTTGGCAAAGCGCGACGACGTCGATGTCACTTTTTTCTTTTCTTAAAGAGTTTCCATCACTCATCGGCTGGTACATTTTTTAATCTTGAGGGCCTCAATTTTTTTTTTTAATTAATTCATTAAGAACTGAGAGCAACGGCTCTCAGTGTTTAGTAAATTTAAATTGCTTAGAAAAAAACCTTCCAAGCTCCCTTACTTGACTTATGATTGCCATTGATCACTTGTACGTACTAAATTCATTGGCAACCGCAACACTATCTCCCTCAACCCTTTCACGGCCGACGACGTTGCCAACATCTCACAATAATGGTACATCTTAAAACCCACATGTGACTGCGCATAATTTCGTTTTGTTTTGATAATTCTTGTCACAAATTAAGTGCAAAGTGATACGTACTATGGATTAAAGCATAAGTATACCATGCTCCTGTGTGGCATAACCTACACCATCAATTAGTCGCGTGAAAGGGTATAAACAATAAAATAAAAAAATACTTGCTAAACAGCAGCTTAGCATCAGCAACTGCTGGTATGTCAAGCGAAAAAAAAACCCAAAACACACACAAAAAAGACCAACAAAAAAATAACTATATATTCAATTGCTTATACACTTCCCGACTGACTGGCTCGCTAACTCGCGTGGCTGGCAGATAAACAGACACAGCTTTCGAGTGTTTCGAAAAAGTTTGCTCAGTCAGTTGTATCTGGGAGATGCATGACGTTGGACGATGTTTCGCGTCGGTTGATTAGTTCAAGATTTTGTTTTTGCGATTTTCCATAATTCGCGTATACGATTTTTGTTCGTGCTAAGACACACATTAACACATGCAAACAGCGGAACTTTTGTCACACTCTTGCCATTGTTTTTTGTTCTTTCTTGTGTACACTCACATGTCGTGCTGAATCTTAGAATTTGTGCGAGAGTCGCAAGTCTACAACGCCGCTCAGTTGTATTGTCAGTGTGTACCAGTGGACAAGTGCGGTAAAGCCACCAACGCCAGCGTGCCGCCTTTGTTTGGATTGAATAGTGCTGCCGCTGCTGCTGCTGCTGTGTGTTTACAGGTAAATTGAGAAATTCAACGTGTGACTGAGTGTACATCTAGTTGTTAGTATATGGCGCACATTCTTCGTTATATTGGCAGTGTGTCTTTGAACTTTTCGCTTTTGTATATTCTACACCACAGAAACGTGCCCATTGAAGCGAAGAAAGCAATTCATAAACCTGTGTACACTTGTATGTGGTGCCCTTTGAAGGCGCGAAAAGTGTGTGAAAACCAATTACAAGCCATGTACTCGACGTAAAGATGAGCAGACATGCAATTGATGTCAGCCAGCCACTGTGGTTGTGAATATCTCAAAAATACACTGTGTTTGCTTCTCAGGAAGGCACAGTGCGCGTTCATAGGTCCACACAGTGCCGCGACCGGAATTTGTGGAGGACGGTCTGCTTTTGTTGATCGGCTTCTATGTGGAAATACAACGGACTCCAGATTTATGAACTCGCCTTAGCCGCTGCGCCACCGTCCGAGACGTGTGCATGTGGCGGGGGCAAGCTATTTACTCTCCAGAGGCAGCAGATCATTACGATTTTATGACTTGACGGGCAAATTGGAAATTCCACAAAAAAAAAACTGACACAGTGAAACCGCATCGGTGTTAAGTGCTAATTTGCTGTTTCAGCAACCATATGGAGTGTCTAAAGTTCTCTGAACACGGTCAACGGTAATTGGAGTGATTTTAATGTTTGATTGAGGTAGCTACCATGTGAAGAGTCGGCTGATGACAGTAATCATTTGGGCCAAAAGCGAACGCAACGCTAATGAGTATCACAGTCACTGTGACTCGGACAGTGACTCGTCGACCTAATTAACCGAAGGTTGAGATGAAAGCTTGCATACACGCGAGTTGATGTATGGAATGTAAACAATGCTTTCGAAGCACTTGCTTGTGAGAGTTATTACAATTTTTTTTTCTCATTTTCTTTCTCTGTTTATTTACTGGCGGGAAAACTGTTGAGATTCGACACGGGGTTTGGTTGGGTTTATGGCGAAATGTGTTTGTTTATACGGTTGCGATGTGAGAAGAGGCGCGGTGTGTGTTTGAATGTGAATCGTAAGATTCAGAGGGTTACTGATAAAAGCCGGTGTTTTTTAAGACTCTCTGTTTGCCAAATATGTTTAGAGTTGAACATGCCTGAAGGGATGATATTTATTGCAGACCGCTTCACTGTGTGCTCGCTGTTGTTCTGATGAACCCGAAGAACCACTGAACAGATAATCTTTCATCTTTCCGTCCCCTGAACTCGTAATCATAAGCAGAGAAATAATCGCACTTCCATTGCTGTAGCTATAGCTGTCTTTGCTGTGACTGCCCGTTGTTACAGACAAGGTAAGTGGCAAGTGATTATTGAATAAAATATACATGCACTTTTTCCTTGCAATCTGCTAATTAAAACAATGATGAATTGTATGAGCTAAGAATCAAAGACACATCGATTAGGATAAGTGCACCAATCACAGGCCTTCTAACACATTTTCCTACTTTGACGCTATGTACCTACCTAACTTCTTCAGCTAAAGTCAATATTATACGTCAAAAGTGGATTGTGCTAAGTATCCAATGAAAATGTATTCTTCTTCTTCTGGCACTACAGCCAAATCTGAAAAGAGATATTCGAACTCCTTTGCAAAGATCGATGTCGCTGAACAACCCGTACAGTTCGTCTCTCAGACTCCTCCTCCAACATCGCCCGAACATATGGGATCAAGAATAATTTGAGGGACCCTTCCTGTCGGAGGGACCAAGTATCTCCTCGTCCGCTTTAGTTAGTCCCATGCTTCTTCGTTAAACAGTAGGACTGGGACTATCAAGGATATCTTGGTTCTCCGATAGAGGGCTATATTCATCAGTGGCCCTCTAAATCCAAAATACAACGATTGGCCAGCGTGATCTTCCGTTTTATATCCGCTGTGGTGTCAATTCTTGCGTTAACCTCGAAGCCTAGGTAGACACACCCTCCGCCAGCAACGATCGGCAACTGCAGTCTTATGCGCAGAGTATTTCTTGTCGCCATCGGAATTCGGATTAGGCAATGAGGAGCTCATTTAGTGCGGGAAGGTACATCAAATTAAATTAAATTATTCCCCATCATGCGGCTTTACACTTTCACTTGACACTGGGCAAATCGCACTCCAACAAGTCGTTTTTAAGTAGTTTCAGATTGCAACTGCATAGCCCACCATTAAATTACCTGACGCCGCCATCAGTTCCACTTCAAGTTTGTCTTGGCGTCTTTGCCCTTTAACCAATCCAACCAATCGAAGGACGTGAGGTCGCTGTGAAAGTGAAAGTTCTCGCATAGAGTCAAAGCATGACGCCACCACGACCGTCATTCTCTTATCTTCAAGGAGTAAAAAAAAAAACAACAACCAACGATAACAAGTCTAGAGTCGTCTGCTATCTCCTCTGCATCAAGTATTTTAATCTAAAAAAATTATGTTTCTCCAAGATTATGACATGGGTAAATATTTGTCGTGTAATTTGTGTGTCTACGCCATTGATGATGGCAAATTTGTGCTGTGGTGGCCTTTCTTGAAGCTCCGTCGTCATTTCGACATTCATTACGTTCGATCGCTTGCGGTCATTGCTGACTTGGGCAAGGTTTGTGATTCACCACCGTGCCAAGCCTTCGCCGGACCATTTTTGCCGCCTCCTGGTGCTGTTGCACTCGACAGATTCATTGTCCGAAGAGAGACGTGGAATTATCGAAACCGAATTTATTACGAAATCCATGCCGACAGTCTTTCGCTGGCTAATCCAGTGAAGTGTTACGTCAGGCTGTTGTTGTGCGGAGGCGGGAAATATCAATTGATGAATTTAATGAATTCTTGTAATGGCATGTATTTTGAGACGTTGCAGCATGAAACGTTGAGAAATGTCTTTTTGCACTTCGTGACACTCTCGTATGAAAGTGAATTTTTTGTCACGTCCATCATGCCTGCACTTGTGGAATCATCCACAAGAACTCTCACCTCATTTTTAGACTGTTCACGAGTGGAGGTAGGCACACACGCTGCCTCTAACCATCAAAGCCAGGTTCTCTCAAAAAACTTCTAAACAAACTTCTTTTGATATCCATCTCAAAGTTGTTGCCGTCGAACGTGTTGTGTTTTTACGATTAGCTCAAATGAATGTAAAATCTTCGAAAGATGCTAGTGATCCTTGCTACTAGCAGATGGGGGACAACCGTGTCTGCATTTGTGTAGATTTTTTCAATATCCTTCATGACCGAAGGCCAACTTTGTCAAGTTCTTCTAGAACCCTTCTCATCGCATCTTATGTCATTGGGCAACATCGGGCAGACAAGCTATGCCATTCTCATGCACCTGTGACCGAGACTCACGTCAATTGGAGAGGAGGACCGAGCGAACTACTCTGCGTTCATATTCAGACTCAACAATGTTCGGAAACATGCGACAATTAGTCATCGATTAACTCATTTAATAGCAATATGGTCAGGGGCTAACTTCCCAGCAACCACTCGTGTTGTGCGTGATATTGTTCTCTCACTAGTAGAAGGAACCAACAGCTTTATGCCCACTCCGAACGGCCAAGTTTGATAAGCTTTGTGAGCATTGTCAGTGACTCGGGGGTCCGTGCAAATTTTTTGTGTCATACAGACCTGGTATCGAACGCACGACGTCGAGGTTGGAGTCGACGCACGTACCAACACGCTGCAAGTCACCCTATTAACGCATTTGCTTCTTGTTATTTCTTTATTCGTTCCACCGGCTGCTGTGATAACAGCGATGTCGTCACTGCAACCATGTACGTGCACTCCGTCAGGCACATTAATTGCAGACCATCGTATCGTTTTCTTTCGCTGTGATGTCGATGGTAATAATTTTCTTTTGGGCGTTTCCGTGTTAACGTATACTGACTCCCTTCGCCTCTGTATGTGTGCTCTTTCTTTTCGAAATGCATTACATTCAATATGTGGGGGATCTTTTTAAGCGCAACCAGTTGAAGGCGTTCTTAACGTCTTCCCGAGTCGACAGCACTCGCGATACTTTGTTCTGTGATTCCCGACATATTTTTTATTCTGTCCAGTCGTTCGTTGTTTCTGTTCTGTAATCGAGACAATATCGATGTCATCTTAGTCATCCAACATTTGGTTTCACTCTTAGAAGGTAGATGAGAAGGCATTCGTGTTTTAAGTCTGCCTACAGAACTACAGACCCTGTCGCTCTGAAAGTTATCATGAGTCCGAGCAGGCCACCACAACGGCCGGCATTCGTTCTGTTGAAAGAATTTGCAGTGAAACATGACGGTGCATTGACTTGCCGAGGCTCTGCACGATTCGGAAATATTTGAACCTATCTATGACCCTGTCAAATAGTGCCTCACCTTCAATACCTGAAATGGTATCTTTTATACGATGTGGCTATAGGCTTGAAAAGACACGACATCTTTTTAGCCCATTCATAAAAAAGGCGCTCATACCTCTTGCAACAACTATAGAGGCATATCCCTGTTCCCTTGCAGACGCTTTACCGAGGCGAGAACAAGTCTATCAACTCCCGAGCTCCCATTTAGCCAAATGAAGGAGTCAGCTCAGAAATAGCTGGAGCGCTGTAGAATGAACACAGAAGGTTTAAATAAGAAAAATAGCCTAATTGGCAAGGATGGGACACATAGCCTGATATACTAACCAGCCCCACCATCTCCATGGAGAGATTGGTTGATGTGAACAGAGGTGTGGTTTAGGACGTGAATGATATACGAGAATAATAAATCGTGAGTCGTTCGTAGCACGGGCTGCCAGTCTTGAATAAGATGCCACAAGTGCGCAAGTCACGGGCTGTTGTACCGATATTACACTGGATAAGACATTGTCTAGGGCAGTCCATCTGTTGGGTTACGCAGCTGACATCCATGTCTTCGCGATCTTCCAACGTGGCGTTGTGGAAGCTTTCACGACGATTGAAGAGCAGGTGAAACGAACAGCCATTAGTCGAGCAACAGCTACGATTTTGATGAAGGATGTGGAGTTTGTCTACGGGACGAACGTGACCTGGCCTACCGGTTGTTCTTCAGTTCATCACAGCAACCGCGCTCAAGACTCTCGACTCGAAGGACCAAAATCAATCTAAGAAAAATCTAAAAAATTGTGTCAGGTCTCCTATATGGAGCCAAAAAATTTAGCCTGCGTTTAGGAAAACATATTCGGTCGGATATATATGGTACTCGTATATATGATACTGCCCACGAGGGGGAGAAAACAAAACCACGAGTTCTGAGACCTGTGACAATGCAGTCGCCGGATTTTTGCCCTTCGGACGAAGCCCATATGAAGCTTTACCTACAAGAGTAGTAGGGGTACCGGGCTGCTCAGTCTGATCAGACTATGCAAACGTTCAGAGTTAAGAGTAGGGCTTAATACTGCTCTAGTACTCTTAGGCAATCTGGGAGAAGGCTTGTCAGTACAGGCTGTTCCTCAATCCGTAGTTTTCGCTTGTTTTACAGGTTTGAGTAGGCTACTACTCCCCCAAAACTCTAAGAAGACCATGCCGCATTCAATAGTCAACATTCCATGTTAGCTGAGCAAGTTTTCTTGAAGCAAGCTAAACGAAGGAAAATTAAATAATAAGGAAACTCTTTACAGACTATCATGTTGTGCTTGACTACTGATGCTAAAGGCTAGTGATATTTGCAGCAATACAAGGCCATGGCGGATTTGCATTGATGGCTTTCCAGCTGGCTGGTGATGACAGACAGAAGAGCCATCGCAGTTTTTGTCTTGTAGAAACTCGCGAATAAAATATGAAAGCTCCCGTTAACAATTTCTTCATACATTACAGGAACAAGGAAGGTTTTGGTCAGCACAAAAAAAAAAAAAAAAAACTGCAAGATTATACTACCATCAGCAAGCGTCCTCATTTCACTATCCACATTATACTCCTTCTCTGATCGACATCCCTCACTTTTCCATCACCACAGCTCAATCACGCATATTGTCTTAGTCGAGTCTAGAATCTCACGAGTGACATATTCTATACACGGTTGATACGACTTAGAGAATAGGGTGACGCCTCTGTGTGTCTTTGGCCACGAAAATCACTGCTGCTGATCCACACAGTACTCGTTAGGCAGACTTAAGCAGACTGACGATCATCGTTGACGTCTCACATTTTGTGTCGTCTTTGCTTATCTTAAACTGAATTCCCGTGTATGCTATACACACATCTGAGTTGGGAATTTTGCTTTGAATCTCAGAAATCCACAATTGTGACAGGCTAAGGCTAAGGGTCAGTGATTGCGAAGCTCTTTAGTGCCAATGAATTTTTTCTTTTGAATTTTCACCAAAGCAGATTCAACGTGACAGTTCTGAATTAAAACATATACACCAGTGTCTGCCTGATAAGGGTTGAAAATAACACCTTTGCAATAGAGACAAGTCTCATCTCTCTTCATTTGATGATGCTGATCGCATTTGAAGGCAGTGTGGCAGGTGATTAATTAACGTTGAATCGAATGTGATTTCTTGCAGTGGTGTGGTGTATTTGTATGCTCTCGAGGCAGCTTAGGTGTCTGATTATTTGTGATCATCCTTGGGACAGATGGGATTGGAAAGAAAGCTCATTTCGCACATATACAATGCTGATTGAGATCTTACTACTCCATCGGAAGGCTTTGAGGTCTTGAAAGACCGTCTTCCACTTGACCGCCAGCAGGCATTTGCTTCAAAGTCTAGGATTATAATTATCTAATTCAGTGATTAGCTACTGGTATGCAAGTACACTGGAGAGGTTACAAACTGAACAAGTCGAAGGTGACTATTGGCCCCATCGAGGGGCCCGACTATCCACGTTTATATATGGTAGACGGTTCGAAGATGAGTATAAGAACGGGGTAGACGTTTTTCCCGAACTATTACACACATTCAGTTCCATTAGAATCAGACATTTTCAAGCGAAGGTCCTGGCCGTCAAGGAACCGACCGGATTGATAGCAATATTGGCAACATCACCGGTTGATGTTGCTATTTTTTTTGTATGTGCTATTTTGTGCAACCACTACGTCCTGGATCTCCCAGTCGTCTGCGTAATGCGTACTCATTTAATAAATCCATAAAGGAGAAACCAAAGGATTATGTGCGCCTGAGCCACAGGTCGATGGCGTAGCCTAAGTAATGAACAAAGGAGGGTCTGAACGTTTGAACATATTGCCATCGGCAAAATGCATTTTGCAGAAGCTGCAGAGATGAAAAAGGAACACAATCTAGAATCCCAGCAAAGAAATTAGGGAATTCTTTCTTCCTTTGAGCTGTAGGACTAGTTAGAGGAGTCTGGATGCTGAAAATCTAGGCCGTATGGACATAGAAAAATTTAGCCCTAGCACAGCACTCCACTGACTATTAATAATCATTTTTCAAACTATATTGCTAAACGAATTAATCCCCGACGAAACGGAATCGCAGGGCGGGCATGTGTGCTTTTCACTATCCGGAGAGCTTGCCGTCTGGCCAACAAATTTCCCACGTATCCTGCCAACAGGTGGCTATGTGTGCTTATAGCCAAGTACCATCAAAACTATATTACACACTCCATACTTGCAGAGGAATGCTGGGCTTAGATAGCATCATTAGGATGTTAGCTCAATATATCCCTCATCTGGAAACCTGGTCACAGTGACATCCCAGGAACTGAGAAGGCGGATGAACTGGCTAGCCAGGGTTACTCTCTTCAAAGCTCACTTGCAGAGGAACTACCATACATGGTTAAGTGCCTTGGTTCACCAAGTGTCTCAACCTGTTCTCGAAGTACGTATTATCAGGCGTAACAGCGTGATAAAAATCAGCTGACACCTATGGTCGGACGCAAAACAATTTTGCCTCTACTGGGAATTAAGATGGTTTTGTTTCTCATGAGAACATTGGATATTTCCGCTATGCATCGCTTGCGATCTTTCATTTCTGCTCAATCACTCACGCATATACAGTCAAACTTCGATAACTCGAAGAGATTATTTGGCGTCAACTTCGATAAATAATAATAATATGGGTGGCGCTACAGCCTGTAGAGAGTCAGGGCCTAGCTTCTCAGCAACCGCTCGTGTTGTACGTGCTATTGTTCTCACAAGAGTGAAAGGGACCTACATTTTTATGCCGGCTCCGAACGGCCAAGTTTGAGAACCTTTTTTCTAAACAGGAAATACTCCTTGAGCATTGTCAGTGACTCGAAAGCGGTGAGGCCGTAAAAAATAATTTTTGTCGCACAGAGCAGAAATCGAACCTACGAAGTCGAGGTTGGGGGTGACTCACATACCCACAACGCCACGGGCCACCACCAACTTCGATAAGTCGAATTCTAAAGGGATATAGTCGTCTGGCCAGCAATAAATTCTGCGCACTAATGGATCGCCTCCCAGGGCAGTTCGCTTGTATATAATATTCTCCTTTGGGCTAATAATTATGAATACTTTTTTCGGCAAATACTTGAATATGTACATCCAATTTGTACTTCACTGGATAGCTCGATTTTTTTTTGTGGCAAATGATGGTTCTAGTTATCGATGTTGGACTATAGCATCATCACATAAATTCCACAAAGATGAGTTAGTCATTTTTACACAAAACTCTTGCCAAAGTCCGCTGAAATTCGAAGGATATTGACCGAACTGGACTTGAATACTTAATCAATGTTGCGATGACATCATCGTTGTCGCGCAAAAAAAAAAAAAAAAAAACACACCAAAGCAATGTCAAGAGAAAAAGAATGCTTGTAGCCAAATGTACATCACAAGCACTTGTCTATGCTGAAGGCATACGTTCATAAGAATTTAAGCAAACGCACTGATAAATCGAACATTGAATTTATGATCAAAGGTGACGAATGGCATTGATGATTGTGATCGAAGACAAGAGAAATGTCTGTCGTGAGCAGAAAATGTGAATCATCCGCTTATATCACCATAGTGCGTGCTGTACTCGCCTTCAAACGGTCTCTGGTCGGTAATATTTGTTTTCTGAAAAAACAATTCTGAAGCTTATGATTTATGGCGTTCGTGCGGTACGAGGGGATGAACTGGTGTTGTACCCGACTGGTAAAGCATCTACATCTCCTGGCAAGGTGGAAAACAAGAGAGGGTTGAGAACAACAACGAGGTGCGGCACATATCGGAATGGTATCAGTGAATTTCATTGAATGGAGACTGCTTTCAACAACTGTCAATGCCCCTGCACAGGGTGCTTGTGGAGTGAGGCCGTTTAGAGTGGCGGCGAGTGATTTAGGTTAGGCTAGGTTAAGATGACTGCGGCAACTGTAATGCCCTATTTCGCAGTGCGAGTTTAAGTGTCGATCGGTCACTAAGCTCAGCATCAATAGAAATTTCGTTTGAACAGTGGCACTTAAGTGACAGATTCTATATAAATAGTGGTTTAACTTAAGCCACCACCACAACTCACACACTTAACAACATATTTGGTCTGCCAATGCTTCTAAGAGATCAGTGTTATCTATCAAATTTATATATGCACACATATTTTAACAATATCCTGACATGCATGCACATTCGCTTGTTGAGTTGGTGTGTTCTCATTTCCTTTCTTCAGTTGGGTGCTGTTTATCTTCAATCACCATACCTATTATGTTCATGGTTCACTTGGTTCGTGGATTCAATAGTTCACAATAGCACTCAATCCATGGCTTAGCACGTTTGTTGACAGTGACGAAATATTCTTGAGTGAACTTTAAGTTCGATCTAAGCTAAGCCAGCAGGCCAGCGGTTGCATTGTGAAATCGATTGGGTGTTCCATACAAATCGTCTGCTTTGCAGTAATCAATAGTGTCACCTCCTCTGCTCCTCTACAGTTTGTGGAGTCAGGTTTCGGAAATTGTATGCCTTCGATCCTGAGCAGTTTGTCGATGACTACCACTAGGTTAGGTACGGTTAGGTTGCAAACCACACCCAGGCCAGGATATGCCTATTGTGCTACCACGTGGATCTGTATTTCTGTTCTGCAAGTCGTTTAGAACTTTTATGAAGCGAAGTGATTACCCGACTCTTATGTTGCTTAGTTCGGTCAGGTTGTTGCAATAAGGGAGTCAGGAGTCTATATCAGCTAGATGAAAGAGCATTACAAATGCATAACAGGTATGCAATGGTTTCCTCCTCATCCTCGTCCCCCTGCAGCTCCTGTAAAGGTCGGTATAAGGAAGACCTATCCTTAAGTCATAGGTAAAAATGGCGCACTCCCCTGTTATAACGCCAATGAGGGTTCTAAGACTTAGCTTCATCACGTTAACCAGGTTAAGTGATCTTTTGGCATCCAGTATTGGCAAGCGTTGTTTATTTATCAGGCATCATGTGCCATTCGACCATTTCCGTGGGCAAGTGTGTCCAGCTTTAGTAGATCCTTTATTGGATCAAAATGCATAGATGACGTGTCGCCATCCATAACCTTTCTAGCTAGTTCATCAGCTTTGCAATTTTCTGAGATATCACAAAGTCCGAGCACCCACGTAGGTAGGTTATTAAAATACATGGCCACTCGTTAAGATATAGGCGGGTTTAATAAGGGGAAGTATTAGAGGTAATTGTAGCTGAGCTCAGAGATTTTATTGCTGCATGACCGTCGGAACAGAAGACAATATAAGTTCTTGACATCACTAAAGATAGAGCTTCTTTCATAGCTATAGTTTCAGTCTGATTGACACAACAATGTTTTCTTATTCCGAAAGATAGCTGAATGTTCAGATCCTTGGAATATACTCCAACACCCACAACAGTTCGCAGCGGACTGATTTTCAGACTCGCAGAAAGATCTGGGATGGGGGATGCTGGTTGAGAGATATTTCTTGTCGACACCAGGTGGGTTCTACAGGTATAGAACTGTACCTTCTAGTGATCGGAGGGTGTCCAGATCGTATCTTTCCAGAGGCGAAGCGATCTCAACCTGATCGCCGTGTTAGCTGCTTGCTGTCTAGCGACTTGATCAATCGGTGGGAGGTTGAGGAGTATATTCAAAGCAGCAGAGGGAGTTTCGAGTGTTAGTTTACCACCATAAGTCTCGCATGAGATTGATCCTCTTTCTGTTGGATAAACTTTTCGATTGAGACGCTCTCTTTGTCCAAAACCGCTACATGTATTTCTAGCTATACATCACCTCGCGTAGTCTTTTCATTTTTGTCTAAGATCTCATGCTCGTCAATAATAATTATCACCACGAATCACATAAATTCTCGTCTAGTTAACCTTGAGTCTAAACAAAGCTCGAATTACATTCGAAGTCGGATGTGACATGTCAAAATCATCTGCTCATGGAACAAATCGACTAATTTTTCAATGGGGACTGACAATATGTGTAGAAGTTGTACAATTTCAGCTGATGCCTGATAGCGCCAACTCATGCCATATGACAATGAATGACAAAAATGTTATGTGATTGTGGAGATGGCCTTGGAAGTATTATTATAAAGAGACGTTTTTGAATGTTTTCCTTATGTTCAAGTCACGTATTCTTGTCTTGTGCGATTGGAGCGGTGATTAGCTTGATTGTCTAAGAATTCCAATTTGTTGCCTTTTTTATATTGATCACAGCATACTATTTCCAATATTAGTTGACATTGTTGGGTGTTGGGTACATATTCCTTTGAAAACTCCTTTTAGCCAATCCTTGTATTTGTACTAAGTCAGGCCCGAAATGAAAATTAAGAAATAAAATGCATATGTATTTTTGGTAACTTAATTCGTGCAGAAAGAGTGAGTCAGAGCAGAATATCAAAAGTTGGATTGATTCATTCTTGGCTGCCAAATCGGTGGATATGGATTTGGATCCAAAAAAGGTCATAATTTCAGAGGGACAATACTTTGAATAATACTATTGTACATGTTTTCCAATACTTCTACGATAAACGGTTTTCATTGTTGAGAACTTAAATTGGAGTATTTCCTTTCAAAATGTGGACGTAGGTTATGCTCCGTATGACCATAAGCCATAAGTTTACTACACAACGCTGGATAATGAAATGCGATTGAATCCATTGCACTGACTATCTGTTTGTATTTATATTTCACTTTACTTACTGGTGCATATTTACAAATATCATAGAGACGAGTTTTACTGAACAATAACTTAAATACCAGGTGTACCGGTATGAAAGCACTAATTATTAATAGGAAAGAAAGAACATTTTATTCAAAGTATTGGCCATTGTTTTCTACACATGTTGACCACCTTTCTGGCAATTTGTGAATAACACGCCAATAAAATTGTTCGTCTTATAAAGCAAGCCAATCAGACACCCAATTTTCGACTTCTTCGCAGGAATCGAAGTGCTACTTAGCCAATGCGTGTCCCATCGATGAAAAAAATGGTAGTCGGAAGGAGCCAAGTCTGGTGAATACGGCGGGTGAAGTAGCTGCTCCCAGCCAAGTGTTTTGATTGTATCCTGAACCGTGTTTTTTCGGTTTTCCATGTGTCTGTCATTCAATTCATGTGGCGCCCATTTTCCACACTTTTGGATATTTCCCATAGCTTTTAAACGGTCAGAAATTGTTTGTTGTGCAACATTTAACATTGCTGCCATTTGCTTATGACTCAAAGTGTCAACTCCATCCAATATCGTTTGCAATTCGGCGTCTTCAAACTTTTTTCGTGGTCTTCCACGTTCTTCACTTCTCACATCAAAATCATTATTTCTGAACTGTTGAAACCATCTTTTGCCTGTTGCTTCTGATAGAGCATGATCACCATATGCCTCGACAAGCATTCGATGCGACTCTGCAGCACTTTTCTTCAAATGAAAACAAAAAATTAATGCTTTCCGCAAATCATCACTTTCTGGTACAAAATTCGACATTTTTAACACGATGAAAAAATATGATTTTGTCTGTTCATTGACTTGATGTATACTAAATGTTTTTCACAGACGTCATAGCAAACAAACAAAAAAAATATTAGGGCCTTTTTTAGCTTGGGAAAAAGTCACGCAAACTTTTGTTTAAAATGTGCTTCAGGACTTTAACAAACAATTTATTAACTTTGAGGGCTTAAAAATATGTGCACATTGTCTATACATATCAAAAAATGTTCTGAAATCATAAGCCATGGTTATCTAAGAGTACATAGACATACAACTCAAAAAGCTACGTAAGACTTTTTCCATTCTCAGTCCACTGTGTGGCGGCCTATTTAGCTGGTGGTGACTGCTATCTGGACAACTAGTAGTAGAACCGCAGTCGATTCTGCGAATGTGGAAAAATCATTTCTGTGGACTGTTAAACGGCGATAACGATACAAATTCCTCTGTCAGGCAGAATGTAGATGACCTAGTTGGGCGCAAGCACCAGCTCATCTGCAAGATATGGTAGGAGGAAAGCATGGCCGAAAAGTGGAATTTCAGCGTCGTTTGTCCGGTCCATAAGAAAGGAAACCTCAGCCTCCTTGACATCGCGTACAAGATACTCCCTGCTTCTGTGTGAACGCCTGAAACCCTTTGTCAACAATCTGATACGTCCTTATCAGTGGCGTTTCAGGCCTGAGAAGTCGATCGTCGACCAAATATTCATACTTCGACAGATCCTGGAATTTTGGAGTTGATCGATTTCAAGGCCGCACATGACAGCGTGCAGACGAGCTATACAGCGCCATGCGTAGTTTTGACATTCCTGCCAAACTCGTCAGTTTGTGTAGGATGACGATGGAGAACTCTCGCTGCTCCACCAATATCCGAAGGTGTCAAAAAAGGTGTTAGGCAAGGCGACGCACTCTTGTGTTACAACATTGTACTTGAGAAGGTCGTGCGAAACTCACACGCTAACACCATTGGCACGATCTTCCAAAAGTCCGCTGAACTGGTTGCTTACGCGGACGAAATCATTGACGTGATTCGACGAACACAGCAAGCCGTCAATGAGGCGTTTGCTGGCATTGAAGCAGAAATGGCTAAAATGTGTATAGTGGTAAACCAGGGAAAAATAAAGCACATGCTGTCATCACGGAAGGACCCACAACCTCGATGCCTCGGACTGAGCGTCAAAAGGACAGCAGAAACCCAGACAAGGACTCGTCTATCTCGACTCTGGAGTAAATACAGGCAATTACACCAGTACCCAGATCAAGCACAGAATTACTCTTGCCAATCGCTGCTTCTTTGGGCTCAAGAGGCAATTAAGTAAAAGAGCCATCTTTTGAAACACCAAGTTGAGTTTGTATACACCTCTGTTCATCCCAGTCCTGCTCTATGGCGCAGAGACATGGACGCTATTGAAAGCGGGTGAAGAAACTCTTGGTTGTTTTGGGAGAAAAGCTCTGCGTTCGTTCTTTGGTCCCGTTTTGCATGGATGGCAGTCTGGAGGAGAAGATTCAACCACGAACTGTACGGGCTGTACAGAGGCTTTGTATCCAACGTTTAAGATGTCTAGGCCATGTAGAGCTGATAGACACCACACCGCCCGCCTGAGGATTCTTCGATACCGAGCCATTGGGACAGCGCAACAGAGGACGTCCTCGCACGAAATCGCGCACACAAGTGGAAAAGGACCTCAACCAACTTGGTGTGCGCACATGGAGGCTGGTGGCGAAGGATAGTGCTGGCTGTAGAGGTATGTTTGTTGACCCAAGTCCATCCCGGACTATAGCACCACTACTCTGATAGAATTGATATAATCAGTTGCTTGGTGTCATTGGGTATGTCTGCACACGCAACGGATTCCATGGGCCTGAGCCTTAAGTCACACCAAAAACTTAAACATATCTACTTCGCTGCATGCATTATTGGTTTGTTGTGAGAACCCTTGTCTTACAAGAAAACTGTTCCCCATTCATATGAGCATTTCCCCGCTTGTCACTCCATGGGTTAAGGCAAGTGTATCCATCCCTAGCCCCCATATGCATACAGCAGCCACCCCAAATACCTTATGTTCACAATTGTCATACAAAGTCTGCGCAGTCAGTTTCGCCCCCAAAGCGTCTAATCTGAGAGAGATTTCGTGTCAAGAACAAAGCTCTTTCGAATCGGCCTCATCTGTCAATGTCTGAAATTCATTTGTGCTCATGCTGAAGGCTGATTGACGTTATTTGAAGCAATAAATTCGAGCGCCCATGTGTAAGCCGAGTTAATCGATCTGTATTCCCGGGACCGTGTAGCTGGGTCACATATGTTTTGATTGATTTATTGTTCTGTCAATTCGTAGAATACTCCCATTTTTCATCACCAATTGATGTCTTCATCATCACTTTGAAGATAGCACTTTTGTTATTTTCCCAATTAAAGGCAATTAGGGGTGGTTTTTTTTTCGTTCCCACTTAAACCAATATCCAGACCTTCTCCTAATCAAATTCAAAGAGACACATGTTTACTGACGGTGCCGCCACAGCCGTCATTTGACCAGTTCGAACCCGTTTTCAATAAATTTGACGTGCAAATGGCATACAGTAGACAACCCGAGGCCAAATGGAAATGCTAAATACATATATTGAGCGATATTTTTTTATTGCGCTTCACAGTTCAATAAACTTTTGTGCACCCTGAGTGTATGTTTGTTTAAATTAACTGGCTTTCCACTTGACATGGCCGCCCACAATCAACAGTCCCGTCCAATCGGTTTGCAATGAAAAATCCCACGGCATATTAATTTCAATATTCGAAAGGGTACACTCGAACATCGCATATTGGCCCCTATTAGCAATTTCAATTTACTTCGGCACGAGATTGTGACTTCAATCGGTTTAAACGAGCGATTGGGCGCAATGATGCCCACAGTCCGTTCGGTGCCGATGCATTGTGTGGAATTAATTTTAATCGAACTGTCATTGTGGAGTGTCTTACATTAGTGCATTGGAATGCTTGCTTGGCCGTGAGGGCTATCTCCCAGCGGACCAGATGTGTGTGTTTTAATTGTTGCTGGAAGGTACCATTCAGGCCTCGTCACGTCAGCGATTAGCGCCGAATCCATTAGCACTTGTGATTTGAGATTGAGATTCATGTTTGACTAATTGAACAAAATTATCTTTTACTCTTGGTATTTGTGATGAGGCCATTTGGTGACCATCGTGAGAGGTTCAAGAAAAACGTGTAAAGGGGAAAGACCGGAGGGGGTATGGGCAACACCCTGAAGTCAAAATAATAATTGACGAGGCCAAATTGATGCTTCCCTTCGATGCGGTTCTTACGGACTAGGACACTCCTTATGTGGAGTCTGTAAGGAGCTTATTACACAGCATCTGGTATGGCATGGAATGGTACTTTGTGTTGGCTTCTTTTTCCGGTTAAATCAGGGCTTCAAAAGGCGACACCATAGCCATAGCCGGTGAAACATGACCGTGGTTAACCTACGGAATCCTTCTCACGATCAGAAAGAGAGATGGAAGAAAAAATGAAGTCCGTCATTGTTGTCCCCGTTCAACCACATTTTCCAAGACTTTCCACATGATTTCGGGTGGGTTCGCACAATTTTCTCCTTGAAGGCTGCTATCCACGACTTCAAGTACCCGTAAAGAAAGCAGTCCAACGAAGAAAATGTTCACACCAAATTGCCCTCTTAGTCGTATCCTTGAGGGACACTGAAGATCGAAGAACTTGCAAACTGGCTGTGCGAGCAGCTAAAGAGCAACCCTAGAAGGAGTTTGGCAAGAACCAGAAAACTATCACAAATCTGCGAAAAAACTGTTCTGGCATACTGTTCACCGACTCAGATGAAGGAAAATCGACATCGTCGAAGGTGTCAAGTCCAAAGATGGTGTGTTGCTTTCTAGCATTATTCGGAGCTCCTCAATTCTGAACATTGCAGTGAGTTGAGCGGAGAATATTGCAGGAAGTCATTTCGGCGATTGACTCGGTATGAGCGTGCAAATTCGCTGCTGTGGAAGAAAGAATTTTTAAGAAGCACTTTTATGGCTCTCTCGGGTCAATAAGGTGGTCTGGGAGCTCAACGAGACACCTAGCGATGTGCGAACAGGGCTGATAGTCCCTCATTTAAAAGGGGGGGGGGGGAAGGCAAACATGATTGCTCCAGGCTTTCAGTCTTTTAAGTCTCCCCGGGAAAGTCTACCGTAAGGTGCGCTCTAGAGCTGTGGTCGAATCCAGTCTGGGAGATAAACAGTGCGCCTTTCGACTCGGAAGAAGCACAACCGATCAGGGTTTTGGCTCGCTTATTCTTGGTTGTATGGCGGTACACTCACAACAGGACCTGCAAAAAGATGTGCGCTCTTCGTTGGTAGCCCTAATAGCGCCGATATGGCAGTTGGAAGATGAGCCGTGGAATCCATCAGAAATGCCTTACTAACCACTGCCGGATGCCCTCCAAACTCTCACTGTTAATACACACACCTAGGCCTCAACTAACAAGCCTCTTCAATTAGCGCGATCTCTGTATAGTTGTTTCTTGTTTCGCTTACTTGGGTGCGTCCCCTTAACCACGGACGTTCTCTGCCCTACAGGGTCAAAATCGAAGACACAGCGCTTTCGTATAAAGTGATAGAAACCACCGGAAATGTGGCCAATCTTCAAATATATGGCCAAGTAGTTTAGCATCAGACTGATGTCGGTACCGTGGCACTGTGATATTCTGCAGAGTTGCAAAAACAAGAGCACGGGCTCTGTAGAATTTTCGGATAGTGTTTCAAGCTAATAGCTAATGCAAACCGTGAAGCACTTATAGATACAACCTTAAGATCCTAAACGGACATCCAGCCTGATCAGAACAAGTAGGACGAGTTTCAGAACTTCCTTCGGCGTCACAAGCTAGTCCTACGCATGTAGAAATGACTCCTATATATGTACCAGATTTTTTTTTCAAAAGTTGCGATGACGAAGAGAAGGTTTAAGTTATTGTACACCTACTCTGTGAATGCAGAGATCTCTCCTCTACTTTCAGTCATCTCACTGATTTGGGGAACTGGCTCAAACGGGTTTGCGTGGTAAGACTGTGGACCTACTCTGGTCTAAGTGCGAAGGTTGTCTACCAGCAGTCAGCCTTTTAAACCGAACCAACCTAACTCATTCAGCGCGCCACATTGGCTGGGGTCCTTTATGACTTGTCCATTCTATCGATTCCGTTGTTGCCCTCTATTAAGATGTGATGTCCATTATGTTGACCGACAAATCGTTTTGCCTCGACGCAGGATAGGATATCTTGGAAAGGTCCAGTCACCATTTACCGTTGGGATCAAATAAACTCCATTTTCGCTGGAGTTGAGTGGTTGTTGTGGTGTTGTGAGTCTATTCGTCGACTGCTTCGCATTTGAACATCGATATCCTTCTACGGCAAAAATGGTTTTCAAAGTCTCACCCCTTTCGAGACACTGACAATAATCTACATGTACATCCGAAAAATCTAATCAAACTTGGCTGTTCGGACTCGGCATAAAATTGCCACAAAGACAAGCACAACACGAGTGATTGCTGAGAAGCTAGGAGATGGCAATATCAATAGTCGACGTGTGCTTAGCTTTACCTAACGTCTTGTTCGTCCTCAAGATATCTTATTCCGGTCAATCTGTATTGACTGTGAATTAGTGTACAAAGCTAGGTTGAAACCGCACATCAGGGGCGGTGTCGTCTATGTAAACCAATATATGCCCAGATTTTTTAAAGGTATTGCCTTCTGTGTATACAAGTGCTTTCAAATCACATGGCAGCGCGTCTCTTTCTCATGCCAAACGGGTCCGCTTCCAAAAACGAAGACCAGGGTGGAGAGGCAAGTACATACCCACAAAGGTCTGGAAAAAGGCAAGATCGCCCTTTTGTGGATGGATCGTGATGTCGGTGAAAAGCCTAGGATATGGATTATAGTGAGAAGGTCCTCCCGGTAATCATGTGGGACTTCGGTGTCCGTGATTAGGATGGCGACTCGATTGTAAATCCTTGGCTGATCTCTTTTAATGGCGCGCGTTTTATGGTAGTTTATTAATGCATAGTTGTTGCTCGTTTATATGGCTACACAACATCTTGGTCTGCTAAAACATTTTTGTAGTGTTTGTCTTGAGCCACAATATAGGCTGAGGGGCATCGTCTGACTTCAACCCGTAGACGTACCGTGTCTTCTTTGTTCGTGTTTCATCGTTATACGATGCACAAGTGAGCTAGCCAACTGCATCCCTTCTCTCCTTGAATTCACTTGCATCAGGAATGCATATCAGTTTATTAAGCCTGCTTTCAGACGCACAGTGAAATTTAGAGACTCGTTTTTTAGCCGAGACGAATATGGAATGCTCTTCCCACCTCAATATTTTTCATAGACTATAATCCGCAGATATTTAAGACTAATGTGCACAGGTACCTCCTCTCTCTGTCGCTATATATACCTACGGCCAGTGCTGTGTCTTAATCCCGGACATTTAAGAGTCCGCGCAAATTATAAAAAGAGATACAAGTGATGCACCTTAAAAACTACATGCAATAAACTAAGTTATGAAACTGGGGCAGAAGAAGAACCATACGATGACGGGGAAAACATGTTACTCCTGGAGCAACCCCCTCACATTCCATTCAAACGACATTCACAGGTCATCAATTAATGGGTGCCAACTTTCCCCTGAAAGTTAGATACAACTAAAATTATCTCTTCGTATTCTCTATACGACGGAACAATATTTTCTAGAATTAATTGGCTATCTCGTCTTAAGTCATCTGTGGCATTAAATTACCAGAAGTAGAAGCGTTAGGCACAAACTTAAGTCACTCCGCGCGGGAAGGCTGCATAACAAGTCAAATTAATCATGTGCCAATTGACCTTCCACGGTCTCAGTTTAGCTATCGGTTGATAAATGGCTCGCGTCACGATGTTACCCATCGTTTCACTTCGCACGAGCGTCTGTTGAGCAATTATCCATCCGTGTGACAAAATCACCGCTATTCTAGTGCTGCATGGATGCACATCGCTAAAAACAGGACGTGACTTTGTTCATGACTTTAAGCCCTTGGTGGGTGCTTTCGCTTTGTTTTTCTTTTGTTTAGTTTAGTTTAAGTTCACTAGGCGGGAACGACACCTATTATGGCTTCTCATGGAGAACTTTTCGCTCCACTGTGCGTCCGACTGATGCGTGTAGTTCGAGATTGTGGTGTTGTGTGAACACAATGTGAGCGGCACCAGACAATGTTTTTATTTTCCCCTTTGTGTCGCAGTTTAATAGGTCAATGAATTCCGATTGCCTTTGGTTGGTGTGCGAATTTACATGTTTTTGGTTTGATTTTTGCCTTGCTCTTGCTTCAATGTTTCTGTTTTGCTTGAGAAGGTAACACGAGTGATATTTTTGAAACGTTTCTAAACTTCATCTTTCAAGTATCAAAACTACGCCATTGGGCCTACATGCAGTTCGTGGATAGTCCACGATATACAGTCATTGAATCACATAAATGTATGATCGAATTGATATGAAAAAGAAATCATCTCAAGATCGCTAAGTTTACCCATTACGTCATTTAACATGATCTGGTTCTAGTGTACCCACCCCCGGCATCTATCAGCTATTTGTGTACATTCTCTGTGTGCGTAGTTAATCGCATCTGCATCAGTTTGTTTATAGACACACATTTCTAAACGAGCGTTCTCGACCAAGATAATGAGATGTCGTAAAATTAATTATACTTTTATTGACTTCTGGGTCAAGAGCTTAAATGATTTATGATCTGATTTTGGCTTAGATCACATCACGCAGCCACTGCGATGATCTGTATTCTGTGCATTGGCTAGTGTTGACAATCGCCTTGTCTGTGACTCCTCTTGTAGTGCGCTGAAATTGAGAGGGCACAGAGCCAAGTGTGCATTTAAATTCTCATTTTATATGACGAAGTGCTGGTGAAGCGACTACTGGGGATCACTACCATCCTGAAATGGTAGCCATCATGGTAGCCATCACCATCATAGAAGCAAAAGCTTCCGGAATAAATCCGAAGAAGCGCAGTAGTATAAGATTGAGAAAGGAGGAAAGTAATGCGCACTTTTTCTATATTTGTAGCTACCTCTCCTTCACAATTAAGAGCCATTTAGGGGGTAGTTTATTTTTTTCCTCCATGAGATCGGACGAACTTCTTCTTCTTCTCCTTCTTCTGACGCTACAGTCCGGGGTGGACCCGGGCCTCAACCAACAAGCCCCCCAGCCAGCACGATCTTTAGTCAGCTGCCTCTAATTTCGCACTCCAAGTTGGTTGAGGTCCTTCTCCAGTTGAGTGCGCCATCGGCTTCGTGGTCGTCCTCTATTGCGTTGTCCCACTGGTTTGGAGTCGAAGACTCTTCGTCCTGGATCAGTGTTGTTCGTGCGCTCTACACAGCCTAGCCATCTTAGGCGTTGAATCCGTAGACGCCTGACTAGACTCATGACGCTGTAGAGTTCGTGGTCGAATCTTCTTCGCCAAGAACCTTCAACGCAAACTGGACCAAAGACTGAACGCAGAACTTTTCTCTCGAAAAGACCAAGGACTTCTTCATCTGCTCTTGAGATAGATCAGGCTTCGGCGCCATACAGCAGGACAGGGATGATCAAGGTTTTTATAATGTGAGCCTGGTCCTCCGAGAGAGGGCTCTACTACTCATTTGCCTCTTGAGCCCAAAGAAACAGCCGTTGGCAAGAGTTATTCTGCATTTAATCTCGGTACTGATGTTGTTCGTACAATTAACTTGGGAACGAAGGTAGATGAAGTCCTTTACTACCTCGAAGTTATAGCTGCCTATGGTGACGTTCTGACCGCGTCGTCGATGTTGTGTGGCCTCTCTTGATGACAGGATAAACTTTGTTCTGCACTCATTCACCGCTTAACCCATTTTTGTAGCGTCTGTTTCAATACAAGCAAAGGCTTCATTGACGGCTCGCTGAGTTCTGCTGAGTTCAATCACGTCAATGTCGTCCGCGTATGCTAGCAGTTGAACGGATTTTTGGAAGATCGTGCCTCTAGTATTGGCGTGTGAGTTTTGCACGACTTTCTCAAGTACAATGTTGAAAAAATCACATGACAGCGCGTCGCCTTGCCTAAAACGTTTTTTTACATTGAAGGTCTCAGTGAGTTCGTTACCGACATTGGTGAAACAGCGAGAGTTCTCCATCGTCGTCCTGCACAGCCTGACGAGTTTGGCAGGAATGTCAAAACTAGACATGGCGTTGTATAGCTCGTCTCTATGCACACATTCATATGCGGCCTTAAGTTTGACAAATAGGTGGTGGGTGTCGATCTGCATTTCTTGGGTTTTTTCGAGGATCTTCGAAGATTTAATCGATAGTGGACTTCCCAGGCCTGAAACCGCACTGATAAGCACTGATTGTTGACGATTTGTTTCAGGCGCTTACACAGAACGGCAGAGAAGATCTTGTAGGCGGTGTTAAGGAAACTTATATCCCGATAGTTGGCGCAGTCAAAAGGGTATATTTTCTTGTGGATCAGTTAAGCGATACTAAGATTCCACTCGTCGGACATGCTTTTCTCCGACCATATCCTACAGATGAGCTAGTGCACGCGCCCAACCAAATCATCTCCAGCTTCTTTAAACAGTTCCGCGGACAATCCGTCCTCTTCAGCAGCTTTGTTCAACTTCAGTCTCGATATCGCTATCCTGACTTCGTCTAGATCCGGGCGGCGGAATTCTCTTTTATCGTCGTCCATTGCGTGAAGTGGAACATTCTACCTTATTTTCTGCGGTATTGGTGTCCTCTTCGCCGTTAAACAGTTTGCAGAATTGATCCTTCCAAATTCTCAGTATCGACTCCGACTCTACTACGAGTTCGGAGATCGGATGAATTTAAGCTCACCAAATGAGGTCACCTTGGAAATTATATTTCAAAAGTAATTATTAAATACATTTTTTTGACACAGTAGCCACATCCGTTCTGGGCAAAGCAAAAAGTCTGTGCTTTGCATGTGTGCAATGTACTGCAAACCAATAATACAATCCCGTGAAAGGTTCTCACAAATGATTAATGAACTCCTATTCATAGACAGGCGGATGTTTTAATTATTCCCATTTGTCCGTGAACATTGAATTGAATAAGGTTGTCAAAATCACAGAGTGGGAGCATATGCGAATCATTTCGCCGCAACAATTTTATCTTCTTTTTTTTTTCGTAATCATTTTTTCCGCGGACTTTACAATCCAATTAAACAAATGCTTCAGGACTCATTAAACGTTTTTTGGTATGACAATTAATAATTAATGACGGCAGACGAATATTTGCGCATTTGCGCACGGATATCGGCGAATAATTGAATCCCACAAAGCATTGGTTTTGAATTCGGAAAAAAACAATTTCGGGAATTGCACTCAAACCGCAGGCGTTCGCATTACAATACCTCGGTGGTATAATCCTCTTTGAGAAACAAAAACAAATAGAACCCGACTGTCGAATGGTGGGTTTCAATTTGGAAGTGAAGGCGCACAAACGCATAAAAGCAACGTATAATATGTTGCATAATGGCTGTTCTAGGTTCAATCCATTCACTGACTAGCAATTGTTTCATATTTTTGATAGGTTTTTTGGCACACATTTTCACTGGTCTGTGATTTTGAATGTAATTCTTTGTAAAAATGTATTCCAACATTGGTTACGGAATAAAAAAATGTATCAAGCCGGATTTTGTTTCAATTTAATACAAATAGTCATAAAGGAAAAGCTTAAAGCACTGCCTGAAGAAAAATTTAAAATAAATCCTCTTTGGCATGAGAAATGTTTGATGAAACGCAGTTAATTCTGTTTTTTTTTATTATAATGGACATTTTAGCAAGGGGATCTTCTGAATTTTGACGGTTCATAGAGGCCCTATTGCTGAAGCTATTAAGCTGGGTGTCATTTAGTCAGCATGGTTAGACGAACAAAGCGTCGAACAACGTGTGCAATTGAAACATTTTTTTTAGACACGATGGGCTCATTTTATATTATGTCTACGATGCGATCCATTTCCGGAAGAAAGGCAAAGAAAAATTCTCGAACTTCGCACGATACCAATCCGCTTGTGATCCAAGAGCGGTCAATGCATCCCGAATAGAACACAATTTATTGTGCATTTTTATCTTGCCACATAATCGCGCCTAATTTTTTTGAGAATCATGTTGACTAGGACAGGCCAACGACGATATGTGGTTTGTGTCCATATCATCTAATGCAGGCCTGGCCAACGCTGGTCAGGTTGCAGCAGAAAGACACACGGTATGTGCCACATAGCTCATGCCGCATTGGAAATTGTACATGAGGGATTCGAGTACATGATTATTTCACGCGGGTGTGATGTAAAGTAGACACCGAGATCCTTCCATTTTACCCCATTACCCACATTTTCTTGTGTGGTTTTCAGAATACACAGCTCTATATGAGCAACACTACAGCCCTTGTAGGGCCAGAGTCTAGCTTCTCAGCAACCACTCGTGTTGTGCGTGCTATTGTTCTTTCGGGGGGTGGAAAGGACTTACAGTTTTATGCCGACACCAAACGGTCAAGTTTGAGAGAGAAGATACTCTTTTCAGATTATCAGTGACTCGAAAGAGGTGGGACTATGAACATTATTTTGTTCGTACATTGTAGAGACCAGGGATCGTACCCAGTCGTCGTGGTTCAGGTGCATTAAGGTCGACGCATATACCCACGACGCCACGGGCAACAGGCCTTCGCAGGTCTATGTGAAGCAACAAACCACAAAAGTCATCAAGGTCAACTTAACGCATGCCATCGGCCCAATTCGATTTGGTTTATGCGTCAAGTCATGGAAATTTCGGATGCACCAAGAAAAACCTCACTGGACATGTAAAAGTTGTTTCCATGCATAATGACATAGAATTTTAATTATGGGGTGCGCTTAATGGCCCCTTATAGGAAGTGATGCGTTCTAGGTTTCGGTTCATCTCATCAATGCGATTGTTAACGTTCTAAGCGTGTTGCCTAGTACCCGCATTTGTTTTGGTACACACGATGACTGTTTGAAGCATTTGGCTTAATGAGTGTGTAACATCTAGCAGGCTAATCACCACACCATCATAGAGGCTGGGTGGTGTAAGTCGGAATTAGTTCAGATAAATGTCGCGATTTTCTAAATGGCAACGCCTAGAGGCAACCCAGCGAGCTGCTGTGCGTTCGCGACGTTCGATCTTTGATCGATGTTGACATCTTCTCGCGGCAACGACTACTCTGAGTAGTACTATAAATAGTCCCTTCACTTTGGTTAAGTGTGAGGCCCATCAACGACCATTTGCTGCTCTTTGGGTGTCACCAACCCGATTGCAATGGGCAGTGGCATAGCTACCAGGACGCGAGACCTAGAAGCAAGATCAAATGAAAAAATCCATCGAATCAATGGAAGTCGTCTTTCGGTGTCCCTTTTTTTCCTAATGTGTCTCCTTGAATGCCAATGGGAGGTTCACACAATCGAAATTTTGTATTTCATCCAAAAATTGTCCCTTGTAACTGAAAGCAGTGGGCCCAGGACCGTCAACCATAGAAGGCAGCGATATCTCAGACCCGGATCCTCCATTCGTCGTAGCAGGATAACTAACTAACAAAGAAACATTGCATGTTCTTTCTGTTTGTAAAGTCAATGTAAAGGAAAACGAACTTAAGTATATCCCCAGCGACACCAATCCTCTTCTACCCCAAGTTGCCATCGAGAAATTCTCCACCAACATTCCTTCCGGATCGGACGTCATGTCTGGCCATTCGACGCTGGATCATCAAATGAGCATCGATGAGGGAGTGCATGTACGTGTCTACTCCAAGGGCCTCAATATGGCTCTCTTATTAAAGCTTCCCAGCCACTGCAGCAAAAAAGAAGACACTGTAATGGCCCAAGAACAATGTAATATTCAAGAGAGATATCATCATCTGTTCGGATATCCAGGCCACAATTAAGTTTTTTGACAATTTCATGTTCAATTCAAAAGCGTCACTTAACTTTAGCCTGTTTTGTGGGGGGATGACTGAAAATTGAAACATACACCTCTTGTGGGAGCCGAGAAATAGTGACTTACAGTGCAATTGCAAAGTCGATGTACTCGGTGTGGTACAACTTCTGTCCGAGCATCAGCAGGAGATCCATCTTCTAATCCTAACCAATCACACCGTTTGTACAAACTAAGCAGAGATGCACACAGGATGCTCTTCTTTTTTTGTTTGGCGCTACAGTCCGAGGTTGAGCTTGTCATCAACCAACGTGCCTCTCCAGCCAGCACGAATTTTCGCCAAATGCTCCCAGCTGCGCACAACAAGTTGGTTGATGTCCTTCTCCACTTGTGTGAGCCATCTCGTTCAATGATGTCCTCTCTCCTCTTCGGGTCGGAACTGTGCTACATTGAGATTCCTCTCATAGGGCATCCTTTCCTCAAACTATATGTTATAAATAATATGTTGCATGCGCTCAGCAAGATCATCTCCCAGCTGCTTGAAACAGTTTTGCTGAACCAGGAGCTTTGTTTGACTTCAGCATAGTTATAGCTAAGTTTGGGGACGGAATTTTCGTCTGTCAACTTTCTCATTCAGTGTGTTATTCTGCCTGACAGCGGTTTAGATCCTCATCGCCGTTTAGCACCCTTCACAACCTCAGTGAAGGAGAATTTTCGAAGCCATTGACTTTTCGACTCGAGTCCTTGAACCATGCCGGTGCTGAGTGTGTTCGTTTTAAAATGAATTCAAAGCAGTTCTCATGTGCAATACATCTCCGAACCGAAACTCTTATGTGGAAAAATTCCAATCGCTTCAACAAATAGATGGTGAAGCCAATGGACTGAGACCCAGGTGGCTGACTGCTCTACGAGAGGACAGTAGCCATATCTATGCCAGCTTAGTCAGAGGGTCAACGAATTAGGCAAATTTCAATTTGAATCTATCTACAATGGATGTAAGCGGACGTGATGAATAACGAGCCAATCGAGCGTGTCCATGGGTGAAATATTAAAATGCATTGACTTATCGCCGAGCCGACATACAACCGCAATTACTGCTGTCAAACAACTACAATGTAAAATATTTATTTCAAAGTAGGTTTGTCACACATTTTTCGTTTTGGCGGTAAAAATTCACGAGCAATATGACTTTTGCACTTAAAATGCGATATGTGACGTCGTGGGTTATATCATTTATTTAAATAAACCCGAATGACACATTCATAACTTGAAAGTTGTATTTTTCAATATTTATACGAAATCGATTCTAGTTTATTATTCATTTTGGTTTCTGTTTCAGATTAATTCCCCACCATCCATCCGGCCAGATACTACGTAGTGAGCACACAGGTAAGCTTGGAAAAATGTATACGAACATTTTTGTTTTTTTTTGTTGGTTTCCGCAAACAATTTTTTGCATCTTCTTCAATCCGAATGTGAATAAAATGTATGTTAAATTAAATGACTTAACGGTTAGCATTGACATATGATGCCTTAAGCATTATTCTCGCGAGACCATGTGTAACTTAAACGTCTAGCTCAGGGACACGATCTTTCATAAATCTGTGCAACTGCTCGATGAGGCCGATGACATTGACATTATCGGAAGAACACAACGGGCTGTCAGTGGACCATTTGCGTGCATCGAGAAGGAAACGGCTAAGTTGGGTCTTGTGGTGAATGAAGGCAAAGTACAGGGTAGGTTAGGTTGTAGTGGGTGACTGCTAAGGGCAGTCACGTTTAGGCCAGAGTAGGCCAGAGTGATATGTTGGCACTGTTTAGCTCATTGAGGTTGTTGAAGTAGTAGGACCCTAGGTGTAGGAACCTACGACTAACCAGGGCGCTGTACGAGCAGATTAGGTGACGAGTGTTTTCATTTCCTCTTCATCCATGCAGCTTCTGCAGAAATCATTATATGGGGCACCCATCCAGCGAGCATGAGTGCATATTGCACAGTTCCCGGTTATGACTCCTGTGAGAGTCCTTAATGAGTACTTGCTGAGTCTAAGTAGACTGAGCTACCGTTTTAGGTTAAGTGATGGCCTGACTTTTTTGCTTTAAGGCAGGTGGCGCCTTCTAGCTATTTGTCATTGGTGGTTAAAAGATGATAGGCTGTAGCGATTGGCATGGTAGGTGCGAGTAGCAGAGAAAGGGAAGGTCAGGCTGTGCAGAAATCAAAAATAATCTTGGAGTTTGCCAGGTCTTCCAGATACTCCGTTCGCAATTTTTCAAATGGGCCCCCAGCCAAGCTGATCCTCTGCACGGGTCGTATGACACATTGATCCATCCCACCGGAGAGAAAAGGGAGAGATAGAAAGTAGAAGGGATGATTACATCTTAGCTTCGAGTCTTTTCATAGAGAATAAATTCCCTTGAGTCATTGACTTTACTAAGCCTTCGCACCGCGTCAAGGTGTGCAACCACGCGAAGGAAAGTACATGCTGTCTACAAAAAAGCTCCATCAACACCGACCACTTGAACAAAGTGTGGCAATAGACAGAAAAAGCTTCGATATAGTTAATGACATTGCTTATCAAGGCTCTGCAATAAACTCCGTAAATGACATCACCGCGAAAATACAACGAGGGGCGTTATCCAATCGCAGTCTTTGCACTTTTTGAAAAACAAAGCCCTGTGTCGGTAAACGAAGCTGTCTCTATGTAAGACTTTAATAGTCTCAGTCCTCCTGTATGGCGTAGAAGCATAGGCAATGTCAAATGAGAACGAAGAAATGAGGAAAATCCTTGTAATGATGTTTGGAGTAGAAAACTGAACGACGAACTGTAAGAGCTGTACAACGACATTGGCCTAGTCTAATATATTCATTTGTTTCACCTCCGATGGCTAGGTCATGAAGAGAGAATGGACACTAGCGCTCCGTTTCGGAAAGTCCTCGAGGCCAACCCTGATTGACAACGCGGTAGTGGAGGACTTCGGCTCCGATGTTGTAACCAAAAGGAAGACACATTAACATAAGACAATCGAAACTGGGTACGCCTTGCTAGTTGGGGAGGAATGCTAACTGAGGCCCAAGTCTGCACCGGACTGTAGCCCCATGCGAAGAAGAATGCCTCCGAATGATGTAAAAATATAAGTTTCACCGACTCTCGGGACCCACTTCAGTCGAGTTTGAAAGTCGACCTAATGTCATCACCACTGAACACTAAAATAACTTCAAGTCAACCAAATCCAATTCCAAGGAGAAAAGAAGGAAAACAATAAAAGAACTATTTCTTTGCCCAAACTCCAACTGTTCAGATACAAACCGACATCAAAAGACAGAACTTAAGGCATTTAATTTATGCCATTAATCTTACAACTGGAACGTGTTTGGATCAAGGTCGGTCATAAATTTGATATGAAAAGCGTCAGGCCAAACTAAGCAGAGTATTTATGATCACAAATTTACAGCCGAAACGAATTCTGTCCAGCGAACCGTTCACTAGTGTGCAGACGAACATCCGACAGATTTATTAGACGCAGTGATAAATTACTGGCCAAAACGGACAAAAAAAAGTCTTTCAGTCTAGCTAGTCCAGCTAGAATGCGCCTGTGAAAATTCCCTGAATCGCTCTGATAGTTGAAGCCAAAGACAGCATCGCTGTTGCGGCGATGCCAAAATGAGAGCACACATCATTTGTACGTGATCATTTTTAAGTCGGAACCAGTTCCGCCTTTGTTCCCAAATTGGCAACACGACCAGGCTCGCATAATCAGTAATCACATTGCTTGCGCATAAAACTGTTCACAGCACCGTTTCCCTGGGTTTCCCGAAAAAATCCGGAAACAATTGAAGTCATTTCACCCGAAGGTGCATGCATTTTCGTACGTTTTTTGTTTTATTTGCGAACCAAACCAGTTTTCGCCGAACAAGAAAATCAACAAAATAACGAATTCGAATTCTGTTCACGTCTGACAAGAAAAAAGACAACAGAAAAAAAGGGAAATAAAATGATGCCCGTAGTTTTGATTCTTGTTCACATTGAATTCAAGCTTGAAATTGGAGTTTTGTCTTTTTCGTAAGGTCTCCCCTGCCGCTTAATGCACGTCCATGTGAGGCTAATTAATGAGATATGCAGATGTGGGTCTGTGGGTATTAACTGAGCAGTGCGGTTGATTCTGGCGACACTGATTGAGGCATTAGTGGTTTAAGCACTTGTCGACAGGTTGTTTTAGGCAAAATAAAAAGAAGACGTATAAATTGAGTCTCTGTGTCGGATGTGACTGTTTTGTGTTCACTTTAGTGATGGGCCCCCTCGGAGAGCTTAAGCAGTAGTGTACAACTAAACACACGCCACATCAATGGAGTAACAATCGATTTGGAGATTAAATCAGTGCTGTATTTGTTTTAGACTTTGAGGGTTCACTAACTATCTAGAACAAGTCAAGGGAACCAGAAAGCTCTCGGAGAACAAATTTAATGTATATCAACTTCTGAAAACTAGTTTTACAAATTCAAATCAGCAAACAAGATTTCGTTTGAAACTTGGTACAGTTGTGCCCGAAATAGTAATCAATTGTTTTAGCTTGTCGAGTGTGTCGGCTGTGAGGCTGTGAAGATCAAATTAGCTTAGATTGCATTCGAAATTAGATTCGTCCGCAGGATTGCTGTTAAATCTTATGATGAACCTTCTCTTATTAATATTATTAGAGAGCCCGGGGCCTAGCCTCTCAGCAACAACTCGTGCTGGCACTCGTGTTGTTCTCTGAAGGGACCTAAAATTGTGAGCCGACTCCGAACGACCAAGCTAGAGACACGTATGTTCTTTGAGCATTTTTGGTGATTTGAAAGAGGAGGACCCGGGAAAATAAGTTTTATCGTACTGGGATTCGAACATAAACGCCGAAATTCAAGTGCCTACAAGTCCACGCACATACCGACAATGCCACGGCCGCATGAAGACCCAAGAAGTAACTAATTTTCATCAACGTTTCAAAACCCATGTCGCCATTAGTTTGGCCGTAATGGCTTTTATACTGAGAGTCAATGAATCCACTCCAGTCACACCCAGTAAATCACTGTCAAGGCGAAGAGACTCAGTACACACTGTGGGACAAGACAATATGCAAACGTGGATGATTCATGTGTGAGGTGATATTCATGGACGCAGCGGATATATGGCGTAAGCCATGATATCATCTGGCGATCTGTTCTCAGAGGTAACTGCATGGGTTGCAATGCGACAAAAAAGAGTGCATGTGTCATTTTGGTCATCAGATCCACAATTGTTCATTCATAAACAAAAGTGGGTTGATTTTGTAACCGTTTCCAGTTTCACGCTAGTAATGCCTTGTCCTGATGGAAGATGAGGCCTTTTCTGTTGATCAGTTCTGGCCGTTTTGTTCGATTGCTTGCTTCAGTCTGATCAGTTGTTGACAGTAGAGTGTAGATTAATCGCGCAGCTCATAGTGGATGATTCCTTTCCAATCCCACCAAACACTCACTCAAACACCTTTCGAGGCGTCAATCCTGGCCATGGCTACCATTTGTTAAGCTTCTTCTCTTCTGTTTCGCACATTATTGTCGTATGTTATCCACTTTACGTCTCCTGTTACCATTCGCTTTAGAAATGGTTCGATTTCATTTCGTTTCAGCAAAGAATCGCAGATGTTAATTCGGTTCATTAAATATTTCATAGACAATTCATGTGGTACCCAATTATCGAGCTTCTTTTTGTGGCCAGCCTTTTTTAAATGGTTCAAAACCGTTTGATGATGGATGTCTAGTTCCTTGACGATGTAATGGCTGCTTGTGACAGTCCTGGTCAATATTTTCCATAATTTCATCGACTTTTTCAAGGACAGGTCGACCAGAGCAAGTTGCGTCTTTCACATCGAGAGAACCATTGTTGTGCTACACGAACTGATACAGCAACGTCTTCGTAAACTTTACAAATTTCTTTGGTGGCTCTGGTTTTAAAATCTGGTCCAGTCAGCATTTGGCGTTGGGATCAAATTAACGCCACGTGATCTAAGTGCCGAATTTGAAATGGACAACACACACCGATGCTGTTGGATTAGGCCCAAATCTGGCCCATATATATTTGAACTTCGATGTGAATCGAGATGGCTATTTAGCTGGAAATGAGGTCCAGTGCCTCTAAGCACTGTAGAGTGTACCATTTCATTTTTATTACTGCTCGATTTGAAAGCATTCTCGCAATGGATGCTCTAATGAAGGCAATTTCTATCTCGGTTCTATCGGTGTTGCTGGAATTGAAAATTGTATCTACTTTGTGAAGCTGGAAAATGGTGTCCCCCGAGGTTTTGCTCTCCGTCCAATAGTGTTTTTTTATTTTTCATCAAGACTTATTATCTCAGGGAGGTTACGTTCTTCTCAAAAGCGTCGACTATGAAATTTTCTAGACTCTCCTCAACTTCGTGATCGAGAAACGAAGTTAAAGCGCATTAAATGCCATTAATGGTTAGTTGCGACTCTTTTTGTATCTCATTACCGATGAATCGGAAATAATGACTGTTCAACATGCATTTAGGTCAGAGTGGTTGTTACAAGCTGCAGCCTTACATTCATTTTTCTGCATAGCAGATAGCATTGTACTCTCGGTGAGATCCAAACCGCTTCACTACTCTGCTGTGATTCATTCGTTGCCAGTCTGTCTTGGCTTTCTGTACAACTTGTTGGGTGCCTAAAAGGAGAATAAGTTACGAAATGCAATCACATTCTTTCCGCCTGGAAAAGAAAGCAGGAAGTGGTCTGCAATACCTTGCTTTACTTGATCTCAAAAGTGGAAGACAGTGCCAACCGAATTCTCGGCAAACAAAGACTGCTCCGATGATAATGAAAGTCTTGAGAGGTGCGAATGGTACAAAGACCTCTACTACATCTCTTGCCCGCTGCCATGTGGATCGTACTGAGCAGGGTCTGCATTTCATAATCCCCCTGTGTGGAGGTAAGAGTAGGAGCTGGTAGATTGATGTCTATAAAAGACCGTGAGAAGTGTCTAATGAACCCATCAAGTAAATGGAACACCATCTTTGTTCACACAGACGGGTCGAAGAAAGATAATGGAACAGGCGCAGGCATCTTCTCAGAATTGTTAAACGTACATTCCTCGATCAGATTACCTGAATAAGGCAATGTTCTCACGTGTTTTTCAAGCCCTGATCCTGGCGTCAAGGAAGCTCTAATTGACAGATAAGCGGCCACTAAAGGATGACGGCAATTAAAATCAAGTCCATGCTAGTCTCAAGCTGACGCGAAGAGCTTAAGGTTCTTGGCCCGCAGCATTCGATCGTCTATACTGGGTCCCATGTCACAAAATCATAACCGGCAATAAGGCAGGAGATTACCCATCCAAAGGAATCGCATTTTTCCGTCCACTTTTGGTAGATGTCAAGAAGAATCAAGTGGACATTAGAATTATGGAGCTAGCTGGCTGAAAAGTTGGAATCTCTCTGAAATCTGGCCTGGACACGCGCGAAAACGGACAAACACCTTCAACGCAGTAAAAACCTGCTGCAGATGGTACTCGCGATAACTGGCCATAGCCATCTGCGGTATCATAAACAGGACGTAGAAGAAGACCTTTGTAGTACCTTTGCCAATGCCCCTGTCCTTGGATACTGAGACAGAGAACACTGGGAAGAATCTTCTTCCAGAACATTTTTGCAAGTTTGTCAGCATCACCGGAATGCTGGAAGGGACAGCACAACATCTTCGTCTTCGAGGGCACTCGCAATAGCGAGCAGGTCGATGGAAGGGTTTTCATCCACATAGGAAGCATAATGTGTCCAAATGAACCTAAGTGAGAAGTGGATCCACCACGACTACTCATAGACCTAACCTAACCTAACCCTGCACTGGGACGATGTGAGCGATGTTGAAGCGGGAGAATCTTGAGGTTTTCGTCAATTTCCAGTCCTACATCTATATGGAGTGCAGAGTCTTGCCTTGGATGCGTTTGGCATTTTCTCTGGTGGCACTCCTTTCAATGCAGCTCAACTACTCACAAAAGCTGATCCTTCAAATCTTATTTATTTAAAGAACGACATGCCCTTTTTGCCATCTTTTTCTGCCGAACCTTGGCAACGTTGCAGGTCACGTCTGTCTTCAATATTCCAAGGAATACTATTGGTTTTTCCCACCCTCACGAAGTCCAAGCAGTAGGCCCATTGTGATAATACGCCGATTGACTTCTCCCAACATCGGAACCTGTTGGTGCTTGTGGTAAAGCAACTTAGCTGGCCTATGCTAGCGCTGTTTAGCTCATTGAGGCCGCTGAAGTAGTGGGCCTAGGTGTAGGAACCCCCGACTAGCCAGATCCCTGCACGAGCAGAGTACGTAATGAGTGTTTGCTTCCTCATCTTCATCCATGCAGCTTCCGCAGAAACCATTATATGGAGCACGGTGCCCGGTTATGGCTCCTATGAGAGGCCTTAATGAGTGCTTACTGAGTCTAACGGAACTGAGTGACCGTTATAGGTTGACTGGTGGCCAAATTTCTTTTGCTTTAAGGCCACCTGCCTTCTAGCCATTTGTCATTGGCATTTTTAATTGTGTGAATCCTTAAAAGTTGATAGGTTGTAGCAATCGGCATGGAAGCTGGTACCCCTGCAGTTTCCTGGTATGTCATAGTGTCCCGACACGCATATGCTCAGCCATCTCGTGAAGAGTTTTTGAGTAAAACATGACATTGTCCAGCGGCTTAATAGCGGCCTAACTGTCTAAACAGGGGCTGATATCCCTGTTTGATATCACGTTGTTTTTGAGATACGACAACGCCTTTATAGCTATGGTTTCTGCCTTAAAAAATGCTGCAGTGATCAGGGAGCTTCAAGGATATAGAAATTTTGAGATCTTGGGAATAGACACCCGCAACCACCCCTTCGTTAGTCTACGATGCGTCTGTGAAAATACGCACAGGATAATTCAACGTCTGCCTATCCAGTCCAGTCCGATCTGGAGGGCATGCTGATAGAGAATTTCTTCTCGAAGATATTCTGGGGTATTAGGCGGTCAGTGTCGCTAGGAAGGAAGTTGAATTCCTTGAGAATGGTTCACTGGCCGTTGTTGAGTTCGGACCACAGTCGGAGTGTTTTGAGTCTCAAGGCTGTGCTGGCTGCTATTTGTTTTCCAAATAGTTTCAGTGATGGAAGAGGCTTTGGGTTGGCGCAGATTTTCTGGCCAGGTCTGCTGCTATCACCCTCCTATTCATCTCAGTGTGGTCCAATTACTATCCTTTTTTGGGCGTAGACCATTGGATTGTTTCTTCTTACGTTTGGAGCAGTATCTTCTGGCTCAGCAAGCACTTGGTCCTTCATGGAGACTCCACCTTCTTCATTCTTTCCCTCGGCCGCTTCTTTCACTGTGTCCCAGTGAAGTCAATTATTATCGTGTCTGAAAATGCCTGGTTTTGCGATTTTGGCGTTTATCGCCTTTCCTACATAGGCTTCGGTTGTATTTATTGTTGTGTTTTTGTTCGCACTGTGGTAAAATGAGTAAAGCTAGAAGGAAGAAGTTCGCCAGCGCAGAACTGCCATGTGATTAAAATTACAATTTGGCCTACTCGAGTGGCGACAGTGCGATAAGGTGAATAGTCAACTCCAAGGAATCCTACATCCTTACCTAGATCTGAACAACAGTTCAGCAGCCAGAGGTCATGGAAACAACGGCCATTCCACATCCTTGCGAATTTTATTCTTGATCGGAAGGACTTTGTGCCACCCACTTCCACCAAAAATCAATTCAGCATCCGACCCGTGCTCCAGTCCAAAACACTCCCAATTCCGTCGCTCGATTATCGATCGTCTCAAATGATTCAAGAACCACGCGTCGCACAAAAATCCGGAATTCCTAGCATGGCCGTTGCTACCCATAGTTTTATAAATCCAATCGTCGTCGGATAATCAGTTCATCAGATGGGCAAATACAATAAATTGCGACAAAGCGCTCAGCTCATTCGAGCTACTTCCGCCCCGCTTCAGCGCCACTAGGGACACAGAAATTGAATCCAGGAAATGCCCAACCACCACCACGCCATGCCGAAGTAATCTCACCATTCGCTCCAAAGCATCAAAGCAATTTGGTTTCATAAATACTTTTGAAATTCGAAAGCATCTGCGGATTAGGTTCGTTGACGACGGCCCAGCCCCAACGAACCCCTCCAATCCCATTTGACCCCAACAAAATAATTTATAACCCATTATCCATCCGAAAGCCCTTATCATATCGAATTAAAAGGTATTTATGCTGTCCACTCCGATTAGGTTATCCGACTTCCCATCTGAAGAATTAAACATCAGTCGCCCCACTGCGGCGCCAGGTATTACGGGACTTAACCCTATCCCAGCACTCTGCACTGCACCACGCGTGCACTGCGGTTACAGGGCGCTCACAAGGGAAATATCAGCGGGCCGACAGCACAGGAAGCCTGTGCCATCCGGCGGAGGGATCTGATTCTGGAACAAGTCCCCATCGTGGCAGCATAGAGATGTGCGGAAGCAATTGGCAAACAGCTCAGACAATTTTGACACGCTGACACTGCCACGGGTTCACCACCGGGAACACACAAGTCAATTGTCTCACTTTTACGAGCGTTCAGCGGCTTGCGACAGGCTGCGAGCGCGTCAATTGCCATCGGGGCAATCGGATAAGGTTTGCGTTGCGGCATCCGGACGCGCCTGTGTGCATAATTAATAAATTTCCTTTTCGCCAGCTTTTAATGCACTTGCTCACGCGTGACTGAGGTTTTTAAATAGATTTCCCCCCTTCCACCGGTGCACACCGCCACAGCAGCCTTTGTCACCTGCTGCGGCAGGGTAATGATTTCCCCTGATTCATGGGGGAGCGCACTTGAATCTGATGCACGACGCTGCGATGGAGCCGCAGGTTGACATCTCGTGGCGTGCCCACGAGCAGATAACTACGTAAGTGGGAAAACTCAAGTGGGCGGTGGTTGGGTTGGTTGGTGGTCGTGACTTTGACTTAAATATTTCCCAGTTAGTATTATTGATTTCAGCGAACGACATGAATAATCCGTGCAGTCACTGAGGGCCGCTGTTGCATGAATGAACGGTGATGCAACAGGCTGTGCGTTCAGATCGATGAGGTGGCCTCGGAAGTTCACTTCCCACCACTAAACGACATCGTCATGACAACTAACTATGATGGCGAGATGTGGTCGGAAGAAGTGACCTTGTTGAGGTAACAGTCGATGATGTCTCATGGGAAATTGTACAGACGTGCGAGATGAGAGAGCTTTAACAGATTTAAGATTATGGTGGATGTCCTCTTCTATGGGTGGTTGAAATTGATGGGGGATTGCCAACTGTCATGTGGTTTGTTGCAACTGCGGTTGGAGATGGGGTTGTGGAGATGGAAATCAAAGCTCTCATCAGCCACTTTCCTGCGTTTGACATTACTCTCCGGACAGAGCAATTGCGCGTACTCTGCTCAACCAGACGGTCTTGGCAGACTACTCGTCGCAGCTGTACCTGTACCCGTCTGCCATGTGCTCTGCGTTGACATTCGGGACACGTCTACGTTTGGCCGTTGCTGCCCATAGTTGCTACCCCTTAGTTCCTTAATATTCCTAATTGAGAATATTCCCTCCGCTAGGCATTCCTGTACTGTGGTGAAGGGCATCAGTTTCGTCGTAATTAGGGATTGTTGCCTGTATGCAACACAGTGGTCAAAATTTATTGTATTCTGAAGCAACTCATTGACTTCGTGTAGCAAAATACTATCCTGGATTTTTCGCAGACGTTATGGGTGATTCCTTCACATTTAGAAGATTCCTAATTCTTTTTGCGGCCAGGGACCAACCTGGTCTTGACGTGACATGCTTTCATGGCCGCTTGACTGTCAATAAGAATGGTGATATCCGGAGGTGGTTTCTCCAGCATTGAAATCATTTCTCTGACCGTCAGGACTAAGTTTCGAAAACACCGCCGGAATAAATGCCGGGAGAGGTCTAGTGGTGGGAGGTTCATCAAGACCTCTAAGCCTGAGTTGTGGATATCGATCCTGTGACTCCTAGACATGCAAGTCTCTGAATACTTGTTTAAGGTTGCCGTTCGTTAGAGAGCCCTTCCATCAAATTGCACAACCACATGCCGAGATCGGCCTGGCTACAGTTGTGTACACACACAGGATAATTTTAGTGGTTGGTTTTTGTCAAATATTCTGTTGCCCAGATGAAGAGCATAGGCTGCTTTCTTGTATGTTGATTTTAAGATGTATCTACGATTACCAGATATATTTCGGACTCTCCTTTAAAGTGGTTGCAGCACCTTCAAGTTGAGTTTGAATGGTGATGGCTTCCACTTATTGGTGAAAAGAAAAATTTATGTTGCGTTAAATGCGTAAAGACCGCAAGATATCGCCCACCTATGAAGGGATCTCATTGTGTTTTCTATTCGCTCACCGATAGTCGGAAGGTACTTGAAACTGCCAATCAAGGCAACATCATAGGTGATTGCGTTGGCCTTAGTCCCCGAGAATCTGAGTTTGTCTACAATTTCATTGATCACTAGCACCCATAGGTGGAATGAAATTACAACTCCTTGTGGCAATGAATGAATCTTCTACTGAGCAGACCGATTATTATTGTAGTAAGAGGTTTAAAAACTTTGGTTTTGACAAGAGCCTGTTGCATTGCCATAGTTTATACGTTATTGAAGGAGATGTCTAGAAAGGCAGAGAGTGAATATTCTTTCATTCGCAGGGACCTTTCAATTACGGTCACCACACTCTGTAGTGCAGTATCGACACCTTTTGTAATGCTGTTTTTTTAATGAGCTATTCAAACGTTTTTAAGGCGAACGATGTAAGGAATATTAGTCTATAGTCTTTGCTGGGCAATGGCTGGCCTATTCTGCCTTCTTTGACTTCGAAGGCTGCCTAGGAAAATATTTCTTAAGAAAGCAATCATGAAGTTCTATGTAGAATGATGGGAAGTATTCCATTTACTCCGTTCCACCTACTCCTTGTAAGGAATGAAGCTTATGAGCTCTATGACATAGCTTATCCTATCTACACTATTAATATAATTCGGAACGTTTAGATCGGCGGCTGAGACCGTCACAAACGTTGAAGAGTAATTTTCCTCACATCCTGAATGGGTTTATGCTGACATACATAGTGCTCCACTTTTCCCATCCACATACATCCGCTTCAGGCTTCGGCACAGTAAAGATGGAAGCAAAATTCACAATTATTTTGTCCTTCCATGGCACAGTTGAAACATCGATAATTGACGTCTGATACGTATTCGCCCGGGTAACCTTCTTCGGATTTCATCAATACCCTTTTAATTGATAGTTTCCGGGCCGGCATTCTGATTCCTTTGGCAGTGCCCGGACTGAGAATCCCCTCTTTGGCTCTTAGGATCTTCCTGCACTTGTCTGTTCACAAATCTTCTTGGAAATAAGTGAAGATGGAATTCTATAAAATTGTCAAGTGAAAATCAAAGCATTGTGTATAGTTTCAGGTATTTTTCCAACTAAAGATTCCTTTTTATCATTGGAAATTACAAATTCGGACGGCTTCTAATAAGCAGTTATTTTTGGTTTCTTGGCTGAGAGAGTGTGGTCACTAATTTCGAGTTTTGGTCCATGGTACTATATCAGGGTCTACGAAGCTATACTATTTTGGTGGTGTGGTAGTGAAGGTTATAACTGAGGAATGAAGTCATCTGTCGAAGAACCAAGATATCGCTATATAACACCCTGATAGTCCCAGTCCTGCTGTATGGCGCAGAAGCATGGACTCTAACTAAAGCGGGCGAGGATATTCTTGGCCGCTTAGAGAGAAAAGTCCTCCGAATCATCTTTGGTCCCGTATGTACGGATAGTGTTTGGAGAAGGAGACTGAACGACGAGCTGTACGGGCTGTACAGCAACATCGACCTGGTCAAACGAGTTCGAATCTCTCATCTCAGATGGCTAGGTCACGTCGAGCGAATGGACACCAATGCTCCGGCCCGGAAAGTCTTCGATTACAACCCCGGTGGACACCGCGGTAAAGGAAGACCACGCCTACGGTGGCGCACTTAGCTAGAAGGGGAACTTGCGTGGCTGGAAGCAACTAGCACAAGAGCTAGCTGGATGGAAAGGAATGTTGGTTGAGGCCCAGGTCTACCCCGGACTGTAGCGCAATCCAAAGAAGAGGAATGTACTGAAGGACACAGGGGGTTTAGATCGGCATTAGACTGGAATTGATAACATTTGCAATTTTTGCTGTCCACAAGGCTGGTGGTCTCTCCTACGCACTTGTTATTCGTAAGAATCTCAGCGATCTCCTTGTGGAGTACGTGCAGCACACCTGACCCTCAACGATGGTAGCTAGTAGCGGTGAACGGTGACGTTGGAAGGGATGTTGAATAAGTTTAGAATAGTTGAGTGACAGATGGTGGGCTCTTACCACAGCTGGAGTATCTGGAGTGTTTGGGCTGTACTGGCTGCTGTTCTGTTTGTCGAGTAATTTCTATTGGGGATGATAGAAGAAGGATTAGATCTTAATGCCCCGCTGATACAAAAGTAATCTACTAGTTGACCAATCGATTGAGCACATTACAGTTGACAGCTTTGTTTAGTGCACTTCATCAGACTTAGACTCCGTAAATTAGTATCAGTCTGGCTTTCAAAATGAATACTCAGTAAGCAATGCATGCCTGTAGTTCCCGCATCTGTAGAAGATGCCCTTCTAACCCTTTCTTGGACATTCGCTTTTCATGAGTGGCCGAATTTGAGCACTAAACAGTATGCACCACGTTCTAGATTCGTGTATTGATTTTGCATGAATCCTGATCGCTGACAACTTATTTTTGCTTTCGTTTGCCAGCAGTACTCAAGGCGAAGAAGGGCACAGAATAACCAAGTTGACAACTACTTGTGAAGGTGCTAGAAGGTGCTAATTGTTCCGTGATGCCTTCTTGTCAGCAGACGAGTGAATACAGTTGCTGACAACTTGTCAACTTGTCATCAAACATATTTGCGGGATACTTCAGTCAGTCGCTGAAATCCTCGAAGGCCTGACTTCCTCCCTTGAAGCTTTTTGCAGTTTTTTGCGGCTGGTTATGCAAGCAGTATCTCCTGAAACGGTGATGAAGGTGCTCTGAAATAACACCGATTCGGGGAAATAGCAGGCAATTGATTTCCAAGCAATACCGGCTTTGGCCAGATAATTGCACTCAATTTTTGAATTATTTTTGATTCATTTCAGCCTCTGGCGCAAGATGCAAATTCGATTGGCATACCTAAGACTACCCCCATAGAGTCAGTGAGGCACAGTAATAAAGTAATAAAAGGATATACAAATTGAAACATCGCGCGTCCAGTGAGGATGACACATGAAATGTGTTCCAATACCAGTGAAGAGCAGTGAAACCCATTGATAAACCTGTTGTCACTTAAATACGCAAAATTGTCACTAATTCAGTTCTGAAGAATTATCGCGTCGATGCGATAAGGTGTTTCCTTTTAAGATGATTATACACACTTTCCGATAATTGGGACTCAAATAAAAATTACCCAAGATCATATTTACGTGACAAGGATGCACGTTTTCACGCGCCAGTGGGTTTCTTCTGATACATGGTTCATGGTTGTGTTTATGATAAATTCGTGGAATTGGAAAGTCGATTTCGTTCCCGAGTTGCCATGAACAAAAACATCCCCGCAAAACCAACAAGCAAAATGTGTCTCCTGAAATGCTGATAAAGGTGCTCTGAAATAACACCGTTTCGGGGAAATAGCAGGCAATTGATTTCCAAGAAATACCGGCGTCAGGCTTATTTCACGTCACCGCGCACATTGTAATAATGTGGTAGGAAAGGGCCAGGGCTCAGCAACCACCCATGTTGTGTGTGCTATTGTTTTCTCACGAGTGGAAGAGACACATAGCTTTATGCCAAACGGCCCAGTTTGAGACGATTTTCTAGATAGGAATACTCTTTGAGTACAGTTTGAATTACTTAACAACATTCCATTGCATCTATTGTGGCCGGTTAAAAATCCTTTTAGTGTACGTCGGTTTTTGTAACATCATTTTAATATACGCCTCGAGCCTCTATTTAGCTCGTGTGAAGAATTCCGATACCCCTTGCATATCCAAGCAGTATTTCATTGCTCCCTTTTCCCGGGTGGTCAGATATCCAGTAGAGTAGGAGTCTAGGCATTCCGACATTAAAATCTCCGAATTTGAGAAAAGAGTTTTATGTTTGTGAGCAACGGCTAAGAATAAGCGACATAATTTTCATGACACTCTGAGTATACTCAGTCTTAGTGCATTTGTTTTGTTACCCATCTCTCCTTTCACATTCTGTATCAAAAGATGTAAGGGAGTCAGCTCCATGGCAGCTATTGGTAAAGTTCCCATGGCCCATGTCCCATCTCTGAACGTTCTTGCGCGTCTGCCGCATGATAACTAGATTTGTTCATTTAAGCCATGCTATTGCCGAATAGGTAATTGCTACCCAGGCTTTGCTGGCAAAGCTTCGAGAGTGCGTCGCTTTCCCTGGTTTCCAGATGAGTTCGCACATAGATACTTGACTTCTGGAACCAGTGTTGTCCCTGACAGTCTAATTGATTTTTGTTTTCTCATAAATGGTTATATGGTGGTTTTTGTGGGATATTGGCTTATCCCAGCCAACAAGCAACATTCCCAGTTACAGGACGCGTTCCGATATGGCTCCTGGATGATCTCAAAGATGGATGTCGGTGTTTCAATGTTTTCCAAAACGCTCCAAATGGCCTCACATCGAGCCATGTCGAAGTCGTCGAATAGAAAATATGTATATGGAGGAGTTCCATTCAACCGGTTGTTCGATGATCATTCGAATCGTGTTGAGATGATCGACACACGAACTATTTCGTAGAAAATCGACTGGCTCATGATGCAGCTGTTCCTTAACAAATGGCGATATCCAGTCCAAGATCAGTGAGGCGAGTAGCTTCGGAAGTGGGATGCCTCTCGAGGGGTTTCTTAATTCAGTCCAAGCTGCGCGGAGGGTGGGGTACAGGATCGGCGCCATGGCTGCTGCTGTCACCTTACACAGTTCTACTGGTAGGTTATCCGGGCAGGAAGCTGGTGGCTCGTAAGCTTACGGATTGTAAGCTGTAATCTTTTTACATGTGCGCACTCATAACACATTTTGTGGCGTAAGTGTGCCGAATGCTATTTTAGTCACGAACGAAAAATCAAAAAAATGGTAAAATTTTTTTAATTTATGGAACATTTGCAACACATTCTAGAAGAATAGACTCTCATAACGACTTGAAAATACCAAAAAACGTTGATTATGCTGAAGAGCACATTAAGTAAATATATGTATGAGATTAGCTTAGAGTACGCGCATAGGCTCAGTAGGTTTGAATTAAGAACGTTTCTTCTTCATAAGAGTTTGACTTTGGTCCAGTGCAGTGCATGCTCGTACAGCTCGTACTGCACTACTTCTGTTCGCGATAGTGTGGCTTAAGAGCTGTCCACCTCAATTCGTCATAGTGCCCAACAACTGCAACTTTCATACTTCTGGCATTTCAAGGGACTTGCATTTACACGCTTACAAGGTGCAATTGACTTAAGAACTAAAGCATCTTGATCATTTCAAGCGTCGTCAATGGTCAGAATGGTGGCAAGAAAAGGCAAAAGTGGATGATCAATTTTCGAAGAAAATCATCTTCAGTGATGAGGCACATTTTAACCTCAGCGGATTCTTCACTAAGCAGAATTGCTGTATTTGGGCGAATGATAAACCAAGAGTGATTGTCGAAAAACCAATGCACAGACAAAGAGTGACTGTTTGGTGCGGTTTAATAGCTGGCAGCATCATCGGGCCGTATTTCATTCAAAATGAGGCCGATCAGGCAGTTACTGTCAATGGTGTGGACGAAATGTGGACGAAATGTGGTCTCAACAGGACAGTGCCACTTGCCACACGTTTAACGAAGCAATGGCTCTTTTGCGCGACAAATTCTATGGCCGTGTTATCTCACGTGGTGGCGATGTCAATTGGAGGCCAAGATCATGTGATTTGACACCGTTGGATTTTTTCTTTGGGCTTGTTGGGATTTTAAAGAAAAGGTGTACGTCGATAAGCCGGCAACAACTCACAAGTTAAAAGATGAGATAATTCGGCACATTAACGGCATAGAACCTCAATTATGCTTCAGCGTCATCGAAAATTTGGACCATCGGATGGAGGTGTGTCGCCAACGTCGCGTGTATCATGCTGTAACCCGACATATTTCGGGTTACCATAATTTTCCTTCTATTTATACTCTTTATTTTGCTATGGATTTGGTGTCGTTTTCTTTTGAGAGATACTCAAAAAGAGGCATGCAACGTGATGTGTATAGTAGATGTTCTTGCGTAGAGCAGTAGAACGATATGAAAGCGAACGACGACTAAGAAGTTACTAGGACTTGTTTGTTCGCAGACATTGTCGCTTGCGCGTAAAGGTGAAGGAAAGGTTTATAAGCACACATTAAGGGAGTCATGTTGCTTGTTGTATTGATACATAGTTGAAGTGTAGAATCTTAAAACGTAATCCGGTAAGAATCGGGGCCCATAGACTCTGGTATCTATAGTAGTCAATCCAAGAGCCTATGAATTCGGCTTAGTTACACAAGCAATGATCGGCGTTATTTCATTCTGTTTAGCTTGTTTAGCTGAACGAAAATGTTTGGAATATTTAAGCTGGAGAAGCTTTTTTTTAAACAGTGCCTACTACGCCCAATGATTCAACTTCAGCTCAGGAAATTCAAAACGAAAAATCCACACGAATAATCGACTGGTCTAAAATACTGATTTAGAAAAGAGCTCATGGTTAGTGGCAAGTGCCATAGTCGTATTTCTGCCCGCTCTCTGGCAAGTTCGTATTCTGCTTCGTTGCAGTTTATGTCTCGTTATCGGTGACCCGGGACTCTGCAAAGTGTAATCGATCGCTGTGTGCTGAGTACCTTAAGCACTTCGCGAGCCTGGTGCCTGGACCTGATCACCACCGCAAAAATTGCTTTCATAGCCGCTTGACTGTCAATAAGAATTGTGACATCTGTCGGTGGTATCGCCAACATTGATATGATTCTGGCCGCTTCTTTGACCTCCGCTTGAAAAACCCCGACGTAATCAGAAATCCTGATGAGCAGTACATGTTTATTTGTTCCCAGTAAATCTGTACTCGTCTTCGAACCATCTGTGTACACTTGGATGGTTGAATTGTTGATGGGTTCATTGGTATTCCACTCCTTCCTAGTTGGGAAATGACATCGAAAGGTTCTATCGAAGTCGAATTAAGGGAGAGTGTAACCGCTTCTGAATGTGCAATACGTTTTTCATCTAGTATGCTTGCGTGTCATTCTTTGCTTGGCGCTACAGTCCGGTGTGGACCTGGGCCTCAACCAACATGCCTCTCCAGCCAGCACGATCTTTCGCCAGCTGCCTCCAGTTGCGCACACCAAGTTGGTTGAGGTCCTTTTCCACTTGTGTGCGCCATCTAGTGCGAGGACGTCCTCTGTTGAGCTGTCCCAATGGCTCGGTGTCGAAGACTCTTCGGGCCGGAGCTGTGGTGTCCATCTGCTCTACATGACCTAGCCATCTTAAGCGTTGGATCCGAAGACGCTTAACTAGGTGCATGCCGCTGTACAGCCCGTATACTTCGTGGTTGAACCTTCTCCTCCAAACGCCATCAACGCAAACAGGAACAAAGATCGTACGCAGAACTTTTCTCTCAAAACAACCAAGAGCTTCTTCATGCGCTTTCAATAGCGTCCATGTCTCTGCGCCAGTGCGTGTCCAGTCCGGTTTAAAAGCCAGCACTTAAACTGGATATTCCTAATGGCGACTTTTAGTTGATAGCTTCCGGTTGGGCATTCCGTTTCTTTTGACAGTGCCCGGACTGAGAACCGCTTCTTTGGCTCTTAGGATCATTCTCCACTCCACTAGGCAGGTGGTCTCATTCTGGAGTGCGAGAAGAGTTTTCACCACACCTGACCCTTAGCGGTGGTAGCTGGTAGCGGTGAACGGTGACGTTGGAAAGGATGTTGAATACGTTTAGAATAGTTGAGTGACGGATGGTGGACTCGGAGTGGTTTGGCTGTAAGGCAGTACAGTTTGTCGAAACATTCCGGCAGACGGATCAGTTCTTAATACTCCGCTGATACAAATGCAATGCACTCGTTCGCTGTAATCGATTGAGCTCATTACTGACCGCTGACATCTTCATTTTGGATCTTATTCAAAACTACACGAATTCTCGAATTCTCGGATCGGCTAAAATACTGATTTAGAAAAGAGCTCGTGGTTAGTGGTAAGTGCCATAGTCGTATTTTTAGCTATTTGGTCTAGAGGGTCTTGACCTTCGATGTCATTCTGCACTCATTCCCAGTTCTGTGTCACCAATTGATGTCTACCTAAATACAATTAAAATTATTTAAAATATTTCTTTTTTTCCCAACAAACGTGATCGAATATGTAAACATCTTTACGGGCACGTGTCTACCTTGCTGACGTCAAAGAGCCCGGACTGTTTGCTGTTCTTTATCAACGCATGAAATGAGATCAACGAAACCAACAGTAGCCACTTCAAGAAACGTCTAGCTTCCAAAGCGCTTAATTTCCACAAGGATAACTCAATTCGAACGTATTCAAATGAATTCGACAAGCCACATAACTAACCAGACAAATGACGTCAATCAGACGAATTCCATTAGCCAGACCAGAAATTCTAGATATTTTTTTTGTGGTTTGTTTATGGTCTGAAATGCCACACTATGCTCGAATGGAACATAGACATAGATCAAGTTTCTGTCGCGCTGTGAAGAGGAAGTGAATGCTTGTGGTTTATGCTCTCGTAGGTCGGAGGTGATTCTATTCAAGTGTTGTTGTGTGTGCGTCTCGGAAATGGGGAAAATGGATAATTGTGTGCTTAGTGTAGGTCAGGTTGACCACCGGATGGTGATCAAGGCCATCGAGAGTCGGCATGACCAGGCCAGGCACATGTCGATGCAGTGATTAACTAAAATCAGGCATTAAGCTTAAAATGCCTGTGGGAACAACAATCGAAGGTCATTAATTGCAGATGGTGTGAGATGTGTGCTCGTCGCGGATGAATTTTCCTTAATTTTTTGACTGCTGAGATACACTCTTGTTGCTTAAAGTTGCCCAATTTAAGCTCAACTGGCGCGAACATTTCAACATCTCCCTTGCCTTCTTTGTGTGGCGCATGAAAAAATAAAAAAAAAAACAATTCATCTGATTGCCCGTCACCCGTCACCGCTCGCAGGTGTCCTTCTCAATGAACTGTGAACCGAGAGAGGGTGTATCGTCCCAACCAATTTGTGACTGAATCAACGGAACCGATTTACCCGGAAAATCATGTCAATCGTTGCAAACTCAATTTACTCCTCTTCGTGCGACCCTCAGCTGGCCTTCAGGCACAAGTAACTATTCATGAATCCAAAAGGGCCGATGGGAGTCGAAACCCGTCCCGTGTCACAAATTGCACCAGAGAGTTCGGGAAAAGAGGGATTAATTTGATTCTGTCGACCGTCTGATTTCATTTACTCGCAACAGAGTGGAAATATGTACATAACCCATGTGACTGTGGCATCTGTGTTTATTTAACCAGTCCGACGACGAACGCTGTAATCAGTAATCTCTGCCCGAATGCTGGAAAATATGTAATGGCGACTAAACGTACACAGCTCGGAATACTAACGCGAGCGATCCACACCTAATCACATTCCGACAGGAAACGCGTTTCAACCACCGAAAGCTGATGTTTCCGAGCTTTTGAACAAAAGCTGAGAATCTACGCCGAAAAAATGCCGGTACGCTGAGTGGAAAGTGAAAATCTGCGTTGAAATTTCGGGCTTTCTGCGAAAGATTAATGGAGGTCATGCACTTCGCGGTTTGCGTCCAGTTTGTTGACTTTTTGTTCATGAGAGATACACACGCAAATATTGCTTGACATTCTGTGAAGACTTGACGGTAATTTGCATAGATAATCGGGTTTTTGAAGGTTTTTGTTATTTTTTTGTATTTTTCTCGTCCACATGGAAGCCATCGACCAGGTTTGATATACCCACTGGTAAGGTTAATGAGGGTTTGCTTTGAAAGCTCAAAAGCAAACGTTCTGTTGGCTGTGTGTTCAGTTACATGCCATTCAAGGTATTCACATAATTAATTAACGAATTTGTTGTTTTTCTTGTCTTTCAGAGAACGAGACAGACAAGTTGGGGATAGCAGCCCATCTGACAGTAGAGCGGTAAGTTCAGGTGTCAATTGAAGTGCCAAGATCTGTGTTCAAGATGAGTCGATTGTGGATCTGCTCATTGCAGTGTTTTTGATAAATAACCGGTAGTTTTATTTTAATGTGAACACATGTCAAGATGTTGCCCGGAGGGATTTCTTCTAAACAAAGTCATCAACACATCAGTGTAAACCCAAGCAATTGTCATGTAAAACGATTAAAGAGAAAGTTCCTCTTGCCATGGCACGCACGTGCCTGCACATTTCAGACCATGTAGGGTTTGTTTCGCAAAATTGGCGATGCGGATCCACGTGGGCTGGGTCTTTATTCAGTTTTCGGTCTTATGGAAAACAGTTTGGCAAGACCTCCAAATTGAAATGTTAAATGTACCCGGACTCATTTGAATGAGTAAAGTTTTCCATTTGAATGCTACGCACCATTTATCGTCGTCGTTGCTGAACAGTCTTCGTTTCGGTGTTGTAACTCTTTGGCTGGGATTAGTGACAGAGAGTCACAGTCTTGGTCGATTGTTGCTCGAATGCAGTCAAGATGTGCTTGGCGCCCAATAAATCCATTATTCTTGTGCACATTGTTTTGTTCGTTTTGTCCGATGTGGCATGTGATCTACTCTAAAATTGCAGAAATTTCTGGTTTTAATTGAAAACACTTGTTCTTGAAATCAAAATATATACAAAATGTGTGGCTGGTGCACCATTGGTTGGTTGGTTTATGTGGCTACCTAGCTTGACTCAAGCTGGGTACAAATATCTACCTTTTGGTACCACACCTCGTAGACCGGGGTTTTTAGGTTTAACTAAATGGAGCCTGTGCAGCTTAGGAATGTGTGAAATGCCTTGTTTACCGATCTCGGAGAGTTCACTAAGAAGAGTTTCCCTAACGCGATATATCTCTGTCTTGATGTTCCGCACATTCACGGAGATCGTGAGACAGACCTACCTCTGAGTGGATGTTGAGGCAACTGCGACAATGTGAGTGGATGCATATGGGCCAGGGCTTCGTTTCTGCAGCCTCGACTCTTGCTTTTTCGGAGCGGTCTTCATTTCCACTTTTCGAGCAAGAGGGCTAGGTTTTCCTTCCTGGATGACCTAGCCCAACTTCTACAAGCTAAGGACAGGAAGTTCTGGTACATGGTGTATTTGAGGTGGTTGTTTCTGGGAGCCACCAACTCACTGGAGGTATTGTCGGAAGCTTCTTGGTTTGCATGTTCGTCCGCGATCCATTTCCCTCTATGTTGCTATGGCCTGGAGCTCAGAGGAGAATAATTTTGCACCTACTACCGACCTGTTGGAGTTCTACTTTGCACTGTTGCACCAATTTAGAGGAGGTGCTAAGGTGATGGCCCTTATGGGTGCTTGGTTATAACTTCAGATCGCTACAGTTCTTCCATAAGAGCAGCTGCTGCTGAGAAGTTTACACGCCCCCCTGATCGCCATTACTTCAGCTCCGAAGATACTTGAGTGAACTGGGAATCGGTAAGAGTGTGAAATATTGAAATCCGCCGAGAAGACCACAACACCTACACTGTGGTCTAGCTTTGATTTATCTGTATGGACAAGAAACTTTTTTTTTACGCGTCGCCACTGGTGTCATGTCTTGCTACAGTGTCCGCATCTTCATTCGAGTAGATTGGACGAACAGGATCGAAGGCTATTATCGACGCTATTTTGCACACGAAGGCGCTGGCCTTGCTTAATTTGTTCCTTCTTTTCGCTGTAAGTCTGAGGATTCTGGTCAAAGTAGTAAATACGAACCGAAACAGTTTCTTTACAAGGGGACCGAAAGAGTTTTTGGACAAGGGGACCGAAAGGGGTTTCTGGACAATATCAGTCTGTAGAGACAGCCCTCCCCTCAATGTCAAGCACCATCGAGAAATCTCTCGTGTTTAAAGAATACACACTTGTGACATTTTTTCACACCGAGGGTGCGGCGCTTAACAACCTCCTGATCGGTAAGTCCTTAGTGGCCTTCATTCATCAGTTACTTACCAGCAGGGTAATACACTCTCACAAGGGAGACGCTAAGATTCATAGAGTAGTTAATAGGGGCGGCCCACAAGAAAGTATTGTCTCTCCTCTTCTTTAGAACGTTGCGGTAAATGAACTGTTATTAATACTGGAAGAGGTAGGATGCAAAATTATTGCCTGTGGGGACGATATTGCCAAAGCGACTTCTGGCAACTTCGTCTCTGCTCTGAGAGACATAATTCAGAATGCCTTCAACAAGCTGGAAGCATGGACAAAAACGTGCGGACTCGGCGTTCGCACAAAATACCTTACTTACTTATCAGGCAGACGAACCATTAAGTGTCTGAGCCTGAGCAATTGCTGCCTTCCATCGGTGACGGTCCTACGCACCCTGCTCCCAGTCATTAAGGCCAAGCTGTCTTACATCCGCGATGACTTGGTCTTTGTACCGGAGGTTCGGTCTTCCTCTCCTTCTCGAACCAGGAGGCTTGGATTCGGAGACTGGAGCGTTGTTGTTTATTCGCTCGATGTGGCGGAGCCAGTGTAGTCGACGGATTTTAACCTTCCGGACTACATCCACATCCTTGTATAGCTCGTAGAGTTTGCGGTTGTGTCTTCTCCTCCTTTCGCCTTCTTCGCAGACGGGACCATATACCCGACGTCGAATTTTTCTTTCGAAGGCACCAAGAATAAGCTCTGCAGTCTTACTTAATGTCCAGCTTTCGGCTCCAAAAAGTAGGACTGGCAGTATAAGGGTTTTGTAGAGCATGAATTTGGCACAAAACTCAAGAAGATAAAATATCCCTCAGTTTGACCGCCCACTACTGTATGGCACTATATTACAGCTGGCTGCCAGTGCGAAATTTCTGGATCTCACGATTGATAGCACGCTTAAGGGTCAAGAAAGCTTCTTCTGTCCTTTCTAGCTGAAAAAAAGCCATTGGATGCAAATGGGGCTCACAACCACCCACCGCTCACTAAATTTTCATCCTCATTGTCAGACTGACACTTCTGTATTGTGTCTCAGTTTTGTGGACAGCACTAAACAAAGCTATTAACTGCAAGGCACTCAATCGAATGCAAAGACTGGCGTGCTTGTCCGTCAGCGGAGCACTGAGAATTACTTCGTCAGACACACTCAGTATTCTCCTCCAGCTTCTACCACTGGAACTATATGGGAAACAAATAGCAGCTAGCACAGCCAATGTGACTGTGGTCCGAACTCAACATCGACCACTCAACCTCTATGTTGTGTCTATTCCGAAGATCTCAACATTGCTATCTGACTGATCACAGCGTTTTTCAGGCAGAAACTATCCAAGAGGCGTTGCCGTGACTCAAAAACAACGTCAACATCAAAAAGGGATATGACCATCTGTTCGAACAGTCAGGCCGCTAATAAGTCGCTGGACAATGTCATGTTTTACTCAAATCCTTTAATTGCAGGCTGAGCATTTTAACATTCACCTCATGTGGGTGCCAGGAAACTGCAAAGCCGATGAATTCCTCAGGTGTGGTACAACCTCATCCCTACCGATAGCAGGGGTATCACCTTCCATGCCAATCGCTACAGCCCTCAATGATAAATGACTAGAAGGCACCGCCTGCCTTCAAACAAAAGAAATCTGGCCATCACTTAACCTAATACCGTCATTCAGTCAACTTAGACTCAGCAAGCACTCATTAAGGACTCTCACAGTAGTCATAACCGGGCGCTGTGCAATTGGCACTCATGCTCGCAGAGTGGCTGCCTCATATAATGATTCCTGCAGAAGCTGCATGGATGAAGATGAGGAAGAAAACACTCCTCACCTAATCCGCTCGTACAGTGCCCTGGCCAGTCGTAGGTTCCTACACCTAGGGGCCTACTACTTCAACAACCACAACAGATAAATCGCTTCACCACAAGCACCAACTGGTTCCGATGTTAGAAGAAGTCAATCGGCGTGGTATCACTCTGGCCTACTCTGGCCTAAGTGTGCCTACCCTTAGCAGTCAGCCTCTACAACTTAACCTTATCTAAGAGCGAGGATATGAGCACAGTTATAGTATATCCTTATGAAAATCAGAGCAAATGCGTCTACTGTGTCCTATTTTGAAGCTGGTCAAGTTTATCGACACACATATCAAGAATTTTCGCTCGTATTTCCACCACCCTTCGAGAATCATCACTCTGGGCTTAGGATCACAGAAGTTGGAAAGGACTGTAACAGCCATTTTATATAGGTGATGCTGTTAAAGCTTGACCCAGTGTCACCCAAACAAATCCCCGAGACCCAAGTCAAACCCCTACTGAAGCACCATCAAGAGAAAAAGATGAAATACCCTCGTCTACACATATGTGTATGTGTCTAGTTTAGCGACATTACAACATCGGTTATCACAGCAATTTCCATAAAAATCTCTCCACTGTGCGTACAACAAACACACAATACCGGACCTACTCCATCGCTTCCTTCCTGCCACGAGCATGTCATCGGTCAGATGACTTGACACTACTTGTGTACAAAAACCCAAAGACACACCCATCAACACATCGACCCCTCGCGTCATGGTAATCCCCAAAAAGAGACAAGAAGTGGTCACGTCTGAGCGCACAAACCACTGACCGACCTTAATGCCTACACTCGGTGACAGCTGGATGCGTCGCACATGTTCAAGGTGATAAAAGACATATTTTTTTGACAAGTCTTTGTATTAGTCACGCTTGGACTAGCCTAGTGGATTGAATGGACAGGTTTCGATAGATGACCATCTGCCGGTGCGGGCTGGAGATGGGCTTTTTTTATGAGCGCCAGCATATGCAAGGTTCCATCAAGTTCGAGCTCTTGTGTTGGCGAGCCGGCGAAATGTGCGCCACAGTAGCTTACGCTAGATGACATCGACGCGATCAGAATGTCGCTCTAGCCACCTGCTTCATTTTTACTTCGAACACGTTAATTTCTCGATTCAGGTTCTACGAGAGTGAATGTTTGTTTTAATTGATTGTGGTGCCCTTGGCTTTCATCTCGAAGCAGTGCAGACAGGGTGACTAGATATTCAGGAACGTAGCGGTGAGGGGCAGACTGCGTCTCATTGCTGTTTGAGATGAATTATCAATTTGATGCCCTTTTTTGAGCGACTCATGTCCGACCAAATTCGAACTTTCATTTCCTTTTACGGCAACCGGTCGTCGACAGCCGATGGCATTCCACTCAAATGGCATTTTTGGACATTGATGAGTATGCCGTCTATGTCATACTCTGTCTTAGACATGATCTCGCCCTCCAATTATTCCCGATAACCCACTCGCCTGAGAAAGATGAGTTGTCACAATGCATCCTCCTCGCAGCGTGACGCATCATCAATTCCCAGTCACTTTCACTAACACTTCGGTTAGCTGGGCGACCTCACCTTAAGCGCTATTTAATCTCCCATCAGTTTGTCATTAACCGATGAAGCAGACATCCGAAACACTTCCCACAGCAAACAGGTCCCAGGGCAGGTCGCATGCATGAGCACAGTTCACAGCACTATTACGAGTAATTAATATTATAACTTCCACTCATTCACTTGTGGCCATTGACGACCCGGCGCCCGAGACAAAACATGTGCATGTAATTCGATTAAATATTTCCATCACGCAACTTTTAACAGAATTTTCCTTGAGTGTCATCATTTGCAGGCGAGCCGATGCATGCTTGTGCGAAAGTTTTCGATTGAATTTAATTAACTTCGTAGACAGATTTGAAAAAAGAAACGAACAAGAAGGCAGATAAGCAGAAACACTGGATTATTTTGTGACGTGCATCGGGACGAGACACACTCAACGAGTGGGTATTTCCAAATGCATTTCAAGAGCCAGTCGTGGTCCAGCCTGACTTGAGTGGGCACTAATTAATTTGGTACGCCACGTTGTTGTTCGCCAATTTGTGCAATTACTTTGATAACTGGTGCCTGATTAATTGCCGGATAGGTCGTGCAGAACAGACAGACTTTCAAACAGTCTCGATGATGGTCGCGAGTTATGGATCGTTGGGCATTCCCAGTGATGTAATCATCAACAGTGAATATGCGTATGATTAATGTATCGTAATCTGCAGTCGTGGCCGGGAACTGTAATCGTTATCACACAATAGGATGAAAAGAGACCTCGAATAGAATGAGTCTAAGTCAGGTTTGAAAGTCTTTTTCAGAAGACTCGAATAGTAACTATGGGTCTACGCTTTCCCTTACTCACTCTGGTTCTCAACACTCGGCAGATTCTGCACTGCAGCGCAGATAACTTGCAGATTTGGCTGATGAGCAGTTCTAGAAGGAATTCGCCGACAGAGCGAAAGGGTGTTCTGCCAAGTCAGAGGAACGAAATGCAACGTCATAGGAAGAGGCAAATCCGAAGATGGATGAGGTGAGCATTTTACAAGAGGGTGTTCAATCCGCGGGCACTGATGGTGGCAGGACATACCGGACATGCTAAGGTGCTAAAAGTTATGGGTAAAGAGACCCGTTGGTCAAGCAGAGGTGTTAGTGTATTTCTCCAAAAAGGGGGAGAAGAGAAAGTACACCGATTTTTATTACTCTACTGCGTCGATTGCGAACTATGGTCTAGTAAAAGATGGGGGATGCACGGTGTGGCCTTCAACTCCGCAAAAGTTCAACCGGCCAGTTTCTAAGAACGGCGTTCGAGAAGGCATGGGAGCTTGAAAAACGAACCGATGATGATTTGGAAAAAGCATACGTCCTCGAGGTGAACTCTAAATTCCTCTGAGGGCCATTCAGTCTGTCTGTATACACAATCATCATCATCCGCCAGATTCACTAAAGGGGTCGCTGAGGGATCTGCAGGCCACTCGATCCTCTACCACCGACTCTTACTTATCTACCGCAACCAAGCAAGTATATCTGATCTACTCCAACCACCTCATCCTGGGACTGCCATGCATTTGCCTGCATTATGGAGTAGCATTCCTGCCACATGTTGGAAGCCGTGATGAAAGGAACTTTCTGCCCTTTCTGTTCCAAGAAACAGCTAAACAACCTTGAGTTGAGCCGTGTTTTTGGTCCCATCACTGCGAGTAAAGGTCCATGCCCATGGAATCGGGTACGTGAGTTGCGTTTTGTCAAAAAATGGACAACTCATAAGAACTAATAAGAGGGACCGAGACAACGAATGTGGAGTTCATCAGAGTGATTGAAGTTGGCGAACTCTTAACGTTTATCGCTTCTGGTCTGTATCACTTTTGCGTGTGTGCTTGAATGGACGTTGGACAAAACTCACGTATTTCACTGTGCACCACTTTACAATCCGGAAAATATGACTTGTGAATTTCAACTGCAACTGAGACTGACAGAACTGAGAGGCATGTTGGTTGAGGCCCAGGTCCAGCCCGGACTGTAGCGCCTATTAAAGACGAAGAACTGCAATGCACGCACCGGATTCTATGAGCTTGGACCTTAACTGATGCATAAGAATGAAGGAAGCTTAATTCGTTAGCTTTTGGTCTTCTTTTTTCGTTCTGGTACTTCCCAAATTTCAACGTCATAAAGGGAGTTGAAATAAACCCTGAGTTGGATACCGCTAAATTAAATTGACTTGACAACTAACAATAATGTATCAACAGCTGTGTTCGTGGGCGTTGGACTTCGCCAAGGGTATGTATTATCACCTCTCCACTTTATTGTGTCTACGCACAGGATGATGCGACGCTACCGAGGCGAGGTACACGTTTCATCGGTAAAGCTGAGGATAGGATAGGTTAGCGTTAGGTTCTTAGTTTGCAAGCGGAACTGCCAACACGCCTAGACCATTGTTGGTCCATTTTGCTATCCAGTTCCATTAATTTGATCCCAACGGCAAAGTGTGCCTGAAGCAGATTTGCAAACCAGATAAATGCGTATGAAGTTTAGCTTTCACTGGGATTCGAACCTGGAACCTGGGAAACTGCGCCATTCAGTCGTTTAGTGCGGAGGGCATGTCATCTTCATTTTGCATCCTCCTAGACCGAACTCCAATGCACACTCGATACATTTGTAGCAGTACGTGTGTCGCTGGTTTGAAGGTTAAGGTGAAAACATCAGAGTTAGGTGGATCAGGAGTAGGTGGACAAGTGGAGGCTTTCCTTTAGGATTGGCCAAGGTGTGTCAATTTTTGCGACACGTCCAAACGTGGCTTCGGTACAACTTTGCCATCTTTTTGTGACACTATTGTCCGGATGAATCTAAGCCCTCAGCTAGGACGACCTTGAGCCAGCTGTGCCCAATTTGACACCCAATCTGGTTTAGGCTCTTCTCGACCTGGGAGTGCCATCTTAGAAGCATTCTTCGTCTATTCCTTTTTTGCCATATGCTCCAGTAGGACTCTTTGTTGTCCAAGCGCCCTACATGGCTCAGCCGCCATAGACGTTGTATCCCTAGGCGCCTAAATTGGGTCACGTCGCCGTATGAGAAATTTATTTCGGGGCTTTATCTTCTCCGCCAGAACCCATCAGCGCAGGACAGGACAAAACATTGAACGCAGTAATTCTGTCTCGAAAGACCAAAGTCTTCTTCATCTTCTGTTGAGTTTGTATGTGCCTCTGTGGCATATAACAAAACAGAGATCATTAAGGTTTTGTTTATAATGTCAGCTGGGTTCTTCCATAGATGGCTTTACCAGTCAATTGCTAATTGAGCCCAAGTGGACAGCAAGTGGAAGGAGTTATTCTAGGCATTGATGCTGTTGGTACCATTTACACGGGCGCCGAGGTAGACGGAGTTGAGTCGTCTATGTTGTGCGTCCTTTTTCGATGACAACATACACTTGGTTTAACCCTCAACCAACCAGCAAACGGCGGACGGCTGTGACAATCGCAACAATATCATCGACATCTCTATGCATCAACTATTGGCGAGTGAGTTCTGTACACTTTTCACTGATGTTAAAGAGCTCACAGTCTAGCACGCCGCCTTGTTTGCCTGACATTTCCGATGTTATGGGGTCATCAGTAATACACGGTGACATTAAGATCCATCATGGTATACGGTCTTTTGAGGGAGAAAACACGCACACGGCACAACAGAGAAACAGACCAACTACCATGGACTAGCCCCGGAAACAAGCCTTCTATCAACACTGAAAGGAACAACTGGGGCTAGCAGAAGGAAAGATCTCTCTCTATCTACAGTGACTCAAAAACGAGAGTGGGTACAGACCCCTTCGCTTCGGAAACTCTCCCCCCTCCCCGCACACAGTTGGAAGACTAAACTGACTTTCAACCCCATTTTGCTGTGATTTATGAGGCGGCACTAGCATTGAGAGACCACAGTGTAACCCACTAATCAATCCCCCATTTTTCAAATAGCAAATGACCATAGCGTCGGACATTCTGACATCGAAACCGGTCAGCTGCGGACAAAGGTTCAGGCAGAGATCACCGGTGAACACGAGCAGTCGCGGACCCGAGTTGTGCGAATCTCTAGTGATCCCCAACTGCTCTGTGAATGATCAGAGCATGTGGGCTAGTGGTATCGACGAATGCCTTCTTCTATGGGTGGTATTAGAATTAAGGCCATTTGGACTTTTTTAACTCTGCAGGGTACACACCAGAAACGCCTTACTAACCACTGCTTGGATTTTTCGGTCGAAATCTCAATATTCTCGGATGCGCTCCGGTGACAAAATTGACACTACCCTAAGTATGGTAGTGGAAACCATGGAAAGTCACTTAGTTTGTTTTGATGCAGCGAAGCAATGTGTGTGCTTATAAGTGATCTGCCGCTTTGATCGAATATTTCTTTCTCCCCCTTTCTGGTCCTGAGAAAACCCCATCAACTGTTGCACTTCTCAAGGACCATCACCACCCGCAGTATGAGGATGATGCAAGGCAAATACAAAATAAACAAAGAACTCTTCAGATAGTCGTGCACTCACCACTTCGTATGCACGACTTTCTTTTTCGGCGGAACTGAACCGAGATTAAAATTTAAAAAAAGAAAACGAACAGCAGAACAGAAAACGATTTATTGAAGAATTCGTAATCGTGGTGGTTTAATCGTTGACTGGGTCACAGTCATATCAAGAGTGTTTATTTTTGAGACTCTGATAATGCTGGGTTTTTCCAGTCTTTATGGAACATTCTTCAAGCAAAACAAAGAACCATTTGACCCCTGCGACTTATCTTTTCATTGAAAGCCGAGCAATGGTGGGAAGTTGGCACGACTTATGTTTCAATCGAAAAAAAGAGTTTTCTTGTATATTTGCTGTCGAATCGATCGAGCATGGTCGAGGATAGTCTGCACCTAGGTGACTTCACCAGTGTCAGTGCCGTGCGGTGCATGAGCACCCTTGATGGGAATCTTTTAATTAAATCAGAGATAATGAAAGTCGTGACTCACACAGTCGGTTGCAGCACTGAGTCTGACCTGAATGCACGCCACGGAGACTGTTTTCATCATTGATCAGATTAACTGATGTATCGCCGACTGATAAGGTGTCTAATTACCCACTTTGTTGACAACTGCAAATCGCAGCGCATGTCATGGTCATGGTCGATTAATTCAGGTGGTTGCAGGGCAATTAAGACTGTCATTGAATCATTATGATTTTGCTGCGCGATATCTGATTAATTGTCACACCCCGTGTGTGCTGCGTTAGATACGGCGGAACTTGTCCTCTTTCAGAATCTAAGACTCTATGGGCTTGAACCAAGTTGTCCCTGCGTTCTCCATGACTTTTTTGTCCCGGTTATTTCTTGTGTCATCAGCACCATCATTTTCTTACTCACATGATACACTAGAGACGTCGCGGAGGTAAAGCGCGCACTAGAGACTTTTTCAATCCACTCGATCCTCTGTCATCGTCTCTAACCCATCAGAGCAACAATAAGTGGTCGTGGTAGTGGATGTTTCCTCGAGATTCATTGAGTTTGCTGGCGGTGTGGGCTGGTGCGTTGCTCAATCTTCTTGCGTGTTCACTGTTTCAGTTCGGCTATAGGCAAAACAATTTTTTTGTAAACTCGCAGCTTAAAATCGCAGCGATCAGCGAAACGCAATCGCAAGTATGCCAAGATCGCGACTTAGCCAAACACTGCAAACCAGGTATCACACATAATACATATTACCGCAGTTAAGACAACATTGTTGAAAGAGAGACCTCACCACATTTCAATAGAATCTCTGCGAGGGATATTAAGGAACTAACGTCCTATTTAAACACGTGACGTTGTATTTAGAAATATCGTGTACTTATCTTGCCTTTACGTTTCTTTGTAAGAAAACAGCTTTTGAATGCACGACAAACAGCTCTGCAGCAGATTTTGCAGCTTGCAAAATTGCTTCCAGCCACGCACGTTCAACGGATTCAGGTCCGTTGCGCGCGCCAAGGTAGGCGTGGTCTTCCTTACCGCGTTGTACATCGGGGTTGAGGTCGAAGACTTCCCAGGCTGGAGCATTGGCGTATATTCGCTCGACGTGACCATCATCTGAGACCAGAGATTCGAGCTCGTTTGACTAAATCGATGTCGCGGTACAGCCTTTACAGCTCGTCGTTCAGTTTCCTCCTCCAAGCACCATCCGTACATACGGGACGGAAGATAATTCGAAGGACTTTTTTCTCGAAGCCACCAAGAATATCCTCGTCCGCATTAGTTAGTCTCCATGCTTCTGAGCCCTACAGCAGGACTGGGACTATCGAGGACTTATATAGGGACTTATATATAGACTTTATTCCTCAGTGGTCTTCCGAATGCGAAAATTCAGCGTGATGCGCCGTTTTATTTCCGCGGTTGTTTCATTGCTTGTATTAACTTCGGAGCCTAGGTAGACAAAGTGTTTTACTACTTCAAAGTTATAGCTGTCTATAGTGACGTTTTGTCCAGGACGTCGGTGTTGGTGAACCTTTTTCGTAGACAGCATGTACTTCGTCTGACCCTTGTTGACCACAAGCCGCATCTTTGCGACTTCCTTCTCGATGCTCACAAAGGCTCCGCTGACAGTCCGTTCAGATCTTCAGGTCTTGTCAATGTCATCGGCATATGCGAGCAGTTGCACAGATTTGTGAAAGATCGTGCCTCTGGCGTTGGCATTTGAGTTCCTCACGATCTTCTCGAGAATGATGTTTAAATTGTCGTATAACAGTGCTTCGCTTTAAAAATCTTTACCGACCTTGACATGTTTTAGAAGCTTTTTCTAGACAGAAATACTCTTTGAACATTGTCAGTGACTCGAAAGAGGTGAGGCCGTGAAAATTATTTTTGTCGCACAGGGCAAAAATCGAACCTACGTCGTCGAGGTTGTAATCGCGCCCATACACACAACGCCACGGGCCACCCATTCACCCATTTCATCTATAATGCGCACAGTTTAGAGGGTCTCTTTCCTTTAGTAACCACATTGATATGTCAATCAATTAAGAACCAAGTGAGAACATTCCTATTCTTCCTTCTGGCTTGAAATGGAATCACTGCTTTAGGGCATATTTGATAAACACTTGTGTGCCTTGACCTAGACGTCGTCGCTACATCCATCGTTACAAAACTCTTTCTTTCAAGGCTCCAAAGATATGCAAGAACTGGTGTACTTTAAGCGAAAATAGTATTAATCCAACCAAATGAGCCCTGAGAGGACCCTCCAAAATGGGTGAGCTGCCTGCACGCACACACACCCACCACCCTTCTCAGCCCTCGGTGAACACTGCTTCAATTAACTCCAAATCGATTACTTATCCTTATATCGGATGTCAGACGTAAGCCGACTGAATATTCGCGTGACCTTGTACAGTCGAAGGACTACGCAGTCAAGCGGCTCTTCAAAATATTCTCGGAAACGTTTATTGAAAAAATTATTATGTTACTTCCTAGTCCCTCTTCACTCAGGCCACAGCCTCTCTGTCGGCGCACGTGCCCATTCCACATCCTTCCGCCTCATGGCCGACCGAGAGGACACATCAATCGAAGTAAATGCTGATTTCTTTTCGCAACGTCGCCAAGCGAACATGCCCTTCAAAGTTTTTTCCTCTCTCTCTCTCTCTTTCTCACCAGACCCATTCATGTGTACGAATGCCAAGTAATTCAAAAGAGAAAATCAATCGTCCTTACTGCCCAAACATCTTTAATCCCCTGATTCATGTGTTGAATCCATAATCGGCAGAATCGAGGAATCGACGAATCGGTATTTTTCATCCACTCTAGTGCCAAGTGGTGGGTCCAATCAGAGTTTAAAACAAACTTTCGATTCCCCCGTCGGGTGTCCTTTTGTCAGCACAATGAATGGTCGTATCTCAATCTCTGCGGTTGCTACTGCACTGGATGTAGACACTCGTACTCTCGAATTTGTCGATGGTTAAACTGCTCATAATTAGGGACATTATTTATTACAGCGTATTCCACGGTGCGGTTGGTCTTGGGGAGCTTCAGTCTTTCGACAAATTTCCAATGACCAACGATGTTGCTTCCATTTATTTTCAACTTGCGACCAGACGATGTTGCGATAAGGTTTTACTGGGGGATTTCGGAACGAAGATTGCTGAAAGTCTGCTGGATTACAGAGGGATTTAAGGGATAATGCGTTCTTCATTGACGGTGACTGCTGAGTTGATAAAGAAAAGTTTTTAAAGTAATTTCGTGAACATTTTTTCGTGGAGTCAATGAATTTTTTTATCTCTTCTGCAGATAAAGTTGGTTAATTGATGCGAAATTCAATTTATGCCGCACTCTCCGGGGTGCAATTTTGACTTTGAGGAATGTTTAAGTCCTTCTGGGGAAGTTTGAGTCCCGGCTGGATAATTGGCTTCTAACAACAGGCCTCGGACGATCTCTGGTTAACTGTGTCCTGTCTTGCGCTTCTAAGATGCATGAATTCACGTGGTTGCACACCTTGACACGGTGCGAAGGCTTTGTAAAGGTCAATGACTCAGGGGAATTTATTCGGTGAGGGTACCCGAAGCTAAGATATAACCATCCCTTCTCTCGCTCCCACTACATCCCATCTCTCCCTTCCCTTTCCGGTGGGCTGGATCAAGGTGTCATACGACCTGTGCCGAGGATCAGATTGCCTGGGGATTCACTTGAAAAATAGCTCTAGAAGGCCTGGAAAACTCCCATATTAATCCAGCTTAAGCTGTGCAATGCGGCACAGCCTGACCTTCCCTTTCTCCGCTACTCGTGGGACTCTCAATGTTCGAGTTCATTGATTTCATTTCTATAAAGAAAACAAAAAAAGAGACCGATGTTCTCTCACCAGCTGGAACTTCTTCCAGCAAAACTTGTGCTCCTGAAGTGCTGACGGATAAGTCGTCTCAAAATGTCTTAAAGACAGTGAAAGGCCGCGTGGAGCCTCAAAAATAAAGAACCTGCACGGTAACTCCCATTGAGAGTTCCTGCAGGGAACACGTCACCTCAGCCCGCGGAGCTGACTCCGCGTCGAAGGTCCCAGGACCTTCTTATAAAAGATACAAGTAGAGGCGCTCTGCAGCACGGAATCTGGAGCGCTTTAAAGGCATTCCTCAGGAGAAGCGAAATAATAATAGCAAACGGTCTTTAGCTTGGGCCACCAAAGTAGTAAAAAGCCAGTCACAGGTGGACGCTGCTAAGGGCACTACTTCCAAGCGCGCCAGGTCGCTGGGGGCGTCACCCTCGCAGCCCAAAAGGTAAAGACCGAGGGGTGAAGTACCTAGCATTGCCAGCAGGCTCAACAGGCCGTATAGTGTAGTGCTGAAAGGCGACATCACTTACGCCGTATTAGACAGAAGCGACGCTGACTGCTGTCTCCATTAAATTGGAAGAAGGTGGAGTCAATGATTAACGTTATCTATCCGAGCTTGGTGCTAGAAAACGGAGGCCTTGCACCTGCAGGGCATGACTGAGAGTGGCAGCAGGATCACATAAAGCTTGTGACTTTCACTTGCCAGGGATCGACTGATTTATGGAAAACAGCCATAAGCAGACTGGGAGAGGTATGCAGCGGTGCTCGGCTCCAGGTCGTAAGAAGGGATCAAATCTTCAGCAGGTCCGCACTTACCTTCCGCGGAGCCCCTCGGATCCTGCTACGGTAATGAAGTTCATCCAACTTTGCAGTTCAAACCTTCCTACCTACAACTGGAAGGTCGCAAAGTTGGAGGAATTAAAGGCAGAAACAAGGGCTAGACTAGGCCATTCGCAGAGTTTGTGAGCAGTCGCAGCTTGCCGCTTTACATGAAATGGTGTTTCAGGACGTGGAGGGTGACTCCACTATCGCACTGAAAGTGTTTAATTGATTTCATCTGATTCAGATTATAGAATCCAGAGGCATATAGTTCTTTATCCACTGCATTGTTTTAAGTGACTCAACTTCAGATGCCTTTCCGGCAAGGTTATCAACTACCCCACTGGCTGTTATTTGTATGCGACTCCTTTTAAATTCAAGTGACGTCAAGCAGAGCAGAGTGCATCAAATGCAAAATCAAAGCACTCTTAATCTATGTCTATTACAACCATCTTATTCACGCTAGATCACTGACAGTGAACCAAAAGAACATCGTTCACATTGTTGAAATGAATTCCGATGCCCGCCTTCTCTCTGCTCATACAACTTCTGCAGATAATTTTCGTGTAAGCTTCTAGTTGTTTTGCGAGTTTTGTATTGAGAAATATGATACAATGCAAGAACAGCGAACACATAACCAAATAAGCACTATGAATCATTGGGTCGTATTTTTTCAAAGATTACGCGGAGACTGAGAGGCATCATGGCTGGAAGATAAGTAAAAAAAATTTGTCTTGCTATGCACTAGTTGTCATCTCAAACATCTCTTCTTAAATTTTTGTACATGCGGTGAAACTTTTCTTTACGGAAAACGCAATACGGAGCACCTCACCTTTGCGGAGAATTCGTCTTTGTCCCGGTGTATTTCAATACAATTAAAACGGATACCCTCTATGACGGACACAGACCCCTTCTAACGGACAAACAATACATATGGTTGAAAATCCAACCTTAAGCCAAAAAATTAGAAATGTTATGATGCTTTCATCAAATTCAATGAATAACATTCTTCTTCTTCTTCGGCTGCCGCTACAATCCGGGGTGGACCTATGCCTCAACCAACCCGCTTCCCTAACTGGCCGGGTCTGTGCCAGTTGCTTCCAGCCACGCACGTCAACTTATTCAGGCCCCCTTCTAGCTGCGTGCGCCACAGTAGGCTGTGGCCTTCCTTTATCGTATGTCCCTCTGGATTGGAATTGAAGACTTTCCGGGCCAGAGCATTAGTGTCCATTCTCTCGACGTGACCTAGCCATAAATAGCATTACCTCTACAAAACGGGTGCCTCTAGTGTCCGGTATAGAGAAGATTTTGTAAAGTTCATGTGGAACACATTTTCTGCACATAATTTTTAAACTCTGATTGACTGTTTGAAACCAACGCTTGGATTCTTTAAACCGACACATTCGCAGAAAGTCTACGATTTAGTCAAAGGACATTGGCGTATTTGGTAACATCATTTTGTAGTCGGCCTTACCACTTGGCCAAGCTTTTGGATGGAATCTTACTTGGCATTTGTATTTTAATTTGTAACCATGCACAAGATAGCACAGCGACAAAGTACGTATTTGCCTGTTCGACAGTGTCATCGAGCAGCGGATTAGCTCGACGGGTATGACATTCTCTGTTTACTTCGGGATTCGTATACATCACGTTGCGTTTCTTCTATCTACTTTCTGTTGAAAACTTTGCTTTAAGCGATCCGCTGGGATCTTGTCCGCTGGTGGCTTCGAAGTTGTATTGAGTTTCGTCAGGTTAGTGAAAAGTCTCCTTTACTTACCGTTCATTTTGCAATAAGCTCAGAAAACATCGGATCCTGTGCCTTCTTACCTCGGTCATTTGGTGAGTGTGCGACCGTATCGGATGATCTCTACCACATCTACAGAGATGCCAGTGATTACCGGCATTGCTGGTTCCGCTAATGTCGGGGTTGGGGATCAGTGGCGCTGCAGGGTGATTGCAGGAGTAGCTCATTTCACCGGTAGAAAATCTACGGGGATGGCTGAACCGTCCTGGTCTTCTTGGAGGGCGCTCGTAATGTCTCCTTCAGGCAAGCTTTTTCCCCTGATTCTGGCTAGGAGAAATACATGCGTTGTACAACGCCTAAGATGGCTAGGCCATGTTGAGCGCATGGACAGCACTGCTCCAGCCCGAAGAGTCTTCGACCTCGAACCAGTGGGACAACGCAATAGAGGACGACCACGAAGCCGATGGCGCGCTCAAGTGGAGAAGGACCTCAACCAACTTGGCGTGCGAAATGTGAGGCAGCTGGCTAAGGATCGTGCCAGTTGGAGAGGCTTGTTGGCTCAGGGTCCAGGTCCACCCGGACTATGGTGCCATAAGAAGAGGAAGGAGACCTTGAGTGGGCTTCGGGCGAAAAGTTTATTTTCGAACAGCATTCGCGAATCCTTACATCACCTAGAGAGAACTAAATCGTGACTGCTACGACTTTTAAAGACACCGAGGGGTCTCTTTCGTTGTGATGGGCGTCATCAGCTTTGGACGTTTTACGTTTCGTTTCCCGGGTGTCTGGCTTAACATAAGGCTTAACATAAGACATAGCATAAGGCATTAGCAATTGCCGATGCACCACACCCATGTGAAACGTGAATCTCTTTATAAGATTTCCCCGCTTGACGCAGATGAGCCGTTTTCTAAATTTGTGTTCCTTCCACTTCCACTTCCACCAATTTTGAAGCAATTTTACAAAAAAACCAAACAATAATGTTTTCATGACAAAAGCTGTTTGTCTTCGACCTTTTTGACCCAGGAAACTTAAATTAAACTCTTTTATGCAAAATAGATTTATTTATTTTGAATATCAATTTTCCGTTCAGAGTCACTTCCCTGAATAGAATCTTTGACCAGGCAAGTGTGAACAGTTTTACTGATTTTGCTTGAGAAGTCAACGAAAAGAAGTTGTTTTGCCAAGAAAGCTCTTAAATCGATGTCATCGTCACACTCCTTTTATTTTGAACACCACTGTATATTCACATTGTACAATAATATGTTTGCCGACGCAGGGTTAGCTGACGCTATTCGCCAATCCGCGGTTTACCACAACCATGGATGGTCTCCCTGCTGGCAGACCTTCTGGTCAGTGATTGTGGAATGAGGAAAAAAGAAAAGGAAACCGATACGAACCTTGACTAGCTCAAGCGCAACTTTCGTTCAGTTCGCGATTAATAATCCGTAATACCGTCTGCTACTCAGCTCAACTCAAAAACACAAAAAATTTGGCAAAAAAAAAGTCCCACACTTCCAAGAAACCACCGAGTGATCAGCGAATTGTTTTGATTACATTCCATCGCATGTACGTATGTATTTCCGGCAAAGCTAGCATCTCATTCCTCAGTCGCGATAGCAGTGCAGTCCCGTGGACGAAAAACCAAAGTGACGTCAGTCGAGAAACCCAACTACCTTCGGTGTGGTTCAAAGGGCAGCCGTTTGCGATTCATGGAAATGGATTTATCACTAGTGGCGTCTGATGGAACGATTATCAGGCTTAGCAGTGTCGTTATTTCATTGTGATTATTTCTTCTTTTTTTTTCATTTGTGTGATTTGCTTCTTTCTGGATAAATGGAAGCAATCTGTGACGTGCCCTTCCTTTTTCTTAGAGGTTTTTCTTGCTCTGTGTGTGCTGATTACATTCACTTTTCATTCAACTCTGAGGGGGAACGGTTGTATTGCGTTGTTCTTTGCCGCAATCGACTTGGCACTACAAGGTCGGTGGCTATGCCCTTTCTACTTTGCTCACGTGGATATGACATGAACTGCTGGTTAGCAATTATCATAGTCTCCAATATTCAGCGATCAGTTATTGGATTTGAGCTGTATTAAGTTGTGGGTGGTTGCAGATACAACCTTGAGACGATCACGGACACGGACCTTGGTGCATGGGGGAGTAGCAAGAAAAACAAATCTGTTTTATTTGTTTTGCTTACTATTCACATCAGCAACAAAAACAACAAGCAAAATCAGCAACCTCTGTTTCATTGGTCTCAAGTATCTATATATCGATTATAAGCTCTGTTGAGCAAGACATTGGTGCTGCTGTGCGGCGCGGCGCGGCGATCCCTCTGGACACCTTTTAAAAGCGCATGAAGCATTCATTGATCCCTGCTCTGCAATCTGGTGATGAAAGTGCAAGCAGTGCAGGCTATAGATTCTCATTGATTAGCTGGTTGGTGAGCCGAAGTTAACCACACTTAGGTCTGTAGACTCATTTTGATGCCCGTATTGGGCGTGGCATTCTCTTGGGCCCATTACTAGTGCCCGTTACGATTTTCAAAGTTAAGCCAGACTGCAGTCCTAATTTTCCAAGTGATCTTCCAGCTACTTTTTTTTGTTTGTTTCTAACTTGAGAACTTTAGCGGAGACGCGTTCATACTCCAGTTTTAAACCAGAAACTTCGCTATACTTCAAGAGCTCTTCGAAGACAGCTCTTGACAAAACTCCTTGACTTGACTTGACTAGACTCTTTTTGATGAGTAAATCGGGCGGGGCCGAATGTGCAAATGAAGTCCGTACGTGTTGTGTGCAATGTGCTAATGAAGATTATCGGCGTTTTTCTTCTCGTAATTGTTCAGAGGATATTTCAAACAATTGCATTTCGCGCATTTAGTGAGGTAATCTTAAAGAGAAACTAAACTCACTTGCTTACATGTCAGGCCGGCTACCCATGAAGGGTCCAGGAACGTCAGCGATGCTGCCTTTCATGGGCACACTGCCCATTCATCAAGGCCAAGCTGTCTTACATCCCGATGGTCTTCCTCTCCTTCTCGAACCAGGGGGCTCGGATTCGAAGACCCTCTTAGCTGGATCATTGATGTCCATACGATCGATGTGACTGAGCCAGTGTAAGGACGAATTTTGTACGTCTTACGGACTACATCTCAATCGAGGTACAGTTGGTTGTGTCTTCTCCTTCCTTCATAGTCCTCGCAGACGGGACCAGATACCCGAGCAAGAATTTTTCTTTCAAAGGCACGAAGAATCAGCTCTGCAGTTTTGCAGATCGTCCAGCTTTGAGCTCCATAAAGCAGGCCTGGCAGAATAAGTATCTTGTAGAGCATGATTTTGGTCCTTCGAGTCAGGAGTTTAGACAGACGGAAGTAACATCGGTTGCAAAGAGTGATTCTACGTCGGATCTCCACTGTGATGTCGCTTGTCGAGCAAACGTTTGACCCAAGGTAGACAAACTCCTTTACTACCTACAAATTATAAATGTCGGTTGAGATATTTTGTCGTTTTTTTTCGTATTTTCTTGTATATAGACTCATATCCGCATCCTTTGCTCCTCCGCTCGTAGCTTGTCTACCCATGTGGCACTTTTGGTTGTTATTCCCCGGTCAAGCCTATGGTCGTGAATGAGTCGTAGCATGTGGTGTGTGACGGAACGTTTCTTTGTCGACAGCATGCACTTCGTTTTGTCCTCGATGACCTTAACACCAACTCGACCAACAAGAGGGAACTCCAAGAAGAGGGAACTCTTCGTCAATTGCCGTAAATACTTCCAATACGGCACCTTGGCACGGCGTGACGATGTCGATGTCATCTGCATCTCCCAACAGTGGCCGCTTTTTTTACTGACAGGACCTCCGCCTGAAAAATATTGCGGTATTCAGGAAGAGCGGCATATGTTCAACAATTCGGAGAAAGTGCCCGCACACTGACATCGTACGGCTTTAGCTCCAACAATTGTAGAAAACATCACATGGAACATTGCTCTTCGCGAAATCTAGTCGGAAGCCGCTTAAGAATTTCATTAAGAAGGCAACTTCTTGCAGCCAGAGAGCTATATCACCGAGTGTTACGCTGTTCTGTTAGCTTAACAAGACACTCCTTAGTGGGTAAGTCTATGATCTGACAGACGCAAACAACGCATATTGGATGGATCACACGACAGTGGTGTGAAGGGTGAGGAGTTTATAGCCTGTTCTCCTTCTCTTGCCTGGGGAAGATCTGGGGGGCTTGTGTGGTCATTCGATGCGCTTCCTGCTGTTGAAACAGTCCATGCGGAGCGTTCATGTTTAGCTCCAACAAGTCCTCTTTTTGAAGTGAGCCGATGTAACGCTCTGCAATCCTATGACGACTAATCGCTTACCCCCTCCAAGCATGAATATGCTTTCGTTGAATCAAGTAGTGCACAGAAGTCAGACAGGAATGAACGACCAGATGTCACTCGTTTTCGTTCTTGTTCGAAATATTGGAACGCACGCTTTTATACTGAGCCCGCCGCAACTTAACCTACGGATCTCTTTATCTAAACGCAAGCCATCTCAGCATACAAAGTCACTCTTATCCACTGGCAGCATACAACATCTCATTGATACTTTGTAAATCGATGACGATGCACGTGTCAACAGGACCAAAGCCGCGCCGATGCATCTGTGAGGTAATGGGGAAATGTATTGATTACTCATTGACCAAACAAAGCTATCAAGGGCTCTAGTCATTGACACAGCTGAAAGGTTGCACAGATGTGCTTTCTAGGAACTGTTGGACAATGGGCCGTGTATGTGTGATCGAGAAAGAATGCCTCGTTAGTGGTTTGCTATTAGTTAGTGACAAATTACTTTGTCGAGTAAGCGTCGAGACTCTAAGGCCGCCCTATTGTTTGATTGATTAGAAACTGCTTACTTTGCACAAAATGTGGTTTTCCCTAGTGTAAGGGAAAAGCGTCAATTCAGTGCTACGGTAATGGGTTAGTGGAGGAACTTGGTTGGCGCATAACTATCGGTCCCTCAGTTAAGTGTTCTTGGAGGCAGGTGGTCACTCTGAGGAACATTGTGACGAGAAGCATATAATTGTTAACTTCATCCAGGAAGTACGTTTCCACGAGAGTTTTTGTGCGAGGGTGTCTGTTGTGCGGACAAGGTCACCCCTTCACCATTCGAGGTTGAATCAATAAGTACCCGGACGGATTCAGATTCTTTTGTAGGTTTTTTGTAACTTCCACTCTTGAGAGAAGAATAGCACGAGCGTCTGCTGAGAAGTCCCCTGCGAGCTGTAGCGCCATCCATATAAAGGCGCGATGCTTCGCATTTTATGATATCAATGCAAAATTAAAATCTGTTTACAACACGTCTTACTACGTAAAAAAATGAAAATCCCAAAGTTGGCAAGTATACATTTTGCAAAAAAAATTTGGTAAGTTTCCAGACAATTCGGAACACATTTGCTAAAGACAAGAGTGCTCTATCGTAGTCATTGAGTGATTTGTAGTTATTCGAGTGATTGATTGAGAAACGAGATGTTCTCGAGATGTTGTAATAATCTATTATCACTCGAGATATCATTCGAATGCGCCCATCACTAGTCTCAACGATTTGTGAAAGCTACGGTCGTTGATCAAACCGTTGCCACGATCAATTCATAGTTCTGTGTTCAGTTTAATTTATAATCTGGGTTGCATATGGTGACGTATATATTGTCATTACTGCATTCTGCATTTCCTTTACTCAATGTTTGATAACGATTTTTGGGGTTTCGCCGTCGTTGTCCACAACCATTTCCAAGTTATCAAATCAATCAGGCGCACGCTAAATCACTGATTTCGAAGGGAATGTATTTTTCCTTACCTCCTGTGAGATTGTTGTCCTTTAGAATCGGATTCTGTTCTTCAGTCAAATGCAAAAACAAAAAAGCATGGTTTTTATATCCTACACTGTCATAACATTTTTCCTATCCCATAATTCGAATGTCGAAAAAACATCCACTTAGCTTAGACTATTCGAGGTAATTCTAGCGATCGAGATGTAAGTGCACCATTGGGAACACTAGATATTTATATCTTCTGGAAGCATCTGCTAATGATGGGTTAGGTTCGATTATTGGGCTCCCATCGAAATTGCCCACACACTCAGACCATTGCTGGTCTTTTGTGTTAACCAGTTTCGTTAATTTTATCAAATGGCGACTGGATAAGTCTTAAGAACCAGATAGAACCATACATTATCTTTTGCTTTGAATGGGATTCGAACCTGGGACGCCTATAACCAAGGGTAGGCACTCAACCAACTGCTTATTCCATGCTACTATCCCGGCTAGGAATCGATGGTCATTTGGTTATTCATTTTCAAAGTACACAAGAGAATTCTGAAAATGTTTAGGAAATGTTGCAACAATTAGCTACTAAACAATCGGGATATGACCCAGGAACACGTACGACAATGCTTGCACCAAGTCTAAAATTCAGAAGTAGAGCAGATGTTTATGAAAACTGTGATGATTTTCATGTTCTCTGCTGTTGCTGCTGCTGAAAAAAATGGTAATCACAAAAAAATTATCACTGATCAACTGCACAACATTGATAATGCTTCTTGCCTTACTATTGCTTTCGGTCAAAAGCGCAAGTCGAAATAGCAGCAATGTGGCGACTTCGGCAGTCGGCAGCAGTCGAGGCAGAAGCAATGTGAACATTTGGGCAGTTGCGAAAAAAAAGTCACAGTTTCTTGTTTTCTGTTTATTCTCATATCTCATAGGCTGCACAATTATTTCAACAAATGCATATATATTTTGTAAGGTCTATCCAAGCACCATGCGGCGTTGGAAGAATAAGGGATGGAAAAACTATTGAATGCAGTTAGTTGAATGTGAGTGGTGCCGACAGCCAAAATTATCATATTGCTGCTTCGACTTGTGCTGTTGACCGAAAGCAATAGCACGTTCACATTATGCTACCCGGTGGTACATGTCGAAAGGCCAAAAAATGCTGTGCGTTCGCATTGTACCACGTGGTTGACGGACTTCGTTCATGCGGGTAGTTTCGTGGCAACCACATCGGAGAGCATGTTCTTCTTTCTGTGATGAAGATGTCCTGTATAAGCAAACGACTCTAAACTCTTTCATAGGCACATAACATTTTTATCCATCTGCTGATGCGCACTCGTTGAAATCATTTGTACTGCGCTGTACCACATGTGTTTACATTGTACTACCTCTTGTACGACATTCGGTAAACGTTGAAATTCCATATGACCCCTCATACCATACATCCATATGACCGTCCTATTGAGAGTTGACATCTGTACGGCCTAGTACCAATTGGTTTCTACTACCAGGTCATTCAATATTTTGTACTACCGACTAGTATAATGCGAACCTAATAGCAAAGCAAAAAGATGAAACTGCCGTGCAGTTGATCGGTGATCATTCTGTGCTTCTGCTGCGACTGTGACTGCCGATCTTTTTTCAATTTTCTCTTCAGCAGCAGCAGTCAGAGTTTATTTCAAAAAGTAGACATCAGTCGAAGCAGTGAACAGCAAAAAGCAGCGACAATTGTAATTTCAACTGAAACAATTCAAATGCTGACCTCAAGTCAAGTCATTAATACAATTTTGAAATTCAGATCGAAATCAAAAACCGACAGAAGCTTCCAGAATGCCTCTAGTAGCATTACCGAGAAGAATCAAGCTTATGCACCTAGTCACCATGACAGACACATGTCTCCTCAAACTCAACCATCACCTACCCTTCAAAACAATTCTAATATCTCTTTGGACTCAACCAGTTGCGTACACAGGTCTTCTCTATCTGCATGAGTAAGAGACTAGTACTCAGTCATCGACAAAAATGCAATCTTCATGCAGAATTTTTGACTTGGGCCTTATCTAATCAGAGCTGCCTCTTCAATGACGCATTCTTGATTCGCTATAAAAGCTCTTGAAGAAGAACTGAATCATACGAGGTCCTTCATTCTGTAACCAATTAAACACTGTGTGCTCTTTCCGTTTGCTTAAGGCACTCGTATCGTGACAACGATGGTTTTTTCCTCAGAAAAATGATAAGGTATCCAAATTTATGCCATTTTCATGTCACGCAATGTAAAGAAAAATCGATTGTACTGTCTGAGTCACCGGTCGGCATGTTTATGTTTTGGCATTAAAAAGGTCCATGATTTGTGCGTCAATAGATCTTATAATTTCACATCACCGAATATGAAAATGTTCTGAGGAGTGCTTGCATAAAGAGTCCACTAAAGGGAGCACTAGAGATAGGTCAACCGATGCGCAGCCCAACACAACCAAGCGAGATTTTGAAGTTGATCCAACCACCTTGTCCAGGAGTCTGCCGGGCAGTCACCTTCTTGATAGAGTCACATTTATAGCCCGCCACGGAAGACGTCACAATGGAGACGTTGTAGAACTTGCTGCTCGACGGTGAGTTACCGGGTACCACCGTGCTTCCTATCCCGGCGAGTAACTCCCATAACAGCACGAAGAACTCTTATATCGTAAGCTTGTATACGCGATCCTATTCTTTCAGTCATTACGCATAATTCATTCCCATGGGTGAGAGCTGAGACAAATACTGAGTTGAAAACCGCTTAATTGGCCTTGACGCCAAACTGTAGCTTTTTGAGTACATATCATCCAAGCTGTGTCAATATTGGTTCAGCTTGGCCAAACCTACAGGAAAGCTCAGCGAGATACCCAAACTTCTCTATCAGCTTCAATGTGACTCCCCTTACATGTACAATGCATTGTCCTGAAAAAGCCGGTCGGACGTAGTCCGATGAAAGTACGAGCAAAACGGCAATGACCTCGGAGGTGTGTGGGAAATCACGCCATCCGCTCCAAAGTGCGTGGAGAGATCAACATGCAACAGAATACGGCATCAACAATAAACATTCAAATTTAAATCAGCCCTAAATTTAAGCTCTGTAGTATTCGTTGGAACCTACCGCAAAATTAACTAGACTGCTTGTTGATATTTTCTGAAGAAATGACAATACTTAACAATTCTCCACGAGAACTGTGGAAGCGGAGGGTACAAAACTGACTGAAACGATGAACGAAATGGATGCTGGAAGGAAACCACTAGGAGGACAGATCCTTATTGTGCGGATCTCAGATTTTTTCTATGCTGATGCATTTTTCATCTTTAATCAAATGAGACTATTTCCAATTTAATAGAGCACACCATTCTCGAGCCTTTTGTCCATCCAACTGCATTGTTTGCCGGTAAGTGGAGCTTGAAAACGGTGCTTCCAGTCCCTAATGCCATGCATTCATCCGCAGTTTCTCTGGCTCTTCTGCTCGAGTTATTAGGAGCGGCTTTAAAAACCCTGTTAGATGCTAAATTGTTGCTCATGCGCTGCATTCAAAGTGATAAGAGCCTATATCCACATCTTGGCACAAAGATTTCGAGGAATTTCTTCTCCTTCATCCAACTTAATTGAAGACAGCACCATGCATCCAAGTTAGATCTTCTCTTTCATAGGCAGCCATGCTCAACTTGCTTCTGATTGAGCTTTTGACGCCGCCTAGACACTCTACAGGTGTTGTAGAGTTGAGGGATGTTTCGACTAACTGAAGTAGGGTCGGTTGCCAAGGACGATTCTCTTTCAGATGCTGTTGTAGAGTTGAATCATATAAACTCCTTTTTCTACTTCTCTGAGTACCAGGTCAACTACTACCGCAAAAATGCTCCTGGTTTGATTTTCGTGTTATAGGCTTAGCCGTCAAGCCCCATGAGATTGACAAGCACCGTGCGACGATATCGATGTCATCTGCTTAACCCACCACTCCGACTGATTTACTTGTCGGAATGTCTGCTCTGGATGCAGATTAAACAAATCACACAACAGTGCATCTTGCCGGTTTCGTGCGGCTTAAAGGAAACGAATCGACCTCCCCATCGAGCTTAACCCACTTCAGATGCTGTCGTATTCGGCTTTGAAATTCTCTTCGTATGAATGAAAACCAAAGTTTGTTTGTCCTTTACAGACATTTAAATGGTAAGGAAATGGAGCACTGATGTTTTTGCAAACATTGTTGGTAGCAATGTTTTTGTGTAGCAACGCGCACCGTGTACTACTGTACAAAAGATGGTATAACTTCCCTAATTTGTGCATGGTAATGTAGACCGCACTACAACTTCGGTGTGTACCAGCTTCTAGCAACTTCTCATGATGTTCAAGCTCAGAAAATAAAGACACTCTCTCTGAGCATTGTTGGTGCCTCAAGAAAGGTGACGATGCCGTGATGTTTTCCTTTGCCTTAAAGATTAGCTATTAATCCCCTTAATTGCCCGAGATCAAGACATATTACTGGCCAAAGGTATAGAGGGCAGCCCCCGCGAGAGGGGGTACCTGCGCACATTGGTCGCAAATGGTCGTAAATGTGGATTGTAGTCTATGGGAAATATTGGGCTGGAAAGGGCCTTCTATATTCGCGTAGTGCTGCTGCAAAACGAGTCCCAAATTTGACTGTGCGTCCCAATGCAGGCTTGTAAATAAGTTGATGAGCATGCCTGGTGAGACGCGTACTGTGGGTGAATTAAAGGAGAGGAGGAATGCAGTTGGCTAGCTCACTTGAGCATCGTTTGTTAAAATAACGAAAAAACACGGACAAAGAAGATATGGTACGTCGATGTTCGAGCGATTCTAATGAAACCGCGATTTTGTCGTCTCCTATAAGTTCTATCGCTCACTTTTGGATTCTATCTTGAAAGTGCAGGGTGCTCATGGGGGGTACCAGACCATATATGAGCGTTGTACTAAAGGTAAGGGCCAATAAAAGCCTTGTAAATTGCAGCCACATCAGAGGGGTGAAATGTTTCTTGCATAGGTTAAGGGCAACTAAATATTTCGCAGCACTTTTGGCTACCACCTGATACCCACAGCAAGGATGGAAATTTGTCCGGTTTCATCGTTACAAACGCCAATCATGCATAGTAATAGATTTTGAGGCTTTCGCTTTAGTGCCAGCAGACAGCATTGAATTCCACCCTATTGCTCTTATCCCAATTAATTATGCTGTCAAGATCGGCTGCTCTTACTCACACCACTTTTGACAGCAAGCTTTTCCATATTATTGGCAAGGGAGGTGAAACTCTTTCTTCCTTCGTCATTTCCGTTGCTTACAAGATGAAAAGGCTTTCTGTTAATATTATCGTGTGTAAGCAGCCTTAGCAAACGCTCCCATTCCAATACTACGTCCGAAGGGCGGGGTCTACCCGGAAAGAGACCTGAGGGGTAGAATTGATGAAAAAGCTAAGAAAGTAGTCTGCCAGCGAAGAAGAACAGCTCTTCAGAAGTATAGGGGAAATACATCCGGCCAGCAGACTTGTGCACGTTGAGATCTTTAAGTAGACGTTTAATATTACATTGATATGTTAGTTTTGAAGTCGTTCCAAATACGTAAGCTGCCATCGAAAAAATCCATTGTTTGGTGTAGCTTGTAGCGAGGCGGAGTGATTGACATATATTCCTTCACAGATGACAGTGCAAATAATGCTGCCGCCAATGACACCCGTTAAATGATGTTGTCCTACTTGTACATGAAAACTGAACTGAACAAGTTGAATATCCAGAAGTAATTATAAATCAGAAAAGAAATGTAAGTAGGGTTTTTGTTGGATGAGAAAACGGAAGAAGACTTCCTCCAGTGTTCTACGTCTCAACTAGCAGAGACAGGTGTAGTGATCCTCTTTTCGATGGTCGTAGGAACCAACCTCGAAGGTCTACCTGGTCTGGTGCAACAGAAATAATTTTCGCGGCCCCACTACTTTCGAGTCACTGACAAAAAAAAGTATTTTGTCTGTCCAGAAAAAGGTTCTCAAACTTGGCCGCTCGGAGTCGGCATAAAACTGCATGTCCCTTTTACTCGTGCGAAAACAAAAGCACGCACTACGGGCTGTAGCTCCACCCATATTATTATTATTATATCCTCTTATCGATGGCTTCTTTTTATTCTCTGATTGGCTCTACTGTCCGGAGTGGACCTGCCTCTCCACCCAGCACGATCTTTCGGCAGCTGCGCACACCAAGTTAGTTGAGGTCCTTTTCCACTTGTGTGCGCCATCTCTCCGGGACGGAGCTGTGGTGTCCATCCGCTCTACATGACCTAGCCATCTTTAGCGTTGGACCCGAAGACGCTTAACTGGGTGCATGGCGCTGTACAGCCCGTACAGTTCGTTGTTGAATCTTCTCTTCCAGACGCCATTTGTGGCTAGTCACATTTTAATTTTGTAATACTTTTCGATGATTAAGACCAGTTGGTGCTCCAGTCGGTCGGTTTGCACTGCTCAACGTCTGCATCTGAGCATGCCATAGCCCCAGACTTCCAGCAATTGCCGATTAATTGTTATGGCATCAAACTGACGTCTCGAGAACATGGGTTGATGATCTTGCCCCTTACTTTTGCTAGAATCATGTTACCTCATTGTTCGATGTTACTGCTCTTGCTGATCCGGACGGATAGCGCATCATTTTCCATCATCCACACTAAACAAACAAACAACCGAATAAAACCACAAAGAGAAGTGCTGATGGTCACTTTTTTTTCACTAGCCTACCCTATAAAATCAGCGCCCCTACCGCACAGACTCCAATTCTGTCGCGGAATTTCCCACCATCAACATTCGATCAGACTGGCTCATGTCGGGTCCATTTCTTGACTTCGATCATAAACGGCACAGCAGCTCTTGTTTCGCGGGTATTTGTGCTTGAATCGGAACTGTCATCAATATGACGCTCGATCGGTGATTCTACAATGAATCCGTGACGTCATGTGTCGCAAAATTAACGCCAAACACACGTTACTCATCGGCATGACAAGCAGAAAGATCCACCTCTCATTCATTTGCCCTCCCGCTGCGACTGTTGCCTGAAATAGATCACCGATCGTGTGACCTTGATCAGCAGACACAAATTTTCCAAGTGTGTTCGCATGACATGGGCGTGGACAGAAGATCTTCTGGGAATTGTGAGAGTTAAATTCGCACAACGACCCTGCACTCATGCCAAATCAAATATGCCAACAATATTTGGACAGGCGTGAGTAAGACCAGGTGTTGTTGTGCTTTGTCAGAATTCACCCAATTCGTAATTGTTAAAGAATTTTCCGCTCATATCTGTTATCAATAGTTCTTGTGTTTACCTCCGCGTTTTGCGTGAAGAATCTCCCAAACCCCTTTCGGCGTGTGCTTCAGCGTACACTTAACGCGTCACCGTGCGTGAATCAGAAAGGAAGTTCTAAAGTCCGCAGCTACCCAGTACCCGGTGACGTTGTGTTGTGGAGAACTCGCACAAAGTATCCCATCGTATATATTGGACTGAGAACATGGCAGGCTTCTCAGTGAGAAGAGATATTCTAAGCAGCGAGCGTCGCGAAAATAGTAGCGCGCATTTTTATTTTTGTTTTCATTTCAATTTCTAAGCTGCTTGTCGGGAATTTTGTGTCTTTTTTTTCTAGCTTTTGCCATAAATGCTAAGAGGTAACTTGAAAGCTTTGCGAAGTTTAAGTGTGTGGGTGTGTGTGTCAGATCATTTGTTGTTACATTTGATTGTGTGTTCGCATTGAAAGCGACTGATTGCCGGCGATCAGCATTTATTTTTGTTTCGAAAGATTAAACGAATAGAGATTGTGTGTGCGACGGAGTACAGGGAAGGAATACAAACGGCCTAGAGAACTTCAAATGAATTCGGATTCTGGTTCGAGTGGACTGCGGAAGTGTGGGACGAAAAGACGAGTTTTTTAATAAGGCCGACGGACTTGCTAACGATGTTGTGTGACTGTCGAGCTTGTGTTGAAGTGAAGTGAAACCAAAAATCCCTGGATATCCTTTACGGTATTACCCGGCTGAGCACAGTGAACTTTCAGGGTTGATAGTGCATTTGTTAGCAGTGAACTTGAAAAGGGTGCACTAGTGAAATGGTTTTTCGGTGGTCTTTGTTGAGTTGTTTTTACGTTGGCCGGTGGTCCGCTTCTTCAACCGCACAACGTAGTGTCGGTCAATCATCGGCCAACATATTGGTTCATCAACCAACCACAAACGAACGACCTAGATGTCACATGTGCCCTTAAACTCAAAAGTACACATTGCTTGCTGTGACATGTGGATGGGACCAACTTGTACAGGAGCATAGTTTTATTCTGCGCGAGAAATGCGAAGTACTCCATTGCAAATAAAAATGTCAGCATTTTTGTGCCTTTTCCTTTCTTACTGTAATGTTATTCTTTATTGGTTTTTTAAGAAAAAGTTTAAAAAATGCCCACTTCTCCGCAACTGTAGCTTTATGACTCTACAAAGAGCAGTAAAAGAAAACCCGTGTGTCAAATTGACATAGGCTAGTGTTGGATATGTGCCGAAGATAAAAGTACTAGTCTATCTGATAACTAGTTCCTTGCAAGGAGCGATGTCTTATGCGTCTTTTAAAGTTGCTAGATGGACGGTGCGTAGACTCGGAAGTCGTTGCCAAGACTTTGCTCAGTGTGAATATTCAGGCTATAGCCGATGTGCCGATAGCAAAGGTCTAAATCTAAGCCTGCTGTGAGAGGTACAGACGAAGTCGACTTACGCAGATCTAGATTAGTGCAAGTCCTCTATAAAATCGTCTCACGTCTTGACTCTATAAGTGTAACATTTTAAAAAAGGTGTTTCAAATGAGCTTGGTATGTAGATACCAATGTAGATAATAAATAATATAGGTGGCGCAACAGCTCGTAGAGGGCCAGGGCATAGCTTCGTGTCGTGCTATTCTTCTCTCACGAGTGGAAGGGACCTACAGTTTAACGCCGAATCCGAACGACTTTGTTTGAGAAGCTTTTCTAGACAGGTGCGGTCGTGAAAATTGTTTTCGTCGCACAGAGCAGGAATCGAACCTACGACGCCGAGGTTAGGGTCACGCACATACCCGCAACGCCGTGGGCCACCACGAAGATCTAATGAATTTTAAAACTGAGATTGCAGTGCAATCATTTAAAATTAAAATTATTTGCCCTACAAAACCAAAAGAGTGCCTAAAAACAATAACGATTTGGTCTCGTTTCAAAAATGTATTTTTTTTTATCGAATTGCCATCAACTCTATAGAAACATAGCCATTTGACTATATATTCTAATTTAAAAAAGTCTGACTCGGTGAGTGAAACAACTGATATTCTGCATCAATTTCAGTTAGGCAGCCGCATAGTTGTCCGGTTTTATGAAAGAGTTGGAACAAAATCTGTAAATTTTCAACCCGTGTACCGATCATAATGAAAAATAAGTACTTACTATTGTCAACGGTTTCAAATGAAAGAAAATTAAGTTTTACAAAATGTTCATGCAGTTTTAAGGCCAAATGGATGACTTATAAGAGTTAAGTTCCAAAGTCACTTATATTAGGAAAAAATATGCAACCTCAAATTTGCATAAGAAGTTCGTCATTTTTGCAATAAGTGTACAATAGCTTCGCGTACTAGGTTCTCATACTTGTAGACTCGAAAAACCTATACCACTTGGCCGAAGAAAATGTGTCGCTTCTAGCATTTTATTCTATTGCGGAACCGAGTCAGATGAGCGCCTTGTTAGCACCCCATTCTTTACATTTGACAGTTAAATTTAAGAAGCTAACTTCTGAGACCTTAATTTGTTTGATGCCGTTCTGGCTCATGTAAATATTCGAAACCTTAAAAAGTTTAAACAGTTAGGACATGAGGAACGGTTGTTGTTTTTTTTGTATTTTGTGTGATGTACTCTTTAAGCCGCTTATAGTTTAAAGCTAAAAATTTTTCGAACATTTATCATATGAACGCCACTTGATGTTGGCGGTGGGTATGAGCGTCGACCCCCGACGAACATGAACGTTTAAGTTCAATCCCTGGTCTGTAGGTTAAACAAAATGTTCACGGCCCACCTCAAATGCTCAAGGAGTATTTCATGTTTTGAAAAAGCTCCTCAAACTTGGTCTTTCTTTCACGTCGTTCAGGCATAAAACTTTAGCTCCCTTCCACTGGTGAAAAACAATAGTGCGCACAACGCGAGTAGCCATAATAGCGCCTCTGTGGCAGTTAGAGGTTGAGCTATGGAATCCATTAGAAAAGCCCTACTAACTAATGCTAACTTTTTTTTAGGAAAAATCTCAATGTTGTCCGATGCACTCCAAGCTCTCAGGATCGATCTCTTGAAAGCCATCGAAAGCCGCCATGGCTTTCAAGAGCTCTAATGACGAACCACCTAAGTTCTTCAGACTCTTAGTGGCAGTACTACATCGACTAGAACTGTTACTTCTTCATTCCCTATCATGTTCTGATGGACACTTCCATAAAGCATCCATCTCTAAGATGAGCGGCTACAATGCAACTTGTATACCCTGGAGATCGGTCACCAGACTCAAAATGTCTAAACCCTTTCTGACCCCCTAGAATCTTCGTGATCTGGTGCTTTTGCTTTGCCTTACGTCGGTTAGATGAATCATTGATTTAATATGCCAGGCTAAAGTGCATACTATATGCAATGATGCACAGTTGCTTCTTTGACTTAAGCTCTCCTTAAGAAAGCTGAAACTATGTAGCTAGAATTCACAATATCATGTCAGTCTGCAAACCACACGTCCCATCACAGACATCCTAAATGACCTCAACTCATACTCCCTTTCTCCTTCCTCCCTTTTCAGATTCGCAACAAGCGCATAAAGGGATACTGCCATATACACGGGGATATAAATAAATAACCAAGATGAACACATTCAATACAAATGCAAGGCACATTCATTCGAAGCTGAACTACGTTTCAATGCTTTCATGTTTTGTGGTTGCACTTTTGATATCACACGTCTCCTGTCAGCAGGCAAAGGATGGCGATGTTGCCGCCACACTCAACGACAGTGACTACACGGATGCAGATGACATCGAGGTACGGCCCAACAAAAACGAAAAATATCGACGGAATTCTTATGAAATCTCTGCTCATCCTTTTTTTTCTACTCGATAGTGGGGAAACTTTCCAATTGCCAGTGACAAAACCAAAGGTCATCCGGTAATTTTCTACAAAGAGGATATTGTTAGCGAAGATTATGGTATGTCGCCGGAGCAATCATTGACCCTTTGAATTTTTTTTTCATGTTCTTTCCCAAAAACAGATCCGAATAAGGACAACCAATCCACATCATCATCCAAGGAGACAAAGCCTCAACTCCGACGAAAGTACAAGGACATCAATCGACGCAATCGATTAAATCGCACAGAGAATTATCGATACATAAAGCCAGAGAAGGTCTACTTCGATGTGTACCCGATCGAGTACGACAAAGCCAATGATGACGATTCAAAATTCAACGATGACGACCTTCAAGTCGAGGTGATCTCCCTTTTGGATGCACCAAAGGCCAATGAGGAAGGTGATGGCGCATACGCAAAGCATCAACTGAATAAACGACCCAAAAAGGTGGTTCGCCATCACCGTCAGAGGCGAGACTTAGGTCTTCAACAGAGGGAACTAAAACGTCAACAGAGACGTGCTGCAAAATCCATCTACAGCATCTACTTCCCATTTTACTACACGGGAACGAGACTACATCTGAAGTATGTCCTCCTACCGACGCATGTCTTCATAAAGTATATGTTTCGCTTTTGAATAGGTCTACGATTAGAGGTACTTACATCAACGTGCCAGAGCCTAACCCCATACTGAACACAGACGTTGATCTTGTAAACCGCTTTGGTGGTGATAATGAAAATGGATGGAATATCTGGGCCAGGATCCCGATTGCTAGTATGTTAACATACTAATTTATCTAAAAAAGAAGTGTGCGATTCTAATCTAGTGTGTCCTCTTTAGCGACAGCAAGACCGACAAGACCAACAACGACAACAGGGCCACCAAAACGAAGACGGCCTGCACCACCGATTATCCACTCTGGCGATGAAGACTATGCCACAAACAATCAGCAATTTGGTAAGTGACACGCACGACTCACTAAATCAAGTCCGAATCAACATGCTTGTTCTCTTCGCAGAAAGTGCAGTTGCAGTAACAACTCCCAGAACCACAACGATGCGGCCTAGAAGAACAACGACCCAACCGAGGACAACGTTCCGACCCACAGCTCGTCCGACAACGACGGAACCGCCAGCACTGGCACCATCTCCTGAATCGCTGAACAATTCATGGAGACAACTCGCCCAAAGTCTGGAACCTACACCGGTAGGAATTCAGCCATGCGTCTGGGCTGTATCAAGCTGCTGCAAGTCGCAGGCAGAAATTCAATACACATGCTTCGAGTACCTGGGCTGCATAGGTGACTTCTGGGATGTGAATCCTTGCAGTGAGGATTTCTTCAGGAATGCCGTGGAAACAGTGAATAACTACTTGAAGTCGTAGTGATTGTTTCTGGTGAAATGAAATGATATTTATTAATTTACGTACGTAGCTCTCCAAACGTCTGATTGGAATCGATGTGAGCCGTTCGCCTTGCGGGCGGTTCATGTCAATGACAGATGCATTTATAGATTTTTTACACTCTTGTAACTGAGCTTAAGTGTGATTATTTAAAAAAAACGAAGAATAAATAAATTGCTTTTTTAAAATATTTTTAACAAAGCAAGGCAATGGTTTCTGTGTTTTTGTTCATCGGCATGGAGAAGGCTTCGACTGTTGTATGGAAGCACAATGAACGCTGTGAACATTGGTAGGTAGTTGTGTGCCCTTGCGATCATGCGGCCGCGTTTCGCTTGCACCAACTAGTTGGGTCCATTGTGATTGATTGACAAACCGACTGCCTGCGACCATCGTACTCTACACTGCACAAGTCCACCAGCGCTGCAAAGTAGTGTTTGCCCAAGGCCTGCTTACTTCGCTTTGCTAGGGCAGAGCAAGATATTGGATTGATTCTCTTCCTTCTCATCTCTACAGCTCCTGCAAAAGTCATGGTGTGGAGTGTTCAACCGTGATGCATGCGTTCCTATGGCACAGTGTCCGGTGAATACCCTAGTAAGTATACGCACCATTACGTTTATAAGTGATCAGTGATTTCGATTTTTTTTTATTCAGCGTCGGTCACAGGGCCCTCGCTATTGCTTCTGTTTCCAGACTGAGCCAACGAGTTTTTAATCTGTCAGGGCTACGTCTTAACATTTTTTTCTCATAGAGCTATGCGTAGTGTCCGCGTAAGGGATTGCTAGGGATACTCCAAGCTCCGAGCTTATCCGCTTTTTCGTTTTCTTGAATGCCAGTATGGCCAGGTACCCAGCACAGGGTCACCGTGTTCGTCAAAGATAGTGTATTTCACCGGCACTTGATCTGCATAACCTGACAAGCTTCGAAGTCAAGATATTCGATGCTATGGCCTTAATTGTCGTTTGGCTGTCGGAGATGATGACAATCGATTTGTTGGTTATATCGGGTTCTTGTAGTGCGAGTGCTGCAGTTCTCTTTTAGTGGCAGTGACTTTTCGAATTGGTCACAGAGGACGTCGGCGCCTGTACCTGCATTCGTTCTTGAGCCGTCGGTATACAGGGAGAGTTCTTCATCTGTTACTACTATATGCCCTTCCTATTCCTTCCGATCCGGAAAACTGGTGAAAGGTCTTTTCCGAATCGGAGCCATGTAGTCGGTTTAGCTATTCTGCTGTACTGCTGATCAATACCTGAGTATGGAAGAAATCACACGACAGGGCATCTCCTTGCCGAAATCCGGTGAAGGTCTAGAAGGGTTCAGAGGTTTTTGAACGTAACTGCACGGTGCATCGCGTTAGCGTGGTCTGAATTCGCCCATCCCTTCGGATAGCTCCTTAAGATGAATGCTGTCGTATGCGGTGAAATGATGGTGAGTATCGATTTGAAACTCGCTGGTCTTCTCCAGGATCTGCCTTGGTGTGAAAATTTGGTCTATAGTCGATTTGCCGGGCCGGAAGCCGCATTGGTACGTGCCGATTAGTGCGGTGCAAAACGGTTTTAGACATTTAAACAGTACGCTATATAGGATCTTGTAGGCGACACTGAGTGGGGATATATCTCAATAGTTGTTGCAGGAGGTAGGATCGCGTTTTTTGTGGATGGGGCATATGGAGCTGATATTCCAGTCGTTGGGCATGCTTTCGTCTTCCCAAATTCGTCAAATGATCTGGTGCATGCTCTCTACCAGTAGATTGCCCCCAGCTTTGAAAGCTCCGATGGCAAGCCATCTGAGCCTGCGGCTTTGTTGTTCTTCAGACTTTTAATAGCTGGACCGTAGTTGCAAGCTAGGTGGAAAGACTACTTCGTCGACTGGAGTTGGGATTTCCTGGTTCCCTATCACATAACTAGATTACCCTCGCAATTTCGAAGAGCCTGGGTACCTTTCCTAAAGCCTGAGGCCAGGCTTTTGGTTTTTTTGTAGAAGGCCCGTATTTCTTATACTCTTCGATTTCCTTAAGCTGGAAGGTTGCGAGAGACCTTTTCTTCAGGCGTAGAAGCTTTTTCTCCTCCCGTCTTCTAGCCCGGTACTCCTCTTGCGCTGCTCTCGTTTTCCGTTGCAGCGTTTTTGTTCGTCTATTAATCGTTTCTGACACACTGCTACACATAAACCGAATAGAAGGATGGCTTGGAAAAAGTGTTTACCCGGGTATCTCAACTGACAATGGCGACCGAGGAATACCCAAAGATAAGAAAACGAACGTATTTATACGTACATACGTATGTACGTTCATCAAGCTCTTGCTAATTTGCTATTAATAAATAATTCAGGCCACCCACCTGCCACCGACAGCAGTGAACAGTCAGATGATAGCCAGACAGACGTCAACATTCTCGGATTTTCCAAAATCGAGAAGCGAATTTAATTGCCGGTTTTTTTGATGAACTATGATTTCTTGAACCGGCAATCAGTGTCTCGATGGGGAGAACATATCGTATGTAGGTTGCGGAAATGCCCAAGGTCTCTGATGCGCTTTTATTTGAAATGGGGCCAGCATATTGCTATCTCCAGCCCCAGAGATGGCGATTCTGGAATGGAAATCAAACTCGGAAATGATCAACTCGATAGGGGTCAACTCGAAGATGCATAAAATCACCGTAATTCAGTGCTGTGCGCTTGAGGACAAACACATGTTCTACGAGCAGCGAGAAAATTGTCTGATGTGCTCCAGGAAGATGAGAGATTACAATGCCAAGGTAGGAAACCACGACGACCCGTAGGTCTTTACCGGCCTCCATAGCCTGCATGATGAGAGCAACGGCAATGGAAACCTGAGTCACTGACCTTTGCGCAGGCCAAACTTCGCTTGTTAATTGGCGCAACGAAATTCTCATATAAGGACATTCATAAAAGGACGTGGCTATGCCCAGATGGAGCAACCCGAAAAAAGATCGATCGCATTCTGATAAGTGAAAGTTTTCTCAGCTCTCTTCAAGATGTGAAAACCATCCGAGGAGCTGACATTTATAGTGATCACCAATTAGTTCTTGGAATCGTGAAGCTTAGTCTAAAAAGTTCCCAGGCGAAAACGATGAAACGCAATGACACTCCCTTCAATCCCGGAGACCTTGTCCTGCCAATACGAAACTTAGCTGACTTTGGATGATTTGACGGAGCAAGTTGAGGTCAAATGTGGCTTCTAGCAGCAAAAACGCCAGAAGTGGACGCAACCTGCCATTAGATCGCTCAAACAGCAACTACACCAACCTCACTCACCAGAGGAGAAAACACAGGCACAGGAGACGATAACAGTGATGAAAGATGATATTGATATTGCCAACGAAGCAGAAGTTGCTGGGTATTGTGGCAACTTGAGAGGTCACACGAAAGCTGTGTGGAAATAAACTAACATCTACGCCACAGGAGTGGCCTGAAAGACAAAGATCGGTTTCCCATGGCCGCTCAACAACAACAGCTAAATAGATGACAGGAATTCATTTCTGAAAGCTCACTGGTCTAGGAACAGTCCTGTTTTCCTCTTTAGTTTATGGGCGGCAAGTTCGTCGGTGGTGGCCCGTGGCGTTGTGGGTATGTGCGTCGACCCCAACCTCGACGTCGTAGGTTCGATTCCAGCTCTGAGCGACAAAAATAATGTTCACGACCCCACCTCTTTCGAGTCACTGACAATGCTCAAAGAGTATTTCCTGTCTAGAGAAAGCTTCTCAAACAAAGCCGTTCGGATTCGGCATAAAACTGTAGGTCCCTTCCACTCGTGAGAGAACAATAGCACGCACAACACGAGTGGTTGCTGAGAAGCTAGGCCCTGGCCCTCTATGGGCTGTAGCGCCACCCATATATATATATAAGTTCGAACAACGCCGCCAACAATCAAGAGCCGCAAAGCTACCGGCCTGGACAACCTGGCGGTGCATCTGTTGCACAATCATGGCAAACGATCCAGTACCTCATCATGCGCGTAGACTGAACGAAGAATCCCCGACAGCTGGAAAGAAGGCGTCGTTGTCACCATTCTCAAAAAAGAAAACCTGAGCGAATGCCAAAACTAAAGAGGCGGGGAGTTGTTATCACACGTCAATCATATTCGCCATCTGTAAACTAGACAACTGCAGTACAGAAGTAGACAAGCAATAGAGCGCTATGCTCCGAAAGAATGTGCAATAATTGTCAGGATCGTTTGACCAATAATCGGTCAGTGGTATCAGCGCAACGTGAAATTCGCGGCAGCTGTGGATGCATTCCGGCGGTTGGCTACTTGACTCAAGTCCGCGTGAGATACACGAAAAGCGATTGCACCCACTCGAAGCCAATGTGTGGTGTGGCGTTCACGCGGGTGGTGTTTTTTAGGAGACCATCAGCAATACTGTCGAACTTGCGAACTCTACATGAACGAAGGTTTGGTGTAGAAGGCTTGGTGAACATGTGGTTTGAACAAGACGGTGAAACCGCAAACACAGCACGTGTCACATTGGATATTGTGAGGAAGCTTTTCTCGTTTTTGCGTTTCGGCATGGCGACATCGCCCGATTTAGCAATCCTAGACTTGGGGCGGGATTATGCCCAAAAGACTCAAACAATAGCAAGCCCACCTACACCCGACCCACTCTAGGCAGCAAAGTTCCCACCTTATAGCCTACTGCGAAGCAAATCATTCAAAAATTAAAGATCCAAGTGCCTCGATATGAACGTCGTCCATTTAGAGTCTGCATGCCGTCGTGTCTTTCAAAAGTTCTCTGAACATTTCAATTGGCTAATAAAGGACGAGCATTCCCGCACGTCACAAGTGTGTCAGTAGATGTTGTGCATATTAATCACGTTCCACAAGGTCTACCTCCTCTCACGCGCTGCCTTCGCTAAAAGAATACACAAGAAAAAACTCCTTCATACGAAATCCGCCCACATGCATACTGAACGGAGAAGAATGTACATATATCAATTCAGTAAACGGCACATTTACGCCTTGACAAGAGGAAACTAAAACCCATCAAAGCCTTAAAGTTTCCTCACTAATCCAACACGCTCCGCACGACACACATGACAAGTTGCCTTTAGTGGTATAACGATACCAGTTGCTGATGTGTCCTTGCTTCAACAGGTGCAAAGTATTTTGTGCCTGCCTTGCCACAGGACGAAAGGAAAAAGAAGGCAAATGGAAACGATATTATTCTCCATAAATACCAAAGTTCATGAGCATAGATATATACATCCTAACTATCCTGGAGCTGCCGCTCTGCCATAAGATTCTTATGGAATTTGCCTGGTCGGTCGTGCAGGGGGAGGAGTGGAGAAGTAGTAGAACCCACAAGTAAACACGCACAGCTACTATACAGAAAGGAACTTCACTGAAAAGGCGTTTGTGTCCCCAGGCCTTGCTGGGATGGAAGTTTTTCTGATTTGCAATCCTGACAAGGAATCGGTTCACTGTGCATACAGTAACTGCACTCACACAAGGACAAGCGTTTAGTTTGCGAAGTGAAACGGGGAGATACTAGTAACTTCGGTCAATGTGAGTATGTCTGTAGTTCTTGTTTTGTGGTGAGGTGGGCTTTTTATTTCCTTTTCATGGGATGCTCTTTTACTCAGCCTTTTCAGAATGAAGAGAGGAATGACACAAATTCGATTGAATGCTCTGTTGGGCGGCCGGAAGCAGTTTCATTTCACTCACAAAACGCGCTCGGGGTATGGTAAAATTGTACATGTTAGGCTTCTGAATGATGGTTCAGGTTCAACCCGGACTGTAGCGCCAAAGAAGAAGTAGAAGAAGAGTAAAAAGAGAGCGGGTGTACTGGGCTTATAGAACATCCAACAATGGTTCGAACTTCGAAGACGAAAGAAGGCAAAAAGAAAAAGAAGAAGCATGAAAAGCGCGCGATCGAGGAAATGGAGAGGTGGTAAGGCAGAAATAATGTCCGAAGGTTGACTGGAGATGAGCTGGTAAGGTGCATTCTCCAACTTCTCTGTATGATATGGTCAGAGGAAAGCGTGCCCGACGAGTGGATTCTTAGTATCGTTTACCCGATCCACAAGAAAGGAGACCCTTTTGACTGCGCCAACTATCGGAAAATAAGTCTACTAAACATCGACCACAAGATCTGCTTTGCCGTTTTGTGTGAGCGCCTGAAGCCATTAATCAACAACATGATAGGTCCCTATCACTTCACATCAAGGCAGATCCTCGAAAAAACCTATGAGATGCAGATCGACACCCACCACCTATTTGTCGACTTTAAGGCTGCATATGACAGCGAGTAGAGAGACGAGCTATACAACTCCATGTCTAGTTTTGACATTCCTGCCAAGCTCATCAGGTTGTGCAGGATGACGATATGACAATGGAGAACTCTCGCGCTTGATGAAGGACGATAACGAAGCCGATGGTACACCCAAGTGGAGAAGGACCTTGTTGTGTGGAGAAAGACCAAGTTGGTGTGGGATATTGGAGGCAGCTGGCTAAGGATCGTGCAAGCTGGAGAAGCTTGTTGGCTAAGGCCAAGGTTCACCGCGGACTGTAGCGACATAAGAAGGGAATGACCAGAGTTGCTTGTGTTTCATATGTTATTCTCACGTTTGACAAGTGATATATAGTTAAGGAAAAATATCAAACTAATATTAACAAAAGTTAGTTACTTGCACAAATCATCACCACAAAGATTTATCAAAATTCAATCAACGTTCGGCCAAATTCGACTTACGTGAACGCACTCTTTCACCTATCATAAGGCTGTCACGGTCAATTTGTTCAGGAAACTCAATACTTTCTTCATGGTAAAGTACATGAACGAGCAACGTCTGCATTCATAAAAATGTTCTACCGAAATTCCTAGTCAGTGACAGCAACTTTAAGAGGGTTAACTCCAATTTTCGGTTGAATTTTCGCCCTAGTGGGCTGGCAATAACAAGCTTAGTGCTGCTTCAGGAATAAGGCCATTTTCGCTATGTGATGTTGCACTGGCAGTGAGACAACGGGTTGGTCGAAGTGTGGAAGATACATCTGCCCTTCAGGAGTCCATATCAAACTTTTCAATTCCACGGCTCTCAAGGAGTCCATATGTATCAAACCACATTATGCTGCATCTTGCGTGAGAAGCTTGGCTTGCAACTATACAAGATTAAGCTTACTCAAGAATTAAAACCGACGAACCGTTTGAAGCAACGTACGTTCTCCGATTGGTTTCTGGAGAAGATGTGCCAAAATTAGGAATTTCATCGTAAAATCATCTTCAGTGATGAAGCTCATTTTTGTCTCTATGGGTTCGTCAAAAAGCAAAATATGCATTATTAGTCGGCTGAAAGTCCACATGTGCTTCATGAGTCACCACTTCATCCATAAAAAGACTGTTTGCATGCCGGGGTCATTTTTTTTTTTTCGTCGTCGATAACTATCGACCCGTCTCTGTATTTACTATTATTACCGATACCCGAATCTTAAGATACGGACTTGGACGACACGTGGTTTCAACATTGTGGTGCCACAAGCCACAGAGCACACGTCAAAAACGATATGTTGAAAAGTAAGTACAGTGAGTTAGTTATCTCAAGAAATGGGCCAGTCGATTGGCCGCTTCGTCTATTTACAGTGTGGCTAGCTTAAGTCATTAATTTGTATGCTAATAAGCCGACGACGTTGCAAGAGCTCGGAGCCAACATTGAGTGCTAAATAGCGGCCGTTTCGTGCGAAATGTGTGGCCGACTAGTTCAACGAATCGACCGCTGCAAATGGGCCCGCGGTGGCCATATGAACGAAGTCGAGTTCCATTCATAAATGTTTTGAAATTGTACTTCAAATGGTTGTTGTCATTATTGGAAAACCCTTTACGTCCACCACCGCGGAGGTGACAGGACAAGGTGAATACACACATATGTACAAGGAAGCTTATACGTTTATTGTTCGCCTAGGCTACATTAAGTAAGTGAAACGAAAAATATTTGACTAGCTCACGAATGTTCCTGCTACACAGCATGAGTCTTTAATACATTCTCGGGCACTTAAAAGGATATGGAGATGTAATCCAAATCCTCCCTTACTGTGCAGGAATGAAACGAACATGTAATAATCCTTGCATTCAAAAGAAATTGAAACATCATCCCTTTGAATGATGTACTGGAGGCTCTCAATTTTCAAGTGGAAAAAAAACCGACAAACAAAAAATCGAAACCATTCAATATACCTAGACATAAACTGCTCCCGAAAAAAAAAAAAAATAACGTGTAAAGTTTGACGGAGGAGAAAAAAAGATCCAATCATCTTCATCAAGAGTGACAATTATCCTTTCAGCTCCTTTCAAACTCCACAAGAACCGAGCGACATTAGGAAAGCAACAATTTGTTGTGCCTTCACTTGTGTGTACATCCATATCAATCTTCGCGCACGCACACATCATTATCCTTCATCCGGCGCGCCGGTCACGCTGGGATGAGCTTTCGAGGTGAAAAGCTCCACGATGGGATGAAAAACCAGCGAATCCAACAACAACTGCAGCCTTCGCATCGGCATGATTCTCTTATCAGGTTTCGTTTTCCGACACCAGCCCCCAGTTGAATCTCTCTCGCCGGGTCAACAAGAAGATGCAATCAATCGGTCCTACGTCCCTGTAGAGAATTGCAATATCCTTTAGTGAAATCCTTTAATCAATCCTGCAAAGCTAACTGAGAAACAAGAAAGAAAAAAACAAACGGTTTTGTCTCTTTCTCAGTGATTGTGCTGACCGTGAGTGTGTGTCTGTGCGCGTACACAAAAAATTAAAACAAAAAAAACAAAAAAAAAACTTGAGAAAAAATTGAATTCATTCGGGCCGGGTGAGTCCTATCTCATAGAAATTTGCATTTTCACTTATATCGCCCAGCTCAGACTCCACACCACACGTGCCGACATTAGTTGACGTTTTAATTGATTTGTGCTGAAACCCGTATCCAGTGTGCATACAAAAGTCTGACCAAAGTGAGTGACTGGCATAACGCGAAAGGATACCCTCCTGACAAACATATATTGACAGTATATAGAGAAGGCCATGATCAGTAAGTCGCCCTCCCTCTCTCTCTCTCTCTGTCTTAAGAACTCACCCTCTGTCACATTTTGTCACACATTCTCACTTCGATGTTCAAATAATTTTCATTTTTCGAATTTGTTAGGTTTTTTTTTTTGTTTTTTTCGGGGAGCAAGTGGGCATCTATTTTTATTAAGATCCACCCTCGCACAAGCACAATAATCGAGGGATTAACCCGTCATTAATGTAAATTCCCCCTCATCCCTGTGGGGGCTTCATAACACCTCGACTCCCACCCGTCATACTCATGGGCACTTCACTTCATTTCACTCTATCCGACTCCGGCGAACGGGATATTTATTTATGTCCCTTTTGAATAAATGTGTATGTATTTATCGAATTTTTTTGTGTCCGTTGTTATTCTTGAATTTCACAACCCGTCTTTTTGCAACCTTCTTGATTAAACTCAATAAAGGGATAGCAGCCAGCCACAGATACACACACACACACATACACAGACATTAACTGCCACCCGCACGCAACAGTGAGTATGAAGGGGCGGGCGGGCGGGCGGAGAGCAAAGGATGCCACTGTGAGGCATATCCCAATGTGGCCTAGCCACTGTCGGGATGTACACCAACCTATAGATGCGCGACGCTGTAAACCTGTCATCGAATTTACAATTCACCGTAGCAGAGGGTTTCCTTTAAGCATCGTCGTCGTCGTCTGCTGCCGGGAGTGTCGGTGGTGGTGGTGGCGGCGCCAATGTGGGGTGGGGCTGGGCGTGAAATGAGGTTGATGGCAGGAGTGTGAGGAGCGCTTCTAGTTCTCCACTCACCCCACTTGAAGGGGGACGATTGTTAGAGACACACAGACTCACTAGGTGTTCGCTGGCGTGTTTACATTGACACATAACTACAATCTGTACATGACATCCGACTGCTGTTTCTGATGAGGAACGCGCACATATCCCGTCGGGAACGGAATTCGTCCTGTGATACACTATTGTGTGACATTATTCTCCTTTTTGTGTGTACTTTTCTTCTTCTTCTTCATCTTTTTGGTTGAAAAGACTGCACAGACGTGTGAGAAAGAGAGACTGCCGGGAGAGGGCACACAGATACAGATTGAAAGGCGGTGCTGGAAAGGAATTCGGGGATACAGCAACACGGGGTCCTAGTTCATGAGCGGTAGGATAAACGTACTCGAAGCCATTCCAGTCAGCCGCTTCAAATCAGCCCACAGGGAAGTCGGCAGATGGCGTGTGTGTGTGTGAGCGGCATTTACCACCTAGCTGCGTCCATTGCCTCCTCATACCCTGTTGCTCTTGCTCGCCGGTCTATCGGCGAGATGGAGGTAACAGTGTCGACTTATTTTTTCCTTGTGTGTTTGCCGCAGGGCACTTTGGCCAACAGTGCGCGTGGAAAAAAAAAACGAATCGCTGAGTAAGCTTCGCAGAGACGCCTGTATCCTGTTTCTTCGGTTCTTCCTTCCAGGGCGGTGTGTACGAACGGAACACACTTTAAGAATCAACAGGAGGAAAACGTGCTCTGTCGTTGAATTGAATTAATGTGCACACATCCACATATCTATCCGCCACATCACTATGTACGACTCCGAGTTTTTGGCACAAGGTGGCTAAGCAGGTTTTTTTTCGTTGTTTTCTATCATCTTCGTCTTGTTCTTCTTTATGGCAGCCTTCTTTGCTCACAAAATCAACGAAATAAATGATGAGTGAGGTGGAGTTTGGCTGTCGCGTTGGTTTCGTTGGGAAAATGTTCGTTGACTTAGTCGTAAAGAGTGACGAGGGTTGAATTAATTACGTTTTCCATCAAGCTTGACGTGGCTTTCTTTGTTGATTTTTTTTCTTTTTTTTTTTTTTGGTTTTGGTGATGATTGTTAATTATCCCAGTGTATGTATCATTTCTCTAAATTGGATGAACACTAGCTTGTGTTGAGTTTCACGGTCACTGCTGATCCGAACGCACCGAATTGGAAGTGTGTGCTCAGTAGAACTGATTTATGGGGCATTCGGTTGGGGGCACAATCACGTTTCGGTCGTGATGCAAAAACATCGATAAGGTCATGGGTAGCATTGAATTTATTTTCGGTTTTTGATTTATTTTTTTATTTTGAGACATTTGTTTGATGAATTTGAATTATGACTGATTGAGATCTGAATCCATTTGGTGGGTTCGACATTCAAATGACCTTTTCTTTTCGTGTTGCCTTCCTAGATGTGACTGGGGTGCACACTTTACATAATCACCAAAGCAGAAATGAAATTCAGTAGTAAATCACCAAGATAGTTGATTTCAGACCGGCAAATATAAAAGGTTTTCGTTGTGATATAGTGCTGATGAATCGCCAAGGTAAGCTGTGTTTGCAAATAAATTCATTAGGGTCCTGAGAGATAGGTACTCCCTTCAAGTTACAGCACAATAATTAAAGTAAACTAAAATTTAATGCCAACAAATCTGGTCCAGTCTCGACCATAAATGATCTGATAGTTTGATCAAAATTAGCACAGCAGTGGGAACAATCACCGGACACTGCCCATTGGATCTACACTCGAAAAGACTAAGACGTAGTTTTCCAACGATGGCTGTTGATGCTGTCGATATGATGCGCTGCAGCTGCCCTCCACTCGGCTTAACTAGGAAAGTCACTACAGGCTCCTATTTCTTTGATAACCTAAGTGGTGTGAGAATCGGCACCGGACTGATAAATCTTGCTGACCTAACCAACCCCTCCTTTATGTAAGTCCACGGGGCTGTACAACGAGTCTACTTTGGCCGAAGTGCAAAAATGCCACTTACTATCGACCTACCTTCCAAGCGGAAGTCTATACATATTTACTTAAGTCCTTTAACCCCTCGGGGGGCATAGGGCGTCAACCATGCCTGCGCGTCATCTCGTTCGAATTTCTGCAATGCGCTTGAGCTCCCTCCAACTCATTCCTAGAGAACTCGATTCCTCTTCAACTGCTCTGCGCCATGTTTGCCTAGGGCGTCCCGCTGTTCTGCCTTCTTGCGTAGGCGGACTCCACTGCATGGCGGTCTTCGCAATGGAATTGTCTTCGCGCCATATGGTGTGTCCAATCCACTGCCACTTTCTCCTTCGTATTGTGTTGTTTATAGGTTCCTGGGCCGATCTCAGGTACAATTGTTCGTTAGAGATACGCACGGTTCGGCCAAAAAATCCTAAACATCTGCTTAGGAAAGATTGCAGCTCTCGTGTGGTGATGGTGTCCACTTTCCAGGTACTGCATCCACATAGCAGCACCGACTCTACGTTGGAGCGGAACAGTCGCAGCATGGTTCTTAAGCTGATTTGACATTACTTTTCCAGATCGTGGATAGCATTCCGAACGCAGCTTTAGCCTTTCCGATTCTGTTGCCCACGACAAGTTCGGTGCCACCGCGATTAGCCGAGACCACACTTCCTAAATATAGAAAGCTGTTAACTTTCTCAACATCCTGTCCGGCAATGTTCAGTTGGACGCGGTGGGCTTTAGTTTTTGTCGTATTTCTTTTATGAGCCCCACTTTGATTGCCTCTGCTTCTAGATTATGGGCCGGCCATCAAATGAAGATCCATTATCCGATGCGAAAGGAGACAAACATCATCAGGGTAGTCAAGGTGTTTAAGATAATATGTCATAGTCCATCGAATGCCATAAGAGTACATCGCAGAAACAACAGTGGTTACAGTATGCACCCTTGACGAACTCCACTTTGGACCTCAAGTTCCTCTGACAACTGACCATTGTGCAAGACGTGACACTTACTACCTTCGTATGTAGCCTTTATAATAGCTATGAGTCTTATCGGAATGCCTCTCCTGCGCAAGGCCGACCAGATAGCGTCTCGATTCAAGCCATCGAAAGCCTTCTCGAAGTCGATGAACAATAGATGTAGCGGAGACTTATACTCAAAGCAATGCTCAGTACGGTGTTCGATGCAGGAGGATCCAGGGCGGAAACTCGCCTCAACATCGAATGTTGAATTTAAATGTTCTTTGATCCGTTCCTAGACTATTCTAGCTATTGTTGTTGATACTGCTGGAAGAACGCAAATACCTTTGCAGTTTCCACATTGCAAAAGGTTTCCCTTTTTTTGGAAGCTTGATGATCACCCCCTTTGCCACTCCTTCGGGAATTGTTCGTTATTCCAAGCTTTGTATAGCACAGGATGCAGCAAGTCTGCTGATAAATTCAGACCAGCTTGAAAGAATTCACCATTGATGCCAGCAATACCCACTGCTTTGTTTTTCTTGAGGGACTTGATTGCTGCTATTATTTCGCTTTTACTGGGAGGGCCGGTGCTAATTCGGGCATTTGTTTCGTCAGGGTCCTCATTAGAGCTGGATAACATTCCGCCTTTGTCTAGGTGGTGTAAGACAGTCGCAAAGTGTTCTCTCCATCTAGTGAGTTGCTTTTCTTCCGAAATCAGAAGAAATTCCGACCACCAATTAGTTTCTTGGTGTGGTTATAAGTAGTTCTACTGTCGCACCTATTCGCTGCTTCTCCAGCCCTAGAAGCCAGTGTGACGATTTACTGCCGTTTGTCTCGTTTTACGCTGCGCTGCACTTCTTCACCCGATGTTGGACTTCTAGGTCGGTCTTCTGATGCTGATGCAATTCGAACTTTTGTTGCTATACGCTCATTGATCCGTCTCCAGGTATCAGCTGCAAGACATGTACTATGGTGTATCTGTCATATACCAACATATGTGCTTGCTCCAGTCACAAAAGCATACCAATGGTCATCCACGCTTTCCTGTCTTGAGCTGCTGATTGCTTCTGCTTCTCAGGCAAGATGCTCCCTAATCTGTTGGCGTTCTTGGGGAACCTTGAGCCTGTCGATATTGTTCCTGGTATTGAGCAAATTCCAGCGATTCTATTGACGGCTGCAGAACGAAGTCGTATATGAGCTATCATAAGATGGTGATGTCGCTCTAGCGGCTCTGTCGGCTCCACGTCTTTTTCGGACACCAAAAAGGCAGTTTCTAAAGTGGCTGCTTATCGCTATGCGATCGATCTGGTTAGATGTTAGCTGCCTATCATTGGATACCCAGCTGATCTTGTGGCAGGTATGATAGAACATCCCTTTTAATTTCCTTATATAAAACTGCTCAACAAAAAGAATAAAATTGTTTGTTTCCTTTGAATTTGTGTTTGCTTCTATTTTAAATTGACGATGAGAATTTACTTCATATGTAATAGATCTATTTTGTTGATTGCTTTTCATGCATTTGCTGCGAAACAATTTATTTCTACTTCGTTTAACCTGAATCCCATTTAAGACACACGAAACTAGCACATTCTGTAACACCTCTTCCATTTCCAAGACTCCATAGGCCAACTTGTACACCACCCCGCATATGCCTTGAAAATACACACATGCACTTGTAGGCGAGGATTCTTTAACCATTTGGCTGTCACGTGAGAACTCTTCGCGACTTCTACTCCGTTTTCTTGGCTACACTTTCTGGGCTCTGAATTCTTATCCCTTTAGCTTAAACAAGTACGGATCGATACCTATTGCACATTCTCCTTTAAACGACGAATACTCAATTGTTTCTAAGGTTATGGCAAAAGTACAAGACAATGGGTCATAAAATTGATCTGCAAATGGTTAACTTTCTTTTAGGGCATAGAGGGGCAATACTCTTGTTTCATGTAGCTCTGGGACAGTCGTGACAAGTAAAACCATTGGTCCACATTTGGCCAGTGCGGGAAGAGCTAAAACTTGGTACAAGAAATGTGCCCCTTATTATTGGAAGAACAGCAGAGTTAATGTGCTCTTCCAGACGACGCTTATGCTTACGAGCAAAGTTCGTAAATTCATCTTGGACTGATAAAATTCCAAGATCTCTGTGGATGTCGCTGTTTCGTATATACCAGGTTGCATTGACGATGCCCCTTTTTGGTCCTTCAGACCACGGATCGAATTTAGACGTCGTGGGTCAAGTGCGTTGCGGTCGACGAACAAACCCACCACGCCACGCACCACCCTGTACTAAGTCACATCGGCATCAAATTTATTTGACATCAAGTCCCTCATAGGAGATAAGTAAAACTGAAAGAAAAAGTCTCTAATTGGTATCAAGATGACTACGAGGCATTCCTAGTCTTGTGTAGCCAATGCCTTCTCAGAACGCTCTTAGACGACGGGCAACCTGCTGCTGTGGCTTGTTTGTATTATATTGTTCCATCACGGATCAAAAATAATTTCTCCATGAATTGTCCTTCCAGCGCTTGGCGAACTCGATCGTTTTTTTAATGTAACTTTTCCAACATCTCGTCATTACTTTTTATATCCGACAATGCCGCTACTACCAAGATCCGAAGCATATTTAGCTATCTCCATCGGCAACATATTCTCCATGGTTATCGCCACCAAAATCGTCTACTCTAGAGTCAGCAAATTTGTTAAGTAAGGTGTTCGCAATCGGGCGAAAATGGCGCAAAATTTGGGGGTGGACCAGGACCTCAACCAATAAACCTCTCTAACTAGTGCGATCCCTGGCTAGCTGTTTCCAGTTTCGCGCACCAAGTTTTTTGCGGTCCTTCTCCACTTGGGTGTGCCGCCATAAGCGCGGGCATCATCTGTTGCGTTGCCCCACTGGTTCCGAATCGAAGACTTCATCTACGTCCCTATCATTACGGACGTGCATACAAGAGTGTGTAGGCTATTAATGTTCGTAACATATATAATCCACACGCGCTTGTGGACCTTTTATTTATTTATTTTCTTCTTAAATCTACCATAGAACTTGGTAAATGGCCTGTTAAACCAACTGCAAGAACTATCACAACAGGCAGTGGCGAGCGAATGCGAAAACTAGTTCTGCTGTAACCACCAAAAGAAGTTCCGCTTCTTATCATTCTCTCCCAGTCTCGAGCAGAGATCGCTCTACTGAACTAGAAGAGATAATCGTGTTCGAGGACGACATCAGATTCGTAGAGTGGTAGATTACAGGCCATCCCTCCGTGTCCTGGATAAGGCCGATCGAATCCAAATTGAGGAATGTTTCAGGTTGAATAAAAACTCTTAGTGACGCACCTTCTCATGGCACATATAAGTAGTTCGGTAACAGTGTTACCACAGGTTAAATTAGGAATTTAGGAAATAAGTGAGTCCCAACAAAGGTTTTTGATAATACAATGCCTCCTTATATGAAAAAAGAAATTAGGATATTTTTCGTTGTTGTAGGTTTTAATACTACACTACCAGGCAGCAACCTACAATTCCGTCGGACCAGAAAGAGCTCCTGTGATGAAGGGCTTACAGAATCAGCTCTCACCAGTGCTCCCCACGGTCGTCGTCCTCTGCATAGACGTCGCAGAGGGCGTCTTCATTTAAAGCAATCACATTTAAGTGCTTGCCAAGGGTGTTATGGCTCGTTGTTACGACAGTAAGTTGTCTACAGTCCTTTCTGTCAAGGGACAACAAGAATGCCGTGGATTTCTTACAGACATTTGGAACCAAACGCTTGGTCTATCTACATCCTTGAGAGTCATGCCATCTACGATTGTGCTCTCGAGAGGTCCAACCATCAATAGAAGCCCTTACCAAAGACGCAGATAGTCCGACCGCATGTTCAGGTCTTGAGATCCCTGTCTTGCCAGTACAACGTCAATCTCCAGCGACTGATTGGTGTCCTGGCCAGATGAATTTCAGCGAATTTTGACTGCCAATCAAATTCAGAGAGGCCTTGCATTACTGAACTATCGTGGAAGTGATGAAAGGGTTGAGTTAGGACCTAAGCACAGCCTGGCTGTCACTACAGACACAGATGCGTCGACCCGTCCATTTGTCCTTCACAATATATATGTCATTTGAATTGCCTAGGTTCCCGCTTGGAAAACCAACACAATTTCACCTTAAGAGGTGTACAATCTAATGTTATTACCCTCCACGAAAACACCAGCGTAGAACCCTTCATTGGCCATTCCTGGGTGCAGTACTAGTATGTGCTTAGGCATTTTAAATGAAAACGTTCAGGAAACAATAAAGCGTATTTTACACCTTTCAACGTAATGAGAGTGGAAATGTGAAATAAAATTACGTTAAATTATGAGTCTCCGAGTCAGACTAAAGAAAATGAGTCCTTTGACTCTATAGAGTCCCAAAGATCAGACTGTTGGTAGAAGTCATACTCTTTAACTTCTCATTAATTGAACGATAAATTGTTGCTCGTTTACCCTGTTGTGCAGGATCTCGTTCGAATATTTCTTCTCCTCGTATTCAGACTCGGGTGTTCGCTACAACCGGAGACATGTCTTAAAGTCATCTTTTCCATCTGCGAACGGCTTACGTTGAACCACAGGGGACAACCATACACCGTGACTGACCTTGTGAGGGCCATATAGCAGATAACCTTCACCCTGGTATCAAGTTGGGTACTGTAACAGCCACAGCAAGGGCTTTTCTAACTTTGGTCAGAGCATTCTCTACATTTTTGTCAATGCCAACTACAGTTTTTACGGTTGACGGCTGATCCTGTGGGTTAACAAAGCCAAACTTCCAATCTATCTATCAATCTATGCATATAGCGTAAAGTCCACGACGTCCAAGAGTACGCAAAAGGATAGTTTCACACTTCTGGAAGTTAAGAAGCGATATCCCGATATTCCCCAAAGTCATTGGCGGACGCGATTAGGTGCAGCACGATCTTTAGGACATCTGAAGTGAATATAGCAAGCAATATCGGGGAGACCCCTGTGGTAGGCCATTATTGATATTAAAAACTGTGGCAGGTGTTACGCCATCAGGTCTTACGACGAACTCTCCACCTGGAATCATTGTTCTAGCAGATAAAGTATGTAGATGTTACGCTGCCACTTCTTAAGACGAACCTTCTAGCTGGTATCGTGTTAAATATCATGTATATCAAAGGTTTATGCAAGCCAAGTCTGACGAGCTTAAGGAAAAGGCCCTCCCACTAAACGGTGTCGAACGCCTTCTCTAGATCGATCAGACAGGCACCCGTACACTGTTTCTTATTTTTGTTCCATTGAATTTCGGATAAAAGCTTTGACGCTTTGACGCTGTCCTCATCAAAGCAGTATGCGTCGCCCTGAAACCAATCTGGTTGTTTGGTAGATTATTGTTATCCTCGACCGACGGGCTCGAATGACAATCCTTTCGAAGACCTCGCTGATGCAAAGAAGAAACTTTTGGTTCTTGTCCCGTTTAGGGGATACAGCTGTCTTCAACGCGCGTTGTTCAACAGTGTAGTGTAAATGTCGATTCCCGCCGGAGGGGGATGACCATCCATCTCAGGTGATTTCTTGTTCTTCATCAAATTAAAGATAACCCTGGGGATCTTCCTGGCAAATCACTATATTTTTTCCCTCATCAGACCTATTTCATTGACTCTAGGGGTTGTCGTAGATTCATAAGCGCACACATTTTGAATACTAAAGCACTAAAATGAATTTCGAACGCCGTCAGGAAATTAGATAAAAAAATCAATTAGGGAAAAATGGGAAAAGGTCTGGCCAGACCCACTTATTGACGGAGCGGTTGAAGGGATGCAGCGCCAATTGAAATTCAAGTTCAAAAAATATCCATTCCAACAGGAACAACAACAGTTCTTCGACAAACGCAGACTTTCCCATAAAAGAAAATCAACAGAATGTATCTCTACGAGAACAATATTTATGAACAAAAAAAAAGTGTATACATATCTGAATATTCTCTCTCTTGTTTCCCTGGAGCTTGTTTAATTATTAAACCATCGTGTATCCAGTGGCTTTGTAATTCACTCAAATCATATGCACCGAAGCGTGAAATCCTGTTGTACTCGTCGACCGACTCAGTGCAAAGTCCAGGAACTCCCCGACAAGCATCAGATACAATTTCAATTCCTGTGTGCACACAAGTGTATGCAATTTTGAATTCGTCAATATTTGCACACTCAGGCGAATTGAAATATCATAACCGCCCGAGGCTGTATGAAGTATGATTGAGGAAAACTTCAGCATATCAATAAAAGAGTCTGTTTGTGGTTGTGGTTTGGATTTATTTCCCACCCGAAATAACATAGGCCCAGTCCCAGGCCACAGGCAAGGGAAGAGACGGATATTTGATTTTGCTGTTCGGGGAAGTGCTGGTTTGGTTAAGCATCGAGTATCATCCTCCAATTTGCAAAAATTCAATGCGAGCATTGTGTACGATGGGTGATTTGGTGTTTTGTTGAATTTTGTCAAACATGCATTTGGCAAATGAGAAGGAGACTTTGCTGGCTGTGGAAATGACAGACTGCCTGGACAAGGAGGAGGACTGCCGGATTTCCTTGTCGGACTGGGTGTGTCTTTTTTCCCTCTTTGATATCTTGCTTTGACTTCACATGTGGTATAATTGGGCAATTTGAATGCTGGTTGGTGTGGTGGCAGTGGTTGCTGTCCATTATGTGGCATCTTCTTTGTGGAGGAACATACAAGTTCTGCCTGTTCATTCAATGGCATGTGCGTACAGCATTGAGGGAGAAACACCAGATCATGGTGAAGCAGGAAGAACTCTTCCTAATTAAATGAAGAGAAATTTAGACAATCAACCAAAAGAATTGCAAAAGGGGTGGGACTCTGCCCTATATGTAATATCAGCTTTGAATTGAATGCAATGTGAAGTCGGTGAGGTGGTGCTTAATTAATTCAGAAGTGAAACGTGTGTACCACGATGATTTTATCCAACTGCTTGTCACAGAGTATCATCTAATCGAACCAATGTTTCGAGCTCTTTGAAAAACCTTCTCAACTTCACTGAAAGAGATCAAGTCGATTACCGACTTGAATATGGGACGCGCTACAGCCAATATTAGGCCTGGGCCTAGCCTCTCAGCAACCACTCGTGTTTTGCGTGTTATTGTTCTCTCTCGAGTGCAAGGGACTTACGGTTGTATGCCGACTCCGGACGGCCAAGTTTGATAAGCCTTTTTTTAGACAGAAATACTCTTTGAGCATTGTCATTGGATCGTGAAAATGATTTATGTCGCACAGACCAGGGAGCGAACCTAAGATGTCGAGGTTGTGGAGGACGCACATACCAACAATGCCACGGGCTACCACAGTTTGTTACAAGACGCGAATGCAAATGTTCTTCATGCATAGAAAGGGGTCAATACGCAAAAATATAAGCGCGACAAAACTCAAGCACCCCGTAGCCCTCAATACAATAACTATTCCAAGACACTAAAGAAGAAGCACACAGATTAACCAATCCTTGGTTGAGAACTTCGCTTTATCACTTACCTCGTAGAGATTACCCAAATTCCTGCATTGGCTCTGGCCTATTCGCCTGTCCATTAACTTCCACAAGTTCTTTATGGGGTTAAGGTCTGAGGACTCCGCAGGATCTTGATTTTCAAACCAGATTTCAACTCCCTAGCGGTTGTGTTAACTACCTGCCTTTTTGAAACCTCAACATCAGTGGCACCTCCTCCTCAGCATAAGTCAGTACCCCCGATTGTCTTATCTTCAAATAAATTAAATAGACCCACTACAAAAGGTGCCCCGATAAGGACTTGACAACTATTTATTTAGATAGATAGATAGATAGATACATTGAAATTCATAGATACAAAAAAATATTTCAGAAAGTACGCAGCTTGCAGCTATCTTACAACTGAAACATTAAAACAACTTTTTATTTTAATAAAATGCAAACCATTTGAGATATTTGTACAACTTAATTATCAGCTTATAAAGGGTGATTTTTTAAAAGCTATAGGAAAGTTTTTCAAAGAACACATAAAATTCAGAAAAATGCATGAAATTTTTATTTGAGTCGATAGTACGGTCCATATAATTTAATGCTTGGAGATTATTTCATGCAAATGTTGACCTTGACTGCGCCTCAAATAGTCCCATTTTGGCATACTATTTCCAACATTTCGGCCGGTATCTCACGAATAAATGCTTCAATGTTGTCTTCCAATGCGTCAATTGAAGCGGCTTGTCTGTATAGACATGACATGACCAACATGACCAACATAGCCCCACAAAAAATAGTCTCAAGGCTTTAAATCGCACGATCTAGGCGGCCAATCGACTGGTCCCGAACGTGAAATAAAATGTTCACCGAACTCGCCTCTCAATACGTCCATTGTTGCGCGGGCTGTGTGGCATGTGGCACCGTCTTGCTGAAACCACATGTCATGCAAGCCAAGCTCTTGCATTTTTGGCAAAAAAAAGTTACATATCATCTCACGGTAGCGCTCACCATTCACAGTTACGTTACGATTCGCATCATCTTTGAAGAAGTACGGTCCAATGATGCCACCAAACTGTGACTTTTCTGGATACATTGGTAGCTCTTGCAATGCTTCTGGCTTATATTCACTCCAAAATCGAAAATTCTGCTTATTTACGTACCCACTGAGCCAAAAATTCCAAAAGCCATAAAATGGAAGAAGCGTGCGATGAACTTTCTTAACAGAGCACGCGTTTTGATAACAAAATTCAATAATCTGCAAGCGTTGTTGGTTTGTAAGACGATTCATGGTTAAATTATAGACCAAACCGAAGATGTTTGACAGTGAAACAAAACACGAAACATGAGTCAGCTGCTTAAAGCAGTGTTGCGAAAAAGATAATAGCTAAAAAAATCACTCTTTAGTACAATCAAAACGGAACTCGACTTCGTTCATATGGCCACCACGAGCATCCTTTTAGCGGTCGATTCGTTGAACCCAATTTTTCGCTTTTTCGCGCTCGAAGTAGACTCTGAGCTCTTCCAACGTCCTCGGCTTGTTGCCAAAAGTCAATGCCTTAACGTAGCCAGTGCCAGTGCATAGTCGAGTAATCTCCATACCATCAACACGCTCACCATACTCACTTCTGGCACAATCCTGTTAAAATTACATCACAAGTTCGTATCTTTTAATTCGGGCCAAAAACAATCGGTAATCATGGCGCGAGAACTTTGTCTATTCACATTAAAGTAGCACATTTGGATTTTCACCCAAACAGTAATGCAAATTTTGCTTATTGACGAGCTTCCACACTGAAGACGATTTTGCGACGAAATTCATCATCTTGGCGCATCTTTTCTAGAGCCCAATGGGAGAACGTACGTTTCGTCGCTATAAATGATTCGACGGCTTCAATTCTTGATTTAGCTTGATGTTGACCAGGATCCTTATGCAATCAATACGCCATTATGCGTGAATTCCCGTAAAACATCCCATGTAATTTTCTTAAATTTAGCTTGACAGCTAATGTGTTAAGTGACTTTTTCCATACTCAACTCCAACAAGAACCGAACAGAATCAACGAAGAAATCTGGAAACACTATTGAAGTAGTTTCTGAGCGGTTTGGGAAGCGGAGTTTTCTCGGAGTGCTTAAACCTCAACAAATCTGTTCGTCCCTCCGATCACTGCAGTGTCTTATAAGAGAATCAATGGCGATTAGCGAAGCCCTGTCCTGTCAAAGGTGGAATGTTATATTCCTCAAAAATAGTAAACGTCTGCAGCATACCTCTTAACGATATTTCAGAAGAGTTCAAAATTCGTCTTTAGAGCTGACGAAATGGCTTAATATGCCACCAGGCTGCCTATTGATGAAATCTCTTGTAACATAATATCATATGGGTGGCGCTACAGTCCGTGGGGACTAGGGCCACTCGTGTTGTGCGTGATTTTTTTCCCTCACGAGTGGAAGGGACCTACATTCTTATGCCGACTCCGAACGGCCATGTTTAAGAAGCTTTTTTCTAGACAGGAAAAACTCCTTAAACATTACCAGTGACTTGAAAGAGGTGGGGCTTGAAAATTATTCTTGTCGGACAGACCAGGGATTGAACCATATGGTCTGAGCTACGCCCAATTCTTGAGAAGGCCGTGGATCGTTTGCTACAAACGCCTGAACAACAGCGATATTTCTCACACCATTCACGGACACGGTAACATCACTCAACGAATATGGCCATATTCCCGGACCACCAACTAGACAACTAGAACTTGTCATTGCCTGTCGACTAGGACGAGAGTTACGACCGAAAAGTTAGTTAACGCTCTTGAAGTTGCGGTCACCGACTCCGAATTTTTCATTCACTCCAACACCGGCCCTTCAGTTAGCTGGAATAAGACCCCCAGCCACTGCCCTGGATCGGCTTGAAATCCCATTAACTCAAAATACAGAAATTCTCATTTGAAGGTACTTGTTCGCCTGCACTGACTGCATCTCCCTCGAGTGTGATTCACTCGCAGTCCGTTTTCCGGACGGATTATCCACTAAGGTCCACCCTTTCCAACGATTTCAATTAACAGCTCCTCTTCACTGGTGTGTGGATATCAAATAATAACCATCTCAATTATACCGAGTTCTCATTAAGGGACCCAAAAGTCCGCACGTTATCGCTCGCGACCACTGGCCCTTCCACAACACACTCACACATGTGCCCGCCAGCGGAGTCGTTCTCGTTGTTGCCGGTCAATTTACCCAACTGACGCAAGGGCGGTCAATGGGATTACGATCCGGGATTCATGTGAATTGGATTTTCGCAATACACCTCTCGAGTATCGACCGCTAAACCCTCGAACGAATATCCCAGTCCTCGTCATACTCATCATGTCATGCCAACCAATACTCAGTGAAATATAAATAAAAACTTAATTAAACAATAAACCATCGTTACAGGTATTTGGTATAACAGTGAAAACCGCGATTGGGTTCGAGTTGCTGGGCGATAGTACCCATTGTACCCTGTTAAGGGGTTAAGACCATCGTCGTTACGCAAGCCATCATTCTCGGCGGGTGCTGCCCACCATCCAACACAACCACCATCCGCACCCTCATCACCTCAACAGTCAGCGGCATCCACCACATCACCGTCATCGTCATCATCACTCGCAGCGGCGGCGCATCCACATCATCATCAACAGCAACAGCAACAGCTTCAGCAACAACAACAGCAACAGCAGCATCCACATCATCAGCAGCAGCAGCACCATCACCATCACCACCACCATCAGCAACAGCAACAGCCATCCTCGTCGTCCTTCACAACATCGCCGGTTGCTATAAATTCATTTCATTCCCGAGGTACGGTGGTCCCCTTTGAAGGTTACTCTGTGCTCACAACGTCATCTGACTTTCATCCATCCAACGAATATCCAACTTCGCCGTCGGCCAACCAATCCAACCAACCGTCACCAGCAGGTCCAGCGTCCAACATGGGCAGACGAGAAATTAAGCGGGCCAACACGAACGTGCCCAAGTCCTATGACAGTTCAAGCGGTAAGTTTTGTTGTTGCTTGTTGCATTTGTTAATATGAAGCCTGATGTAGTGCCATGCCGGTCCGCTCGTTTTTATTCACCCGCAGGGTCCGGTCATGGTTGGTATTCTGAAAATGACATGCCCATCGTTGCGCAAGACAGCCAACCATGCACTGCGCTCTAATTGCATTCCATTTTACGGATCGGGAATCTATTAGGTTTTCTGCTTACCAGGTAATCCCGCCAGAGGGGCGAACGCAAAAACGTCCCGTGACGAGTCCAAGAAGAGGAAAGTTTGGCAGGCACACGTACGTAAGGTTGTTTTACAAGAGCGATTTTCCAGCGGTTGGTGGTCGTTGCATGCAGTGCATTTTATGCTGAAAACTGAAGCACTTACCAAAGACCACAGCAAGGTTGGGAAGAGCTAAAGAGCTGAAGGTATTTCATTTACGTGCGCCTCGATTTTAGTCAATGGGACAAGCTTTACGCCAGCGGAGCCACAAGTATGCTCAACTTAGCTTCTAACACTTGCTCGTCAAACTGGTGTGACACACACAAGTGCTCTGAGAGGTTAGATCAGGTTGCCTTGGTGGGCAGCCGCGTTTCACCCACGGTCAACTTGACCCACTGTGATGCCCATTGGCGGACGATGTCCTATTCCTGTGTCATTGTATTGAGCGTTGCGCAGTCATCCAGTGATGCATTTTCAACAGGCCTCAACTGGAAGAGGATGGGTCGGTGACAGAGGTAGCTAGGTGTGCCATCTCTTCTCTCGTCGTCTCCAAAGACTCTGCGTATGTGCCGGCATTAGAAAGCACCACCTTATGTTGACTACTTCTAAGCCTGTACCGTCCACCTTTTTTTGGCATCTGTGAAAGGTGGTTTTAACAAAAAGATTAGCCTTGGATGGTCCCATTCTTGGCATGGCCATCAGCTGCTCTGATAGGAATTCAACTGTATCTTCTTCGGAAGGCGCTGCTTTTTTCATCTTTTTTGATGACGTCCTCTTGTGCTACGTTCAGATCGTAATAGCTGACATTTCTTCTAGGCTGAAGGACTTACCTTGTTCATGCAAACGATCGACAAGCGAGGTAGTGTAACGCAATTTCTTCTTCTTCCTTATCCCTACAGGTACTGCAGAAGTCGATGTGCGGACTCCCATTCTTCTTGCGTCGGTGATAATGCCTTCCCAAGACCTTACTGATTTCCTTCCTGTTAAGGCTTAGGAGTGTACTTGTTTTTTGTTAGGAACAATAAACCCATTTTAGACTAGTGGTACGAAACGCGCCAGTTTACAGACTAACTGGAAAATTATGCCACCTCATTTTAAAGCGCATATATTAGTTTAAACCTTTACCAGCGCATACAATTTTTTGATTGGGTTGAATCTTTCATTAACTTGGCTCAAGCTGATGCAACGCGAGTTAATTTTTTTGGTGCAAGTACAGCGAAAGATCCGGAATTCATCGAATGTGACTTGGGCGAAACAGTGGTTCTAAAGCTGATCGCAAAATTGACAATGCATCACGTTTAGCCTTTTCGCATCGCATTCATGTGAGCGGGAAGATATGGTACTGGCCTCATTTGATGGACGCATTGGAAGCGGCATGAGTCCCAAGCAAGATCAGATCATTACGACAAATCGAAGCGAATAAAAACCTGTATTAGCTGCAACCTATTTTCCGTTTATACGTTACCGAGCGCTTATTGCGCCAAGTCAGATATTCCCTCAGATGAGACCGGTCACTGCTAAGTACCATTGTTTCCGCTATTGTCACAGCCATCAAATGTATCAAATATGAGAAAATGCTTCGCCACATTTCACAGTCCATATGTAAAATGTTTCAGTCACTTTGTGAAGTGATTTTGAAACTAGTCACATTTTCTCTGTATAGTTTCTGTTTCTATATGAGTTCAGTTCAGTTTACGTCCAACAGAGCTACCTTCTTCTTCTTGTGGAGTGAACCTGGGCCTCAGTCAACAATCCTCTCCAGCTGGCACGACCCTTATCCGGCTGCCTCCAATTTCACACTCCAACTTGGTTGAGGTCCTTCTCCTCTTGAGTGCGACATCGACATCGTGGTCGTCTTCTATTGCGTTGTCCCACTGGTTCGGAGTGGAATACTCTTCGAACTGGAGCAGTGTTGTCCATGCGCCCAACATGGCCTAGCCATCTCGAGCGTTGAATCCATAGACGCCTGACTAGACTCATGTCGCTGCACAGCCCGTACAGTTCGTGGTTGAATCTTCTTCTCCAGAAACCTTCAACGCAAACATGCCAAAGATTGAACGCATAACATCTCTCTCGAAGAGATCAAGTACGAGCTACCATTCACCAGAAATTTCCAGCAGATTTAGTCCATTGGTGGTCCAATATTATACCCAGTGCTGTTAATTTGATCCCAACGACCAATGGTGCCAGGACCAGTATTCAAATCTAGATAAAGACATACCATCTACTTTTGCTTTCACTGGGATTTGAACCTGGGAACCCTATAACCAATGGTATGCACTCGACTACCAACGTCCATAACCCTGCTGTGTTGGAAATCTACTCTAATGGCTTTAAATGAGAGGACATCGTGAATTCAACTAGACATTATATCAAATCTGCAGAATAATCCAAGCAGAGGCAGAGTGTCTGATTGTCAGGCAAACATTATAGTCTACGTCTTAACTGGGGGTCAGATGTACCCGTGCCCGGGACAGAAGACTATTTCGCGAAATGAAAGAGACAATGATACGAGCAAGGGGCGAATTTGCAATTGGCACAAAGTCAGGCAGCACAGGCAAGCATTCAAATTAGTGATACTAACAAACCTCATAACGATCCCAATCGCGGCCATCTTTACGGAAGTTTTTGAAATCCCCCGTAATGACATATGTTGGCATTGACGAGGGACTAGGAAACGATATTCACATGCCCGCGTACATGCTCTGCTCTTGGAGGAACTAGGAAGGTCATATGTTTTTTAAATGGCAGAGAAGAAAAGGCAAATGTCAAAATACAAGACATCATAAAATATACAAAAAATACCGAGTGTCTTGTCTTAAAAGACTTTTATCACAGACAACCGGCACAATGGACGTTCGTCTTAGTCACTTCTTCCAACTTACCAAGAGCAAATATAGGATTTCTAAACTTCCTTAAACTTTTCCTTACACATTGCTGTGTACACTTTGTATTTTGAATGTGGTGTGGTCTTTGCTTGCTCGGTCAACATTCCTGCAGCCCATTTTGAATCGTCGTGCAATATTTGTTTATTGCAGTGTGGCAACCTGTTTTACTTTGTTTAGCTTTTGACTGCTGTTTCACTTTGTTGAAAAGTTGCAATGAATAGTGAGTACTCGAGAGAAATGAATGCTGCATGCAAAACAAAGCGAAACGTTCCAAACAGCTTTCACATATAGCAAAGTCCGTGTAAAGGGTTTAAGGAGACTACTATAAATTCTAATGATTTCGATTGCATAGGCTTAGGTTAGGGGAGCCTCACATAGACCTATTGTTCCACAGTGCTGCAACTAAACATAGTTAACCTAGGTATAATCGATTGTTGGCTAGTTTAAGTTGACTGTAAGTTTATGCTCTAGCATCGGGCAGAGATGTTTGATTGTGACGCATCATTACGTACCAGTTGACCATCTAGTGCTTGCGTAAATAATCGTCTGCAGCTTCAATAGCTGTACAGGCATGCTGCATGGATGGTCGTATCCCAGAAACAGTACAGAGCTTGTACTCTTTGTAGGCAATTAACCCGCTTTTCAACTCTCCGAAATGCACTAGTGCCCCGGCACCCACATGAGTAGACTGTCAAAATACTTGTACCATACGTGGCCATCACGTTCCTACATAGACGGCAATTACTAGTGTTTTTATATTAGTTCTTACAAAAGTTAAGACATGCTGACGTTTTACAGAGCAGAGCAGAAACAAAAGATACGCTCCAGAGTTTCGTCAGCAGCTGTTGCCTTGTAGTTTCTGCATCCGACGGTGGCAATCAGGGCTAGTCTATGTTGACACAACAGGCCTACTTAGGGCTGGCTCGTGCATGAACTGTGACTTTTAATTTGGCGTATGACGTTGTCACGCCACGCTTAATATGGTATATAATATAATAAGATGGGTGGCGCTACAACCTGTAGAGGAGCAGGGCCTAGCTTCCATTCGTATTGTATGTCCTATTCTCCTCTCACGAATGGAAGGTACCTACAGTTCTATGCCGACTCCGAACGGCCAAGTTTGAGAAGCTAGACAGGAAATAATCTTGGAGCATTGTCAATGACGTGGGGCCGTTAAAATTAATTTTGTCGCATAGACCATTGGTCGAACGTATGAAGTCGAGGTTCAGGTCGACGCAAATACCCACAGCGCCACGGACCGCTGCTGTTTCATTTGACGGGATCTCCATGGGTCTAAGAACACACAGACGGGAGAATGCCTTGTCAGCTTAGAATTGCTGGTGTGCATCAACACAGTTAATAATTAAACCCAGCTATATATCAGTGCGGTGGTGGCCCGTGGCGTTGTGGGTATGTGTGTTGACCCCAACCTCGACGCCGTAGGTTCGATTCCTGCTCTGTGCGAAGAAAACAATTTTCACGACCCCACCTCTTTCGAGTCACTGACAATGCTCAAGGAGTATTTTCTGTCTAGAGAAAGCTTCTCAAACAAAGCCGTTCGTTTCCGGCATAAAACTGCAGGTCCCTTCCACTCGTGAGAGAACAATAGCACGCACAACACGAGTTGTTGCTGAGAAGGTAGGCCCTGGCCCCCTACGGGCCGTAGCGCCACCCATATTGTATCTACCAAGCATCGCACCGTGGGGCGAGAACGCACAACTCGTAGTCGCGTAGCAGTCGATACTGAGGATTAGAAGAAATCACACCTGTAGCGACCACGACCCCAACACAATACCGCCGTCAGGCAGAACGTTCCACCTGATTTGGACGAAGGTGAAGAAGAATTCCATCCTCCCGACTTGGTAGCAATATTAAAACGGAAGTCCTACAAAGCTGCAAGAGCGGACTGTCGTCGGAATTATTTAAGGCACCTGAAGACGATCTGGTTGACGCATGCACCAACTCATTTGTGAGACATGGTCGGAGGAGAGCATGTCCCACGAGTGATACGTCAGTATCGTTTGTCCGGGAGACCCCTGGATGGCGCCAACGTTGGGTCAGTCTCCTCAACATCGCATACAAGACCTTTTCTGCCGTTTTATGTACCCGCCTGAAGCCGTTCATTGACAATCTAATAGGTCCATATCAGCCTAGCTTTAGCCTGGAAAAGTCCACATTTAATCCCACTACGGCAGATACTAGAACAGACTCAAGAAGTGCGAATCGACACTCACCATCTGTTCGTCAATTTCAAGGCCAGAAATGACAGCGTGCACAAAGACGAGCCATTCAACGCCATGTCTGATTTTGACATTCCTGCCAAACTCGTCAGGTTGTGCAGCATGACGATGACGAACTCTTGCTCCTTTATTAAGGTTTGTTACCAGCTCACCCACACATCACACCTGAGAGGATCGTGCGAAACTCAAAGGCTCAACTGCTTGCTTACGTAGATGTCATTGACGTCATGACGAACGCAGCGAGCCGTCAATGACCCGTATGCTAGCTATGAAGCGAAGGCTGCCAAAATTTGTCTTGGGGTAAATGCGTGGGAAAGAGAAGGCAGCTGGCAAGAGATAATGCCGATTAGAGAGGCGTCATAGTTGAGGCCCAGGCCCACTGCCTCACTTCAAGAAGAAGAACTGAGGTCTCAAATCCCCGCACGCCATCATCAAAGTCCATACCTATCTGCCCATTAGGCAATAGCAGCCAGCATAGCCTTGAGACTCATAACACCCCGATTGTGGCCGAAATAATTGGCCACTTAACCATCCTCAAGGATTCAACTACCTTCCTAGCCACACTGACCGCCTCATTTCAGAAGCTATCCTCGAGAAGTTCTCGATCTGCATTCCCTCCAGTTCGGACTGGATATCTGATAGGCAGATGATCCTCAGCGTATTTTCACAGACGGATCGAGACTTACGAAGGGGTGGGTGCGGGTGTCTATTCACAAGACCTCAACATTGCTATCTCCGTGAAGCTCCCTGATTACTGTTGCGTTTTGCAGGCAGAAACCATAGCGATTAAAGAGGCGCTGTCGTGGCTTAAAAACTTAAAACTAAATATCTAAAAGGGATATCACCATCTGTTCCGATAGTCAGGCCGCCATAAAAGCCCTGGACAATGTCATGTTCTACTCTAAAACATCCCTTAATTGCAGGCTGTCTCTTAACGAGATGGCCGAGCATTTTAACATTCACCTCATGTGGGTGCCGGGACACTGTGACATACCAGGAAACTGCAAAGCCGACGAACTCGCTAGGTGTGGTACAACCTCATCCCTATCGATAGAAGGGGTACCACCTTCCATGCCGATCGCTACAGCCTATCATCTTTTAAAGCTTCATACAATACAAAACCACCAATGACAAATGGCTAGAAGGCACCACCTGCCTTAAAACAAAAAAATCTGGTCATCACTTAACCTAAAGCTTAAGGTCACTCAGTCTACTTAGACTCAGCAAGCACTCATTAAGGACTCTCATAGGAGTCATAACCGGGCACTGTGCAATTGTCACTCGTGCTGTTCGATGGGTGCCCCATATAATGATTTCTGTAGAAGCTGCATGGATGAAGATGAGGAAGAAAACACTCAACATCTACTCTGCTCGTGCAGCGCTCCGGCTAGTTGTAAGATCCTACACCTAGGGGCCCCAGCGCCAGCATAGGCCAGCTAAAGCGCTTCACTACAAGCAGCAACTGGTTCTGATGTTAAGAGAAGTCAATCCGTGTGTCATCACAATGGGCCTACTCTGGCCTAAGAGAATGGTTTCAGTCAAACTGCCTGGGATTCAGAAGTTATTAATAAGAACACAATAGTGTTACAAAAAAGTTACCATTCTATGCTAAGGATGTGTGGGACGGTCCTACATTTTTTGTAGCCGCTGTGGCTAACATTTCTTCCAGCCAGACAATCGGCAGACCGTTTTTGTCCCAATTCCGGAAAAATCACAATCGTTTCTATGAAGATTCCTTCAAAACACAGAACACAGCTTTTCAGTGACTCTAGATTGAAACGTGTGTATATTTCAAACTAAAATTTGCATGCACTCATAAATGATAGAAAATAACAATGATCCAGGAAAAGCTTTCAACAAACAATCGCATCTCCCAGGAAATTCGAACTTCTGTGTAACATTTATATGCTCACAGGAAGATTTATTTATGGCATCTGCCTCGGAGTCACATTGATTTCTGGTTCGCTTTTGAAAAATCTCCCTTCGTGACGAATGAGTCCGGACTCCGGGCACCGGAGGAAGTGTATCAATCGAAGGGTGTCCCTCTAAAGGAATCTCAACCAATTGATGAGTTTCCCAAGGAACAAGGTCAAGAACAAATGACAAACGATTTGTTTCGTCTTTCAATGGACAATACCCCGAGGCGGCATCCAGAGAATTGAGCCATCTGGTGCGAGTAAGAAACTCAATTAAGTTCCGCATCCAGCGATGGGAAATTCGTTATTTTTACTTCATCGTTTCACACATGATGTCGGCCATGTTCCAGATGAAAGGAACTAAATGTCCTCAATTATGTGAACTCTTGATTGGTTTCCGTGATAAATTGGGAGTAGGGGATGAAAATCGATACTCGAATACGATTGCATGGAAGAGAGAAGGGTGCGGGATGGATTAACGGACGCACGAATATCTAGGGATCTTACCGAAACTGACTGGATGTTGTTCGTTGAGAGAGTCCCCTCGATGTAGCAAACTACGGCAATTAAATGGGCCTACACCTTCGCCGTGTGACGACCATCTTACTCGCCCTGTTCATCAGTATTGATTTTCTGTGTTGTGTATACAAACAGAGCCATTGTACATCACTGCCCAAATTGGAATACATCCTATTTACATACGGGGTTCCTGTGTGAAACGGCAGCACACACGTCGTATACAGCATCCTTCTCCTTGCTGCGAAGAGACATCATTAAATCGTTTCGCATATGAACTTAGTTCATGGCTCGACTTAAGATGATTTACGTTTCTGTCAAATTTGAATGCTCTCGTTTATCTTCGTCATTGTTGTGAAGACAGACGGTCACAATGACGAATGTTTATGGAATTTGCAGCTGAAAACATTTCGTGAGCGTCTGCTTTTGTCCTCCTGACGGATCGATAACTGAATTATGGAATATGTGGAAACACATGGGAAATCTTACAACACGACAGCGTGAACGTCTAGGAATGTTGTTAAACGTGCGTGGGAGAACGAACCTAACATCTTCTCTACGATGCTTGTCTGTTGCACTCCATGCTCGTTTTTTTTCTGAAAAGATGCCAGACAAGGAGAAGGGAAAAGGAGACACGTCGAAACAAATTCGGACTGGTGGCAGAACCCAGTGGCTGGCCTTCTAACCACCGGCATCGTGATTAATATCATGCATATTTATTATAACATGAATCGCCCGGCAAGGAGTTTCGGATGTAGAAGGATTTCGTTAATTAAAATGTTACCACATAAACTAAATTTGATGCACAATGAATAATAATACGCTACCGAGAAGGCCATCTGGTCGTCAGGTGTGCATACTGTTAAGGAATATTGATTGCACACAACACGACTTAGGACAGGCAATATCTAAGAAGACCAACAATTAAGTTCAGTCTTTGTGCAAGTTGATAATGGACAGGCGGAGAGGATTCGGAGTAATTAATCCCCGAAGCCACATAAATAATTAAATTATTTTAAACAGGTAATAAAGGGTAAAGTGTCATCATATGGTATAGATGGTATCCATCTGAAAGGCCTATTGATGCTATGAACAAAATTGGATAGCTTAAATGTCCACCGTCACTTCTCCTTTGGCATCCTTTACACAATGTTCCCAATCTAGAAGTTTACTTACTTATCACGCCGGCGACACATGCAGATTCCGAGCCTAAGAAATTGCTGCCTTCCATCGGTGACGGTCCGGGGCACGCTGCTTCCAGTAATCAAGACCAATCAGTGTTGCATACGCGATGACTCGATCTCTATACCGGAGGTTTGGTCTTTCTCTCTTTCTCGAACAAGTATGCTCGGATTCGATGACCCTCATAGCTGGGGCATTGGTGTCCATGTGTCGATGTGCCCGAGGTCGACGGATTCCTGCCTTCCGGACTACATGCACATCCTGGTACAGCGCGTAGAGTTTGCGGTTGGGTCATTGGTCATTGGTGTAGATATTTTAATTTAGGCCAAAAGAATTTGGTAATCACTTACCTTCAGACCGTTGATGGTACGATTGGTCAATATCGCCCAGAAAATATTAATGGATGTAAATTGGTATAGTATTCCCCCCAATACATCTGAAGAGGTGTTCTTCTTCGCTGGCAAAACCACAGTGTAAGCTTTTTCATCTGTTCTACTCTTCAGGTCTCTCTCCGAATAGATGGAAAACGGCATTTGTCCAGCCCGTCCCTAAAAAGGGCGAATCTTCGGCACCCACCTCGTACCGACCCATAGCACTTACGTCCCTTCTTTCAAATATAATGGAAAGGTTGATAAATCGTCAGCTCATACAATATCTTGAATGGCGGAAGCTTCTTTATGAGCGACATTATGGCTTCTGCAGCAACAGGTCCACTTATGATTTGATAGCTATCTCACCGAAAAGTGGAACCAATCTTTGAACATTACATGCGAAAGCAAGAGTTTAGCTTGATGTTTCTAAGGCATTTGACAGAAACTGGCTTTAAGCTCTTTTGTCGAAAATGCGTGCTTATGGTGCTGATGAGTCTACCTTTCGAACCGTTCAATCCAAGTTGATTTGGATGGGTTCCACAAAATAAATGCTGGTGTCCCCCATGGCTCTGTTCTGCCTCGGACACTCTTTCTCATTTTCATAAATGATGTTCAGTCTGGCACTTATAATCCAATCCACTCCTTCGCTGATGACAGCACTCAGTTTTTTTTTCATGGCCCTGCCCTTCGGAAGTAGTATTGGAACAGCAGTGTATGTCAAGCACATTGAATTCCGAACTTAACAGCATAATTGACTGGGGTAAGAACGATAGAGTGGAATTCAATGCTTCCAAAACTCAATGCTGTCTGCTGTCTCTATAGCGAACCTCTAATAATCAGCCATTGTCCATGAATGGTGCTTGTATCAACGAAACCGGAAGGATTTCCATCCTTGGTATGTGCATCAACACAACACTTGTTTCTCTCTCTGTGCTCATATTCCAAGAAAATTGGACGAGGTCTTAAGCGACGAGAATACAAGACAATAAAAAAAACTAACTAAAGAAAAATATGACGAGTCAAAAATGTATTACTTATTAACATTATTGACCTTCCACTCAAGTTTCCTAACGATGAATAGTGTGAACTCCTTCCGAATATGTCCCATTCTATTTAGAGTGAATGTTCTAGCAACAGTTCAATATTCTACAGCAATAATCCAGAATATATCTAACACAAACAAAATATAAATATTTAACGTGCATTATAAGTTATGAAAATCATGAGGCTTGTCGTTGATAAAAATCAGAAAGAGAAACGGTCTTAAGTGGCTCCCTTGTAATACACATACCCAGACACACATTTATCTACAGACATGTACCACAAATTAAGTATGATGTGATGGCCCGTTGCATTGTGGGTATATGCGTCGACCCCAACCTCGATGTCGTAGGTTCAATGCCTGATCTGTGCGACAAAAATAATTTTCACAGCCCCACCTCTTTCTAGTCACCGACCATGCTCGAAGTGTATTCCTGTTAAGAAAAAAGCTTGGCTATTCGGAGTCGGCATAAAACTGTATGTTCCTTCGACTCGTGAGAGAACAATAGTACGCACAACACGATTGGTTGCTGAGAAGCTAGGCAGTGACCCGCTACGGGCTGTAGCGCCATCCATATTATTATTATAATTAAGTAGGTCACAAACCACTTGATTTGCAAAACACAGCTATGTACCTAGCGATTAGAGTACTCTATACGACTGAGACGGAAGCGGGTTTGATTGTAGATGAGTAGAAGCTGAACTACAAGCTATCCACAGTAGGAGACATATATCAAACACATGTTGAACTGATCGTCAAAATGGGCTGCTATAACTTTGAAGAGGGTCTTCGTGATCCTCTCCAGATCGATATTAGTGTAGTGATCCAACATATATTTCTGGGCTCAAGTGTAGTTATGGCAAATCACTAATAGACATCTCAGTCCTGGTGTACAGTGCAGATTTAGAGACAATTTCAAGAGCGGATGAAAAAGTGCTTGGTGACCTTCGAGAGAAAAATTCTGCCAGGCGTCTAATGGATCGTCTACGTCATAGTTGACAACGTAACAGAGGATGCCTGTCTGTACGTGCTTGCCCCCAGGTGGGAAAGGAACCTAACTAACTTGTTGTGCCGAACTAGATGTATATATTTCTGAATCTTCTTTTTTTTCTTCGACTGGCGCTACAGTCCGGGGTGAAACTAGGCCTCAGTCAACTCGCCTCTCCATCTAGGGCGGTCTTGTGATAGTTGCTTCCAACCACGCACGTTCAACTTATTCAGGTTCCATTCTAGATGCGTGAGCCACTACAAGCGCGGTCTTCACTTACCGCGTTGTCCCTTCCATCTGAGACCAGAGATTTGAACTCGTTTGATTAGATCGATCGTTCAGTCTTCTCCTCCAAACACCTTTCATACACACGGGACCGAAAATAATTCGAAGAACTTTTCTCTCGAATCGACCAAGAATATCCTCGTCCGCTTTAGTCAGTGTTCATGCTTCTGCGCCATACAGCTTGACTGAGACTATCAAGGTCTTAAATAGGGATAACTTGGTTCTTCGAGAGATGGCTTTATTTCTCACCGTGGTTGCCCAGCGTGATCCTCTGTCATAGCGTGTGTTAACCTCGAAGCCACACCACATCATGGTGTAGACTCTTAAGACCATCATCCGCTTAAAAGAAGAGGTCTTTAGTAAAACTCTCTTTAGAACGTCGATGACCTTGCGCACTGCGTATATAGTTGCGTCTGAAGAAAAAGTCAAGCTTAAGGCTTTACTCAACCCAACATACTTCAGGAGTAGAAGTCTTCCCAGCCTACCTCTAGTCTACATTCGCTAAGACTTGTCTGTGCCTCGGGCTACCAGGGTTCAGGCCAATGACGTTGCCGATGAAGTTGCTAGGCACGAATCAGATGAAATACCTTGCGCTGGGACTGCCTGAGTCCTTGGTTAAGACTTCCGTCGAAAGTTCGGGAACGACTGGAGGTATGACCAATCCAGCACGTAGACACACTAAGCCCGTGCTACCAAACGGCTAGCATGTAGACCCTGCCTTTGGTTGAATGGGCTAAGTTATCGTACAACTCGCACATCAAATTCCGTGATCCTTTCCGAAATAAGTTGCCGTCGCTTGTAATATCTAAGGACCTATATAAGACCTCAAAACTAGAACCTCCTTGATGGCAGAAGAGCCTGTTAAATTCATAAACTTTCAAACTTACCCTTGGAGTGAAATAATTTCGCATTTACTTCACATGATCTCCCATTCCAAGAAATTTCTTTAAATGCTGTATACCTGTTTATCATTGTTTCTAAAAGTTAATATATCAGTCGGCACAATTGGAGCAACCTCAAAATGTTTATTCATTCGTAGCCACCCCCAGAAGCGTGCACAAAGTGCGATCTGCTAGAGGACGCCAAAAAAATGCTTTTGTGTACACACATCTTCGATCTTGGAAGTGGCGAGAAATTATGTTTCCACGCGAGGGCAATATAAAAAAGAAATAAATTCAATTTACAGACTGTTTGTCTGGCCAGTCCCAGTGGCACACTGCTTCACGGCCGTTGGCAACGGAGGCGGATCCTCTAAAAGAGCACACAATTTATGGCCAAGTTGCTGGCACTCGTACTGGTCTTAACCTTGAAATAAATTATTCTCATAAATTTCTTTATATGCGTTCAGAGTGGCTTTCGCTTGCTAAGAAGTCTATTCTGCATAGCGTTAGGTGTGGTCCAGGTTGTTCAAGAAGAGAAACAGATGTTAGGCGCCATTAGAGACCTGATACGGAGCGTGAACTAGATTGAACTGTCAGACACATATTTTGTGTATGTTGCTTGAAAAGATCACCTTTCCCTTGTTTGGTTGGTTTCTTTTTGTTTTGCATTAGACCACAGAAGGATATGCAGTCACTTTACACAGCTCGTCTTATTCAAATGTTGTTATTCCCAAAATAAAGTAATTGTTGCCATCGCCTCATACTATGGAATATGAGAAAACAAGAGCAAAATACACATGCACCACTATTTGATTTGCGGCAAAAATTCAACAGTGGGGGAAAACCGCCCATTTGTCAAACATTTGTTTACATTCCGCAGCTGTGTGCCTGTGGATATGCTTCTGTTTATTTAAAGTGTCTGTCTGCCGTCTGGTTATTTTGGTTCCTTAGTGCAAAGACTCAGATCTTGTGGGATAATGAAACAGAAGACGTACAAGTCTATTATTGCGCATATTTACAAGTGATGGACTGAGTTGCTAGTGATGGACTTATCGCAGGTCTATCAAGTAGTCTTCCCACCTATCTCTGAAGAAGTTAGCACAAATATTAAAAGACTGAAGAATAACAAAGCCTCAGGCTGATAAGGCTTATCATCAGAGCTCTTTAAATCTGGTGGCAATGTTCTGGTAGGAAGCATGCACCAGATTATCTACCGAATTCGGAAGATGCAAGCATGCCTGACGGTGGTGGCCCGTGGCGTTATGCGTATGTGCGTCGACCCCAACCTCGACGTCGTAGGTTCGATTCCTGCTCTGTGCGAGAAAAATAATGTTCACAGCCCACCTCTTTCTAGCCAGTGACCATGCACAACATGAGTGGTTGCTGAGGAGCTAGGCCCTGGCTCTTTACGGGCTGTAGCGCCACCCATATTATTATTATTAAGCTTGCCTGACGAATGCAATATCAGCTCCATAAGCCCCATCCACAAAAAAGGCGATCTTACCTCTTGCAACACTTACAGAGGTATATTCCTGCTCAACGTCGCCTACAAAATCCTATGCAGCGTACTGTGTGAACGTCTAAAGCCGTTTGCGCCGCACTAATCTTCACGTACCACTGCGGCTTTCGGCCCGGCAAATCGACTATAGACCAAATCTTCACACTAAAAAAGATCCTGGAGAAGACCAGCGAGTTTCAAATCGGTACTCACCATCGTTTCATCGATTTTAAAGCCGCATACGACAGCATTCATCGCAAGAAGCTATTCGAAGCGATGGCCGAATTCGGGATCGCGGGAAAATTGATCCGGTTATGTCGCACCACACATAGACTATGTACCGTGCAGTTCGGTTCAAGAAGCTTTGAACCGTTCGAAACCTGCACCGGATTTCGGCAATTAGGTGCGCTGCCGTGTGATTACTTCAATGAAGTACTAGAGAGGATAGTGCGGTGGGGGAAAATTCAACACGGATGGCACTATCTTCTAAAAATCAGTCCAACTGTTGGGATATGCATATGACATCGACATCATCACGCTGTGCCAAGGTGGCGTATTGGAAGTATTTACGGCAATTGAAGAAGAGGGAAAACGAGTTGGTGTTAAGGTCATCGAGGACAAAACGAAGTGTATGCTGTCGACAAAGAAACGATCCGTCACACGCCACCTGCTACGACTCATTCACGACCATAGGCTTGACCGGGGAATAACAACCAAAAGTGCCACATGGGTAGACAAGCTACGAGCGGAGGAGCAAAGGATGCGGATATGAGTCTATATACAAGACAATACGAAAGAAAAAACGACAAAATATCTCAGCCGACATTTATAATTTTGAAGTAGTAAAGGAGTTTGTCTACCTTGGGTCAAACATTTGCTCGACAAGCGACATCACAGTGGAGATCCGATGCAACCGATGTTACTTCGATCTGTCTAAACTCCTGACTCGAAGGACCAACATCATGCTCTACAAGATTCTTGTTTTGCCAGTCCTGTTTTAAGGAGCTGAAAACTGGACGATAAGCAAAACTGCAGAGCTGATTCTTGGTGCCTTCGAAAGAACAATTCTACGTCGGATATATGGTCCCGTCTGCGACGAAGGCGAATTGATGATATGTAGTCCGAAATGCAAATACACTTCACTGGCTCTGGGTCTTCGAATCCGAGACTAAGGTATAGAGGTCTTGATGACTGGAATCAGCGTGCCCAGGAAGTCAGTAATTACACATGCCCTTCATAGGTCCGACCTGACAAGTAAGTAAGTAAGCATAACTGCGATTGCAATTTGTTACTTGCAGTGATCTTAAACTGCGATTTTACAAGAAAAAATAGTACAGTCTGAAACAAACAAAGGAAAAGAAGCGTTCGCAAGGCACCATCCCACACCGTGAATAGTCACAATAAATTGTATGGTGTTTTTTCGATCACCTTCAGTATAAGTAGGTGCGACATCAAAAGGGCATGGGCCTGTGCATCCAAGGACAGGTTGTTGAATGCTCTCAACTTGACTAGATGCCAGCAACGATCCCTGTGAATTCACAGGTCAAGTTGACATACAGGCAGCGGCCCCTTGTCCAGGGGTTTAAACCAGGATACGGTCCTTCAGATTCGCAGGTTGCGAGTGGAGCTAACTTCCCCATATTGAAAAACACACCTTAATTCAGAGACGGCAGCAAGCCTCGCATACGGATGACCCTACTCCTGCCGACCATGGACAACGAAACAAGGGAAACGATGTTCTTTGTTAGGCAAGGCAACGCGCTGTCATGTGACTTTTTTAACATTGTACTTGAGAAAGTCAAGTGGCCCGTGGCGTTGTGGGTATGTGCGTCGACCCCAACTCAACGTCGTAGGTTCGATTTCGAGCCATTGACTATGCTCAGAGAGTATTTCCTGTCTAGAGAAAGCTTCTCAAACAAAGCCGTTCGGATTCGGCATTAAACTGTAGATCCCTTCCACTCGTGAGAGAACAATAGTACACACAACACGATTGGTTGCTGAGAAGCTAGGCCCTGGCCCCCTACGCCACTTATATATATATATATTGAGAAAGTCGAGCAAAACTCATACGCCACCACTAGGGGCACGATTTTCCAATAATCCGTACAACTGCTAGCCGACGACATTGACGTGATTGGTCGAAATCAACCGTCAATGAAGCGTTTGCTTGTACTGAAACGGAGGCGGCAAAAATATGTTAAGCGGCAAAAGAGGGCAAAACAAAGTATATGCCGTCATCAAGAAAGGACACACAACATCGACGACTCAGTCTGAACGTCACCATCGAGGTCGTTTAGGACACCAACTGAACTCCCAAGTTAATAATACGAACAACATCAGAACCGCTGTTTCTTTGGACTCAAGAGTCAATTAAGTAGTCGAGCCCTCTCTCGAAAGACCAAGCTCACATTATAGACCTTGATCACCCTTGTCGTGTTCTATGGCGCGGGAGCCTGGACTGGATGAAGACTCACTTGGTCTCTTCGAGTTCTGCGTTCAGTCTTTGGTCCTGTTTGCATTGAAGTTTTCTGGAGAAGAAGATTCAACCACGAAATGTATGGGCTGTACTGAGTCTAGTCAGGCGTCTACGGATCGAACGACTGAGATGACTAGGACATGTTGAGCACATTGACAACTCTGCTCCAGCCCGAAGAGTCTTCGAGTTCGAACCAGTGGGACAACGCAATAGAGGACGACCACGAAGCCGATGGCGCGCTCAAGTGGAGAAGGACCTCAACCAACTTGGCGTGCGAAATGTGAGGCAGCTGGCTAAGCATCGAGCCAACTGGAGGTGCTTGTTGGCGGAGGTCCACGTTCACCCTGGACTGTAGCGCCATGAGAAGCAGAAGAAACCCCCGTCAAAATTCGATGTCGGCCAATTCATTGCAAACTTTCGGAATCGATAACTGCACATTCAAAAATATTTGAAAAGGTGTATAGGGTGTAGGATTCCAGATTTTGTGCGCACCACTTCCTTCACTTCTGCCACACTTCATGAAGTTGAACATGCAAGCATTTGCGTGAATCAATATGCGAATGGTGATGGAAAAAAGCAGCTAAGGGTTATGGGTGGTTTCATATTATGCTTGTGTTAAAAAATAGAGAAAAAATACAATTGTGATTTTAAAGAAATATGAGTTTGAAGCGCATGAGCAGTGAATCACAGCTAAGAGCAGACTCCAATTGTGATTCTTCTATTACTCTGAAAAAATCGCAGTTGGTGATGTTTTGCTCAACACTAATATGTACAAGTGGAGAAAGGTATCAACCAACGTCGTGTACATGACTGCTTCTTAGTTAAGGTTCAGGCGCACTAGTAACAGCACCATCACACAAAAATGTTGATTTGTAATTCCCAAGAAATAAGTTAGTATGTTGCGTGGAATGCATACCTGTCAGCTATTTTCCGATCATTGTGGCCCACTACCAGCTTTATTCTACTGAGCCCATCATCCAAATCATACAGATTGTTATAAGCGTTTGCAAAGGCAATTCTAGAAGAACATATCTTCAAGAACACAACCTTGAAGTTGTTGTTTCATTCCCACTAAACGACTGGTAGTCACTCTAAAGGCTTCTTATCTTCCCCCTTTCAAACGATGCGTAATTTCGTTTCCCAACACATATTACACGGCTACTCATGTTTGTGAAGTATTTGCCTATTCGGTCTGTTCGAAGTAAACATATTTGTTTGCACTGGCTCATGTGTGTCAACAACCTCTTTTAACTCAAACATTACAAAGTGGAATCGGTTCTAATCTGTTTACATGCCTAATTTTTTTCTATGGGAACATTTTACTTATTTAATATTTTTCAACATTTATGGTCTGTTGACGATTACAAGCCAGACGCATAGACCTTTCAACTCATTGAAGTGGTTATGGTGACTTGCTTGCTGTTTTGATTATATTTTTGATAGCTGACGCCTGACTTGTTCAGAGACTGTTTCAAGCCTCGGATACTGCTGACGACCATGACAACGCAACAAGGACAACAATTCCCGGTTCTGCACGTGGAATGGGGGGTTCCTTAACATGAACTGAACTTGCGAAGCCTCCAGAAGCTTATAAGGCAGATATCACCGCCATCCAGAAGGCGCGATGGGATGGGCCGGACAAAACGGGAATGAAAAACTGCGACATCCATTACGGCGATTGCTAAAAAGAGCAAAGGCAGCATCAAGGCTACATTCGGCACCATCAGCCTAATCAGCGCCCACGCCCCCACGGAGAATAGCAAGGACGACTTCTATGATCTCCTAGAAATGACATACGATCAATGCCCCATCTACGACACCAAGATCGTTCTAGGAGATTTCTATGCAAAGCTGGGCAAGGAAGACGCCTTTGCTGGAGTCGTCGGAAAACACAGCTTTCATGACAACACGTCCGTCAAGTGACGGAGCGAAACCTTTCTATAGCCAGTGCGTGGTTCCCACACCTCAACCTACATTAGGGCACTTGGCGGTCTCCTGAATAATCAACCGTCAACCAATTTGTTCACATTGCGATCGACGTCAGACACAACTGTAATATTGTCGATGTCCGAACATTCCGAGGGGCCAACATCGACTCGGACCATTTCCTTGTTGTAGCCAAGGTAGGGATGAGGATATCGAGAAAAGTACGGAGTCGAGACAGGACACTACGGCTTGACGTCGGAAGGCTACAATCGCAATCGATCGGGGATTTTGCGGACCGAGTCCCCCTTAAACTTTGTGAATGCTTGACGCTGCCTGCACAATCAATAGAGGAAGAATGGAAACGTTGTGTAGGCCATCAAAGAAGCTGCCCACTGTGCTGGGTTTTACGAAACCTCTAAAGAGAAACCCATGGTTTGATGGCGAGTGCAGGCAGGTACATGCAGCTAAACAGCAAGCCTACAAGGCAAGGTTTCATTGAACAACGGGAGCTGTTCGAACAGAAGCTCTACGAACATAAGAGAAGGGAAAAGAACCGGATTCCCAAAAGGAGAACGAAAGAGCAGAGAAATTTAATTCGGGAGTCGTTTAAAAAAATACATTTTTATTTTTGTGACCATTCAGTCTTAGTACCAGTACCACTGGACTGAACTGACAGAACATGGATTGCTTACAAGTTGGTCTTTGCATAAGTAAAATCCGAGACCATGAACTTGCGATGGAAATTCGCCAGACGCATAGTTGCATTTCCTCGATTCAATTGTGCAATCACAAGTTAAGGGAAATGGGATTACATGATATGTTAATTATTGGGTCCGTGTGCAATGCCGGTGCTTGTGGTGGATGTGCTCTGTGACTGTGTTTAATATTGATGTCCAAGGGAAGTATCAGGTGTCGGCGGTGAGGCGAGTTTATTGGTGGTTATTGTGGGTCACTGGGCGGATGCCACTTGCGCCACTTACGACAGGACGGTGGTCTGAAAATTTTACCAAAAGGAAAACAAGTATACGGAGGGTATAGACCTTGGACAACTAGTAGTAGAAGCGCAGTCGATGCTGAGAATTCGGAAAAAACATTTCTGTAGACTGTTAAACGGCAATGACGACACAAAATCCGCTGTCAACAAGAATGTTTCACTAAATTTGTACGATGATGAACACGATTTCCGTCCCCCCGACTAAGAAGAAGTCAAGATAGCGATATCGAGACATGGTCGAACAAAGCTGCCGGAGCGGACGGATTGTCCGTGGAACTGTTTAGAGCAGATGCAGATGACCTGACTGGGCGCATGCACCAGCTCATCTGTAAGATCTGGGCGGAGGAAAGCATGCCCGACGAGTGGAATCTTAGTATCGTTTGCCCGATCCACAAGAAAGGAGGCCTTGGACTGCGCCAACTATCGAGGGATCAGCCTCCTTAACATCGCGTACATGATACTCTCTGCCGTTTTGTGTGAACGCCTGAAACCCTTCGTCAACAACCTGATCAGTGTGATTACATGCCAGGAAAGTCACCAATAGACCAAATATTTACACTTCGGCAGATCCTGGAAAATACTCAAGAGATGCAAATCGACATCCACCACATATTTGTCGACTTTAAGTCCGCTTATGACAGCGTGCATAGAGACGAGCTATACAAAGCCATGTCTAGTTTTGACATTCCTGCCAAACTCGTCAGACTGGGCATGATTACGATGGAGAACTCTCGTTGCTTCATCAAGGTCAGTAACGAGCTCACCGAGACCTTCAGTGTCAACAACGGGATTAGACAAGGCGACGCGCTGTCATGTGATTTTTTCAACATCGTACTTGAGAAGGTCGTGCAAAACTCACTTGCCAACACAAGAGGCACGATCTTCCAAAAATCGGTGCTGGCATACGCAGACGACATTGTCATTGATTGGGAGAACACAGCGAGCTTGAGAAGAATATTCAACCACCAACTGTACGGACTGTACCACGACATGAGTCTAGCTAGGCCTCTACGGATTCAACGCCTAAGATGGCTAGGCCATTCATGCTTTTCGACTCCAAACCAATGGGAAACCGCAATAGAGGACGACCAAGAAGCCGATGGCGACGAAGCAAGTGCAGAAGGACCTCACAAGTGGAGACAGCTGGTGGGGCTTGTTGGTTGAAGCGCAGGTACACCACGGTCTGTACCCCGATTAGAAGGAGAAGAAGCAGAAAGAAGGACATAACCATCAGACCAGCTGATTTATTTTGGTAAAAAATGCACATATATCCTCATGAGTATCCGAGTGAAATCAAAAACCTTCAGAGACCCATTCACACCCTTACATCCTTAAACTCAGTTATCTCTGCCAATATAGAACCCCTTCTCACCCAAATCCCTCCCTAATCCCGCAAAACTTCCTCTTCATCTAATCCTCCTGGCCATTTATAAACAACCTTCAGCTAGTTGAGAAAACAAACAAAAATATCCCCATCATTGTCTGGTCGCAGACCAGTTGACGGACAAACATTCATCATCTACCACCGAGAGGACGTCGGTTGGCAATTCGTCAAGGATCGAATCAACCCTTCGCACGGCCACAGCAGAAAAAACTGAAAAAAACAAACGATAATAAAGAGACCAATTCGCCGTCTAAACTTCCGAAATCAAAATAAATAATGACCTTAATTGTGAGCCACTTTATCTTTCACAAATTTGGTGGAACCTCATCCAGACCCACGGCGGATTCACTTTAGTGTACTCTTTAAAGTTGGCAATTTAAGATACAAGTATCTGCAGGGGTTTCTCTTATCTGAGCGCAGAGAACGGGGCTGGGAACGAGTGAGTTTGATTGTTGGTCCAGTCTGGTGGATGGAAATCAGGGAAAAAAAAAACGCCACCATCTGCACCCCCTATCGAGCGATTAGGGATTCAACCCATGAATCACCGGATTAAAGTTCGGCACCAACTTTGGGAGTTCCGATTTTGTGTTTAAATTAATTGGCATCACTGCCCGGAGTTCCACACATATCACTGGAACTCTTTATTTTTTCCCAGGATGGAGAAATTCATTCACACAGAGAGCGTAGAATATCCCACTCATTATGAACATTTTCTTCTGCATGTTGAATTTATGATGAGGGTCAAGAAGGAAAATGAAAACGGAACTCCACCGACTTGTGCTATGAATATTTAGCTCAATGGGACTACACAGTACAAATCGAAAAGCATCAGACGCAGACGTTCGCATGGGCAGAGTGGACCAGTGGGAGGACTAGGCTCGGAGGTCTTGGAGGTCTGGACGACCGGAATGAAGTGAGGTTGGAAAGTAATCAAACTTTTTGTATAAACATTTCACAGAATCCTTTTATTATCCGCTTGACTACGTATCCCTTTGTTGAATAAAGGATCCGCATGGAATTCGGAGGGGGTGTATAATCGATTTATGGTCGATTTGAGTGATACTTCAGCAGCGGGATGGTATGGAGTATCTACGGATAGACACAAAGCCATGGGATGCTTTATTTCATGACTCTATCATCATAGATAAGGGTTTTATTACAGCATCGCATGCCGGATTGATGAAATTGAAATTTTAATTCTCGGCATTCCGTCTTGTGAAGTTCTGACTTTATTGCTGCCGCTTGTTATGTGAATTTTCAGTTTTTCTGGAATCGGGTGGGGTACGGGTACGCATTTTTGACAACATTTTCGATGACGATCATGAAAGAATTCTTAAAGCATTGGAAAGAGTTGCATTCTTCATAATTTTGGCTTGGATTAGTCGTGTAGAGGGAACGGGAAGCTGCGGCCCGTTAAGTTTTCGCCAACAACCGCGAGGAATATCACGGCAAAGGTAGACCACGCCCCGGCTGGCCTACGCAGTTGGAAAGGGAGCTTGGATGTGCTTAGCTGGAAGCAATTAGCACAAGCTCATGCCAGATGGAGAGGCATGTTGGTTGAGTCCCAGGCTCACCAGGACTGTAACCAGCTAAAGAGAGTTAGAAGACTTAATGTTGATAGTCGCTGGTCTCCTCCTACCTATCCACAGGCAGTTCTCTTTCGCTTATAGAAACGACATTCACTCCTTCCACATCCTTTATTGACTCGAATCGACACAGTTTAATTGTGAATATAGTGCATCTGGTGGGGTATTTAATTGATAGTGATTTCGTGATTGTCCGCCAAACATGTGGCTCAACGTATGTTGAAGTTATTGCCCGAGGGTTGCTGTTTATTACATCAATTGATTCTTAAATCTGCACGTTTTACCCATTTCCAGTAATGTCGCGTCATTTTATGGCAGTAAACTGACCCAATTTGGCACCACACAGCATTACTCAAGCAAGAGCATGTTTATGAGAAACGCAAATTGACAGATGTTCAACAAGGTCACATAAACCAAAAAAAGGGTCTCTTGCGGGGATACATTCTATTCATAAGCAGCATTTAATCAAATGGATTTGCAAACGTGGCCTTACGATTCAAGGCCACTATTCGCTGCTGTTAAAGAGAAAGAGAGAGAGCTTGTGTTTATTGATATTAAGGGAATTTGTGGCCCTTTATACGATGAAGAATGTCAATGATTACGACATTAAGCAGCATCCATCAAGAATATAATTGCATTTTGCGGCTTCTGTGCTTACTGAAAATCCAATCGTTTGCTTTGACGGATTTATTTCTCCCGAAACGTAAGAAATATTGCCACTATCAAGATGAAATGTTGGTTAGTGCAAAAATTGAGAGTTGAATAGATAAAATGTGTAGGCAATCCTTGAATGGCACAAAATATTCAGCAGAGGTTCCGGTCAGGAAAATTGAAAGTGGAGGTAATATGGAAGATTCCAGCAGCACGTCGGTCGGTTCAAGGTCATCGATGTTTTCCGTAAAAAGTAAAACTGATTGCTGTTTCGATTGTAGTGGGCTGAGTACGGGCAGAAGAGCCTCAATTTCAGCCTTACTCAAAATAATGGCGGAACTATATAAGCCTGGGATTGACCCATTGGAGATGTTTTGATGCGTGTAAGCCCCTGACTACTCTAGAATTGGTTGTTGTAGTTTTAGGCATAGATGCGAGTTTTAGCAGGATCCACTTCGTGGTCTATCGAAACCATTTGCATCACTGAAGAAATGCGTGAGCGCGGGTGTGTTCTCTAATTATCTAAATAATACATAATATTGTCAGGACTGCAGCCCTTAGAAGGCCAAGGCTTAGCTTTTAAAGCAACCATTCATGTTGTGCGTTCTATTCTTCTCACACGAGTGGAAGGAACGTACACTTTTGCGCCTGCTCCGAGTGGTTAGTTTTTTTCTAGACAGTTATACACTCTAAACAATAATTCATAAGATGTGGGGTCGTAGAAATCGTGCCAGGAATCAAACCAAGACACGTTCATGACTCACATGCCTACAACGCCACGGGTCTTGTTAAATGAATTACTGCTACAAGTTCCAATATGTTTATAAGCCACTATTGTTTGGTGGTTAATGGTCAAGAAGATTGTCAATCGAACCTGCTCAGTATTTGAGAGTTTACTTAACTTACTTACTTACTTTTCAGGCATTTCATTAGGGGTCTGAGCCTAAGCCACTGCTGCCTTCCATCGGTGACGGTTCTGGGCAAGCTACTTCCAGTCATCAAGGCTAAGCTGTCTTACATCCACGATGACTTAGTCTTTGTACCGGAGGATCGGTCTTCCTCTCCTTCTTGAACCAGGAGGCTAGGATTCGAAGACCCTCTTTGCTGGAGCGTTGTTGTCCATTCGCTAGATGTGGCCGAGCCAGTTTAGTCGACGGATTTTTACCTTCCGGACTACATCCACCTCCTTGTACAGCTCGTAGAGTTCGCGGTTGTGTCTTCTCCAGCATTCGCCTTCCTCGCAGACGGGACCATATATCCGACGTAGAATTTTTCTTTCGAAGGCACCAAGAATCAGCTCTGTAGTCTTACTTAATGTCCAGCTTTCGGCTCCATAAAGTAGGACTGTCAGAATAAAGGTTTTGTAGAGTATGGCTTTGGTCCTTCGAGTGATGGGTTTCGGGCCCAGTTGTTTTGACAGACCGAAGTAGCACCGGTTGCCAAGGGCGATTCTACGTCGGATCTCCACTACGACGTCATTCGTGGAGTTTACATTTGCCCGAGGTAGACCTTCCTTTACTACCTCGAAGTCGACACCTACGATTGTAACGTTGTGGCCTAGGTGGTGTCCGGCGGAACGTTTTTTGCTCGACAGCATATATTTTGTTTTGCCCCAGTTGACCTTTAGACCAGCTCGTTTCGCCTGTTCCCCAATTGCAGTGAAAGCTTCCACTACTGCGCGTTGTGACCGCGCGATATCGTCGATGTCGTCAGCGAATCCCAACAGCTGGACTGACTTGTAGAAGACAGTGCCTTCCATGTCGACTTTTGCCCGCCACACTATCTTCTCCAGTACCAAATTGAAGAAACCACACGACAGTGCATTTCCTTGCCTAAATCCGGTGCAGGTATCGAACGGTTCAGAAGTTTTTGAACCGAACTGAATATTTGGTCTATATTCGATTTGCCGAGCCGGAAGCCGCACTGGTACGTGGCGATTAGTGCGTTGCAAAGCGAGACTTTTCTTAAACCCTTTTTTATTGAGATTGTTTAGTTATGCAATTAAAGATGTCCATTCATTGGGATTGTTGTGGAAAATTGCTCTCCACTTCAGCAATGTCTATTATGTAGGTCGAATAACGAATATTTATGCCCACTAACGCCTTTAAGTCTACTTCAAGTAATCCAGTTACCCATGATGATTGATCCGATCGAGTTTTAGCAGCATTCACATCTTGGATGTTTTCTGGTCCGCTAAAATCACTGTCATCATTGAAGATTCACGTGAGCGAAAGCTGAAATCGTGCACACAGCTAAATAACTACGCACATACATCGTAGCTGTTCTACTAGCACAAAACAGATATGACCTGCACTCGATCCTAAACGCTCATTCTGAGAGTGGTTAAACCGAGTGTCAAAACAGCCATCAAGGATATAACCGGACACTGCGCCAGTAGAACTCATTCTTCCAGATTAAGTTGTTCCTACAAAAACCTTGAAGCTGTAGAGACGCGGACGAGAAAGGAACTGTTGTACATCTTCCTTTTCTGAAAATGTCACAGAGTGAACAATTTTTGCAAAGCCTGACGATGTACCTGTCATTGCATACCGAACTTTGATTTTTGAATTAAGTTCTGCTAGATGTGCAAAATAAAACGATGTCGGACGGTGTACAGGCAGTCCCGGCTTTTCAGCCCATTAAAGGAGGGGATAGCCAACACTATTCGTCCATTAATTGTGTTAAGTGAGAACAAACAAAAAAGAAGCGTATATGAAATATAGTGGTGGCCCGTGGCGTTGTGGGTATGTGCGTCGATCCTCGCATCTAAGACCGATCCCTGACCTGTACGACAAAAAAAACAAAGTTCACGGCCCCACCTCTTTCGAGTCACTGCCAATGCTTAAATACTATTTCCTGTCTAGAAACAGCTTCTCAAACTTGGCCGTTCGGAGTCGACATGAAACTGTTGGTCCTTTCCTCTCGTTCGGCAACACACAATACGATTGGTTTCTGAGAATCTAGGCCCTGGACCTCAACGGGCTGTATATTAAATGAAATATCACCAAAATGTATTAAGAAGCCTAACAGCATCACGAATCTGTGAACCAACCCACTCGAGTATCTCACTTTAGTCTGCCGACTAAGTCTTGCATATTTCTGTTCCTAACCAAACACTGATTCATCTCCTCGTCGGAGCTCTGGATCAGTGCAGTTGATTTCGGCGAACTAGTCGATTTCCCAGCCAACTGCTGCGAAAGAAAATATAATAAAATAATGGGCTTGGATGTGCATACGCCTCAGAAAAAAAGCAACATCACCGTTTGCAAATTTACGTTGTGCATTTTAAGGCTTCACTCTTACCCTCCTACCGTAATGCAATTATGAAATCACAAAGGCGTAATGAATCTCTTTGAAAGCAGTGTATCTAGTGGTTCGTGTGCATGACTTTCCGGCGCAAAAAAGGATTTCATTTAACAAAAGCAAACACTCACTGAATACATATAGGTACACGAATGCACACATTCGCAGGGAGCTTTAGAGAGCACTCTGCTGGCATAAACCCCCTCGAGTTAATCCACTTTTTAAGCACCATCAAGAATTTAATCAGAAGGTCGACTAGGACAAGTAGCACAGTGAGAATATGCCTTCGGCATCTTGTCTCATTAATTTGAAAGTAGCTTTGTTAAATCGAAGCGAAAATCCTTGTAAGGTTCTGTTAATATTTAATAACACATCCATTCCAAGATGTTCCCATTCGATGTGCGGCACCTTCTGACCTTTCCTCAGCACACATGCGGTTCCATTCAAGTGACATGCGTTAATTGTTTTTTCATGCGCTAGAATGGGCAGTCGCCTTCATGATTTTGTCTCAAGTCTCAGTGCCTACCCCCAACACTGGCTAAGTATTTCCACTTGAAAGGTCGGTGCTCAAGGAACTCTTTTAAAGTGTTAATTATGCGATTTAAATGCTGCCTAATTGTTTTCGGCAGAAACGGGAATGGAAACCCCCATAAAATCTATTACTCTCGCTTAATAAAGACTACGTACATATATCAGGCCGCCGGGCATCAGGGGGATGGAGGTGAAATTCAACTCCAGATAAAAGGTAAATTCCCATTATCAGCTCTCAGTGCTGTACCCGTTCATGCAGAAGCTATTCATGTACATGAGTCCTCGCTGGAGAATCACCACCTATTTTGTGCCGGCGCGGTGTTGCTTACTTGGAGGTTTAAGTGCAGAGGGTATTATCAAATTAATAGTGGGTGGCTGGCCGAGTAACCCACGTTTGGAAAATCTCACCGGAATCACTTGGGCTGCGGCGGGAGAAACCCCTTCAGCTATTATGAAAACCACTTTGAGACGTTTGATTAGTGAAGTGAATATTAAACTGTTTAGGAAACTCGTTAAGGGACGGACACAACAGTGTTCTTTTGAACGTAATTGTTTTTTTTTTTTGCGAGTTATGCCATTTTTGTTGCATTTTATGGGATTGAAATAACTACTGCAATTATCTAAAAGGCCAAGTGAAGCCGTTAAACTTTTGCAGATGTCAGTAAAATTTAATCCATCACCGTTTATATGTTTCAGCTGCGCTGCTCTCGTTCGTATGCTAAGGTGATAACCATAAAAAGAGCCGAAGAATTTAAATTAATTTCCTCCGGAAGTCGTTCAATTGTAGAGAGCCAACTTTGAGACAAGCGGAAGAAGGGCTTTCATTTTGAAGCTGCTTCATTGCCTTCCTGATTGGCGAAGTTTCGATTGTGTAGTTTCATCCAGAAAATTCAGAGTGGCTCACTAACGGACGGTCTAGGCCAGAGTATCCTTTGGCGTCTGTGTTGACAGACAAGAGGAAAATGTATGTCAATTAGATAAGATTGCTCATATGACAGCAATGATGAAGGGAATGGGAATGGTCACATCAGGGACTTGCAGATGAAGGAACTCTTATTTCCACATCATCTTTGTTCCTTTTGAAGATAAACTGTTAACACCGGAGCACAGTAAAAACAATAAATTCTTACTGAAAACAGATGTTCTCCGATGTTAGGCTTTCGTATGTCTTTGTCGTGACAACTATCGACGCCAGCTCATGTTGGGGCACAGTCATGTCTTATCGAGGGTGAAGTGTTCTTAGAGTCTTGCATCCGGTTCCGTATCACAGATTAGTTAAGGTTGTAATAGCGGTTCATAAAGGAACCACCTCTTTAACTATAAAAGCTCTCCAATAAGGACTTGGCACTGTTCTTTATATAAATAAAAAAAACTATATTAGATATTTAAAAGAATTTACTATCGGCTTGAAGTACAGATAAATAAGCGTTTTACATGATCTCCTGCCGTTTGGCCTATATTGCGAAGACATTAAATCTTTGGACGACGCTGGACCGTACGCTCTTATCTGAAGTGCCAAATTTAGAAATAAGCATATGGACCTTATTCTCCACCTTGGTAGGGTGCCGAGGCCCATCTAACACCTCTACTATTCTTTTTGTCATAGCACTCGGTTATTCTCTGCAACTCCACATGGACTTGCATCAATACTTTTCACGTCGGAGAGTCGTAAATGCCCATAGCCTTAATAGACAAGATTAACTCCCAGACATGTAGGTACATCTTCTTCCCGTGACATTGGGTCTTAAACCACAGCCACCACGAAGCTCCCACGTCGAGGGGGCCAACCTCAAGCGATCAGGATGAGACCTATGCGGGTCTCACGGGCGTAGATCTGATCTCCCGTGGCACCAGACTATAGCTTCTCGTCAAGCTACCAGTAGGACGCCATAACAGCCATTGACTGGCCGCCATTGTTATAAAGCCGAAGACTTATTGTGCAATACCTATAATGCACTAAGGCAATTTTCGTTTATTCCTTTGGTTGCGAGTTGACACCATCATTTTGACAAGCAATGGAGTAGGTTATTTTCTGAGTTCTTCCAACGTCGTAAATAGTCAAGTGGCGTTAAATCGCACGAACGAGGCGGCCAATCTTCAGTCCCATTTATTGAGATAGCACGTTCACCATACTTACACTTCAATAAATCGATTGTAATAACGAGAGCTGTGTGGCATAATTCTTTTGAAACCACATGACGTCAAAGTCCAAATCTTCCATTTCGGGCCAAAAATAATTGGTAATCATGGCGCTATAACGCTGACCTTTCACAGTAACGTGATTATCGCCACCATAAATTAAGTGATCCAAAAATGAATGGATGAAGATGTGATGTATGAAGCCCGTGTGTTCACCCGACCAATAATGCATATTTTGCTTATTGACGAACGGTTGAGCCAAAAAACAGCTTCGTCACTGAAGATGGTTTTGCGATGGAATTCTGGCGCATCTTCTCCAGAACGCAATCAGAGAATGTCCGTTGCTTTATATGGTCTGTCGGCTTCTATTCTTAGGCCAGCTTGATCTTGTATGGGTGTAGGCCAATCCAACGATCCTTACGCAAAATACGTCATAATTTGCTCTAGGCAATGCCCAATTCTGGAGAACGCCGTGGAATTGACTTATTTATATCGTTTGCTACAGACGCCTGACCGACAGCGATATTTGCCGACACGGCAACATCACACAACGAATATGTAGATTAAACTCGTTATTGTCTGTCTACTAGGGCTAGAATTATTATAATATAATAATATGGGTGGAGCTACAGCCCGTAGAGGTCCAAGGCCTAACTTCTCAGCAACCACTCGTGTTGTACGTGCTATGCCATCTCTCACGATTGGAAGGGACCTACAGTTTTCTGCCAACTTTGAACGGCCAAGTTTGAGAATCTTTTTCTAGACAGGAAATACTCTTTTGAGCATATTCAGTGGCTCGAAAGAGGTGGGGTCGTGAAAATTATTTCTGTAGCACAGACCAGCGATCGAACCTACGACATCGAGGTTAGGCCTCCATTGGAGTTAACGCTCTTAAATTTGTGGTCACCGACTCCAAATTTCGACGTTGCTCGTTCAAAGTTGTCAAGTCCCTATTATAAATTCCTTAAGAATTGAGATATCCCTAAAATCAACCTTAAGATTTTTTGTAGTTCCCTAATATCCTTTGTAGAAATCTCATCAAGTCAGCTGAAGGAAGAGCTATGCCCAGCTAGCTTACCAGTCTTCTCATTTACTGAGAAATCACTGTAATCCGGTACCTAGATGAGGGATTCATTCAGTTTGCCGTACAGTGATGCTGGCTTATCTCATAATTCCTCTGCAAGTTTGGAGTGTCGTTCAGTCAATAAGTTTTTTTTTCAATTTTTCTTATTTCACAACCCTTCAATTAAATCCATCGAAATGAATTAAAAAATAACCCTTGTTAACTTAAGTCGAAAGACATAGAATAAGATTAGGTTTAGCTTAGAGTGCCCGCCGAGGGACAGTAAGTTAGAAATAGTAAAAATTGTACGTCCAACTAGTTTTAAGCATTTTTGTCTAGTATATAAGCATGTCATGAAGCACAAAATAAAAATGAATTGAAAATGAAAAAAAAATGAGTTTGGAGTGTGCGGAATGGGAGGCAATAGCTATGATGTTAGCTTGGCTATTAATACATATAGGCACCTTTTGACTTGGAAGGAAATGTGGATGCACGTTTGGCCTGACGACAGGTTTCCCCGATAGTGAAAAGCTCCGCTTGGAGAACACTGGAATTATCCGCCAGTATGTTGGCTGAGAACACACTCTCGGAGCGGATTGAAGCCTACCCATTTTGGAGCCGTTAGTGTAGATTACGCAGTTAAGATCTTTGCATACCTGCTTGCATTGAAAAAATTGCATGATCTCGCTATGAAAGAGGTCTATAATGCTGCTGGGTGGTCTCAGATTGGGGCCTAGATTTCCAGCATCTTCTCTCCATTCTCTTAGCCCGATGGCACTGTGCGTTGAAGTGTTTTAATGTGTGAATCGAGGAGCATATGATGTACCATTAAGTTCAGAGCGAAGAACGCTGAGCTTACTGACCACATGCATGTCACAATGATGCTTTCTACATTGCATGACAGCAAGTCAGTCGCTCACGCAAAAGATCCCTTCCCTCTGCACAGTGATTTCATTTTCACACATTTCACACTTTCAGTATTGCACTCTCAGACGACTATGTCTTCTTTAGTTTTGGTTTGAAAATCCAACAGTAGCACTCTAAATTTCTCAATTGTTAACGTTGTTTGCAGATGTCTTTAATCGTTTATCCCGCTTAAGTTCTTGAAGTGTACATGATTTCTCTGTTTTCATAGGCGAATAGACAAGATAATTTTTCTCTTTAAGAGCCTGAACTGATGTCAGGTCACAGTGGTCACAGTGGACCATCGTTTTACAATCAAAGTCAAATAAAATGAAAGTGTTACAAACAATTACTGACGAGTTACTAATAAACTATTTAGGAAGGAGAATCAGTTAAAAATAAAAAAACATGTGACTGTTTCGCGTTCTTTCCTCAAAAAAAGATGCTCGATGCGGAGCAGTGGTGACATCAAATTCACATTTTAGTAAACGTCGCAGGCTCTTTTATACGAGGCAAGAAAGGATGCTACAAGGCGTATATCCGCCCTAAGCTTGAGTACAACGCTGATATCTTGTCTTGTGCCCCAAGACCACCCCAAGCCCACCCTAGATGGAATCTAAAAGCGAGCGATAAAACTTATAGGAGACAACAATTCAGGCGGATTCATTAGACGCACTGGAACATCAACGTACGGTGGCTTCTTTTTCCGAGTTTTACAGCTATTATAACAAAGGATGCTCAAGTGACCGACTGCATTCCCCACCTCCATGAATTCACGCGTAATACATGTCACGCCGTAATGCCCATCAGTTTACTATGAAACCTGCTGCATTTTTCAGCCGCACTACGCGAAAGTGGAATGCTCTTCCCAGCCCAATTTTCCTTACAGTCTAAAATCCGCAGATATTTAAGACCAATGTGCGGTGGTACCACCTCTTGCTCTCTCCTTCTATACCTTCGGCTCTGGTTGTGTCTTGATCCCGGACAATTGAGGGTACTAATAACCCCTTTAGCTCTAAAAGAGCAGTTCGACTTCAAAACAAACTGCATTTAACGTGACACTGTTACATTCATGGATGGTTATAGGGGTCCTCGGTTCGAATCCCAGTGAAAGCAAAGTTAATATGATTTTGTCTGGTTCTCAAATCTGGTGCAGTCACCATATGCAGTTGGATTTAAACTAACGACACTGAGTATCATAATAGATCAATAATGGTCTAAATGGGCTTGCAGTTTTGTTGGCAGCCCAATAATCTAACCTTACCTACCTTGAGAGGTGCTAAATTATCAACTGACCTAGTGCTGTACACCAAGAGTGCAAAACAAGCTGTGAACCAAGGGTGGTTACAGGCATATTGTAGGAGAAACTACAACACACTGAGGTGCAACAAAATCATGCATTCCTGAAAGGTTCGACCGAAATCAACATGAATGGCGACTGTTTTCAATTGATGCGACGCAACTAGTCCCAAGGAAAGAACCGCGTGGCTTACGAAACCGTCGGAAAGTGGACCTACAGAGACTGGATTCTTTTTGGAAGACTCCTGTCTACACTAAGGCGTAAAGAACTTGCCAAGTAGCGATGCGAGCAGCTAAAGAACAGTCATGGAAAGAGCTAGGCGGGTAGCTAGAAAGCATACATGAATCCGTGAAAATGGTGAACTGACAATCCGTAGTCAATTCTGAGTCTGCTTTCCAAGGAGGTGAACATTTTTCACAGCTGAGCATGGAGTTGGTCAATGGCTGACCCTGGTGGAGGTGGTAGGTAGTCCAAGAACTCGCGTCCTTCTACTTTGGCATAACTCCTGATTAGCTAGGATCAAATAGCCTGGAGAGCTTCCGTGCTTGCTGTGCCGTTGAGACTTCTTTAGTGGATCATGCGTGTCAGATGATGATGATGAAGTTCAGGATTAATAAGCTTGATAAACATGTTAAATTTAAAGCATTACTGGCTACTGCTTTCACAAACACCCCCTCCACCTATAAGAATCACTATCAGACGAGCTGAGATATGTTGGACGGATCGATGACGATTTGGTTGTGAAAGCTGTGTTTCAAAATTGGTTGGAAATTCTAAGCATGGGCTCAAAGTTACTCAGACACTAGAAATGTGAGCTTGAAATTTTGAGTTTAACTTTACAGGCCTACCGTACCCAAGATGTCAATCTACTTGTGACACTGCCAGAAGTCGTCAGGGCGTCCAATTACCCACAGATATGGTTCCAATTTACCGGCTAGTCTGTCACTACGCACTGAGCAACATTGAAAAGCCTTTGAAAATCCTGAAAAAAGAACACGTTCACTGTCTGTTTCAACATTAAATAGACTCGTAACTTCGCCTCGTTTGCCTCTTTGCATTGAAACTCGAAAAAAAGTCACCCCATCAATTGAGAAAAACCCCACTCTGCCGATACTGTTATTAACTCTCGAACATTTCCAATCCCCACTCGAAAAGTAACATTTCCAAGGATGTATGCGTAACTTCGTTGATGGCGATGCAATTGACATGCTCCACCTACGCTCACGTACTCGCTTTTTGCTGTTGACGATGTTCAGACTCGCCAGTCAGGAACGAAACACATTAAGAGTGAGCGTCAAAGTCCCATCGTGCCTCACTGCAGAGTGACTTGACTGATGTTGGTAATGCAGAAAGGTCTCCGTCATCCGCCCATGGGATTTTGCCGAGAATATTTGGTTTTTTTTTCGTAAGTCCGTCATGAATTTTTCTGTCTACATGACAAATCTATTTAATCACATCTCGATGCTGGAGCGGAAGTGCACGTCTGTACGTCCGACATACTACTCGTACCATCGTCGTCTCTTCCTCGGCAGCAGAGTGCAGAATTTAATATAAAGTGGCATGCCTAGAGATCGTGGCTTTAAGTAGGAGTTAAAAATAAATCACTCTTCACATTTAAACCATCTAATCCACGAATTATTCGATTGATATACGATCACTGCATGTCAAACTGTGCTGCGGAGATAACAAATGTCACCGACGGTGTCCCCTAACACACAACACCACGGACGTGAGTGACATCCCAACCATTTCGAACGCAATTTCAAATCTAATCAATTTTGAATCGAATTTGCGGAACTACCGGTGCACAAATGCCATCGGAAATGTTTTGTTGGAAATTAAATGAAATCATTAAATTATAAACACAAGTGAGTGAACACATTGTGGTGGGGTACCGGAAGCCTGGGTAGAAATTGTATTCATCGCATTTGGCGGCGATAAAGGCGGTTTTCAGGTCTGCATGGTCTGGGGGAACAGTGATTTCATATGAGCTTACCTAGTGATTCTGCGTAAAGGACTTTAGTTGAAATCGCTCTTGAATTAAATCATGACGACGGTCCTTAGGCAATCCCTGGTTCATGCGTATTTTATCAAAGGTGCTTTAAAAGATCCTGAATTTAGCCTGAATGATCAATTCTTCTTCTTCTTATGACGCTACAGTCCGGGGTAAATGTGGGCCGCAGCTAACAAGCCTCTCCAGAGCCAGCTGCCTCCGATTTCACACAACAAGTTGGTTGAAGTCCTTCTCCACTTAGTCGTCCCACTAGTTCGAAGTCGAAAACTCTTCGGGTTGAAGTAGTGTTGTCCATGCGGTCTAGAAGGCCCAGCCGCCGTAGGCTTTGGTTTCGTAGATGCCTGCCTATTCTTATGTCGCTGTACTGCCCATACAGTTCGTAGCTGAATCTTCTCCTCCAGAACCAAAGATCACACGCAAATCTTTTCTCTCAGAGTCTAAGGACTTCTTCATCCGTTTTCGAGACTGTTCATTCCTCCGCGCCGTATATCAGGACTGGGATGAAGAGTGTCTTCTATAAAGTCAACTTGGTCCTTCAGACAGAGCTCTATTACTCAAAGCCAACGAAAGAGGGGTTGGCAAGAGTTATCCTACGTTTGGTATTGGTAATGATGTTATTCGTGGAATTTACTCCGGAGCCGATGTAGAGGAGGTCCTTGGCTTACTTTCTTACTTATCAGGCAGACGAACCATGAAGGGTTTGAGCCGGAGCAATTGCTGCTTTCCATCGGTGACGGTCCTGGGCACGCTGCTCCCAGTCATCAAGGCCAAGCTGTCTTACATCCACGATGACTTAGTCTTTGTACCGGAGGATCGGTATTCCTCTCCTTCTCGAACCAGGAGGCTCGAATTTGAAGACCCTCTTTGCTGGAGCGTTGTTGTCCATTCGCTCGATGTGGCCGAGCCAGTTTAGTCGGCGGCGGCCCAGTTGTTTTGACAGACCGAAGTAGCATCGGTTGCCAAGGGCGATTCTATGTCGGTTTTCCACTACGATGTCATTCGTGGAGTTTACGTTTGCCAAGAGGTAGACAAACTCCTATACTTCCTCGAAATTGTAGCTGTCGATTGTAACGTTTTGGCCTAGGTGGTACGCGGCGGATCGTTTTTTGCTCGACAGCATATATTTTGTCTTGTCCTCGTTGACCTTTAGGCCAGCTCGTTTCGCTTGTTTCTCAATTGCCGCGAAAGCTTCTACTACGGTGCGTTGGGATCGCGCGATATTGTCGATGTCATCAGCGAATAGATAGTGATAGTGTCTCCCGTGTTGAAGAAATCATACGACAGGTGCAGGTTTCGAACGATTCAGAGGATCCTGAACCGAACTGCACGGTGCATTGTCTATGTGTGGTGCGACACAACCGGATCAATTTTCCCGGGATCCCGAATTCGGCCATCGCTTCGAATAGCTCTTTGCGATGAATGCTGTCGTATGCGGCTTTAAAATCGATGAAAAGATGGTGAGTATCGATTTGAAACTCGCTGGTCTTCTCAAGGATCTGCCTTAGTGTGAAGATTTGGTCCATAGTCGATTTGCAGTAGATTTGAAGTCCTGGGCTACCACGAAGTTATAGCTGCCCATTGTGACGCTCAGTCCAAGAAGTCGATGTTTTATGTTATTTCTTGAGGACAGTATTTACTTCATTTTGTCCTCATTCATCCCATTTTTGCCGCCGCCGGTTCAATACCATCAAACGCTTCATTGACGGCTCGCTAAGTTCGGCCAATCACGTCAATGTCGTCCGCGTATGCAAGCAATTACACACATTTTCGGATGACCGTGCCTCTTGTTCTGGCGAGTGAGTTTTGCCTTCTCAAGTACGATGTTAAAAAAACAACTCATAACAACGCGTCGGCTTGCCTAAGCCCCTTGTTGGCACTGAAGGTCTCGGTGAGTTCCTTCAGTCCATCCATGATGGAGCAGCGAGAGTTCTCCATTGTTTTCCTGCACTACCTGACGAGTTTGGCAGGAATGTCAAAACTAGACATGGCGTTGTATAGCTCGTCTCTATGCACACTGTCATATGCAGGCTTAAATTCGACAAATAGTTGGTCGGTGTCGATCTGCGATCTCGTAGTCTATTTCTACATCACGTCAATGACCATCGGGTTCAGTCTCTGCACTGTTCGCTTACAAAACCATTTATTATTCGAATTTTGTGAAACTAAAGCTCATGACATACATACAGGGAATTTATTACGGACCTTTAAAAGACTGAGTCTGGTGTATTTCATGAAAAATATAGGTGTAGATGCCGTATAGACCCTGTATTTTGATGTTGTCCCCTGCCGCAGTTGGAATTCTCAAAAACGTGCATGTGACCCTGATATACCCTTTTCAAAATTAAGATTCCTCCTCAGACCAACACTAACGAGAACATGTCACTTACAGCGTTGTACATTGTTTCCCACTTACAAGCAACCATCTCATGTAAAAACATATTTTACCGTCCCATGAGCAGGTGTCAGACAGGTTTAAAAATAGTTCCCCCCGCCCAACGCAGCAGCTCGTGTGTGCTCGTCTAGTTTGAGTTAATGAGCAGAATGGGGGCAATTAATTTTGAAACTTTCAAGTCAGCAGCAAAGTCTGTGTACGTGTGAACAGTAATTCAATTAATCCCATCAGCACAACTTTCATTCAAAGAATTAAGAAGTTACACTACGTTGACGCTGTTAATGTGCTGAATTGGACAAGTAAACTAAAAGCGCAGTCAGTGTGTTTTGTGGTGGTTTATGGACGTTTGGAAAGTTTGGCGGTTGATTTCATACATGTGCTTGAGGTTCTTCGGTTTTTTTTATTAGCCGCCTTTATGGCTTTTGAATATAATTGGAATTTAATTTTGACGAGCGATGCAAATGCTTTCTTATAATGGCCATCATTCGAATGTTCCGTTGCGTTGAAGTGGCTGTAATATCTCATTTATTCATTTATAAGTAAGGATTTCATGGAGGCATATAAGTGCACTTCACGCAGCTGGCGTTTAATAGCTTCTCAGGGTAGTCCCTCTTGCCTCTGTGGGAAACGCGACCAGTGGGCGGTTTGAGTATGGGCAGGGGATGCGATTCATATTTAATGGCCCTTGAGCGAACATCACGCAGAAGTCACTTTTGCTCGGGAGGCGTGTGGGGGAGAAGACACACCCGCGAATGTTGCTTTAAATGAACTCAGTTCTTTGAAGATGTGTCAAATTCATGGGTCGGTGTTCCTTTCCATTTTGCTAATTTAGGCATTCTCCGGCAGAGTGATATGATGGTCGTCTGACAATTCATTTAATTTTTGAGTTCCTCACAGTAACTGACTGACTCTTCTGTCAATAAGTAGGTCTGGCCAGACGTTTACCGTTTGCGAAATTTCCAGACCTCTAGAGTCAATGGAATATGTGTGGCGAAACCTACTTATTGACAGGAGGGTTATTTACAACACTGTTCCCGTCAATATGTAGAATATTGTCTATTCAGTAAGCTGCGCCTCCAGCTCCTGAAGCATTGCTTGCTCTTTATTTATTTATGCACTCTGCACCGTTAATTTTAATGGTTGACAAGTGGCTCCATTGTGCTCCTGCTCGGTAGCAATGAATCTTACATGAATATTCATGTCATAAATTTCACCCAATGCATGTCGTCATTGCTCGACCATAAGCACAAACTTGTAACATCTTCAAAAGAGTGAAACAACAAAGAAATGTTGTCCAGGCCAGGCCTTAACAAATGTCTTGCGTTTCGAGACATGTGGGGCAAATGAAGTAGTCTTTCTCTGTGTGGCGCTATAGTCCAGGGTGGAACTGGTCTCAACCAACAAGCCTCGCCAACTAGCGCGATCTCTGGCTAGCTGTCTCCAGTTTCGCACACCAAGTTGGTTGGGGTCCTTCTCCACTTGAGTGCGCCACCTTAAACGTGGGTGTCTTCTGTTGCGTCGCCCCACAGTTTCGGATTCGAAGTATTTTCGGGTCGGAGCTAAGTTGTCCATACGCTCTACATGGGCCAGCCACCGAAGGCGTTGGACCCGTAGACGCCTAACTAGGCTCATGTCGCTGTACAGCCTGACAGATCGTGGTTGAATCTTCTCCTCTAGATCAGTTCCTCTATAGCTGGACTGGGATGATCAGAGTCTTATATAGAGTCAACTTGGTCCTTCGAGAGAGGGCTCTGCTACTCAATTGCCTCTTAAGCCCAAAGAAACAGCGGTTGGAAAGAGCTTGATCTTGGTACTAATGTCATTTGTACAATTTACTTCGGAGCCGGGGTCCTTGAGTAGTTCCCTCGAAGTTATAGCTGCCCATTGTGACGCTCTGTCCCTTGACATCGATGTTGTATGTCCTTGTGAGGACAGCATATACTTTGTTTTGCTCTCATTCACCATCAGACCCATTTTAGCCGCTTCCTCTTCAATGTTAGCAAATGCCTCATTGACGGCTCGCACGGACTTCTGGAAGATCGTGCCTCTAGTGTTGGCGTGTGAGTTTTGTACGTACTTCTTCGGGACGATGTTGAAGAAATCACATGAAAACGCGTCGCCTTGCCTAAAGCCTTTTTTGACATTGAAGGAGCAGTGAGAGTTCTCCATCGTCATCAAGGAATTTCAAAACTAGACGTGGCATTGTATAGCTAGTCTTTATGCACGCTGCCATATGGGTCCATGAAATTGAAGAGCAGATGGTGAGTTTCGATTTGCATTTCTTGGGTCTTTTCCAGGATCTGCCGTAATGTGAAGTGATAGGGACCTATCAGGTTATTGACGAATAGCTTCAGGCGGGTACATAAAACGGCAGAGAAAATGTTGTAGGCGATGTTAAGGAGACTTATCTCTCAATAGTTGGCGCAGTCAAAGGGGTCTCCTTTCTTATGGATCGTAATCAGTGAAATAAATACATATTTTGGGGCCAGTTTTTTACTAGAAGAGAATATATGGAGAAACGCTGGGTTAAGCCTCTGGAGCTTTGAACAGGAATAAAACGCATATTTTAAGAAGCAAAGTTTTTTATTCATAACGTCATGATTGATTGTGCATGGAAATGGAGACGCTCTTCATAGCGCCCAATGAATACAGCCCAGCTTTTTGGATGAAATCCCCAGTCATAGCGCTAACGTGTCCATGACATGACACGATCACACTTCGTCAGGTAAGGGCTATAAGCGAACAACCTTCTAGATGAACTAGTGAATGGGCCGGCAGAAGAGCTGGTGGATCATTGTAGTTTTTATGTATTAATTAAAGGACGAAAGGAATAACAACAAAACATAGGACGCTGTTCATATACAACGCTGGTATTAAAAATGTATTGCAGTAAGAGAATCTTTAAATGATTGGATCAAAATGCTTAAAACTTAAAATCAAACGATTTTCACTATTAATTGAGCTTTCTGTCAGTAATTCCTTCGATCCGTAGAACCCATTCCATGTGTTGCGGTTCTTTTTCTTCTTATAGCGCTTCGGCTTGAACTTGGGCCTCAGTCAACAAGCCTCTCCAGTTGGCTCGATCCTTAGCCAGCTGTCTTCAATTTCGCACGCCAAGTTGTTTGAGGTTCTTCTCCACTTGTGTGCGCCATCGGCTTCGTGGTCGTCCTCTATTGCGTTGTGCCACGTCGAAGGCTCTTCGGGTCGGAGCACTGTTGTCAATGCGCTCTACACGGGCTAGCCATCTTAGGTGTCGGGTCCGTAGACGTCTGGCCAGACTATTGTCGTCGTAAAGCAAATATAGTTCGTGGTTAGGAAACAGGGCCAAGATAGAACGCCGAACTTTTCTCTCGAAAAGACCAATGGGCTTATTCTTCCGCTTTTATGATAGTTCAGGCTGCCAAGCCCCCCAGCAAGACGGGGATGATCCAGAGGGAGTCTAGTACACAATTACCTCTTGAGCCCAAACCAAACAGCGGTTGACAAAAGTTATATTGCGTTTAATCACGGTACTGATGCTGTTCGTACTATTAACCTCGGAGCTATGGTGGAGTCCTTACCGACCTCGATGGTGACGTTCTGACCGAGACTTCGATGTTGTGTGTCTTTCCTTAATGTGTGTGCCTTTGACATAACTTTGGATTGCGAAATTGGAGGCTTCTGGCTAAAGATGGTGCAGCAGCAGTGACCGACAAAGGCTCCGAAACTACACGTCGCAGAGCTCTGAAATTTTCAACAAAAATTATTCCAAAATTTAGATGCTGAAGCGCTGCAGCCCATATACTCTTAGACGGGAATCTAGTAGAGCAGCAGCTCGGTGACCCACACAACTGGACAAGAACGTTGACCAACCTAGGACACGTATTTGCAGACAATAAGCTGCTAAGTTGGGACAGCTTCCCCTTTTCTGCGGGGCCATTAAAGTCCAGTATCAAGTCTAGTACCAATCAGCTGACGCCAAGTAAGTTTGGGGTTAAAGTGTTCTCGGACCGAGCGACCAAAGGACCGAGTCGTCTGTTCCTCCGTGAGATCGAAATATGTCAACTTGAACATTTTAACGAGACATAGGTGGCCCGTGGCGTTGTGGGTATGTGCGTCGACCCCAACCTCGACGTCATAGGTTCGATTCCTGCTCTGTGCGACGAAAACAGTTTTCACGACCCCACCTCTTTCGAGTTACTGACAATGCTCAAAGAGTATTTCCTGTCTAGAAAAAGCTTCTCAAACTTGGCCGTTCGGAGTCGACATGAAACTGTAAGTCCCTTCCACTCGTGAGAGAACAATAGCACGCACAACACGAGTGGTTGCTTAGAAGCTAGGCCCTGGCCCCCTACAGGCTGTAGCGCCACTCATATTATTATATATAGGCGAGCCTCCTCCACTGCCAAAGGCCATCAAAACGAGTGCCACCTAATTTTTGATGAATTGATACTGATCGTTCATCATATGTGCCCGTGTCCCAGTTAATTGCGTCTAACATTAATTAAAATGTCCCACAAAAACGGCGTCAGGCAGCAATATACCATAAGACCGGATGAGTTAATAAAATGCGAGACAACGTCATTACTTCAAATCCTTCTTGAAATTCACTGCTAATACCGCATCAGGAAAGCCCGGAAGCTGTGCCTTCTGCCATTCAGTTAGCACCTTGGTAATGCGAATCCATTAGAAGCGCCCACACATAATGTTCATCGTCACCGTCCCCACACTGCACACTCTCGCTTTATGTAGCCATAAAATGCGTCGTTTTGCCTCAAAATTCCGCTGTAACGAGTGCTTACTTGACTTTATGGAGATTTGAATCTAAACAGATCCACAAAGGATACCCGAAGGACATGCATGCAAGCACACCCACACATGTGCACCCCCCCCCCCCCAACGGGCGATGATCGCTTGATGAAAAGTAATTTCAGCTCCTTCACGCGTTGATGACTGTCGATTTCTCATAAAAACTTATGACCTTGAGCACCGCTGATAGGAAGCTCAGTCCCTATCTCCCTTGAATAGGATTTCACTGAGCGTGTCACGCACCAAGAAGACGCTTCGCAATTAGTCAAACTGGGAGCAGCGCATTGCCAATCGCTAATGGATACATCACAGCATGACCGACATGTTCGTGTGGCACCACGAGTCAACAAATTACGATGTGTCTGGCCAGCGACGCGGCGTCGAGACTCCCCATGCGGCTTAGGCCGTCCGCTTCAATTGCTGTAATTTATTGATGGGGCATTCTTGAATGGACAGATGGGAATGTGTGTCTAAACGGCTGTCTGGCCGAGTGAGTATGTTCCGCGTCAGCTACCTCACCGTGAGCGAGTCATGCTCAATCAGTCGACCAGGCGAATTATGTCATGAACGCATGATTGGGCTGCCAGAGTTAATTGAAACTGGGCGCTGAGTTGTTGAGCGTGGATCCTGATGACATAAGTTATGCTCATGCCGTGGTATGTGTGTGCTTTCGCTGAGTAATCAGCACGCAACTAGTTGATTATTCAACACCAAGAGTTTGTGTGCCGTGCTCTCTGGATCGAGGGGCACTCGGAATAGCCAAATGCAGGATTCGCATCAGATAATCCTCGGCTCTATATATTCTTGCTGATGTGCTTTGAATATTTATGAGCAACTCTGGGCATGAATAACCACCACTCACAGATGGTAGGTCAAGAAGGGTATGCTATTTTGTTGCTCATGCCACGTTTGTTCTTCAATGCTGTCGAAAATGCTTTGAGAAAAGGGCTTTATAGAGACGTGGGTTAAATCACACGTCTCTCTGAGACCGTGTGGGTAGGTCAACTTGAGACTGCAAAATTGTTCGACTACGAGCCGGTGGAATGAAGGCGTATACAAATTCATATTAGTTTCAAGTAAATGCCGGCTTGAAAGTGGACGGAGATCGAGTTGGGTGAAGATTCCTTTCAGTTGACGGCCCATTTCGTTTTGCGGCTAAGAAGGAGAAGGGGTGGAGTTATAAAAAGAGATGTCCGCCGCAAAATGTTTCCCAATTAATCAATGCCGATTATGAAATCCGGTGTATCGACTGCAGAGGGAGCAACTCGCATCCGCAATCGAAGTTCGACCATATTATGGAATACATCGAATGAACAACAGTATCGGCCCGCAAAACCCCCCTATCGGCCACTTTTGTGATAAACTGTTTTCTGTCAATTTTGATTTTTCTGATTCGATTGTCTCGAAGAAAAGCTCTTTAAAAAGTGAATTCAAGTGTCAAGTATTTAGAAGAGAAAGTAAATGACTCGCAAGATATTCGTTGTAAAATCAGAATCAGTACGGCGAATGATATGTTATCGATACCGAGCAGGATTTTTGTTATCAACATTCATTTATGAACCTTTCTTTCAGATTTGTAAAATAATTCAGGCTGTTTACAGCAGCATTTAAATATGTTATGTTGAAGGAAATACTGCTAACTGCGGGAAGGTCTACAATCTTGACTCCGAAACCTACATTCTCCTGGCAGAGAATGCATATCAGACCGGTACTAGCAAGGAACTTGCAGTTGGAATGATATAACCGACATTTTTCAGTTGTTCTTCCCGAGGTTTTCAATCTATATACTAGAGGAATGTTTATGTCCAATATGGATTAATTTAAGCATGAGCGAAACAACAAGCGCATTTGTAATGCTTCTTGAAAATGACCACAACCATTGAGTATGTCGATGTTCCTCTGGGTGATGGTTTCTCCTAGCGAGTGGAGATGATCGTCAGTTTGCGCCAAATTGCCTAATACGGTGATGGTTTCGTTCCATAGATTACGGTATTGAGTTGATACGTTTTCTTGACTGACTGGAAGAGCTTGTTGGCTTATGTCCGGACTTCGAAGCAATTTCTTTCCAAGGCTAAAGAATCTACGCGTAGACATTTCATTGTAGTGTACAAGGCTGTATAGACGAATGTTTGCGAATGGTAATCTTACAAAGCATCCTCCTGCCTGCCCTCAGAAAAATCTCCTCGCAAAGCAATTCGTCGCTATTGAACTTTCTTTGACTAACTTCTATTGAAGCCGCCATTTCTTTAACTCTCCACAATAGTTGTACGATGTCCTCCAGGGTGGAAGTCTCTCTCTCGCCCATAAAATCGACTTCGATTGTAGCCTTTCCGAGGAGCACTCATCTAAGAAGGGTGTTCTGAAGATTATATGTCCAACTTCTTTTTCTTTGTTCCGGGGTGGCGAAGTGCTTGACTACCTCAAAGTTTCTGCTGCCCAATATGACGCTCTGTCCGAGGCGTCGATGTTGTGCGTCCTTTCGTGATGACAGCATGTACTTTGTTTTGCCCTGGCTTACCGCTAGACCCATTTTAGCCGCTTTCGCTTCAATCCCGGCAAACGCCTCACTGACGGCTCACTGTGTTCGTCCAACCACGTCAATGTCGTCCGCGTATGCTAGCAGTTGAACGGACTTTTGGAAGATCGTGCCTCGGGTGTTTACGTTTGAGTTCCGCACGATCTTCTTAAGGATGATGTTGAAGAAGTCACATGACAGCGTGTCGCCTAGCCTAAAACCTTTTTTGACATTGAAGGTCTCGGTGAGTTCGTTACCTACCTTGATGGAGCAGTGAGAGTTCTCCACCGTCATCCTGCACAGCCTTACGCATTTAGCGGGAATGTCAAAACTAGACATGGCGTTTTATTGCTCGTCTCTATGCGGCCTTAAAGTCGGTGGGTGTCCATCTGCATTTCTTGTTTTTTTTCGAGGATCTGCCGAAAATGGATGATTTGATCGATGGTGAACTTCCCAGGCCTGAAACCGCACTGATAAGGACCTATCACGTTGTTGACAAAGGGTTTCAAGCGTTAACACAAAACGGCAGAAAGTAGCTTGTATGCAATGTTAAGGAGATTGATCCCTCGATAGTTGGCACAGACAAAGGGGTCTCCTTTCTTGTGGATCGGACAAACGACGCTGAGATTCCACTCATCGGGCATGCTTTCCTCCGACCATATCTTGCAGATGATCTGGCGCATGCGCCCAACCAGGTCATCTCCATCTGCTTTAATCAGTTCCGTGGACAATCCGTCCACTCCAGGAGCTTTCTTCGACTTTAGCCCCGATATCGCAGTCTTGACTTCGTCTAAGTCGGGGGGACGAAATTCTTGTTCATCATCGTCCAAATTGAGTGAAACATTCTGCCTGACAGCGGAATTTGTGCCGTCATCGCCGTTTAACAGTCTACAGAAATGATTTTTCCAAATCCTCAGCATCGACTGCGATTCTACTACCAGTTGTCAATGTTCGTCCCTGCAGGCTTCGGTCCGAGGTCTATATCTTCCGGATACTTGTTTTACCTTTTGGTAAAACTTTCGGACTTCCTTCCTGTCATAACACCTCTCACATCCACGAGACATCCTAAGTTTCTAAAAAGAAAAATAAGAGACACAAAGCTTGAATTGCAATGGACCACAGATTTTCTGCTATATGAAGTAATGGGCGGGGTCACCTCATAATTAAATAAATCATCGTCACTCATTTTGTAAACATAACTTCCACTACAAAAAAAAATTAACTCATTCCCATCGTAGAGATAAGATAACACCCCCTTACGGCGTTATGTTATAACACAACAATCATCACAAATAACACATTTCCCCTTCTCCACACACACTTCAACCAAATTACGGTGGTGACCTCAGACGATAAAAGTCAAACGTAGACAGTTTGAACAAGAAAGAATTCTCAAAACTAACCATTCACCATTGATTGGTATAAACAGTGTCGTAAAATGTTTCTATACAAAATTTACTTGGCAACTCTCAGCTCTGCCGCATTTGTAAGGTTTCATATCAAAGCACACTGAAAAATTCAACCATCTCATCATTACTCCTCAGCCGAGTGTGCTGGCGCATAAAGCAGCGGCGGTCTGTTTGTTTGTTGTGAGTTGTGTAGGTTCAAATCACGCTTCTGGCGTGTGGTTTTTTCCCGCGATACATTCTAAAGAATAACATGTGATTTTACAAGGCATAATGGTGTGTCTCTATTAGCGGACATTTCGTTTCCAGCAAAATCGCAGAGTAATTTGATTATTTCTCAACTACGCTACATTTTCAAAATAGATGACAGTGTTCCGAGAGATAATCGCACATTTCTTTTTTTAACGCGATGAACTCATAGAGCATTTGTCACGACAGTAGGAATATGAGGCGCACACAGTTGGTGTGTTGGAAGGGACAGGAATGAGGGGCGAGTTGATGTGTTGCATGGGAGTCTAATTTTAGGCTGCGCGGGTGAGAGGCAGCTCGCTTATGAAAACGAAAAACGTTTGGCAAACGTAACAACGGAAGTCGTTGCACGTGAATTCTACTGCAGTGACAATAACATTTACGACCTGGCTTTGATGTGATGTATACCGGAAATCGTGTGAATAATAATAATTAAAGATTTTAGAGCTACTCTGACATATTCGGAGCTCAGATCTAAAAGGTTGCCTTCAAGGTTATATCGGGATTTTGGAGTAGAGTTGGCGGCGGAGCAACCCTATCGTGTAGGGTCAACGGCGGCACTCACAACCTCAGCGAGGTTACCGATACCGGAGTCATCCGGACCCTTCGCCCAAGGGTAAAATAAATGGGCCTGGCCTCCCAGCTGGGGGCTGTGCGTGGGGTTAACGCCCTCACCACGTAAAAAAAAATTTGTTCAGAGACGACTATTTGCCTCGGATACTGACCGATCTACTGTTGACGACCCCAGCGAACGAACAAATGACCATGCTTTTCGGTTCTGCACGTGGAATGTGAGGTCTCTTAACAGGCCACGTGCAGCCGAAGAACTCGCGGAGGCCCTTGACTGCTACAGATATCACCGCCATCCAGGAAGTGCGATGGAATGGGCCGGGCAAGAAGAGGATGAAAAACTGCGACATCTACTACGGTGATTGCAGCAGAGAGAGGCGCTTATTTGGATGTGGGTTTGTTGTTCGAGGCAGACTTAGGCAAAAAGTCTTAAGCTTTGACTGTAAAAGCGAACGCCTCATAACAATCCGCATCAAGGCTACAACATCAGCCTGATATGCGCCCACACCCCGACAGAGGACAAAGATGATAGTAGCAAAGATGACTTCTATGATCTCCTAGAAAGAACATACGATCAATGCCCCAGCTTTGACACCAAGATCGTTCTAGGAGATTTCAATGCTAAGCTGGGTAAAGAAGAAATCTTTGCTAAAGTCCTCGGTAAACACAGCCTACACGACAACACGTCTGACAATGGACACAGGCTGTTGGACTTCGTGACGGGGCGAAACCTCACTTTAGCCAGACGCGGTTCCCTCACCTCAACATTCACAAAGCAACCTGGCGGTCTCCTGATCAATCAACCGTCAACCAGATTGATCACATTGCGATCGACGTCAGACACTCCTCCAGCATTCTTGATGTCCGAACTTTCCGAGGAGCCAATGTTGACTCGGACCATTTCCTTCTTGTAGCCAAGGTAAGAATCAGGATATCACGAGAACAAAGGAGTCGAGAACGAACACCACGGTTTGACGTCGCGAAGCTACAATCGCAGCGGACTGCCAGGATCTTTGCCGACCGAGTCTCCCAGAAACTCTCTGTAAGTTCGACGCCGCCTGCACAAACCATCGAAGAAGAATGGAGTCGTTGTCAAGAAGCCATCAAAGTAGCTGCCACTGATGTGCTGGGTTTTACGACACCACCTAGAAGGAACCCATGGTTTGACGACGAGTGCAGGCAGGCACATGCAGCCAAACAGGAGGCCTACAAGGCAACGCTGCATCGAACAACGAGGGCTGTTCGTGAGCTCTACGAACAGAAGAAAAGGGAAGAGCACCGAAAAAAGAAAGTGCATGAGAAGCGCGCGGTCGAGGAGATGGAGAGGTGTTATGGCAGGAATGACGTCCGAAAGTTTTATCAAAGGGTAAAACAATTATCCAATGGATACAAAACTCGGACAGAAGCCTGTCGGGATGGAAATGGACATCTGGTAGTGAGTCGCAGTCGATACTGAGAATCTGGAAAGATCATTTCTGCAGACTGTTAAACGGCGATGAGGACCAAAATACCGCTGTCAAGCAGAATGTTCCACTCAATATGGACGATGACAGACGCGAATACCGTCCCCCCGACTAAGACGAGGTCAAGGTAGCAACATCAAGACTGAAGTCTAACAAAGCTGCTGGAGCGGACGGTTTGCCCGCTGAAGTATTTAAGGCAGCTGGAGATGATCTGGTTGGGCGCATGCACCAGCTCATCTACAAGATATGGTCTGAGGAAAGCATGCCCGACGAGTGGAATCTCAATATCGTTTGCCCGATTCACAAGAAAGGAGACCCCTTTGACTGCACCAACTATCGAGGGATCAGTCTCCTTAACATCGCGTATAAGATCTTCTCTGCCGTTTTGTGTACCCGCCTGAAGCCGTTTATTAATAATCTGATAGGCCCATATCAGTGTGGCTTCAGGCCAGGAAAGTCCACAACAGGCCAAATTTTCACACTACGGCAGATCCTGGAAAAGACCCAAGAAATGCAAATCGACATTCACCATCTGTTCGTCGATTTCAAGGTCGCATATGACAGCGTGCATAGAGACGAGCTATACAACGCCATGTCTAGTTTTGACATTCCTGCCAAACTCGTCAAGCTGTGCAGGATGACGATGGAGAACTCTCGCTGCTCCATCAAGGTCGGTAACGAACTCACCGAGACCTTCAATGTCAAAAAAGGTTTTAGACAAGGCGACGCGCTGTCATGTGATTTCTTCAACATCGTCCTGGAGAAGATCGTGCGAAACTCACACGCCAACACTAGAGGCACGATCTTCCAGAAGTCCGTGCAATTATTAGCATACGCCGATGACATTGACGTGATTGGCAGAACTCAGCGAGCCGTCAGTGAGGCTTTTGCTAACATTGAGACGGAAGCGGCTAAAATGGGTCTGGCGGTGAATGAGGGCAAAACGAAGTATATGCTGTCCTCAAAAAAGGACATACAACATCGACGTCTTGGACAGAGCGTCACAATGGGCAGCTATAACTTCGAGGTAGTCAAGGACTTCACTTACCTCGGCTCCGGAGTAAATTGTACAAATAACATCAGTACCGAGATCAAGCGTAGGATAACTCTTGCCAACCGCTGTTTCTTCGGGCTCAAGAGGCAATTGAGTAATAGAGCCCTCTCTCGAAGAACCAAGTTGACTCTATATAAGACTCTGATCATCCCAGTCCTGCTATACGGCGCGGAGGCATGGACAATCTCGAAAGCGGATGAAGAAGTCCTTGGTCTCTTTGAGAGAAAAGTTCTGCGCACGATCTTTGGTCCTGTTTGTGTTGACGGGTTCTGGAGGAGAAGATTCAATCACGAACTGTACGGGCTGTACAGCGACATGAGCCTAGTTAGGCGTCTACGGATCCAACGCCTACGGTGGCTAGGTCATGTAGAGCGCATGGACACCACAGCTCCGGCCCGAAGAATCTTCGAATCCGAACCTGTCGGGCAACGCAACAGAGGACGCCCGCGTTTAAGGTGGCGCACCCAAGTGGAGAAGGACCTCAACCAACTTGGTGTGCGAAACTGGAGACAGCTAGCCAGGGATCGCGCTTGTTGGAGAGGCATGTTGGTTGAGGCCCAGGTCCACCCCGGACTGTAGCGCCACACAAAGAAGAAGAAGTGTGGTTGGGGCAGTGGTGGATCTGTGCGACCATCAGGGTTGTCAGATGCGAAGATTTATCCCTAAACTGTCGCTTTTAAATCTCATTTGGCTACACAAAACTTGGTATATCGCCACAACCTAAAATGGCAATATTTTGAGCATTCAACAAATAACAACACTATTCATTGCAAATGCAAATTGCAAGGCACCCCACAGTCTATGGTTGAAGTTCCCTTTGTTACTGACTAGTAGTTGGGCAAAGAGAGAAGACACTGCAATATTACTACAAGTTAAATTATTTAGAGTCCCAGAAGCTTAAAAAACGAGTCACTTTGAAAATAAATGAGTCCCAACAAAGGTTTTTCTCTCAAGACTGGTCCCTTGTACTGCCAGTCATCAACCTACAATTCCTAAGGAAGCCCAGCAGGCGCTTTTGTGATGAAGAGGCTACAGAAGCAGCTCTCACCACATCATCGCCGAAGATCTGCAACCTGATCCAAGCAAGGGCGGGACAGTGACAGGCCTTGTCGTTATCCTGTTCACATTCGTCGCATTGTACTGCTCTATCACTACCAGATGGGACCTGCAGCTGTGCACCAGAATCGCACAGTGGGCTGATTTGTGTGGGAGAGCGGCATAAAGTTTCTCAAATCTATGAAACAGGTCTTGATAAAATTTGACGTATAGTTTTTCACATCTTTCAAAAATTTTCAAAAATTTTTCTACTGAACATTTTCTGATGTTGTCGGATAGTTTATCTCTTCTTATACCTTTCAGATCGGTCACAGCATTCTTCAAAACTCTTTCGTGGTTTTTCAGTACTTGTAGACGTTGTGGGAAGTACATTTTGTGTAAATTCTACTTTAAAAACTCTTTTCAGCCAACCTTTTTATTTATTTTCAGAAATAAGTGAAATAAATCGTTTACTTACTTCTGATATCACGGTTTTTGTTCGTTGAGAGTCTTGAACAATGCCTTCAAACTTTGACAACATGCGCCATTATGACCAAAATCCCTAAGTTTACTAAACAACACCGAAAGAAACTGCAAATGAATCCATTTAAGCCGTTATCTGCTCGCATTTGTTTTTTTATTCTTGCATCAAATGATGGTGAATATTTTACGCAAACGCCACAATTGTTTGTTCTTAAATTGTGAAAAATAACTAGAAACTAACTCCTGGAAGTGATAAAACCAGCAACAGTAAAGACAACCCATTTACCATTTTTATGCCCACATCATTTTATTACACCACAATAAACAACAGATAAAAACATCCCAATTTACAGTCTTTAATATTTCAAAACTGACTATTTTTTTTGTTGAGCATCAATCCAATCCCTCTGGAGCTCTAATACGCAACTGTGGTCTGTAATTTCCAACTTAGACCACCATAGTGCCAAGCTTACAAGGCTCTTGCGGCCACCAACACTATGGATAGAGCATGCATAGCTTCGCTGCGCAATGTAGAACATATGAACAATTTAGCTCCGGCCTGAAGAATCTTGGAATCCGAACCAGTGGGGCAAAGCAACAGAGAACGCCAGCGTCTAAGGTGGCTCACCCCAGTGGAGAAGGACCTCAACCAACTTGGTGTGCGAAACTGGAGACAGCTATGTAGTCGATATCATTCTGCTCTGGAGGAGATTCCGGTAAACATTTAAAGACGACATTTAGAAGGTGTATTGGCAAATCATAGGGAAACAACCGGATACAATTGATCAATTGATTGTCTGGACAAATAAGCAATGTTTTTAAGCACCTTAGAAGCTCAAGCCATTCAAAAAGAAATGCAGGTGTGCAAATGGATAAGCGGTGATGACTGATCGAAGAATCGTCAAATTTGAACCATTTTGTCCTCTATCGGCTTTCCTCTTGGACATCAACAATTGCACTCCAAATTAGCTACCTGTGTACTTTAAATTACACATCACACTCTGCTTTATAACTGAATTTTTCAAATAGAAATATTTTTTTTCCGTAAGAAAGCGTGCGTTAAGCTCAGAGAAGTTCAACACAGCGAACGATGACAGACAGACAATGACAGAGAACCAACCAACCTCGATAGTCAGCAAACCCTGATGGCATTTTTTATTAGCCACATTTTGATGCAAAATTCTGTGAGCTCGTACGCTGGAACGAACTTGTACTGAAAACTCAAATTTGATCTACAATTCAATTTGTAAAATTCTATATCAAATTATCAATTTCGGGTAGTAACTAAAATAGAACATCTGCAAAAAAGTGTGCCAGTTTTGATAGAAGTGTTTGTTAAGTTCTCAGAAGTGAAGTTTTACATAGAATCGCTCAATAAAAATATTTGTTTGTGTGTTCTGCTAAATTGGATGAATATGTACATCCATACATATGCATGTGGTGGCCCGTGGTGTTGTGGGTATGTGCGTCGACCCCAACCTCGACGTCGTAGGTTCGATTACTGCTCTGTGCGACGAAAACAATTTTCACGACCCCACCTCTTTCGAGTCACTGACAATGCTCAAAGAGTATTTTCTGTCTAGAGAAAGCTTCTCAAACAAAGCCGTTCGTTTCCGGCATAAAGCTGCAGGTCCCTTCCACTCGTGAGAGAACAATAGCACGCACAACACGAGCGGTTGCTGAGAAGCTAGGCTCTGGCCCTTTATGGGCTGTAGCGCCATCCATATTATATTATTATTAGATGGACATCTCTTTATTTTTATTTCCGGTACCAACCCACTTCGCCACGTCTCGGTGATCAGAACTCAAACACTAGGAGGTATTGATTCGATCTGTACAGAATTTGTGATGTATTTACCATACCACCATACCATATCGATGGCTCGGAATCGATGACTCTTCGGGCCGGAGTTGTGGTGGTCATCCGCTCTGCATGACCTAGCCATCTTAAGCGTTGGATCCGAAGCCGCTTAACTATGCATGCCAATGCACAGCCCGTACAGTTCGTGATTCAATCTTCTCCTTCAGACGCCATCAACGCAAGCAGGACCAAAGATCGCACTCAAAACTGTTCTCTCAAAACGTCCAAGAGCTTCTTCACCCGCTTTCAATAGCATCCATGTCTCTGCACCATATAGCTGAACACGGATGATCAGAGTGTTATATCAAGTCAGCTTGGTGTTTCGAGAGATGGCTCTGTTACTGAATTGCCTCTTGAGTCCTCTTACCCATCACCTTAAGCATTATTTATCGAATTTCGTCCAAACACGCGGATCTTGCAACTTTTATCATCTCAGTCGCCAGAAAATTTGCCACTACCTTTAGACTACGTCCGACTTCGTCCCACTACGTCCCTGGAAAGTAGCTCCTTGAATATCACAATTTGACGTTCTGATCTCTCCAGATCTCAACTAAAACAAGAAGCACGTTCATATAATACTACCGGGAAGTACGACATGTCAAACGACCGAGTGGTTTAGACCAAATTTTCCTATGTCGTATGGGCGTTCGTATGGAATTTCAACTTCTTCCCTCGGAAGTACAACATGTTGGATAATGTGAACACTAGTGTTAGGACCGCTGTACAAATTTTCATTCACGTTTTAGATTTCAACGAGTGAGCATCAGCGGATGGGTGAAAATGATATGTTTTATTGGTAGAGTTAAGGCCACTGAAAGAGGAATATGCTCTCCGATGTTGATGCCACGAAACTACCTTATGAAGACGGTAAACCTTGTAGCATAGCATTTTTTGGTCGTTCGCCAAGTCGTGTAATGTGAACGTACATAATGCTTCTAATTTACTCTACGTTGCCCTCTGTTTATCCGTCGCATGCCATGACCTGTCTACAATATTAACGATCTTAGTACTTAGAGTGAAGCTGTCATTTTCTCCACCTAATTTGTTTCCATTCGTCGTGTTCAACTGTTGCGTAAGTAGCTGTCCAGCGTAGCTAATGAGGATAAAACTTTAAAGCAACATATACCCAGCGTTCTTCTTAAAATTCCTTTCAAAAAAGAGTTCATCAGTTACGCAGCCCACCATAAAACCACACACCGGAACGACGATAAATGTTTCACTATGCATTAGATTTATATCCAAACATATGTGTGTGTTAAAGAATCGTACCCTACGATACCATAAATGGTGAAAACAATCCTTCAATTCAACACCAATTCCCCACATGCATCCATAAAAACTACACGCCCTGGCTGGCAGTCAGACTTTCTCCACTGAAGTCCCTTCCAATTGCCGTCTTCGTCGCAAACGAGAGATTTGGGAGTCATAACTTCATGACGGGAGTATATCAAATGATGTATGTCCTGTTGTTGCCTAAATCATCTAAAGTACTTTCCGTAAATGTGTGCGGCGTGAGGCTGAAACCTCTCATCTGCAGAGGAAGTAAGGATGCCAAACCGCAAAAAGAAGTTGATTTTAAAATGCTGATGGATCCCCATTTGTCTGGACAGCATTCGCATCAACTCACGCGTCAAGGCATTACTGGCTTCATTACACTCGTAAATATATCCCATTTTGCAGTTAATTTTGCCAAGAGAAACGCCTGCCAAGTCCGTCATTGTTTTTCGCCAACAGTGGTTGTATACATCACAGCATGTGCTAGTTCATGGTTTATGCGGCAAAGATTCAGCACTGCTTGAGTATTCGATTCCGAAATAGGTGGACCATGCAACAATGGACGTCAGAGGAACAGATGACCTCACCCCACTTGGCGTGCGAAATTGAGGGAGAAGCTTGATGGCTTAGGGCCAGGTCCACACAGGACAGTAGTGGCATTCGAAGAAGAAGAAGAAGTTATACGCCAGAATTAGCCAACGTTGGGCATTTCAGATGCACACCAGTCAGGGAAGTGGCGGCATACATTTGAACGATGTTTTGAATCTTATACTAGATACTAGACGCAGATAGGCCTTACAAGAGAATTAAAATGTCGATGAACATTTTAGAATGGGAAGCGCTTACTGAGAACCCATCTACATAATAAGTGATACATTATTGCCAAATTCCTATTCTTTTTTGGCTGGCGCTGCAGTCCGAGATGGACCTGTGCCTCAGCCAGCATGCCTCTCCATCTAGCCCGGTCTTGTGCTAGTTCCTTCTAGCTACGCATGTTCAACTTATTCAGGTCCCCTTCTAGATGCGTGGGCCACCGGATGCTCACGCGTTACTTTACCGAGTTGTCCCTCTGGTTTCGATTCGAAGACACTCCGCGTCGGAGCATTGGCTTCCATTCGCTTGACGTGACCTAGCTATCTGAGACGTCGATGTACAGCCCATACAGCTCGTCGTTCAGTCTCCTCCTTCAAACAACATCCGTTCATACGGGGCCGAAGATAATTCGAAGGACTTTTCTCTCGAAGCGGCAAAGAATATCCTCGTCCGCTTTTGTTAGTGTCCATACTTCTGCGCCATACAGCAGGACTGGGACTATCAAGATTTTATATTCTACCTTGGTACTTCGAGAAATGGCTTTATTCCTCAGTGGCCAGCGATTGGTCAACGTGATAAACCATATTATCTCCGCGGTGGTGCCATTGCTTATATTATCTTCGGAGCCTAGGTAGACAACGTCTATAACTCGGGGCTAATTCGTCTATAGTGACGTTTTGTCCAAGATGTCGATGTTGATGGACCTATTTTGTAGAAAACATATACCTTGTCTTACCCTCATTAATTGAGATTCCATCCGTCGAGCATACTTTCATCCGACCAGATTTTACAGATTGCGATTTCTGCCGTCGCTTCACTCAGGTCGGGAGGGCGGAATTCTGGTCCATCATCACCCATATTGGATGGATTATTCTGCCTGTAAGCGGCAATTTGGTCGTCCTCGCCGTTATACAGTCTGCAGAAGTGGTCCTTTCAAATTCACAGAACCGCCTGTAGTTCTACTGCCAGGTCCTTATCCTTGTCCTTGAAGGCTCCCTTCCGTTTTTTGTGAACTTGAGATGTTATTTTTACCTGTTGGTGGATTTTCTTAAAATCGTTCCTGCAGTAACATCGCTCAATCCCCTCCATCACTCGATCACGATCTCATGGTCTTTCTTTTTCTTTCTGAGAAGCCGGTGCTCTTCCCTTTCTTCTCTGCTCGTTGAGCTCACGAGCAGCTCTCGTCCTTTATTGCAGCGCTGCTCTTTATGCTTCATGTTTGGCTGCATGTGCTCACTGACATTCTTCATCGAACCAGGGTTTATTTTTGGTGCTGTGGCAGTCCACAAAGAAGAGAGAAATCCTGAAGGGAGAATAACGAGGAAAAGGAACAAAGAGAGCAATAATGAAAATAAAGTCAGTTGTGACTGAGACGCCGTGAAGGAAAGACGCGAAAATAAAGAATGTAAATATTTGAATTTGGTAATGTGTTTTTTTAATATCGTGACTATTACATCTCAGAAGTGGGATAAGTGATCTACATATTTAGCAACAATTAAATTCGTCACAAACTAAACGATGGCAGATGTTGATGTTCTAAAAAAGTATACGGCAGCTGAACTTAAGTATTGGCTGGGCACTCTTGGGATGAAAACAACGGGAAATAAAGGCGACTTGCTGCTTCGTCTGATTTCAATTCCCGTTAAAGATAGGGGTGAGTATCCAGACAAGAGCAACACACACAACGATCTTGCCGACGAGGAATCTGAGGAGTTCAGCGATTCACGCAGTGAGATGGAGCGACATCAAAATAACGAGGGAGAAAATGAAGAGAATGAAGAAAATGAAGAGAATGAAGAAAATGAAGAAGATGATGAAGATGACCGAAATAACGAGAGGGCGAATAGGAAGATAAAGAGTGCAAAATGTAAGAAGGACGAGGGATATAAAATGAGCGCAACGGAGAAAAAAGAGTGGATACTGATGAAGAGAGAATTAGAGTTAATAAAGAGAGAAAATAAAATGTTGCGTGAAGAAAATGAGTGGATGAAAAAAGAAAGACAAAGAAATTTAAGCGATAAAGTGAAGAGTGGTGTGGAAGAGAACATTAGTAATCTAAAGGATTTGTTGGCAGAGTTTTCGGGTGAAAGTGATAATTTTGCTCATTGGGAGGCACAACTCCAAAATATAAAGAGTGCATATAACCTGGAAGATGGAGCGGTGAGACTCCTAATTTCGTGCCGGTTAAAAGGCAGGGCGTTGAAGTGGTTCCACTCAAGAACCGATCTCATGATAATCCCTACTGCTCAACTTCTAGAGGACATGAGAGCAATATTTGGGGACCACACCACACGTTTAACTTTTAGAAAAGCTGCCGAGGGTAGAAAATGGTCGTGCAACGAAAACTTTCAACAGTACTTCCATGAGAAGACAATCCTCGCCAATAAGGCGTCGATGGATGACGAGGAACTCCTTGAATGCCTGATCGACGGAATACCAGATGTGTATTTACAATCGCAAGCAAGGATGCAGCGGTTCAGAAACAAAAATGAACTGTTGCAGGCCTTCAACAATATACACATGTCCAAACCAGCTGCTCCTCGACAACAATCTGCAACTACAGGACAGTCATCGTCAAAAGTTGTACGATGTTACAACTGCAACATCGTTGGACACACGGCAAATGAGTGCATTAAGCCAAGAAGGGAACGGGGCGCTTGTCATGTATGCGCAGAGATGGGGCACTATGCAGCCAATTGCCCGAAGCGTACCAGTAACCGCCAGGTGCTTCAACTTGAGGAAGATTTAGAAGACCATGGATTTGTAAGAAAGTTATTTTATATATTTTCGAGTTCACATTTTAGTTGTAATTTGTTATTAGGAACTCTAATTGATACCGGTAGCCCAGTAAGCTTCATCAGAAGGAAATTTGTGCCACCCGTTTTAATAAGTAAATGTAAGAATTCATATAATTTGTTTGGCTTGAATAAAAGCTCTTTAGTTGTTTTGGGAAAAATTGAAAGCGTTTTATTGTTTGGAAAAAAGGAAGTTAATATAAATTTGTTGGTCGTACCGGATGGCACAATGGACATTTCTGTAGTTTTGGGCAGAGATTTTTTAGAAATAGCCGAGTTAAGAATGAAAATTGTTAATAATGATAAGAATAATGAAGTGTTTAAAACGAAATGTAAACAAAAAGAGTGTATAAAGAGTGTTATTAATAATGATAGAAAAGAAATTTTGAATGTTGAAGAATATGACTTAGCATGTTCAGATTTAATGAATATAGATATGGATAATGAAGATAATTGTAAAATGAGTGTAAATGTAGATGAAAAGTTAAGAAAAAGTTCATTCGGGGAAATCGGGACGATTTCGAGTCAGGATCGCCGAGTTGTGGCAGTCCACAAAGAAGAGAGAAATCCTGAAGGGAGAATAACGAGGAAAAGGAACAAAGAGAGCAATAATGAAAATAAAGTCAGTTGTGACTGAGACGCCGTGAAGGAAAGACGCGAAAATAAAGAATGTAAATATTTGAATTTGGTAATGTGTTTTTTTAATATCGTGACTATTACAGTGCCAAAGTGAAATCTAGCACATCAGTAGCGGCTTTTCTGGTGGCTTCCTGACAGTATTGCCGCTAGTTTTTAGCACTTGATGTCGGCGGTATGGAAGTCTTTGAGAGGTGAAGGGAGAGTCGATCGACGAATTCTTTAGCGATCTCCTGCGATTGTAGCCGTGCGACGTTAAATTTCAGTAAATCCTCATTCGGAGTTTAGATAGTGATCCGTATCAATATTGGCGCCTCGGAACGTTCGAATGCTTCTTGCGCCAATCGCAATATGATCAATTTGGTGGATGGTGGCTTGATCTGGAGTTCGCTATGTTCCTTTATGGATGTTAAGGTGTGGGAACTGTTCGGCCCTGTCGTCCGACTGCGCTACCAAAAATGCCCCCAGCTTTGCGTTAAAGTCACTAAGGAAGATCTTGAAGTCAAAGCTAGGTCATTGCTCGTAAGTTTTGTTAAGGAACTCGTAGACGCAGTCTTTAGTTGCGTCATCCTTCACCTCCGTCGGGGCGTGTGCACATACGAGGCTTATGTTGGCGAATTTAGCCCTGATTCGGATCGTCACCAAGCGTTCGTTAAAACACCTAAAGTTCAAGACTGATGACAAATCCGCATCCAAATGACCACGTGCTGACGACGGTCTATGTAACAGTCGCCGTAGTAAATACCACAGCTTTTCATCCTTCTTTTGCCCGTTCCATCCTATCCCGAATTTATAGCGGTTCAGGGCCTGTGCGGCTGTACGTAGTCTGTTAAGCGTCCCTTGCACGTGGAATGCAGATTCGAAAATCATTGTTTTTTGTCGTCTTCTAGGGTCGTCAGCGGCACGATCATCCATATCCGAGGCTTGTTGTTGCGTCGTAAGTAATATTTTTTGCACGGTAGGGAAGTTACCCCCACCCGTAACCACCGAACCTGGGAATTGAGTGCTAGATTAAGCCCCTGGGGGGCCGCTGCACACATTGGTTCACCTCAAGTGGCTGCTGCAAAAGCTATCCAGAGGGCGCCACGAGGTGTTGTGTCAACTTGACCTGCGCATTTAGAGGGATCGTCGCTGGCATCTCGCCAAGTTGAGATGCACAGGCCCATGTCCTCCTTATTGCCAACACTACCCTTTAATTATTGACACCAGCAGCTGGGCTCAAATTGTCGCAGTCCTAATGGTTATTGTTTGTACAAATTTACAAGGTGCTAATTTGAATATACACACTCAAAGAGCTTAAACAAGAGCTTACTACAAATGAACAAACAAATATTCACATCATCAATCTTTTTAATGAACCTCTGTTTTATTTGACTCTTTTCAGCAACGACAAATTTCGTGGGAAAATTCACTCAAAGCGTTCGACGTATTGTTCAAGATGTCAAGGATGAAGGAGCTCCAAGTAATAAATGACGCCCATCGGCCATAACCGAAATAATTAATGACATGTCTTATCGATTTTCGCAGGTGGAATGAGCCGTGAGGAAGTTATAGAAACCAATGAACGATTACGCGCCCTACGACTACGCTTGGAGGAGTCCTATGACACCGCCAAAGGGGCTCTGGTCACTCTGATGAATAAATATGGGGATTCAAAGAGTCAGCGAAACATATTCCAGCGCTATCCCATGCTGAAGTTAATGATTAAGGTGAGCCGTATCGATTCACTTACTCCTGTGTGTTGTTGGTTTAATGGTTTTTTTTTTTTCTTGTGCAGGATGTCATACGCTTGGAAACACAGTATTGGACACTGATCGATATTCCACGGCAGGAGAAGCAGGAGACGGTTCCATCGTACGTGATGAGGGCATGCTCCATAATGGAGAAGACTCAAAAGTCGGGTGAGGGCGTCAAGACCTCTGCGAAATTGGCCGAAGAAGCAGCCGAACGGAGGGAGCGAATGGAACGACTCGAACGTAAGTGTAATCATTTGGAACTGCTGACAGATTGCATTGGGTGAATGATGCGTTGTGATGAAGTGGTTCATGTCAATCGAGGCTCTTGACTTCAAGGAGTTCTTGTGATACACGTGATGTACGCGACATTTGCAAATTGTATTTGCATGGCTTTGGAGGCGTGCCTTAGTGACTTACACGGCTTTTGGTTTTCGTCAGACTTGCCACAAATTTTTTTCATATCTCCTGAGTGCACCTTCAGAGTGCAAGGATAAAGGAACGGGCAAATGGTCCCAAAATGGAGGAGTCTTGTTTGTTGGTGAGAGCTCTCAGAAAAATCCCGCGAATGCCTTGGGAGGACCCTGCTGCTGCAGATGGCTGAGCGGATAGCTTGTTGCCGCTCCCACGTACACCACCCACTTGTCTAAGGCTGAAGGTAGCTAAGATAGAAAATGGGATGATGTTCCATATGGACCACTTCAATGCGTGGTAGTGCCTGAGATAACAGGGCAAGCTTTACCCTGAAAGTCAGTCAGTGTCTGATGTATTGACCTTGCATCACGTTCTTTGATGTTACTTAATGTCTGCCGTGGCATTATGGGTTTTTAATTTTCTGGGTCCCATCTCTTTCGAGCAACTCACGAGTCACGGCATAGAACTGTAGGCCCCTTCCTCTCCTGATAGGACAACATCGCGCACGCATAACACGAAGGTTTGCTGTAGAATCTAAGGCCTGACACTTTACGGGCTTAAACGTCAGCCACATTGTTATATTTGACAGTGCACAGTGCTTGTTGACAAAACTGCCATTTGCAACAAATGACTGTTTGCAAAAACAGAATGTTGGTACGGTTTATGACCCGGTGGAGTCGTTGGCTCGTATTTTTTTAACCACTATGGGGGAGCCTACTTTCGTTCAACAATTTCGTTCTAGCCAAGTCGCTCATCATATCGGCACACAAATACTTCGTTTTGCCTCGGTTCAGCGCAAGAAACTGCCCCATCGTCGTTTGAAATGTTCAGTCATTTCGTTCACAGACTGACTGCAACTAAGCGAAGTATCTCAGTTGAACATGACATTGCCCAAGGACATAATTGAGGTCTGTGATGCACAGGAGATGACTGCGTCTGGTTGCCTGACTTCCGATCCAATCTAGAGGAGATTTTTGTTTTCAAATCAAAAACATATCAACGCAAAATAAATTGATTTCGTTAAGAATGGTTGACGGATGGTGAGTTCAGACCACAGTCGGAGTGTCGCTGTGTTAGCTACATGGTATATGCCCCAGCCGGAGTGGTTCTCAACCATATGGAATGATTTGCAGTTAACAGCTTTGCTGAATTGTTTGTACGGACTTAGAAAACGGACATTTGTATCGATCTGAGAATCACGATGGCATCCAATAAGCGATGCATGGCTGGTAGCCCCCATTAGGTTCCCACAACCAATTTATAGGTCAGAGGACGCATTCGCAACCCTATGATGAATATTAAGTTTCCAACGTAGTTTATTATAGACTGTGAGAACCAGAAATTTATCACTGGCAGAGTAGAGCCAGAGGTGGCCCGTGGCGTTGTGGGTATGTGCGTCGACCCCAACCTCAACGTCGTAGGTTCGATTCCTGCTCTTTGAGACAAAATAATTTTCACGGCCCCAAATCTTTCGAGTCACTGTCAGACACACTGTCCAGAAAAAGCTTCTTAAAATTCGAGGTTCGGAGTCGGCATAAAACTATAGGTCCTTCCAGTCGTGAGAGAACAATATCACGCACAACACGAGTGATTGCTGAGAAGCTAGGCCCGTAGCGCCACCCATATTATTATTATTATTATAGAATAGTGCCGCATAGTATTGCGCGACTTCCTCGAACCAGAGGGCTCGGATTCGAAGACCGTCTTAGCTGGAGCATTGTTTTCCGGGCACGTTATTGGCCGAACACAGCGAGCCGTTAATGCAGCGTTTGTTGGTATTAAAACGGAGGTGAATGAGGGCAAAACGAAACATATGCTGTCATCAAGAAAGACACACAACATCGGCGACTCAGTCAGAACGTCACCATAGGCAGCTACAACTTCGAGGTGGTAAAGGACTTCATTTCCTTTACTTCTAAGTTAATTGTACGTACCGAGTTGTCAATTGTCAGTACCAAGATTAAACGCAGAATTACTCCTGCCAGCCGCTGTTTCTTTGGGCTCAAGAGGCAATTGAGTAGTAGAGCCCTCACTCGAAGGGCAAAGCAAACATTACACAAGACCCTGATCACCCCTGTTGTCTATAGCTTGGAAGCTTACACTATCTCAAGAGCAGAAGAAGAAGCTCTTAGTCTTTTCCAAAGAAAAATTCCGTTCAATCTTTGGTCCTGTTTGCGTTGATGTCATCTGGAGGAGAAGATTCAATTACGAACTGCACGAGCTGTACAGCAACAGCCAGGCGTCTACTGATTCAACGCCTATGATAGCTAGGCCATGTAAAGCGCATGGACAACACTGCTCCAGCCCGAAGAGTCTTCGACTCCGAATCAGTGGGACAACACAATAGAGGACGACTACGAAGCCAATGGCGCAGGAGAAGGGCATCTTACTTGACGTGTGAAATTGGTGCCAGCTGGAGGGACCTGTTGGATGAGGGCCAGGTTCACCTCGGACTGTTGCGCCATAAGAAGTAGAAGAAGAGCATGGTCTTAGTTCTTGGACTCCTTACATGCTTCAAAACCAGTTGTTTTGACAAATCGAACTAGCAGCGGCTGTCAAGGATGATTCTACGTCAGATCTCCTGGAATATATTACTTGTGGATCACGTTGGCTAGGTAGACAAAATCTAATTTCGTATGTGGTATACATACATAGATAATATTTTCTTCATTAACTTTAAGACGAGCATTGTTTCACCTTTCCTTCAGTGGACGTTAAAGTCACCACTGCAGCACGTTGAGAACGCGCGACGATGTCGATGTTGCGTAAACTAGCATCTAGTCTGTCTTGTAGAAGTTAGTGTTTTCCAAGTTTACGTCAATCCGCAGCACTGTCGTCTACAGCCTAAAGAAGTTATACGAGAGTACACCTCCTTGTTACACTAAACTTAGGTTTCAAATGAATCGAATGTTGCTTCGCGTATATGTGGACTCAATATTCCGAGATTAAAAACTCTGCCGTCAACTCGAACTTTTGTTCGTAATTAATGTGACCGAATGAGGTCTAAGGAGAGAAAGAATGAGGAAAAAAGGACATAAAGGGAGATAATTGACAAGCATTCCATGTAGTGTTACCACAGGGACACTATACAACCACAAAAACCAGAATGAGACGAGTGAACTGGACAGGAATGACGACGAGGTGCGAATAACACCTGTATTATACAACAATGATTTTTATAAGCAGAACAAATAAGCAAAGCTGACGGCTTGCTTTGTGTAGTGCACCATTTGCCTTTCCTTTAATGGACTACTTTTGACCACATTCGTCATCATATTTTATTATCAGGGTTGTTATATGATGACTGAATGGCAAATCGATCCCATTTGTTGGCTCTCGCATCTTCATAGACTGAAGGCTCCAGCAATTTCTGGTGTGTTCACGCGTCCAATGTCAAAAATCGTTTTAGCCTTTCAGCTTTGTGATATTGTCGAGGAAATGGTCGGTGTATGGATGGAAAAAGATTGAAGCTTCCTCTAGCCATTGGGGCACTGTGTTGATGGGTTACTGCTTCGTCTAAGGTATTGTCCCGACTGGCGAGCATCGTTCAATGAAACCTAAAAATCATCAGCTTCAAAAGCACTTCGTCTATAATTATTTTTTTTTCATCGTTACAGACATGACAACCGCACAAATTGAACTGGAAAACACTCAATTGATCAATGACTTGTACAGACTGCTGAAGAAGTATCTGGGACTGCGACATCTCATTCGTGTGCTGAAGGTATGCTCCAAAAAATCACATTCTCTTACTAATCAATTGCAATTACAGGAGGAATATGGAAGTTCCAAGATGTATCCAATATTTCCACGATACACAATGCTGAAGGACATGATCAAGGGCATTATGCACGATCCCGATTACATGGAGGTGTGTCACGAAGTTAACAACTAGTCCAAATGCATATCTTTCTCCCCAAACCATCTGTATCACTATCGTAAACGATAACAAGAACAATGCGCAACATATCCAAAAGATCACATCAACAGCATATACATATACACAAAACAAATAGATATGAAACGTATTCGATTCGGTAAAAATCAAAATATGCATTAGATAGGTGAAATGAAAATATTTATGGATTTTATTCAGATGTATCTACTGCATATAACGACAGACACCAAACACCATATCGTTCTTACATAGTTAGCTCATAAATTGACGTGTTTTTACAAAACGTTTTGCTAAACAAACAAAAAAGAGAGAAAGAAAAACTAAAACTTAACAACAATGAGCCAATAGTTAGACAATACTTGGGAAATACTCGTATACACCATACATTCCCACTCCTGTGTAGATTTAATTTCAAAAACGAGTGCCGAACGTACTGAACGTGTCGTGGCCACTTGCGTATTCTATTTCTGTCAACTTAGTTGAAAAGCTTTCGAGACATCTTCGAAATATGTTTCCTTTCTATTTCTGTGATTTTCAGTTGAACAAAATCATAAGTATTTTATTTAAACAATACTTAAATGATGCTTCAAGCTTCCTTTCAAAGAGATACAAGTATCTAACTCAATAAGATATACAAATGTTTACAAAATCAAAAACCAAAGCCAATTTATATAAAATATTAAATATTAACTTAAAGCGCTTTCACAAAATATAAACAAAAACAAAAAAACAGTAACTATACAGATAAATTATACATAAATGTGATTGTAATACAAAAGAAAACAAAAAATATATATACTCGTATAACAAAAAATGATATACTGTCGATTGTAGTGAAGATTAGAGAAAAAACTAATTTTTGGTTATTAAAACACAACAACAAGCAAAACAAACTACAAACAATACACCCACCGAACAATTCCACCAAAATGAAACTCAGAACTCAGACCAATTAGATGTATAAAGGAAGAAACTACATAAAACAAAAGCAAAATCAAAATACAGGTCCACATCAAAATTGTCATTAGTATTTTTTTTGTACAACAACATAGGGTCTCAGTCTCGGACAATGTCATCCGTGAGTCTTGACACTCTGTTGAAATATTCTGAAGAAAGGTCTGACGTTATCTAGAAATGAATTGGAAACGACGAAAACTATTTATTAGATGAAGTAATATCCCTTAACAATAATCGACATTAAAAATAATCTAAGCAGAATCCGATGTATATTAAACGCACCCTCAGTCCAATAGTTCCTCACAACTCTCAACCAAAATCCTCGCTTAGAAGTTCCTATTCCATCGCATTATACCGCTTTCTTGAGCAAACCTCAGTTCGTCAGTTCTCCTTCAAACAGGCGATCGATTTTCTTAGCAGCTGAAGTAATTCGAAGGATATGCATTGATTCTTGAGATTGGTGGCCCATGGCGTTGTGGGTATGTGCGTCGACCCCTGGTCTGTAGGACAAGAAACAAATAATTTTCACCACCCCACTACTTTCGAGTCGCTGTCAGACACACTGTCTAGGAAAAGCTTCTCAAACTTGACCGTTCGGCGTCGGCATAAAACTAGGTCCCATCCACTCGTTATAGAACAACAGCACGCACAACACGAGTGGTTGCTGAGAAGCTAGGCTCTGGCCCCCTATAGTCTATATTATATATTTTATTTTTGAGACATCTCTAAATCCAACTCGATGTACGTAAGAAAGACATTCCTTCCTTAGCATCCTTCGTCGAGATCTAGTTAGTGGAGTTGATAGGGGAACCGGCAAGCGCTCGCTGTCTATTTCTAGAAAGTGTCATGTGGGCTGTGTGTGCCATCCTTACCTACCGGACAGTGTACTGGAGGAATGACCCCCAATCTAGCGACAACATGACGAGTTCGTTGAAAAAGATATTTCTTTTTGGATCAGCTGTACTCAAACCATCGATGTTTTCACAGCTAGCCAGTCCAACTGAGGTTAGGTATTAGCATTTCGTGCATTGAGCTGTCGGCGACATGATTGAGACTCAGGTCCACCTCGCAGTTTAACGCTAATAAAAGAAGAAGAAAAAGCATTTAGCTTTTACTGCTTGTAAAAGTACCCGAGGACTGAAGGTCAGACCCAGTTCGTCAGCATTTTCATTTTCTAGGATGTTACTGTGATTTGGAATACAGGGCTGAGTTTGCGTCGTCAAAATGTGTTGTATATACATTTTAATGCCGTGGGTGTATGTAGATGGCCCCAGTAAGATCCGTGCACTTTTGCCATTTATATCATTCTGTTCTTTCGGGGATTGGAGTGTAGTGGAAGTCGTTTCATAGATTAGGTCTGAGGACCGTGTAGTCTGCTGAAAATGTTACCATAGCTGTTTTGCTGTTCAAAACGCAGATTTTACTATGATAAGGCAACGCCTTCTTGAGGGAGTCGCATATAAAGCTGGCCTCAGCAAACGTGATTACGGGGTAATTCGTGCCTCGGGTACTGCCAAGTTTCCACAAATACTGTGACCTAATCGCGTTACACAACAATCATCTCTCGCTAGCGTTCCGATTAGAATTTAACTTTATGTGAGCATGAAAAAACGTTACGTGCGATGTACTTGCCTAGTGAAAGAAAGCGTCTAAATGATATTATTTTGCGTCCTTCCCGTGAGCAGAAATACATCGCCTCGATAATTGATTTTCGACGATAGCTATGGCAGTATAGTTTTGATATCAAATTAGAATAATTTATGTGTACATACACTTTGTTCTACACTTGTGTGGCAATTTCAGGGCGAAATTTGAGAGGACTGAGACCACAAATGTCATTTGCATAGAGTTCCCAAACTGCAAATCATCGACGATATCAATCATCGTCACAAAACCGATGTGTCACTAAATGTGTTCGATCAATTCGACCTCGTCCGTTCGTGGTATTAAATGTGTATGCTAAGGATTTTGGGTATCCAGTTCACAGCCAGAAAGTCTTTGTTCAAATAAGACCTGACCTTGGCCTGCAACCAAACCGTCTGCCGTCTTAAGAAAAAGGTGAACTACACTTGTATATTCATGGATGGGTTGTGGTGGTCACGGGAATTAATTAAATAGTTACGGTGGCACTGTAGTTCGTAGTACACCTGGGCCTCAAACAAGACGCCCCTCCAGCCAGCTCGCTCTTCAGTTTAGACCCCTTCAGTTTCGCACGTCAAGTTGGTTCAGGTCCTTGCCTTAGGGATGGATTGGAAGATTTTTCTGGCCGGAACCTTGGTTTCCATTCACTCTACATGACCCAACCATCTTAATCCTTGGACCATGGCTCCTTCTGGCTTGCTGTTATATCTTTTCCTCCACTCATCATCAAAACCGAAATTCAACCGAAGGATTTTTTTCTAAAACAAGCCTCTTCCACTTTAGCAAGGTTCATGTTTCCTAGTCCAAAGAAGACCAGTGTGACAAAAGGTCACCTTCGTTTGATTTTCTAGCATTGTTGGAAAGCCTATGCTTTAAAATCCATTCATACGACAATTGGGATTGTGCTTTATTACGTGTGCGTTCTCTTCATCCTTTGTCTGTCATCAAGTTAGGTACGTAGGTGATAGGCCCAACATGTTGAGTGCGATATGCCCTGGTCATAGGAGATTCATATCTCTGTGCTCTATGAGGGTCAATGCCTTTCATTCCTAGGATTGTACAATCGCAGAGCAAATGTTGGATTGATTCTATTTCCTCCTCATCTGTACAGCTTCTGCAAAAGTCTTTTTGCGGATGGTTCAAACACATGGCTTATGTGCCTATGACAGTGCTCGACCGGACGTGTATAAGCATACATATTTACATCCTTGCGATCAGAACCAATCAATAATGTTTCTCTCTTTTTGCTCAGCGTATGCCATAGAGCATGTGGTGGACCGTGGGGTTGTGGGTATGTGCGTGAACCTTTACGCACTTAATCCTACGTGTCTAGCTTCGATCCCTGTTACGATAAAATATTTTTAATGGCCCCACCTATTTCGAGTCACTGAGAATACTCAAAGAGTATTTCTGTATAGAAAGAAACTTCTCCAACTTGACTGCTATTGTACATGTTTTCCTTAAATAAACGATCAAAGAACCGCACTAATAATATGTACTGGCATTCCCAGGCTAGAAGCGCCACCGTATGCAGGAAAAAAACGACAAGAAAGAATGTGTACCCGGCGTTCAGCAGTTCTTTTCCTCAATCCCCCCTGGCCACCTTCAATTACGAGAATGCTAAGAAACGCTCTATCCCCACTCCTTACGGTCACTCAACAAAACCAACCATAAACCATTCCTAAACTTCACTTAGTGACAACCCTCCGCTTAGCCGCCTTGTGAAGGACTAAGTTATTTTCGTTTATAGATAAGTACCTATTTAAGCTACTCGTGTGTATGTGTGTAAAGCAAAATGAAGAAATCTAAGAGCTTTAAGTGTGTTAGTGTAAACAAGTAAAAGAAAAAAACAAAAAAGGAAAAAAAATTCCACTGAATTTATTGTACTTAACCAAACAAACATATGTATGAAACAAATCATACCTTACAACACAAATAAATGCATATATTCAACAAGACAACTTTTCCCCCTCTAAATGTACTTAAAACTTTAGAATAGAATGTTCATGAAGTAAATAAAAATAAATAATTGTATTTTTAAATGGTTTCTTGTGTATTATTAGTCTTAATATACGCGGGCATTCACCGCGACTGGGTAGGACGACGGCTGGAAATCATCTGCATACAGCTCCACAAAAAACCAAATAGAGAGTAAAGAGGTATATCAGTGCTCAAGGTCTGCTATGAGACCCTCTGTGAGAAGGTAGAAAGGCAGACGATTTATGGAATGAATTCAATGTCCAATCATACGAAGTATTGCGAATTCGCCGATACCGCTACATAGAAGCATTCATTAAACTTCCATCCACACATAAATCAAATGTTAACCTTCTCCGAAAAATCTCTGAATACACTGGTGTTTTAATCAGCGGCTTTGCATGGATGCCGCGGATGATCTATTGATAAACAGGTTCAGAAATTAGACCTGGACACTCGTCAAGCATTGGTCAAGCTTTGTTTGGTGCTACCATTCGTTGTGAACTTAGGAGCAACCAACATCCAACGCCAGTCAGCGTGAGCTTTCGCCAGCCACCTGCAGCTGCGCACACCAAATTGGTTGAGGTCGTTTTCCACTTGTTTGCGCCATCTCGTGCGAGCACATCCTCTTTTGCGCTGATCCAATGGCTCGGTATCGAAGACTCTTCGGGCCGGAGCTGTGGTGCCCATGCGCACTACATGACCTAGCCATGTTAAACGTTGGATTCGAAGACGCTTAACTAGGTGCATGCCGCTGTACAGCCCGTACCGTTCGTGGTTGAATCTTCTCCTCCAGACACCATCTACGCAAACAGGACCAAAGATCGTACGCAGAACTTTTCTCTCAAAACGACCAACGACCAAGAGCTTCTTCATCTGCTTTCAACAGCGTCCAAGTCTGCCATGAGTACCATAGAGCAGGACAGGGATGATCAGTGTTATATAAAGTTAAGTTGGTGTTTCGAGAGATGGCTCTGTTACTCTAGTGATTCTGGAGCACAAAGAAGCAGCAATTTGGCAAGAGTTCCATTCGGCGCTTAGTCTCGGTACTGATATTATTGTCGGTGTATACTGCAGAGACGAGGTATACGAAGTCCTTGACTACTTCGAAGATAAGGCTGTCAATTATGACGCTCTGTCCGAGACGTCGATGTTGTGCGTCCTTCCGTGATGACAGCATTTACTTCGTTTTTTCCTGGTTTACTGCTAGAACCATTTTGGCCGCTTCCGCTTCAATACCAGCAAACTCCTCATTGACTGCTTGCTGTGTTCGTTCAATCACGCCAATGTCGTCCGCGTAAGAAAGCAGTTGGAGGAACATTTGGAAGATCATGCCACTGTCTTGACGACTGAAACCTTTTTTGACACTGAAAGTATCGGTGAGTTCTTTGCCGACATTGATGGAGCAGCAAAAGTTCTCTGTCGTCATTCTGCACAACCTGAGCTTGGCAGGATGGCGAAACTAGACATGGTGCTATATAGCTAGTCTCTGTGCACGCTGTCATATGCGGCATTAAAATCGACAAATAGGTGGTGGGAGTCTATCTGCATCTCTTGAGACTTCACCAGGATCTCCCGAAGTGTGAATATTTGGTCGATGGTGGAATTTCCCGGACTAAAACCGTAGTGATCCTATCAGGTTGTTGACTAGTGGTTTCAGACGTTCACAGAAAACGGGAGAGAGGATCTTGTACGCGATGTTGAGGAGACTGATACCTCGACAGTCGCAATTAAAGAGTCGCCTTTCTATTGGACCAGACAAACGATGCTGAGATTCCACTCGTCGGGCACGCTTTCCTCCGCCAATATCTCACAGATAAGCTGGTGCATGCGCCCAACCAGATAATCTCCAGCTGGTTTAAACGGTCCGTCCGCTCCATCAGCTTTGTTCGACTTAAGCCTCGATATCGCTATTTTGACATCTGCTAAGTTGTGGAGACGGAGTTCGTGTTCATCATCGTTCAAATTGAGTGAAACATTCTGCTTGACAGTGGAATTATCGTCATCGTCTGCAGAAGTGATGCATCGATTGCATGTGAAGATTAACACACCATTAATCAATAGGTAGCCTTTTTGAAGAGTTGCTGTGTAGCTTTAGGGAAAGTTAAAAGCAACACGACCTAAAATAAATGTATCCAATAATTCGACGGTTCAAACTATTCATGTTTCATCATTTGTAATTAATGTTAGATGTGGTGCACCTCGCAGACCTTGTCATAGGCAGTTCAAAAATGGCGTCTACCCCGAACAAAGTTATTACCTAGAGTAAAAGCGAAAAACATGGACAAACATAGCCTAAGAGGCTGGGATTCAATAGTATGAACGCCAAACACGGCGGCAGGAGGACGTGTCGCATGGTTTTCAAAAAATGTTGATATATTGGTGATTGAATAGCCATATTGAATCGTGTCTGTCCTGTCTGTCTTCGATATCATTTTAGTAAATGATCCTTTGAAATTCACTTGAAAAATGAAGACGGCATGTTTAATGAAGGTAATGCTAAGCAGGTATATCCAGTATTTTTCTCGGCACTCAGTCGATGTAAGAAGAGAAAAAGTTCTTGGGGAGGTTTCATTTAGTCGCTAGTGTCTCCACAAGGCGACACGCTGTCATGTGACTTCCTTCAAATCATACTTGAGAAGATCGCGCGAAACTCAAACGTAAACACCCGAGGCACGATCTTTCAAAAGTCCGTTCAACTGCTTGCTAACGCGGACGACATTGACGTGGTTGGACGAACACAGTGAGCCGTCAATGAGGCATTTGCTGGCATTGGAGCGGAAGCTGCTAAAATGGGTCTAGAGATAAGCCAGGGCAAAACAAAGTACATGTTGTCATCACGAAAGGACGCACAACATCGACGTCTCGGACAGGGCGTCATAATGGGTAGCAGAAAGTTCGAGATAGTCAATGACTTTATCTACATCGTCTCGGTAGTACACAGGGACAATAACACCAGGACCAAGATAAAGAACATGGATGGAACTCTTGCCTATCGCTGCTTCTTTGGGCTCAAGAGGCAATTGAGTAACAGAGCCATCTCTCGAAACACCAAGTTGACTTTATATAAAACTCTGACCATCCCTGTCCTGCTCTATGGCGCTCATGGCAGATATGGAGGCTGTTGAAAGCAGATGAAGAAGCTCTTGGTCGTTGGTCGTTTTGAGAGAAAAGTTCTGCGTGCGATCTTTGGTCCTGTTTGCGTAGATGGTGTCTGGAGGAGAAAGTTGGTTCAACCACGAAACGTACGCACATGCACCTTGTTAAGCGTCTTCGAATCCAACGTTTAACATGGGTAGGTCAGGTAGTGCGGATGGACACCACTGCTCCGGCCCGAAGAGTCGCCCTGACAGAAGAGATGTGAAATGACTCAGATTCTTGCTAGGACGTTTATAATGCATCTTAAATGAAAACAAAAACCATGTAGAAACAAGTTGCTACGTAGCAATTGCATGAATATTAATACAGTAAGTAGATCTACTACATATGAAGGACATTCTCATCTCTGCTCCAAAAAAAGAGATGCTCAAGGATGCATAGATAAAATTTTGAGATGCTGCGGAGAATGAACAAAAATTCGAAATATATGACATGGCATGCAACTCAGAAGCAAGAAGTCAAACCAACGCTAGTGAGGAGAATCAATTTTATAATGCATTGTAGTAATGGGATGTAATAATGTAGTATGACATATGTATGCACACACAATATGAATTAGTTTTGTAGGCAGCTTTTGCTTATGTTTTCTTTTTGCAGGATCAGCAAAATTCAGTATAATTTCTATTTTCAAAGAGAATTTCTAATGTACGGCGATATTTTGCTTTGTAAATGTATATTCCTCACACATATTTACAGCACACTTCACAATGAGGATATATTTACAAGGATTCGCTTTCTCAAATGGGTAAATATTCTCAGACATATTACCTCAAAGGCATAAGGATGGTACCCCCTTAGTACGGTGCTTGGCGTTAACTCCAGGCAAAGATTGAACTTTAACAGACACTCGAAGCTGACGTCTATTGAATCTATCCGTTCATACGAAAGCAAAATGGATTAAGCCGGAGCACAAAGCTGCTGCTCTAGAAGCAGCTAATATGGCAAACTCTAACGCACGGCTTTTCAATGTGAAACATCATTTTTCGTGAAGATGCTAGAAATTTCTGAAGAGAACTGCGGATATTAAATGTGTCTCAAGGACCACAAGAAAAAATGAAGCTTCACAACGAAGCACGCATTTTACCATTGTACATGGTGACACTGAGAGCAGCTAATAAGCATCAGGAAACATCCGAACGAGGCAATCCCCGGACGACGCCACTTCCATGCGGTAAATCTGTTAAGTGAGCACAAGATACTAACGGCATCTAACAACTAGCTGCAGAGCTTCCACCAGGACATAAATAAGGAAATAAGTTGATACCCTTAAAATCGACTCGGAATGCATTTTAGAACATTTTGTGGAATGCAATCATTTTAAAAAATACAACGGATGATGAAAATGTCGTTACGTACAGTTGCATAGTTTTGCCGACAGGGACAGGGTTGGAATATTCGTCGGATGTGTGTATGAACTTTCCCCCACGAAAATTAGCTATACCATCTCATCAGTAGATGACGCACAAATCAACAAAAAGGAGAGTGTCAAAATTGAATATAAATTTATAAACGTCTCTAAGTATTGAAATGAGATAACTACAGACGCCTTATATATTATTGAGATTCTTGTGAAAAGTGTTGTTTTTGAAAAACTTTGATCATTTAGGTTTTCCTGCAAAAAGCACATGATACTTGGGATTCATGGACATGTAGATTATCCGCAATAAAGAAATAATTTTTTTTGGGATGTACGCCGTGGTGTTCCTCAAGGTTCAATTCCCAGTCCGTTATCATTTTCGTATGCCTAAAAATTTCTGTTTTCTTCAGTCGATGTCTTCGTGATGACAGCATGTACTTTGTTTTGCCCTGATTTACAGCAAGACCCATTTTAGCAGCTTCATTCTCAATGCTATTAACCGCGTCATTGACGGCTACCTGATTTCGACAAACCACACCAATGTCCTCCGCGTATGCAACCAATTGTATGGACTTCTCGAATATCGTGCCTCTAGCGTTGGTGTGTGAATTTTGCACAATCTTCTCCGGAACGATGTTGAAAAAATCAATCATGGAAGCGTGTCGCCTTGCCTAACCCGACCTTGATGATGCAGTGATAGTTATTTCACTGCGTCAGGAGTTTGCCGTGAACATGTTGTATAGCCATGGTCTTAGCCGTTGACTGCCTGCCATACCTGGACATTCAACTTTGTGGAAGCCAAATAATTTTTAAACAACAAATTTGCTCACGTACGTTGAAAACATCCAGCGTTCAGTAAATGTTCGTCAGTTAATAAATGAAAAATTAAATATATCACATTGCGACGAAGATAAAGAAATATACACTCAGTAAGTGTCTATTCTGCCTCTTACACAATTCAGACTCGCTTCAGTTGAAAAATGTCGCTAATTGGTTCCCAATGCTACACTTCTGTACATCTGTTGAAAGAAGTCCGATGCGGGTCAAATTGTGCAACTTTGACAGCCGAAAGTCGTTTGAGCTAAGACTCAGGACAATGCATTTATGCCGAAAATGATGATGTTGGCAAATACATCCAGTTTCTGATAAACGTACGGAAACATCGTCACCGTAGTCACGTGTATGGTCTGAAGGCCCATTTATATGAGCGGCGATTTGCCGAATTGCTTCCACCAAATATGAACAAAACGTTGTACTTCTTGGTATGCAAGAAGCAGGGACTGAATTATTAAGTTTTCTCATCGACAAAAATGTCAACAAAAGTAAGTTTAAGTACATTAATTATTGACTTTAAACTTCATCTCGGCGCATCATTTATTCTCTTCGCGAACTGTCAAGCTGAGTGAGAGCACACAAAGAGGCAAACGCAATCCACAACCTCCACGACCAAAAATTCGCCGTGAAGTGTCTGTTTACAGCCGTAGTTCTCAGCGAATTATAAAACACCAGAGTCTGCGAAATTCGCATTTCCTGACAATCTCATATGACCGAGCCTTAGAAGAGGAGCTGTGGGAGTTGGAAGATGAGCGTCTATCGTGTTCACTTCATTTTAGGACATGGGATACATAGAGACGACCTTCCATATCGTCTTCTCTTAACACATCATCCCCGTTTACATTCCGTGAAACCGTCCATTGTGAACAGTTGCGTGTTACTAACGTGTCTCGTGTTTGGTTTGGATATTTGAAAACAGTCACTCAAATACAACAACCATTCGGAGTAATGCCCAATAATTTTGTACGCATTTGAGCTCATTTTGTGGTCATTGTTATGTGGTTCGTGCATAGAACGTGGATAATATCAGAGCTTAGAACCTTCTTCTTGGGTGCATTCGGGTAATGTTCTAAAGGGTGACAGCAAACTCCCACAAGATGTTAGGCTTTAGAAAATTTTGCGATGAAGTAAAAAAACAATGCAATATGTCGACTTACAGTTCGGTGCTGCTGTTGATTATTTAAACAAAATTACAAAAATGAATTCACTGATTTCTTTTGTTGTTCACATCAATAAGTCCGCTAATTTGATATCCAATATACCGAGTGTGTTAAATTCTGCACCTCAAATTTACTACATTTGAGACGTTGAATGTACTTGTCTCTCTCTCAAGCAATACATGCCGATGTGGTGTTGATTCACAAATTTTACTTTGAAACGAAATTCTTCATTTTACAATTTGAGATTATAACTAGTCTCTATACTACTAATTAGGGTACTGGCTTATACGTGCAAACTGAAGTGCATTGTTAATTTTGTGTCACAAGGTCCAGTCATTGTGACGGGACGTTCAAAATTGTTTGTCCATGTTGGTTCAATTAGGACGGGGTGATGCTGGAAAGCCAATTTACCATCGACGATGATTGCTATTGCTGCTTTGGCAGAGGCCATGTGACTCGTTGTTACGCGTCGATGGAAAGTTTTGCTCACTCATGAGATTTAGCTCGCTGACGTAGCGTTGCACTGGGGTTGTGTTCCTCAAGTTCCCGATTGGCTCGTTGTGATGGTTGCTGATGTCTAGCAGCTGTTTTCTGAACAATGTCAGTATGAACTCTTTCCAGGGGGTTATGCCTTTTTTTTCGAAAATTGCGAGCTCCTGAAATCTGATTCTTTGCAGATTTACTCGATAGTCACAAAATAAAACACAATGCGTTACCTTTTCATTATTTATTAGCAACCAGTGTTACCACAGGTCAAATATAATTGAGTCCTAACAAAGGTTTTTAATAACACAATGCCTCCCTATGTGATAACTAAGACTAAAGTCATACAATCCCTTCGGAAGATCAGCAGGCGCTTCTGTGGTGAAGAGCCCACAGAATCAGCTCTAAGCACATTAGCGCCGAAGACCTGCCGCCTGATCCAATCAATGAGAGGACTGTGACACAGGCAGTGCTCTGTCGTATAGCCGGCCTCTCCATATGAATCGCAGAGGGTTTCTTCGCTTAAACCCAGTGTTTAGCAAAGTTGTAGTGGCCCGTTATTACGCCGGTAAGTCTTCTGCAGACTTTTCTTTAAGGGGACAAAATGAATGCCGCGGAATTGGAAGCAGGGGTCCATCGCCCTTCCATCTGTTTTTCAAATATAGTTCATTGCGCTCAGGTTTCCGCTTTGAAAACTGATACTGACTTAATAAGGTGTACAGTCTAATGTTGTCGCCTTCCACGAAAGCAGCGGTCCCTTCATAGGTTCTGAAGCCATCTGTGAACATACGACTACGTTCCTTTCCTGGCTCGAAGTCTGGCCAGTGCCATTCCTGGGTGCAGTAGTTGTATGCGCTCAGGATTTTTCAAGGACACAGTTAAGCGTAGTTCACACTCAAATTAAAAAAATTAAGAGTCCATGAGTCAAGCAAAACAAATGAGTCCTTTTGACTCTATAGAGTCAATTAATTTACACTGTTACAGTACGTATCAATTGCTTCGGGTCCCGCGACAATATATATTCTTTTCCAAATAAAGAGTGATGGCCGTGGCGTTGTGAGTATGTGCGTTGACCCGAACCTCGACGTCGTAGGTTCGATTCCTGCTCTGTGCGACAAAAATAATTTTCACGGCCCCACATCTTTCGAGTCACTGTCTAGAAAAAGCTTCTCAAACTTGACCGTTCGGAATCGGCATAAAACTGTAAGTCCCTCCCACTCGTAAGAGAACAATAGCACACACAACACGAGTGGTTGCTGAAAAAGTCTTGGAACAGCTGTCAAATTATATCTGAGCTGTTTCTTTATTGGGCGATATGGATTATTATGTATGGACTCGAAAATTGTACTTTGTGACAACTCACTGAATCTCGCCAATGGCGAACGTACAGTATTATAATGGTTGCCGTGAGCTGGGAGAGTGATGAAGTCGCTCATTGCGATGCTATTGGTAGGCAGTCTCAACATATCAGATCCTTCAACAGTGACTAATGTAGCCGTGTCCTTGCATGCTACGTTTAATGCCGTTCTCGAAGTTACGCATATATCCATTGAATGGCGTGTACGAGTCCATTTTGTAGTGCTGTGAATTATGTTTAATGTTCATGATGTTGTATTTATATGCATTTCACATTTACTAATTGCAGCTCCTTTATGATAAATCGCTTGAATTTGGTAGCAATCGATAGACCGAAGTATCATCGACTGCCAAGGCCGATTCCACGTCGTTTCGTCACTAAGATGTCCTTTATGGAGTTTACGTTTGCCCTGAGGTAGACAAACTCCTTTACTGCCTCGAAATTTTGGCTGTCGACTATTATGTTTTGGCCTAGGTGGTGAGCGGCGGAGCGTTTTTTGCTCGACAGCATATATTTTGTCCTCGTTGACCATAAGACCAGCTCGTTTCTCCTGTTCCTCAGTTGCAGTGAAAGCTTCCACTACGGCGCGTTTGGACCGCGTGATAACGTCGACGTCATCCGCGCATCCCAACAGCTGGACTGACTTGTGGAAGATAGTGCCTCCCGTGTTGACTTTTGCCCGCCGCATCTTCTCTAGAACCAAAGTAAAGAAATCACACGACAGGGCATCTTCTTGCAAAAATCCGGTGCAGGTTTCCAACGGTTCAGAGGTTTTCGAACCGAACTGCACGGTGCATCGCGTATGTGTGGCGCGACACAACCGGATCTATTTTCTCGGGATTCCGAATTCGGCCATCGCTTCGAATAACTCCTTGCGATGAGTGCTGTCGTATGCGGCTTTAAAATCGATGAAGAGATGGTGAGTATCGATTGGAAACTCGCTGATCTTCTCCAGGATCTGACTTAGTGTGAATATTTGGTCTATGGTCGATCTGCCCGCCCAGAAGCCGCCCTGGTACGTGCCGATTATTGCGGTGCAAGACGGCTTTAGACGTTCACACAGTACGTTGGATAGGATCTTATAGGCGACGTTGAGCAGGGATATACCTCAATCGTTTTTGCAGGAGGTAGGATTGCCTCTTTTGTGGATGGGTCTGATATTTCAGTCGTCGGTCATGCTTTCGTCTTCCCAAATTCAGCAAATGATGTGGTGCATGCTCCCTACCATTACATTGCCCCTAGTTTTGAAAAGCTCCGATGGTAAGCCATCTGAGCCTGCGGCTTTGTTCTTCTTCAGTCTTTTAATAGCTGTACCGACTTCTTCAATTCTAGGTGGGTGGACTACTTCGTCGACTAGAGTTGGGATTTTCTGGTTCTCTATCACTCTCTCCTGATCAGGACCGCTAAGCAGCTTTTGGAAGTACTGGTTAAGCACATCCACCATTCCCTATGGGTCTGTAATTAGAATACCCTGGCAATTTCGAAGAGCCTGAGTGCCTTTTTCTGAAGCCTGAGGCTAGGTTTTTAGCCTTTTTTCAGGCGTAGGTTCTTCTCCTCTCGTCTTCTAGCCCGGTACTTCTTTTGCGCTGCTCTTGTTTGCCCTTTCAAAGTAGCTTGTAGCTACTAATCTAACTTGCCACTCTGTTAGTTACAAGTTTTATGAACATCTTGTGTGAAGCGTTGCGAAAGAATATTCCTCGGAATATAAGAGCTTCTTTAAACTGTCAGGGAACTGTGCCCCTTTCTAACATTTCTTACAATGCATTAGTTAATTTTTTATCGATACATAAATGTAAGACTGTAAGATTAGTGTGGCCGAAGCAAGTTGTCATATGTAGCATGACCGACAAATGAAGAAGCAGTTGTGTTGGTTGACCCATCGTTAAAGAAAAATGCACATGCACATACATCACATCGTAAACATACACGTGAGTGTCCTTCCAGGTGATAGTTTCACAGGAAACCTCACAAAAGAGTCGTGGTGACGTTGTCAGTGAGTACACAACAATCGGAATACCTTGAAAATTACTTTTTGTCTTTCCTCAAGAGCTCTTGAAACAACAAATCTACTTTCGTGTTACCACAACCACGCTGACACGAAGCAACAACACCAACCATCTTCTTGATCAACCCAAATGCAGCTTTCCAACGAATGGCTATTGTTTGCGACTCACCGCCGATATCTTAGTATCCATCTCTCATCCCGATTGAAACCTTTCCCGCGACACAAAACACTGCAGCTGTCTGCTTGTGCATCGGTTCATCGATTTCATTTAATTATGGTTATTTTCTTAGCTCTCACCGGGAGACGCTTTCAATAGTTTTCCCCTTACAGGTACACTAACAATTATTACTTTGTTCTCTTCTCGACATCGTATCAGATGCAGTTCCAGCAACTGACTCTAGTGCCGGATATATCCCATTTCCGTCGTGTTACGCTTTGCAATGGCGGAAAGCCGTTCAGTAACAAAAACTGGCTCAGCCTCTCCTCAGGTTGTTCGTGTTCGCAGAAATAACTGAAAGCAAACACAAATACTTCCATCCGAACCTTGACCTTTATCCGAGGATAATGATGATACCCTCCTCTTCGTTGTGATGACACGAACTGAGAACTGCAGGTTCCCTTCAATGCATCCTGTCACCGCCTGCTCTGTAAAAACTACGTGCAACCCAGCGGTGGAGGGCGGTTCATTCTTATTATCTGATTTTTTCTTTTCGTTTTAGGTTTTCCTTGCAGAGAACAGATGTTCTCCGGATACCGGACTTAGTTGTGCATCCTTTCTTTTTGCCGTGGCACTAGATAAAGCAAACCTAATTTGTTCTTAAGATAATTAGTCCTATTTTAATTGGGTTAGCAGGATGGATCTGCGTTTCGCTGAACAAGGTCTTGTTGCAAGGGTGGCAGCACGGCGAGGCGCCTCGGTAGGGCGGACGGCACGAGTTGAATGAGTGGGCGATGCTGCAAGTGAAATGTGCCGACTGGGAGAAATGCGATTAAGGACTGCATGATGAGTACTTATTTTGTTAATGGATTTTCCTTCCTTAATTAGTGCTCCTTTGTTCCTTTCCATTACACTCACTACTGGGTGTCGTTGATAGATCCACTGTTGGCCGGGCGAGATATTTGGATAGACAGAGCTGACGAAGTGTTTGCTGGGATATTCACAGAAACTAAAAGGATGCGCGACGGAAGGATGTGCATTTTATTCATTCGTCGTGTTGTTGGTTGACACTTCCGCCACAGAAATGATAACTTAATGTATATGGCTCAGGAGAGAGTGACAACTGTCTGACAAAGAGTTCGGCATGCTTATGAAGTACCTACAATTTTCTGCGTGGACCGTACTCAATGATGATGATTTTATGAAAAACTTTATAACCGGTTAGTGGGCTCACAAGTAGGAGGCCCGTCACACTTAAGTCATTGTAGACCCATTGTGATAAAAAACCTTATAATAACTTGAATAGGTTGGGTTAGGTTGTATTGGCTGAATGGTATGGGCAGTCACATTTAGACCAGGCTAGGCCCATTGTGATGCCATGCGGCATGACTTCTCCTAACATCGGAACCAGTTGGTGCTTGTGGTGAAGCGATTTAGCTGGCCTATGCTGGCGCCGACTTCTTCAAAGCTAGGTGGGAGGACTGAAGTTCGGATTTCCTTGTTCCCCATCACTCTCTGCTAGTCAGGCCTGCTAAGCAGCTGTTGGCAGTGCTGCTTAACCACATACACCATTCCCCGTGGGTCTGTAACTAAAATACCCTGGCAATTTCGAAAAGGCTGAGTGCCTTTTCTCCGCGCGACCTCCATCGAGTGAAAATAAACAATAATAACACGAGTTGACTGTTTTGGCATGCTTATGAAGTACCTTAAATTGGAATTTCATCTGCAACCGTATCTCCGCCGATCTGGTACAAAATTCCGCGCGCATCATCGCGACAACTTTTTTTTGCTCAATACTGTATTATAACCGCCTGGGTTATTACTCGTTAATTTCGCTGCTGTCCCCTCCGTATCCCATCCCAATTTTGACATTACCCTTAGTAAACAACACTCAAGATGCTGGGTTTGAAGTAAGACGAGTGGATAAGTACTTAGTCGGTGGTGCAATATTCTCTATAAAGACAAAGTCTGTTGGACTGGATAATATTTTTTTATTATTAATTTATTTTAATCTTAAAATATGAAAATGTATTATGTCACTTCACTGTAACTCTTATACAATGTTATATCTTAAGTCCTGTACTCAAAATCTTACTGTCATATGTCACGCATATTTTCAATACAGAAATCATGACGTCGACTTACTCAACTCTATGGAAAGCAGCAAATATTATCCCGGGTCCAAAAAAAAACAAACCCACCTGAATATCGTCCAATAGAAGATCACTCATTGAGGAGGACAATCTTTTAAGTCCTATGCAATCAGGATTCCGTAAAGGACATAGCTGTGTTACAGCCTTGCTAAATGTAACTGATGACATAAGAGAAGCCATTGACGAAGATCAAACAATCTTATTAGCCTTACTTGATTTTTCGAAAGCATTCGACTGTGTAAACCCGTCCATATTATGTCACAAACTGTCTACCCAATTCAACAACAGTAGGACCACATCTTACTAATAAATTAATATTCTCGTACCTTCTTTTTAATTCGATGTTCTTCCGTCTACATTGTACATGACAGTCGTTTCGACGAAGCGGTAGGGTGACTTAAGAGACGTACCGTTGGAACAGAAAATGTTAAAAACGAATACAAGACTTATACATACATATGTTGGATTCTGACTCAAACATGCCAAACTTCAGGCAATGCAATAAATAGTCAACGTCCGGTCTGGCGGAATCTTCTTCTTGGATTGGCGCCCCGGTGGATTTTGGCGACAACCAACATGCCTCTCCAGCCAACAAGATCTTTCGCTAGTTGCCTCCAGCTGCGCACTCCAAGTTGGTTGAGCCCCTTTTCCACTTGTGTGCGTCATCTCGTTCGATGACGTCCTCTGTTGCGTTGTTTGTGGTGTCCATTCAATCTATATGAGATAGTCATCTTAAGCATTTGATCGGAAGACGCCTAACTAGGTGCATGCCGCTGTACAGCCCGTACATTTCGTGGTTGAATCTTCTCCTACAGACGCCATCAACACACACAGGACCAAAGATCGCACGCAGAACTTTTCTCTCAAAACGGCCAAGAGCTTCTTCATCCGCTTCCAATAGCGTCCATGTCTCTGCCTCATAGTACAGGACAGTGATGATCAGGCCCGGTGTTTCGGGTCGGGATGGCTCTGTTACTCGATTGCCTCTGGAGCCCAAAGAAGCAGCGATTGGCAGCAGTTCCATTCTGAGCTTAATCTCGGTCCTGGTATCATTGTCCCTATGCACTGCAGAGCCCAGGTAGATGAAGACCTTGACGACTACAAACTTTCCTCTGCCCATTATGACGCTCCGAGACGTCGATGTTGTGCGTTCTTTCGTGATGACAACATGTACTTTGTTTTTCCCTTTCTAACGCCAGACCCATTTTAGCCGCTTGCGCTTCAATGCCACCAAACACCTCATTGATGGCTCGCTGTGTTCGTCCAGTCACTTGAATGTCGTCCGCTTAAGCAAGCAGTTGGAGGAACTTTTGGAAGATCATGCCACTGTCATGGTCTGGTCTCGGTCAGTTCGTTTCCGACCTTGATGGAGCACCAAGAGATCTCTATCGTCATCCTGCACAACCTGAGCTTGGCAGGAATGGCAAAACTAGACATGGCGCTATATAGCTCGTCTCTGTGCACGCTGTCATATGCGGTCTTGAAATCGAAAAATAGGTGGTGGGAGTCGATCTGCATCTCTTGAGACGAATATTTGGTCGATGGTGGACTTCCCAGGCCTGAAGCTGCACTTATAGGGAACTACCAAGTTCTTGACTAATGGTTTCAGGCGTTTACACAAATCCACAGAGAGTATCTTATACGCGATGTTGAGGAGGCTAATCCTTCGAGAGTTAACGCAGTCAAAGAGTCTCCTTTCTTGTGAACCGGACAAACAAAGATGGGATTCCACTCATCGGGCATGCTTTCCTTCGACCACATCTTACAGATGAGCTGTTGAATGCGTCCGACCAGATAATTTCCAGTTGCTGGTGGAATCGCTGGCCCTTATTTTAAGCACGGCACTCAATCCCATCAGATGACATTGACATCGTCGCATTATACCAACGCTCTGTGCTGTACGGCATTTGAAGAAAAACGAGTTGGTCATGAGGACGAAAAAAAATATGTGCTATCGAGATAGAATCGTTCCATCACGCACCACCTAGTACAAAATATCTTAAACGACAGCTAAAGTTTTAAGGTAGATAAGGAGCTTGTCTAACTCCAAAAATGGCATTGCAGTGGAGATCCGACGTAGAACCTCCCTTTGGCAAGTGATGTTACTTCGGTGTTTCCAGACAAGTGGGCTCAAGACTAAAATCATGGTGCACAAGACTGTTGCTTGCCAGTCCTGCTTTATGGAGTCGAAAGCTTAACTATAAGAAAAACTGCAGAGCTGATTCTTGGTGCAAAAATTCGGCATCTGATATTTGGTCCCGCCAGCGAGAAAGATGAATGGAGGAGAAGACACAACCGCAAACTCTACTAGCTGTACCAGGATGTTAAAAATCCATCGACTACATTGGTTCGGTCACGTTGAGCGCATGGAAAACAATGCTCCAACACAGAGGGTCTTCGAATTGGAGCCTCCTGGTTTGAAAAGGAGAGAAGACCGAACCTCCGGTAACGTGATCAATTCATAGCGGATGTAAGTCAGCTTGGTGTTGATGACAGGAAGCAGCGTGCCCTTGACCCCCAACGATGGAAAGCAGCAATGTCTAGGGCTCAGACCCTTCACGTCTCACCGGGCTGACAAGTATGTAAGTAACTAAAAAAAATCTGAGCACAACAAATGAATTTCATCTACTATCGTGTAATACACGTTACATCACATCATTCATTTTCTCATCTTATCTTCAAGCCCTTGCAATCGGCTTGGCCCTTGCATTCTTTTGTCAATATATCAATTCTACTATAAAATAGAGTAATGTCTTGCTTGAACGTCTTTATAACCAGAATTCTAATTTGGAATAATCTTTTTTAACATGGTCAATAAGTAAATCTCGACCCTGTCCACAATCCCGACATCGCGTCCACCACCAGCGTGAACAACTTGGATTACGTACATAAATCCATGCCAAGTGGAGTCAACTAAATGCTTCATAACAACTGGCTAAGAGGCTAAACTCCCAGATATTTTCCTAATCCACACTGACGACGCATACGTCATCGCCAGTCCCATATCGTAAACTCTTGTGAAGAAAGAAGAATAAGAAGAGATGCCTGATATCAAAAATAAAGCCAAGCACGTGTGACGTACTTCCTTGAGTCACCGGCAAACAGATGTATTGCGTCACAATTTCCACCCAAATTCAGGTTTCTCTGTAGCTGCCATACAACCCATAAACTCTTGCCTACTTGCGTCGAGCAGTTGTGAATGAATGATGTGGGATGTGCTGTACAATCCTCCGCTTCAAATTGACTCTCAACAGCTAAGCGTAAGAACCCATTGTCGTGCTGAAACTCTTCTTCGGACAGCAATGACTGCGGAATCGTAATGGCCACAATTTGGTATTCAATGAAAAAATCCTCTTATCCACAAGGCGAGTGTGTCCATCGGAGTGCATTAAAAACTTTCCACTTAAGCGCCTCATGCAAAAGAACAAAACTGATTACGTGCCAAGGATCTTGAATAACAGAATCACGATAAACATCTTGAGTGCATACAGCCCACATTTTTAAGTTGCACAACTTTAATCTCCTTACTGGAACATTTTGCATTTGTAGCCATTCTTATCTTAAGTCACTTGTCCATGCCGTGCCGCCGTTGAAAGCTTGCATGTTGAACAAGACAAATCCTTCGAACATATGGCGGTTTTTCGGAAATTCTTTTCATCCACATTGCATAACTTTTCTCCTTTCGAGGAGACAACAACTTTTCGCGAAGCTCTTGACGGCTGCTCAGCTGTTCGAAAGCTTTTTCGAAAGTTTTATGAATAAAGGGGAAGTGATTCTATGTTTTCGGACATTCGCACCCCTTCTGCGTGTGGACTGCAAGCACAGTCGATGGGGAAAGAAGATGACTTTCATGAATGAATGAAATTCATCAAGGACATGCGCACCACTGCGATGCACTTCGGATGAACCACGAGTCCGCCAACTGGTTGCGTTACCTTCACTGTTCAGGTTTTCTTTCAGTCAGCCCCATAGCCACGTGCTGAAAGGTGGACGGATGTGGCGTAGCCGTGTCGCCGACCCTGAATGTTATCCGCCAACAGAATTACGTAACACATCACCTCACAGCGAGCGTTATCGTTCAATGTGGCAGAGCACGTAGGGCTGTGGCCTCCAGAGGATATACCCAAGTCGGTTATGCCCGAGTGATGTAACAGGGTTCGCTGGTCCTGGACTGGCGTTGATGACTGTCCAGCAGCACTTAGATGTGACTCCGCGGGACCCAACTGGGCATTTGTATTCATAAATTCTAGACAATTTAATTGGTTTCATTTCGCCAGCACCCTCGCCGAAAAGGAAACCAACCGACGACGCTTAACTTAAGGGCGCTATCAATATTTTTCAATCAATCCTCCCCCACTCGGTGGTGGAGGTCGCCTTTCGATGAGGTTCGCGTTTCTTTTTCTTTCCTGAAATCCAACTGGGGAGCCGTCTAAATTATGCCGATAAATATCCTTTAAAGCTTCCTCTGACTTGAATTGGAGTTTGCCTTTGGTTCATTTATTAACCTACCGGTGAAGTCGTTCTCGTTCTCGTTCTCGTCCTCGTCCTGGACGGCGTCGTCGTCGTCTTCGTTCCCAAAAGTCTGCCGAAGAAAAGCAGGCCGCCAACAGAATGTTTGCAATGACAGGGAAAAGGTGAAAAATGTAATCGTACTTTTGTTATTGACCTGGTTTGACTCTTTGGCTTCCTTGAGCAAGAGAGACAGGATATTTATTTTGAGCAACCCGCGGGGGGTGGCACCGTCGACGACGACGACGACGACGACGGTGCTGTTGTGCCTTTGAGTTAGAGATATCGTGGGCATTAAGACATTTAAGTGGATTCTCTTTAGATAACAAACAAAGGGGAGCCGTATAATCGATTGTAGATATACGCAGGATGATACGTCTCTTTGTCCGTGAGAAGGAGACGGAGCAGGAGAACGAGAAGGAGACCATCGGATATTGCTAGTCCTTGTGCAAAGGGAAAAACAATTGATGCGATTCAATGAATTCCTTAATAAGACACTTGATACTGAATTCAGCCTTGAGCTTCAAAATTCGACGAAATTCAATATTAAAAACTCAGATTACACAGATATGCGCCGGCGTCCTTTATTGTTGCTCCATTTGATAGTTTCGGGTTTGGTATGTTCTTTGGGAGCAAATTTGATTGAGGTCCTCTGCACAGGAGTTCAGCTAAAAAGGATGGTGGATTCTGGATAGACTAACATAAATTGATGGCCCTCATTAATCAGGGATACAGAGTAAGCCGAGGGATCCGGTGGAATGAGTCGAATTTGTATGCGGCTTGGACAAATGAATTCCTTCCCTTTTGACGGCCACGAAAAGCTGCTGGGATGGGAGCGTAACAGTGACATATTGGAATGTCTTAAATGATTTTCATCTTCCTCTTCCTTGGTGGGGTTTTTTTTTCTTTTTGGTCGCCAGTCCTAGTGTAAGGTGTCGTGGCGATGCGATTTAGGATTATATTTCACTCTAGTGTTTCACCTTTAGAAAAGATCTCTTCCGTTAGGAGGTTTTTGCTGTATGATGGATGTACGCAGGGAGAGGTTTTCCTTTCACTTTGTGCATGCAAAAATCAGGTTACATAAATCGAGTTCATTAGCAGGCGGTACGTTGTACGGTGTGTGCATCAATTATGGAAGTTTCTACCTTGCCCGTAGGAATTGAATGTCTATTGATTTCCTGCACTTCGACTATGGCACTATTGTGGACGACGAACGGGTTATCAGATCTGGATTTGGAAGTATTTTTTTACTTCGAAATTAATAGTTGAAATAGGAGAGGGACTAGGGGCTCGGTATAAGGTTTAAGAGCAATGGAGCATTCAGACGATGTGGCTTTGACTTTAGAAGTACTTAAATATTAGGCAGACGAACCTAGAACGGTCTGAACCTGAGCAATTGTTGCCTTCCATCGGTGACAGTCCTGGGCACGCTGCTTCCAGTCATCAAGGCCAAGCTGTCTTACATCCGCGATGACTTGGTCTCTGTACCGGAGGTTCGGTCTTTCTCTCCTTCTCAAACTAATAGGCTTGCATTCGAAGACTGGGGCGTTGTTGTCTATTTGACCGAGCCGTGTAGTCGACGAATTTTTGCCATCCGGACTACATCGACATCCTTGTACAGCTCGTAGAGGTCGCGGTTGTGTCTTCTACTTTATTCGCCTTCCTCTCAAACATAACTATATATCCGACGTAGAATTATTCTTTCGAAAGCACCAAGAATCAGCTCATAAAGCAGGACTGGCAGAATATAGGGTTTGTGACTTTGGTCCTTCGAGTCAGGAGTTTTGACAAACCGAAGTAGCATCGGTTGGCAAGAGATCGGTCTACGTCGGATCACCACTACGATGCCATTCGTGTAGTTTACATTTGCCCCGAGGAAGACAAACTCCTTTACTACCTCGACTACTGGCCTAGGTGGTGTGCGACAGATCGTTTTTTGTTCGACAGCATATTTTATTTCTCTTTCTCTCGCGTTAACCTTTAGACCAGCTCGTTTCGCTTGTTCCTTAATTGCCGTGAAAGTTTCCACTACTGCGCGTTATGACCGCGCGATAATGTCGATGTCATCAGCGTATCCCACGGCTGATTTGACTTGTAGAAGATAATGCCTCCCGTGTTGACTTTTGCCCGCCGCATCTTCTCCAGTACCAAATTGAAGAAATCACGGTGCGGGTTTCGCACGGTTCGGAGGTTTTTGAACCGAACTGCACCGTGCATCGCGTATGTGGTAGAGTATCGATTTGAAACTAGCTGGTCTTCTCCAGGATCTGCCTTAGTGTGAATATTCGGTCTTTGGTCGATTTGCCGGTACGGAAGCCGCACTGGTCCGTGCCGATTAGGGCGGTGCAAATAGGCTTTAGACGTTCGCGTGAGGTAAGAACGCCTTATTTGTGGATGGGGCGTATGAAGCTGATATTCCAGTCGTCGGGCATGCTTTCGTCTTGCCAGATGCGAAAGGATCTGACTTTAGAATGAGGTAAGCATTTTTCCAATAAGGCCTTGAAAATTGTTTTTTTTTTTTTAATAAAACGCAAACCATTTGAGATATTTCAAAATTCCTACTATCGCCTTGAAGTACAATCAAAACATGAAACTCGACTTCGTTCATATGGCAGCGGTCGATTTGTTGGACCCAATTTTCAACGACTCTTCCAAGCATTTCGGCCTTCAATGTTAGCTCTGGGCTTTAGGTTTTAAGTTTTAGCCAAGGCGACACACTGTCATGTGAATTCTTCAACATCATACTGTGCGAAACTCAAACGTAAACACCCGAGGCACGATCTTCCAAAAATCCATTCAACTGCTTGCTTACGCGGACGACATTGACATGGTTGTACGAACACAGTGAGCCGTCAATGAGGCGGTTGTTGGCACGGAAGCGGAAACGGCTAAAATGGGTCTAGCTGTAAGCCAGAGCTGTTACTGCACAGTCTAGGTAGACAAAGCTCTTAGGGACAACAACACTAGTATCGAGATCAAGCGCAGAATTACTCTTGCCAATCGCTGCTTCTTTGGGCTCAAGAGGCAATTAAGTAACAGAGCCATATCTCGAAACACCAAATTGACTTTGTATAAAACTCTGATCATCCCAGTCCTGCTCTATGGCGCTCACAACAGATATGGAGGCTATGAAAAAGCTCCTGGTTGTTTCAGAGAAAAGCGGCCCGATTTGGCGTACAACGACTTGCGCACACCGTTTTGCACGTGCTGGCGTGTATGAATCGATCCTGAGAGCTTGGAGTGCATCCGACAACATTGAGGTTTTGACCGCAAAATCTAAGCAGTGGTATGGCTTTTCTGATGGATTTCACGACTCACCTTCAACAAGTTGCATCTCAATCGTAATGACTGATAACGACTTTCACGAAACACATCTTCTCTTTCATCACCTTCCGCAGAAGCTGTTATATTGTGAACAAGCCTTCTGGCCTGGATGCCTATGAGACCATGGCCGCTTAACAGTCATAATATCTTAATAAGATAACTCCTGGAGGAATCCATTCCTTCTTTGGTTTAGTGCAGGCCACATCGCTTTCGATGACCTGCATGTATCCAGTTATTCACCTATCTGCGCTTGCATGATATACATGTAGCGATAGTCTTTAATGGTTCTTTTTGGGTTGATGTCTCCCGATCTAGTGTCGTTAGCATACCCGCTGTCTTTCTTACTAGCGCATCAGCTCTTTCATTGCCCAGTGTATGTTTCAGGACCAGAATTAGAAAGGGGTCCGACGTTTTATAAAAAATTGCGTGTAGTACGTCACATGAAAAGTTTGCCCATCCGAAGCTTGACCACCATGGGCAGAAGGCCCTTTTCCAAGTCAGTCGAACTTTTCCCCTCCAGCTGGCAGGCGATGTGTTTGTTACCATGTCCGTTCCTGACGAACTGCTTGCTGGGCATGATTTTAAATTCCACAACCCAGGAGTTCTGAGACTCGTCCCAATATTTGCTGAGATATATATGCCCTTCTTCCCATTAGGTATCGGCTGTATTACGGCTCGTTTAAAGTGCACCGGGTAATGCGTACATAAATATTGCTGAACCCAATAGAGAGAGGACTGTTCGAGCATTTTATGTTGAACATAAAGTTTATGATGAGGAGTCCAAATTAAATTATTGGATTATAAAGTTCTGCCAGCAGACTTTCGATGAGGAAATGTCGGTCCAATTAAGCCCCCTCCAAACGGACTCGCTTTTCATTTCTGAGGAGCTGTACAGAGCCAAGAAAAAAATCAGTCGACTTCAATTCACTAATGCACGCCAGACGGCTACATTCATTAAACTCAAAAGTATCTTATGCACTCTTCAACTGAAGTCCTTGTAGTTGCAGTCAATTCATCAAATTCAGTAGATGCAGCCGGAGAGACGGTGCCGTGCAACAGGGAACATTCAAATGTGAACTGAAAATACGTCAAACGGCAGGCAACCAGGGATCCTCTCAAGTGCACTTGTTGCACGATAACATCGCTTGCTACCGTCCAAACAAGAGAAGATAATTTTTCAATTACAATTAACCCGTTTTCACTGCGATACACTTCTGCATCCGCGCTCGGTGTCACCGGCAGGGGGAGACTTCTGTCCTGAACATAATCTCTTACGTAGACAATCACTGCCATTACCGTTTTTTTTCCTTACAATATCCACAGAGTACGACGACATTGCACAATTTAAGTTATTTATAGAACATCATTGTCGCCAGCAATGGGGACTGCAAAGGACCAACGACCATTGGTGTGAGATGATGGCGTGCATTTGAAATAACGAAGCCAACTCCTAACCCCTAAGACTTCATTTCGATTGCGATAATCGCGTTGTCGTTGTAGTTGCCGTCCGTCGTTGTCGGTGGCTACAGTTTATGGCGCACAGCATCTGCAGCCAGTGCACATTTAGCTGAATACGGGTCGATCGTGTACGGGCTTAAATGGCTGCGAACCTAATGGACTTATGAATAAAACATCGAAAGAGTGGAGTGAATGATTTTTATGTTCATTGCTGCAAGTGGATTGTGTTCCATTTAGATGCAGGGATACATTTGTTTTCGCTTCATTTTCTGTCGCATTTGATGTGATTGCTTGTGCGCCTGTTAGTGGGTGTGATGAATTTTTGCCTTTTGTCTTTGACTTGTAACCCCTGTAACGGGCACTACTTAAGCCTGCATTTTTGAGGGGGAAAGTTGGTGGTAAAAGGGTATGCCGGGACATTTTGCAGTCATTTTATGAGTGAGTGGCATTGACACTAGGGTTGCATTGTATAACCGGCTATACTTGTCTTATACATTTTTGTTTCAAGCGTGTTGGTTTTTGAAGAAGCCAAGAAAGACAAGGATCCAATCCAGACCTTCAGATAAGCACAGTTCATGGTTGGTTTTGAAAATGTCGAAAAAAATATCCCAAATTAGTTTACGCCTCTGAGAAGTAGAGAAGGACTGTGTGATTTCTTAGATGGTTTCTGTTAACAAAACTCCACCAAATTTACAGACGTGTGTACGATTGCAATTCAGATTGATAAATCGAAAAATACGTTGTGTGTCTTTTTTTCTACCAACATCTTAGGCGCTTTCAAGGCCATCTTTCGCTTAGAGAGAAGTGGTCTCTGCTACAACTCGCGATTGAGTTTCAATGGCATTAAGCAACAAATTACCTTTAAGTCTCTTAATAGTATACATGGGTGGCGCTAGAGCCTAGAGACCCAGGGGCCTAGTCTTTCAGCAAGCACTCGTGTTCTACGTGCTATTGTTCTCTCAGAAGTGGAAGGGACCTACAGTCTTATGCCGTCTCCGAACGGCCGAGCTTAAGTAGCTTTTTCTAGACAGGAATACTCTGAGCATCATCTTTGACTCGAAACTTGATGATGATGAGGTATGGCGATTCGTCTGTATTCTGGATCTGCTGTATTCTTGAAGCATGACCTTACTCAATTGGAAAAGAAATTGTTAAGATTATTGCGTTGTCGATAAGTGTAAGTACAGGTAGTGCGTGTGGAAGTACTATTTCTGTAAGCAGTGGGTACATTCTATACAGACCTTAGATTTGATATTCACTGCGATCCTAACAATATCTGTTTCTTCCACTCTCCTAAATTCAAACAACTGAGATTCATCATTGTAGAGTGATGACACTGCAAGCGCTTCGCAAATGTGTCTGTTGCTATGCAATTTGGAATTCAGAATTTAAAGCATCAACATTAGCGTGTATCCACAGGACCGCTTTTGCTTTTATAAAACATTTCTGCTCTTCTGTGATGACGTACACTAAATCGTCAGCTCTCTCCACATCAGCTCCGAATAACTGCCACCTGATCCGAGCAAATGTCGGACAGTGGACATTTTTTTTTCTCGTCTTCTCAAGCATCGCCGGGGGTTTCATCGCTTAGTCCTAGCACACTTGCAGGGGTGTTTAGCGAAGATATAGAGGCTCACCGGTAGCTCATCTACTAAGAGATGACAATAATGCTGCACATTTCTTCTAGACGTTTCGGAGAATAGGCATCCTAGGCTAGGTTAGGTTAGGTTATAGTGGCTGACTGCTAAAGGGCAGTCACACTTAGACCATTATTATATGGGGCCCATTGTGATACCACGCGGATTAACTTCTCCTCCTTTTTGCTTCTGCAAAAATCATTATATGCCAACTGCACACCGCCCGGTTATGACTCCAATGAGGGTCCTTAACAGTGTTACCACAGGGACTCTATAGAGTCATAATGACTCAAAACCAATGAAGGGTCTGGCGCTAGTGTTCTTGTGGCGGGCGAGAACACTAGACTGAACACCTTATTACATTATATTGCGAAGAAAAGGTGAATGGGTCGACGTATCTGTGCTTGTAGTTACAGTCGTGCTTGTGGTAACACTGCATATAATCCTATCAAAAAGACGCTAAGATAAACGGAGGTAATGCTCAACAACCGGGTAAACTTCAAAACTCGTCGAATACTGCAGCAAAAAAGCCTCAAGGATGCAGGCAGCGCTCGCCAGAAAGCTGCCAAACATCGGCGGTCCTAGATACGAAGAGTGGTAAGCTCCACATCGATTCAGTATGGGTGGGAGCTCTCGCCACCAAGGACACAGCAAAGAAGCTTTCATCCACTTACAGGCTCTGTGGAATAAGACCAATCTGCGGCTTTCGAACATTCTTGGACGAATTAGTCTGCGTCATTGCGGGTATGGTCTCTGTACACATTCTCAAAATGCAAAGGATTTACCTAAAGAGAACGGCGAACCATGCGGCATGTCTGAGAAAGGAACGCCACAACCAAAGGCAGATGCATCAACAAATTGATACCAGAGATAGAAGGCTGGAGAACGAGAACTCATGGGAACTGCCACTACCACCGCACGCAGTCTTGGCCACCGAGACTACCGGAAATACATCCAAAGCTTCAGTCACGACAGTTCACCCAGATTGAGTGGGGGCGGAGTCAGCTGACGAAGGGCTGGAGATTTGCTCTTTACAATAAACATGCACGAGCTCAGAAGGTTCGAAAAAGAAAGAAAAGATGACTTGGCAATTGTTGCGTTATTCAGGCAGAAACTATTGGTAGAAGATTTAGACTGTAGCCACTTTCTTTGAAGGAAAGTAACAGAATGTATCAAAACAAGATGAGTACAAACTGGTTCACAATCTTATCGGCCCTACTAAGGACCTGAGCTGCATCAATAGCAAGCTTAAAATTCGTTCACTCTCTAGCACATTCCTTCGTTCCTAGATAGGACTTTAGAGAGGTTTCTGCAACTTCTGAGAAGAAGTTCAAGTGAAGAACTGCAGTGGGAAAGGTGCGAAAAAAATCTCTTTTCTTCTACCAGCACCCCCATTCGAAGAAAAGTCGATTAAGTGCTTAGCCGACGATCTGGGTCATCTCGGTAATGAGCTCAAAAGGAACTTCCGTAAGATGTTCCTTAAGGTCGCACAATCGGCTAGTGCTAGTCTAAGGCTTATTGTTTTGAGTAGCCACTCTAATTCGGCAGTATAACGCTCAATTTGAAATGATTCCGTCGAGAGAAACCGAGCGATTAGTAGAAACACAGGGAATTTGTTCAAAAGTTACCGAAGTGGCCGAACACATCGAGCACATTGCCCCTGGCCAGCACAATGGAATAAAGTTTTGCCCTGGGGCGCCTTTAAAAGGTCACGTAAGACTGAAGCCAAGTTTATCGGGGCAGCCACAAATCACAAAGTTGTAAATTCAATTTACCGTCACGCTACAGAAGGGCAATTGCCCTCGACTTTCGTCAAACCAGCAAGTTTCTCACAAACTCACTGATTGAATTGAAAGTTCTAAGGTTTTGAAGGCGGCGCGGCGGCATCGCACGAGTACAATCCGCAACAATGTCGTACCCACGGGCAATAAAACTTCAAATTCCTGCAAACCCGACCCACATGGGATGCGTCATTGAGAACGCAAACCCACACACACACATACAAATAAATAAATAATATAAATCTAGGGTAATAGCCATGTTGGACAAACACGAAAAAGTTAACTAATTATAATCAACAGAATTAAGAGGAAATCTCCTTCTGTTTATGCTTCCGGGTGGTGAAGAGACCACTCGGCGGCGGAGTGAGGCAAAGCGGCTACGGCTGCGGCTTAGACAATAAACTTGCAAAAGGTCAAAGCTGGAAACATGTCGCTGCGAGGCTCTCCCATTCGAGGCGTGCTCTGGGTACTGGAACACACTTCCGAACTGTTTCGACGGAAACAGCCCCGAAAACTTTTCCGGAATAATTTAATTAGAATTCGCTGTCATAACGGGATGATAAATTGTTTTCATGTTGGTTACGCATTTGAATTCGGGATACATTCCCTTACGGCCGTCGAATGGCGGTGTAATGACTTTTTTTTGTGTTTCTTTTGAGCCGAATCCGAACTGAACCGAACCGAACTGGATACAGGATTACTTTTGCACGTGATTATAGATAAATGGTTTTGTTCACTCGTCGTTCGGCTGTCGGGTTCGGTTCGCTGGAAGTTCATTTTCTTAACTGACCCTCGGGGATAGAAGGAATTCTGTGAAAAATTAAGTAGGTACTCTGCGTTGGTTGGTTTTGTGATTAAACTCACCGCCCAGACGATGGGCGATGGAAGCGGGAAGACAGTTAAGGACTATCTCCTTAATTGAAAACACACCTACACACAAGATGACGGTGGGAAGGTGTGCCCTCTTCAGGGCTGTGCTTGAAGTGGGGCCGGGTGTTTTGGACTTTGTGTGTTTGGACTTTCGATGTCAGTTCGAACGACGGGCAATCCGTTCGATATGTGGATACAGCATCTGTGTCAGCTTTACTTCATTGAAACTCAGTGGGATACACATGTATGTATGACCGTGTGTTCAAATCGAATAGAATTTGAATTTAACTTTTAACCAAATGGCTCTACGAACCTAAAGGAAGTAAAGTGTGAAAATCAAGAAGGACCACTTTTGCAGAGTTAGCAGTTATTCAGCGAGGAAGACATAAATACCTACTACACCCCACACAATGGACCATGATAGACGATAATTTCGTCCCCCGATCCTGACCAAGGTAAGATAGTGAAATCGTTTGTTTTTTCGGGCTCAAGAGGCAATTGAGTAAAAGAGCCCTCTCTCGAAGAACAAAGTTGACTCTGTACAAGACACTCATCATCCCAGTCCTGCTATACGGCGCGGAGGCATGGATGAAGAAGCTCTTGGTCGTTTTGAGTGAAAAGTTCTACGTGCAATCTTTGGTCCTGTTTGTGTTGACGGGTTCTGGAGGAGAAGATTCAACCACGAACTGTACGGGCTGCACAGCGACATGAGCCTAGTTAGGCGTCTACGGATCCAACGCCTACGGTAGCTAGGTCATGTAGAGCGAATGGGCGCCATAGCTCCAGCCCGAAGAATCTTCGAATTCGAACCTGTCGGGCGACGCAGCAGAGGACGGAAGAAATAACTACCAAGACGCTGTCAGTTTCCTGGCAGTGTGACGGTATTTTCAGCAAGGTTTCGCAAGTCTTTCACCAGAAGATCGGTTTGGGTCCACACGGCGATAAGGCCCTTCTCTCCTATGCATCTGCCCTTTGGCGGAATAAGCTTACACGTAAATATGTAGCTGCTACTTTCACTGAGATTCCGAAAATGGTCTAGTCTGCATGGGGTCACTCCTTAGCTTTGCTCTCAATGCACTTGCAGTCATGGGGTGCACACTCAAGAACAGCCTCCAGTCTTTGTTAGAACTCGCTAGTTTCGAAGGATCAGGATCGCACCAGTGACATTTTTCTGGACAGAGCGACCAGAAAACCAGAAAAGGACTGAGGTCGAATCTTTGCTGATGGCTCCAAAACCAATGAAGAACCACCAACAGACTGCTCAACGCTTTAGGTAATTTGCTAGACAACTTACCAACGCACAAAGAAACTGCAATGCCTTCACTAAAGACCTAAATTATTCCGATGAAAACCTATGCGAAGCTTGTGGAGTATACGACGACACTGCCGGACACTTTCTCTGCCAACCGCTTTCCATGGGTCAAGTGGCAATTATTCAGTGCTGATGAAGGGAGAAGAGAGTTTGTACCACCAGCTCGAGGAATGTCTGATGTTCTTCCGGGATAGCGATACAAATATCGTAATGGGCGATTTCAATGCGAAGCTAGGCAATAACGACGACGACCAACCCTGCATGCTGAAAGCAACAACAACGTAAACTATCTCACCGATCTTTGCTCAGGGCCGGACCTGCTTGCCCGCGGCCATAACACGAAACCAGATCGATTACATTCTGAAGTTGAAGATTCCTCAGCTTTCCTACGACGTAAACAACGTCCGAGGAGCAGGCATGTGTAGCGATTACTGCTTGAATTAGTTTAGCTCTATCTCAAGAAGTACTTCCACAAGAGGAAAACGAAAATTGCCACCAAAAAGTTTATGCGGAAGTTAACCTTTTCCTGCCAGTCCGAAACTGAGCCGAGTTGGGATGACCTCACGAGCAAGTTGAAGAAAATCGCGAAGACAGCGTTAGGCTTTCAAAAACATCAATGTATGTATTGGATTACAGAGGTACCTGAACCGAAATCGAGATTTGGAAAAGACTTTAAGCTCAATAACGTCCACCCCACTACAATAATAATAATATGGGCGGCGCTACAGCGCTTAGAGGGCCTGGGCCTAGCTTCTCAGCAATGACTCTTGTTGCGCATCATATTGATCTCTCGCGAGCGGGAGGCATCCACAACTTTTTGCCGGCTCTGAACGGCCAAGTTTGAGAAGCTTTTTCTAGACAGGAAATACTTTTTGAGCATTTTCAGTGACTCCAAAGCGGCGAGGCCGTGAAAATCATTTTTGTAGTGCAGGCCAGGAGTCGAACCTACGACGTTGAGGTTCAAGTGTGCTGGGCACATACCCACAACGCCACGGGCCATCACGTCCATCCCACAGTCCTTCCCACTAAGGAGAAGAAAAATAACTGTCGCATGAGGCGTATCAAGCAGCATAAGAATCGGTTAAGCATATGCTGCGACAGGACAGCAGGAACTTCTACCGAGACGAAGCGGAAGTGACTGTATACTATAACAAGTTGAGAGGTAAAAGCTGTGAGGCAATAACTCTACATCCCCGCCCCGTCCAAAGGACAATAATAAGAGTCTCCAGATTATAGAAAATCAATAAATGAAGCGGTGAAGTGGAAGGAATTCTGCAACCTGGATTGTAGGCCTGGTCTCTTTCCGAGTAGATGGAAAACAGCATTTGTCCAGCCTGTCCCTATAAAGGGCGAATCTCCGTCACCCACCTCGTACCGACCCATAGCACTTACGTCCCTTCTTTCTAAGGTCGCCAGTTCAGATAAATCGTCAGCTTATGAAATACTTTGAATCGCGGAAGCTTCTTAATGACCGACAGTGTGGCTTCCGCAGCAACAGGTCCACTGGTGATTTGATAGCTTATCTCACCGAAAAGTGGAACCAATCTTTGCACAAGACATGCGAAAGCAAGATAGTTGCGCTTGATATTTCTAAAGCATTTGACAGAGTTTGGCATCAAGCTCTTTTGTCGAAATGCGTGCTTATGGTGTCGATGAATCTCTGCTTCTATGGCTTTGAAACCACCTCTCGAACCGTTCAATTGTTTTGGATGGGTTCAAGTATGATATTCACAAAATAAATGCTGGCGCCTCCAAAGGCTCTGTTCTGTCTCCGATACTCTTCCTCATTTTTATAAATGTCTGCCACTTCTAATCCAATCCACTCCTTCGCTGATGACAGCACCCTCAGCTTTTCATATTCGTTCCAAAATTCACGACTCTGCCCTTCGGACGTAATATTGGTACGGTCAAGTACATTGAATTCCGATCTAGACAGCATAATTAACTGGGGTAAGAACAACAGAGTGGAATTCCATGCTTTCAAAACTCAATGCTGTCTGCTGTCTCTAAAGCGAACTCCAGATAATCAGCCATTATCCATGAATGGCGCTGGTATCGACGAAACCGGAAAACCACAACACTTAGTTGGAACGATCACATATTCGAGGTCGCCAAAAATTCTGCCATATGTTTAGGTTTCCTTAATCGATGCAAGAAATACTTCAGCCCCTCTGATTTGGCTTTAATCAATAAGGCGTATATTCGCCCTAAGCTTGGTTATAACGCTCATATCTGGTTCGTGTTTTATCGTTATTTTAACAAAGGATGCTCAAGTGAGCTAGCCAACTGGCATTCCTCCTCTCCTTGAATTCACCCGCAATACACGTCCCGCCAGGAATGCACATCCGTTTACCCTTAAACCTGCTTTCGGACGTACAGTGAAATTTAGAAACTGGTTTTTAGTCGCACCACACGTATATGGAATGCTCTTCCCAGCTCAATATTTCCCATAGATTACAATCCGCAGACGTTTCAGACCAATGTGTACAGGTACCTCCTCTCCCTCTCTCCCTCTATACCTTCGGCCGTGTTTTGTCTTGACGCCGGACAATTAAGGGGATTAATGACCCCTTCAGCACGCGCAAATTATAAAAAAAGGCGAAATTCCTGACGGCTGAATGATGGGTGTCTTAGTCATCGTCCCCAAATTGTTGAGAAGCTTCTCACACCCGAATGCTATTCAGAAAAAAAAATGTCTCTGATTCTCCAGGAATATCAGCGCCATAGGCTTTCGAGCCAACGAAACTGATAACACGATATTGATTCGGATTGCTAATGAAAATCCCTAGCTCAGCATGAACAGAGGACAGCGCCTTTAGAACTCACGCCGCAAGATTGATCCCGCAGTACCGACTGACGAATTATCTGTGCGCTCTGAGATAGCCATCAGAATTACTCACTTTCTTTTCTTGCTGTCAGTAGTTATCTCGTCTGCAGAAGCTTCTTCGAAACAGAGCAAAGGTTATAATAGAGTCCATGACTGAATATATTTTCTATTTCTGTAGAAGAAGCCCTGAGCAGCACTGGATCACCTTGGCTTTCAATGCGGATATCTTACGTAGACCTGGAAATCATCACAATAATTGATTCGACTCTACTCGACTAGTCACTCTCCTTTAGTGACATTCATGCACCCTCAAACAATATCATAGTCGTTCCTATGACATTCATTTGGAAGCACTTGCTGGTTTTCTCCTTCGATCCAGCTACTCCTCAATTAGTGCTACTGAATCGACCATGAGTGACAGCAATTTTCATTAATGTCAGCCAACCTCTTGAAGTTGTCAAATGTAAAATCATATTCGATATGTATTGATTTGGCATTAGCCACGACATATATGATATTAATGGAAAAACCAAACAACAATAATCGATAACACTCGCAGAGGATATTTACTTAACCGAAGCACTTCTGGATGACTCAGATAAGGAAACACAAAAGATAACTGCCATTATTGAAAACAAATAGACACTCGATGGATGTCTAAACAAGTGGACACGAATCGAATGATGAATGGACAGCAGTAAAGCACTGAAGTTTTGTGGTTATTTTATGACCTTTGGTAGTGTTTCATAAAAAAAATTTAACTGACTCATTTTTGGTGTCGACTTGTCGGCGACACATTTTTTATAAACTGCTTAAGTTGGAATCTCTCGATTTAGACATCAAGTAACTTTAGGCTCCGTGGACTTCGACCACTTATCTACCACTACCACTGCTTATGACTAAACACTTAGCAGCTTATCATACATTTTGATTAATTTCTGTTGCAACAAATTTACTTGAGTGCTGTAAAGTGAAAAGTGCTCAACTTTTCAAATTAGCGTTGCGAGCAGATAAACAGATAATGAGAGTGTGATAAACGTTCAATTGAAAGGTGATGACTTTAGCAAAGTTCGTACGAAATTATTGTGCTTATCGACTATCATGACATTTCAATAATTTAAGCAGAACTACTAGGTATGAAACTAGGTCTGAAATGAGCGTTTTTTTAAATATGACACTAATTATCAATGGGAAAGTAAAAACGGTCAGAAATTGTTTGTTGTTCAACATTCAACATTGCTGCCATTTGCTTTTGACTCAAAGTGTCAAACTCCATCCAATATAGTTTGCAATTCGGCGTCTTCAAACTTTTTTGGTGGTCTTCCACGTTCTTCATTTCTCACATCAAAATCATTATTTCTGAAAAGTTGAAACCATCTCTTGCATGTTGCTTCTGAAAGAGCATGATTACTATATGCCTCGACAAGCATTCGATGCGACTCTGCAGCACTTTTCTTGAAATGAAAACAAAAAATTAATGCTTTCCGCAAATCTTTCTGGTACAAAATTCGACGTTTTTTTGTGAAAAAAGAAAATTAGTGAATATTAGCAATTAAAAATATAACGTTTCGAGAGACGTGTAATAAATCCTCGTGTTAATTTCAACATAAGTTCGCAGTTAGCGAACATAATAGTATACTTTCGTTTATCGCCTTCACAAATCGAGTATGTCCTTTGCCATTACAATTACAGCATAGAAGCAGACGAAACAGTACTTTAACTCTCTTGCTTAACAACCCTGCATTGGCTTGTCGTACTTAAAATTGTTCACCGTGGCAAACGTAGTTTTGAATAAAATACTCACACGATGCAATTCTATGGCCAGAACACAGTTACCAACCAAGGCGACGTTCGAAATTTATGGTATGAGAAAAATTCATAAAAAAGGAAACTTCTAGAGATCACAAGTAGCACAAATGATCAGCGGCAAAACGTTTGTCAACCAACTACATTGGTAACAATCATGGTGACAGCTTGAGAGCAGTGTTCAGACATTGCCGCTACTTTCCTCCAGTAGCAGGATGTGCCAATGGAACTGTGGTGCAATTAGATGCATCAACAAGGAACATTCTGTCAAGTAACTAATGCAATGATGGTTTGCGATCCCTATCGAAGGATCACTCGTAATATTGGGTCTATAACCTTATTCGTGCTGTGCTTTTTTTCAAAGTTTGAACGTTAATTTATGAAAACCTTATAGTATTACTCAAAGTGACAACTTTATACAATGATAGTAGCTTTCCAACTCATGTTCCAACGGAATAATCCATCTCTTAGTTCTCCTGTTCAGAGACTTCATACGGTTTCAATTCCTCTGTCCTTTCGGTACCCCAGTCCAGAAACCTCCTTCGGTTTTAGTTTCCCTATCCAGAAATCCATTATTAGCATTCTCATTTGCATATCTGCTAAAATGGGTCTGGCGGTGAATGAGGGCAAAACGAAGTTTAAACTGTCCTCAAAAAAGGACATACAACATCGACGTCTTAGACAAAGCGTCACAATGGGCAGCTATACCTTCGATGTAGTCAAGCACTTGACTTACCTCGGCTCCGGAGTAAACTGTACTAACAACATCAGTACAGAGATCAAGCGCAGGATAACTCTTGCCAACCGCTGTTTCTTTGGGCTCAAGAGGCAATTGAGTAATAGAGCCCTCTCTCGGAGAACCAAGTTGATTCTATACAAGACACCGATCATCCCAGCTATACGGCGCGAAGGCATGGACAATCTCGAAAGCGAATGCAGAAGTCCTTGGTCTCTTCGTGAGAAGAGGTCTACGTGCGATCATTGGTTCTGTTTGTGTTGACGGGTACTGGAGGAGAAGATTCAACCCCGAACTGTACGGGCTGTATAGCGAGATGAGCCTAGTTAGGCGTCTACGGATCCAACGCCTGCGGTGGCTAGGTCATATAGATGCGATGGGCGCCACAGCTCCGGCCCCAAGAATCTTCGAATCCGAACCCTTCGTGGTGGCACATCCAAGTGGAGAAAAACCTCAACCAACTTGGTGTGCGTAACTGGAGACACCAAGCCAGAGAGGCATGTTGGTTGAGGCCAAGGTCCACCCCGGACTGACTGATAATTTCCAAAATGATAACTGAGTGCAATGTAACAAAGCATACAAATTTATAGATGCACACATATTATAACAATGTAATTATGGTACATGCATGGACATTTGCTTATTGGGTTGGTGAGTTCTCCTTTCATTTCTTCAGTTGGGTCCTGCTCCTCTTCAGCCTTGGTTCGGGCATTCAATTGTTCACAATGACACTCAACCCATGGCGTATCTATGGTAAACAACCCTTAAACATTATTTGTGAAAACTTAAATTTCTTGAGTAAAGTTTCAGTTCGATCCTACACTTAGGTAAACCAGCAGATAAGGTTGCACTGTAAGATCGGGCATTAGTTATTAATGTTAAGTGGTTGGTGCAAAAGAGCCCTGAGCACAGCTGCACGGAAGTGGTAGGTATGTAGGTAGATAGTAGCATTCTTGCACTTAATTCAAAGTAGGTCCATTGTATCGCCAGGTGGGTAATTCAAATTAGGAGAGGTGATTATGATGGCTAACTAGTTTTGTCAGCACAGTGTATTGAATGGTGTCTCGTTGAGATCAATTAGACTAACGCAGAAGTATATACTGGCTTACCCAGTTGATACGAGCGCAGGACAGTCACAGAGAAGATAATGTTTTACTCCTCATCGTCGGCTAGGCAGCTTCCACAAAATTCATTGGAGAAAAAGTGTGACTAATGGGTAGTGTCCGGTGATTATTTACACTGCAGTGCTAACTTTGGTTCATTTTAAAGATGTCGAGGTGGATTCAGATGAGGCCAAACTATAGCCGTGTCAATCGAGATTGATTCGTTTATTTGGACCCGTTTACCCAAAAAGTATTGGTTATTGCAATCACACAACTGCAAACCAATCAGTGACGTAGTCAATACTTTTGAAGATTCGTTCGATTCGGTAGCTTCGTTCGGACCGATATGAACGAAAGAAACAATTCAATATGTACTTTTGTTTCGTTCGTTCGCCCTTATCTATCTTTCGTTTTGTATTCCTTCGTTCGTTCACACCCTTTTGAGCGAAATGATCAAGATGAATCCACCATCTATTCAGAACAATAACACACACAACATGAGTGGTTGCTGAGAAGCTACCATGCCTATCCATCTAGCCCGGTCTGTGCTAGTTGCTTCCAGCCACGCACGTTCAACTTATTTAGGTCCCCTTCTAGCTGCGTGCGCCACCGTAGGCGTGGTCTACCTTTACCGCGTTGTCCCTTTGGGGTTGGAGTCGAAGACTTTTCGGGCCGGATCATTGGCGTCTATTCACTCGACGTGACCTAGCCATCTGAGACGAGAGATTTAAACTCGTTTGAACAGTTCGATGCCGTTGTACAGCCCGTTGTTCAATCCCCGCATCCCAACACCATCCGTCCATACGAGGCCGAAGATAATTCGGAGGACTTTTCTCTGCAAGCGAGCAAGAATATCCTCGTCCACTTTTGTTAGTGTCCATGAGTTACCTGCCTCACGAATGTAAATTAAGAAATATCAACTACTGGATGAGTTTTTCACTAAGTTGTACACAACATACAAGGATGTGACTTTAGTGAGTCAAAATCTCTTACTTCTGCGGACGAGCGTCGTTGCTCTGGACTTCCACCAACTCTCAGTGGGAAAAAAAAAACGCTAAAAATCACTCAAAGAGATGCGAAAAACCTCAAGGTCAAAGGAAGAAAGCTGATTTAATGCCGCGATGTTGCCTTGAAAACATTTGATGGCATCGAACCCGCGGCCTGTCGGTAAACCTCTGTAAATTCGAACCGTTAAAATAGATCGATCTTGTGGACACAATGAAAAACACATTATGATAAGCCCTTTAAAGTAATCAAATCACTTTTCAGGAATCCCAACAGTCACCACTTACCGACATAGCCTCGTGGCAGTTAATAATGCAAACCGCCCCAAAATGTAGGCGGATGGCCAATTAAAAACCAATTACCGCCAACACACACTTACCGCGGGCTTGCAAAGTTTCCAGGAGGAGCTGCGCCACCGTTCAAGTTTAATCATCTATTAGACTGGCATTTGCCGCAGCACGCTGTTCGGATATTTGCATTAATCATTACGCCCCCATACCGGCTTTGTGTCTCCGGGTCGCAGCGACTCATTAGTAATAGGATAAGGGAGCATTTATCAGATTTTCCCCAAAGAGTTTTTAAACTGCCCACCCACCAGCGCACACAAACTTGTCGTGGCCGTTTGCTCACGGATCCATCTTGCTTCCTTGGAATCTAGCGGACTGGCCATCTCCCTAATGAGCCACTAGTAGAAACAAGAAACTTTTAAATCAAATTAAAAACTTTTACATCACGAACTGTTTTATTGAATGCGATAAATTCTCGCCGAACGTGGGGTCGCCGTCGGAAGTGTGTTTATGGATCATGGGGCACGGACAGGAGACTCGGTAATCTAGCGGCTCTGTGGAGTGTCCATTTGCTTGTAATTATTTTAAATGCGTCCCTCGGAAGGAGGGTGAGAGTGAGAGACCGTTGCTGGTGTACTGCGACTGTAAACATTAAGCGCTTACATAGTTAATGTGAGCCTGAGCCTTACGTGAAACTGCTGTACAGGGTCATTTGTTACAGCACGACAGGGAGGAGCTGCGAAGTTCTATCTAAAGTGGATTGGCCTTTGCGTCTGCCTCTGCCTCGGCTTCTGTTATCTGTGACCGAGTTGGCGTCGTTCGATGTCGCTCAGGAAGAGTTGGTTTTTTTTTGTGGATTTTTTTTGTTAATGTCCCCTGTTCGAGGATGAAAGTTGGTAATTTCGCATAAATTACTGCCAATCGATCCGCAAGGAGAACAGTGATATCATAACAATTTGATAGGGCTCCCCATTCGGGACCATTGAGGCGCCATCGGGATTTCTCCGACGGGGTGGATGACTGTGGAGATGGCAGACGGGGGTCTTGGCTGTGATATTTTGAAGGATGAACTATGGAGCGAGCGATGGGAGTTGCCGATAAGCCATTTGAAAATGAAGTGATACACGAGTTGGCTTTGAATGTGGATTAATTTTAGACCCAGGCACAGAGCCTGAGCAGCAGAGGAGCCCGCTCCAGTTCAATATGATGCGATGGCATCATCGTTGGGGGCGTTCGTGCGTTATTTTTCGTAGAAAATTAAGCAGAAATTCTTGGGTTTAATTTCATTTCACTTCAGTTGGGTGGATTCTGTGTGCCATTTCACAGGTCATAGAGCATGGGACCGTTTTCGGTTCTTCCTTGTGCCGTAAGGTGAAAGCAAATACCTTCGCCGCACACCGCCTCGCCCTGGCAACGCTACGTGAAATTAGAATTTTCCATTGAATGCGATTGAGGTTGATTACGTGCCATTTGACATTGTATCCATGAATATTGTACTGTAGGTTGAGTCTTTCATTTTTCTCTTGCGGCAAGATTGAAACGTCGCTTGTGGATGTGTGTGCTTTGTGCTTTTAGCCGAATCGAGAGGGGGGTTTGTTGAAGATGAGTATGTTCATGTGGGTACCAGTGGCGTGGCGTGGCGTGGCAAATTTGAAATGGTGAATGGTTGTTTTCTTATAATTTGCGAGTGCTCAAGGGGTTATGAATACCCTTAATTGTCCGGGGTCAAGACACAGCACGGACCGAAGGTATAGAGGGAGGGAGAGAGGAGGTACCTTGATTGTAATCTATGGGAAGTATTGAGCTAGGAAGAGCATTCCATATTCGTGTGGTGCGGCTAAAAACGAGTTTCTAAATTTCACTGTACGTCCTAAAGCAGGTTTAAGGGTAAACGGATGTGCATTCCTGGCGGGACGTGTATTGCGGGTGAATTCAAGGAGAGGAGGAATGCAGTTGGCTAGCTCACTTGAGCATCGTTTGTTAAAGTAACGATAAAACACGGACAAAGAACTCACGGTTCGTCGATGTTCAAGCGAGTCTAATGAAGCCGCGATATCGTTGTCTCCTATAAGTTTTATCGCTCGCTTTTGGATTCTATCTAGTAGGTGCAGGGTGGTCTTGGGAGCACCAGTCCAGATATGAGCGTTATACTCAAACTTAGGGCGAATATACGCCTTATAGATCCTAAAGAAGAGGCATGCAATATTACGTGTGAAGTGTGTGTGCTTGCGTAGGGCAGTAGAACGATATGAAAGCGAATGATGACCGGCGAGTGACGTAGGCTTAAGTTTTCGCACAAATTGTCGCTTGCATGTGCAGGTGCAAGAATTTTTCTTACATGTATTTAGCCTGTTAGATTGATACATACCTAGTTGAATTTGAATTTTAAAAGGTAACTCGGTAGGCATCGGGTTATATGGACACTGGTAGGTACATACCTAGGTAGGCCTAATAAGGTCATTGTGGTAGATACGGCAGATACTACCCATTTAAATATCTGCCGTATCTGCCAAGAATTTACAATAAAAGGCAATGGAAATACGATGGTCAACCACTTAAAACCGTTAAAGAGGTGAAATATTTGGGAGTCCAACTGAATCCAACTCTAAGTTTCAGTAAACATCTTAGAGATAAAGCAAATAGCTCTAAAAGTCTGCACAACCTTTCGTGGAAAAACGTGTTCTTCAACAAAAAAATTAATTCAGTCTTTGAATCCACCCTCTGACCTAGTCTGATAGTGCATATTTATGTGTTTTTGCCTCTCGGCTTACATTTCGTTTAACTTTGTATAGTCTTGATAGATATTTTATTTTGAATTTTAAATTACCAAACAAACTTTGAAAAATTTGCTTCAACCAAACTAAGACATTTTAAAACCAACTTAAACTACATGAGCCTTATAACTAACTTGACCTAATAAAAACCTTAAACTAACTTAACCATGTCCGTTGAGACAGACGCTTGCACCGGGGCGTATATGTAAAGTAGATGCATAACATATAATATATATACGTCTTGGAGCACCTTTTTTTGATTTTTTTGTTTTAAATCTTGCAATCAAATTAAAACCTATGTAAATTGGCCACTGTGGTCAAATACCACGCCAATTTGAGAAGCCATCGACTGCGGCGACTGATTTTGGTATAACCATCAGTAAAAGTGCCGTTCTTTAGCATACTTTTTCCTATCTTTAGCAGAAATCGCTCTACTGAACCGAAGAAGATCCTCATGACTACGAGCGACATCCCGTTCGTATCGGTGTCGTCTCTCCACTGGTCTGTCTCTCCACTGGAATGTGCCGCCCAACTGTGGGGCAGAATGCCCAAAAAACTGACATAAAATCGGTCGTCCTCTATTGCGCTGTCCCATTGGTTCGGAGCCGAAGACTCTTAGGGTTGGAGCCGTGTTGTCCAGACGATCCACATGGCCCAGCCATCTTAGTCGTTGAATCCGTAAGCGCCAGACTAGACTCATGTTGCTGTACAGCCCGTACAGTTCATGGTTGAATCTTCTTCTCCAGAAACCATCAACGTTAACTAGACCAAAGATTGAACGCAGAACTTTTTACTCAAAAAGACCAAAAGCTTCTTCATCCGCGTTTGATATAACCCAGGCTTCGCGCCATAGAGCACGACAGGGATGATCAGGATATTGTATAATTTAAGTTCTTCCTTTCCTTCTCGAACCAGGAAGGTTCTAATCGAAGACCATCTTAGCTGGAGCGTTGGTGTCCATTCCCTCGATGTGGCAGAGCCAGTGTAGTCGACGGATGTTTGCCCTCCAGACTACATCCACATCCTTGTACAGCCTGTAGAGTTCGCGGTTGTGTCTTCTCCTTCCTCGTTGGCGGGATCAAAAATCCGAAGGAGCATTTTTCTTTAGAAGGCAGCTTATCAGTGTTTTGCCTACCGTCCAGCTTTCAGCTCCATAAAACAGGACTGGAGAAATGAGTGACCTGTAAAGCAATCGATTTGGTCAGGAATTTTGGCCTCAGTAGTTCGACAGACCGAAGTAAGTTTCGTCCGTCTTGTCAATGCATTTTGCTCTCTCGTAACATTTTTTACCGTGGGTGGGTGCTTAGCTCCCCGCACAACCGCAAGCTAATAGGCAAGCTAACTGCATGCATTGGTTCACCTCACAATGATCGTTGTTGGCATCCCGCCAAGTTGAAAGCGATGAACAACTTAGCCCTGTGATCACAAACTAAGATTTATTTTTCTTCAAGGATCATAAGAGGTTAATATAATGTGAAGATCCCAACGATCCCAACGATTGCCATTTTTCGTTATTTCATTCCATTTCGTTGCGATCCGGAGTGGTTTTGTGCGGAGAGCATTTTTCAAATATGGAGAAATTTCTAAATGACGTCTTAGGTGATGAAAATGTATGCTGAGGATACATATATGTACATATAGAAATTGCGAATAAAATTGCTGACAATCATCTAGCATGTACCCAATAAAAATAATTATCAATAGGCATTCTAAAAAGTTGCTGTTTTTTGCGCAATATATTTACAAGTGCACTTAAAAGGGTTCATGACAATAAATCTCTTATGCGTGAATATTTGAATCCTTGAAATGCATCCCAAAAAATATTCTAAATACAAAATATACAGTGGAGGAGAGCATTAGCAAAGTCTTCCTTCAAATAAAACCCCAAATAAAATGCATGTTCATTCCACAAAATCAAATATCTGTGGTACACTTTTGATAATTTGTCCGTGTACCAGACGCACAAGGCCAACCACGATAATAAAGGATAAATCAAAAAAAGATAAGTGAGAATGCTCAGAATGAAAATGTGTGTAAGAGCAGCCTCAGCCGGCGTTGGTGGAGACAGTATCGTTATCTTGTGATAACAGGGATTTCGAAATAGTGACGTTTTTCGTTTATGGAAAAGCAATGTCATCTGTTGCCCGAAGGAAAGTTTCATTTGAGGAAATGAGTGATGCCTGCATTTTCAGTTCATGACGAAAGTCTTAATACTTTGAAATGGGTGTGGTGAAGGACAGTTAGTTTCGGGGAAATGAGTGACTGCTCCGTTTTCAGAACCTTAAAGAGTAATGCTATCTGGTACCGAAGCACCTATGTTCGCTCGCATTAAATTGAAATTTCGATGAAATAATTCGTTGCGGGAAAACAGTTGATGGTTGCGTTTTTAGTTCATGAAAGAGTAATGTCTTCTCTGTGACCTGGCCGCGAGGGAAATTAAGTCTCTTTGGTCTAACCTAAGGTGATGCTTGAAGGAAATACGTTACTGGGTATAAAGCGTGTGATCGATATAAAGCGTATCATTATGTGGAAAAAGTGAGCGAAAATGAAGTTCTTTCAATTACCAAAATGCATAGCATTCTATGCTGAAATAAGAAGAGATTGAATACAAACTAGAAATTGAGTCAGTAAGACTAAAATAATACTTATTGAAAATATTACATGCGTGTTCTCGCAAATGCTTGTAGTTGTTGCAAACATATTATGATCGATTTGGACGTTATTCATTTAATTGTTTGATGTGGAAAAGAGTGCAGATAAGATATATGGGTTGCGGTGGGAAGAGAGGAACACTGTTGTACCTAACCTGACCTCATGACGCAAAATTACTTCTCATACCGTTGAGATGTCAGGCTTTTGGTAGCTTGAGTAGCGTTTCACGTTCACTTGTTTTTCTCTGTTTACCTCATCACTCTCTCGCGAAAGCGCGTACAGCCGAGACTCCTCTCAATAAATGTCGCCCGTGTTCAACTTCAACCATTTTCCCTCATCATTTGCGAAGGCACTACCGCCACTCACTATTGACCGGCTTTTCCGCAGCCACTGACTCTGCTGACACTGACTCTGTATTCTTTCAAATATTTAACACGGACGATTCTATCAGTTAGATAATTCGATGAAATTGCGTAATGTCTTCTAGGGAGGAACTGTCGAAGCTTGTGTTTCAAACGTTCGTGCCAAACCTTGTCAAAGACTTGCAAGACATCGAGAAATGCAGCTAAGATGTACTTGGTCGATAATCTCTTTCTTTTCCTACTGCGGCTACGGCTGAACATATTCTTCGTCTCTGCAGATTCTTCAGACCTCGCAATGCTGCAGTGCCCGGCAACGACTTCTACTAGCCTGCGCACACCCTGGCGACGCACTTTTTAGGACAAGAGTAATTATCCACTAAATTACTGTGATTCCCTTGGTCAGTTTAAAATACGCTGAAAACAGCACAAACATCACTAGGATACGTTAAACATACTACAAGCATTTCAGTTTGCAAGTAAACCACAATAATTCGTGCTGAAACATTTCTTATCTCAGTGAATGTCAGAGAGTTGTGATTCGAATTAAAGTCGAATGTAAGTCGGATTTTCGGTCTAAATAGCACGGGGGATAGTTGCTCTCAGTCACTACCATTTCAAACCCATTCATTATTGAGTTCCACTTACAGCATCACCCATCACAGATTCCGCTCGAATATTGCATCACTTTGCATTCCAAGCACACAATTCAGGGAACCCCTCCTTCGCCCAAGGAGTGAATCGCAGGATAGGATATCACTTTCATGGTTGAGACGTCCCCCTTTTGTCCCGAGGCAGTAAACATGACGAAACTAAAGAACACGAACAAAAAACAAAAATAAATTTCATTCGAATGCAAGATACTGTCTGCATTTCGTGAACCAAAGACGACGAGCGACAAAAGTAAAGAAAACACCATCCACATCCACCCGCTTGCGCGGCAAAGCACTCGCAAGAGGCTTTTCGCATCAAAATTGCGTTTTCATGTGGAAACTAGCGAAGTCAAGTACCGGAACGTACAGCCATTCCGGCTTGAGCGATGCTTCAAGAAATAACTTAAATAGATTGCAATAAACGCGCACTTAACGATGGTGCTATACCGTGCCCCTCCACGTTGTCGTGTCTGATGTTGAAAGTTGAAGCTTACGCCCCTCGACATGATGCGAAGTGAGACTTGTGGCTTCCGGATGGCCGGTCACAACACAGACGCCAGCAGAACTGTGCAAAGCACTAATATGCGAATGTGTGTCAGTCGGGTATCCGAAAAAATTGTGCTGTGCTCGTTTGTCGTCAAAGGAGGCACACGCTCGAATGGACCCCTTTGTAGGCACCCGCTAAATAGATTCGTTTATCATGGCTCCTTGGCAGAAGGCAGATCTGCTTACGAAGGCACAGCACCTACCGTACACCACGTGGGTATTTGGAGAACTCTTCGGATATTTATCATCCACAGCCGAGGATGTCCTCTTCCCGTTGCTCGTAATTGATTGTGTACACATGTATCCGCCGATGGGGCGGGGTGGGGTGAAGACGATCCGATCCAGCCGCAGTTCCGGGTCCTTTTTCTGCGTTCGACAGCTCCGTGCGTGAGTGTGTTCGTGTGTGATTCGGGCCCAGACAGGACTTGTTTGGGGTGGAAATGAATGCTACAAGGGCACTGTGGAGTGTAACATCACGTATTGGGCTTAATCGACCCGCAGCGCTAATATTGCTGTGCGGGACGGCGCGCCGGTGGGATTCATATGTCAGGACGACGGATGGATGAATGGGCAGCCTGAGGGGCGTCCGAATGACTTCCATCTTTTGTTTGTGTATACTGCGGGTGGATTATGGAGATTAGTATGCATCAAGAGTACAATCAACGGGGAGCAATTGACAACTTCGACACAAAAAAGAGAAATGAAATGGAATTATCGCTACGTGACGCCTGAAAATATCGAATTCACTTTGAAGCGGGCTTATCGATCCGGTGATTAAGTGAAAAGAAGGGAAAATGTTCGACAAACCGACCACGATACACTGAGCATACGTGTGCTTCGTTTTGTTTAACGAACAGTTAATCGCATTTAATTACGCATTAAGCAATGGTTGAGGGCTTTTGTGCGTGGCCGGAAGAAACGTTATCAACAAAGGACGCGCATTTGACCTTGTTTTGTGGTTTGTGGTTTGATTGAGGCGGATATTTTACCTGCTTTGCGTGTGGAAATGCAACTAAACCTCGTCATAGAGTGAGAGAATAAGTGAAGGTTGGATGATTTGATGTGTTGTGTGCACATTCTCAAGAAACACAAATCCTCTGGTTTCTCGCAGCAATTATTCTCCGCTGGTAAGCCCATTGAGGTCAACGTATTTTGTTTACCTGAGGCATATAAGGCAACTCACACTGCCGCCAAAGTCGAATAAGCCTTCCCTTATTCCTATTGAAAACTCTGGAACGTCGAGTAGATGCCAGGGACTATGACCAACTAGGCAATGACTTCAGCATACCTACATGTAGACTAGGTCAGTGGAAAGCACACCACAGAAAGCAGTTTCCAGCGCACAGAATATCCTGCATCGGAAGGAATCTTCCCTGAGCGCGTTCCTCGATATAGAGAGTGTGTTCCAGAACTTTACAAACGATGCAAGTTTGAGTGGATCAGACTGATGTAGCGAGTGACTAAGTCATCCCTAGCCAATCTATACATTTTTTGTCCACATGTCAATATCGAATCGCAATGTGATCAATCTACAGGCAACCAGATTGATCACATTGCGATTGACGCAATATACTCCACCGGCATTGTTGATGTCCGGACGTTCAGATCTTCTTCTTTTTCTTTTTCTTTGATTGGCTCTACTGTCCGGGGTGGATCTGGGCCTCAACCAACATGCCTCTCCAGCCAGCACGATCTTTCGCCAGCTGCCTCCAGTTGCGCACACCAAGTTGGTTGAGGTCCTTTTCCACTTGTGTGCGCCATCGTCCTCTGTTGCGCTGTCCCAATGGCTCGGTGTCGAAGGCTCTTCAGGCCGGAAAATTCTTAGCATCGACTGCGTTTCTACTACTAGTTGTCCATTTTCATCCCTGCAGGCTTCGGTCCGAGGTCTGTATCTTCTTGATACTTGTTTTACCTTTTGGTAAAACTTTCGGACCTCCTTCCTGTCGTAACACCTCTCCATCTCCAGGACCGCGCGCTTCTCATGCTCTTTCTTTTTCTTTCTGAGAAGCCGGTGCTCTTCCCTTCTCTTCTGATCGTAGAGCCCACGAACAGCTCTCGTTGTTCGATGCAGCGTTGCCTTGTAGGCCTCCTGCTTGGCTGCATGTACCTGCCTGCACTCGTTGTCAAACCATGGGTTCCTTCTAGGTGGTGTCGTGAAACCCATCACATCAGTGGCAGCTTCTTTGATGGCTTTTTGACAACGTTTCCATTCTTCTTCTATTGAATGTGCAGGCAGCGTAGAACCTTCAGAGAGTTTCAGGGAGACTCGGTCGGCAAAGTTCCTAGCGGTCGATTGCGATTGTAGCTTTCCAACGTTGAACCGTAGTGTACTTCTCTCGATATCCTCATCCTTACCTTGGCTACAACAAGGAAATGGTCCGAGTCGATGTTGGCTCCTCGGAACGTTCGGACATCGAGTATATTGGAGGAGTGTCTGACGTCGATCGCAATGTGATCAATCTGGTTGACGGTTGATTGATCAGGAGACCGCCAGGTCCCCTTATGGATGTTGAGGTGTGGGAACCGCGTGCTCATCACAGAGAGGTTACGCCCCGAGGCGAAATCTACCAGCCTGAGTCCGCTTCCGGATGTGTTGTCGTGCAGGCTGTGTTTTCCGATGACTCTAGCAAAGATTTCTTCCTTGCCCAGCTGTGCGTTGAAATCTCCTAGAACGATCTTGGTGTCATAGCTGGGGCATCGATCGTATGTTCTTTCTAGGAGATCATAGAAGTCATCCTTGCTATCGTCATCCTTCTCCTCCGTCGGGGCGTGTGCGCAAATCAGGCTGATGTTTCCGAAATTAGCCTTGATGAGGATTGTTATGAGGTGCTCGCTGATATACTCAAAACTTAAGACTTTATGCCTAAGTCTGCCTCGAACAACGAATCCGCAGCCAAATAAGCGCTGCCTTCCCTCTTTGTAGCAATCACCGTAGTAGATGTCGCAGTTTCTGATCTTCCTTTTGCCCGGCCCATCCCATCGCATCTCCTGTATGGCGGTGACAACTGCTTTGTAGCAGTCCAGGGCCTCCGCGAGTTCATCGGCTGCACGTGGTCTGTTCAGGGTCGTCAACTTTGAATCCGTCCATATCCGAGGCCTGTTGTCGGTTCGTAACTGTTGGTTTTTTATGTGGTGACGGAGTTAACCTCACGGACAACCTACAACTGGTAGGCCAGGCCCATTATTTGACCCTCGGGCAGAGGGGGATCGCTGCATACATTAGTTCACCACACAACGGTTGTTGTGACGGCTATCCAGGGGCGCCACGAGGAGGCTGTATGTCAACTTGACTTATGGACAAGCAGTCAGCAACTTTGCCCTGTGTACATAAGCCCATGCCCCCCGGACGTTCAGATACCAGGCTGATATTACAACAATTCAGGAAATACGCTGATTAGAAAAAGAGATGATTAAAAAAAGAAGTGCCACATATAACAAAGATATCACAAAGAATGCACATATTTGGATGCGGAATCGCTCTAAACCGATAATCGGTTGCCTGCCTATGTATCCGCAGATTCTTCAACATCAGTCCCATATGTGCTCCCTATCCCTTAACTTCCGCTGTGAAAGCGATCTATTGATTCTGAGTGTACCGATGGATCGACACTAAAGCTCCCACTGTGCAATCAGGCACAATTTATCGTGGGCGCCAGAGAGCTGTATCTTCATAACTGATAGCAGCTGCTTGCACTTGGCCTTAGAATTTGGCGTGAAATCAGTTCAAAATGTAGAGTTCAATGAAACTTGACAATTGGCGGAGGTACTTGGTCCGGGTTTCACTCGGTCAGCCTGTACAGAAGACTCCCCCTGTGAGTAGAGTCTTCCAAGCAGAGATCCTGGCGATAGAAAGAACAAGCCATACCGATATTCCACCATCGGATTTCACCATTTTGGTTGACACCCAGGCTGCACTGAAGTCAATACGAATTTGTACAACAAGATCCAAGTGATGTCATGAAATATCGCGTACAGAGTTACCTAAATAAATATATGAAATAAAATGAAATTCTGGAGTTATATCGAAATGATCCGATCCGTATAATCGTCGAAGTGATCACCAGACTTTGTCAGATTGGACCAACGCAGCGGCGAGGAAGAAAACAAGACGAACAAACATCTGCCTAGTCACAGTCGATGGACTTCGCTGGGCCATTGATCGTTCACAAAGATTACAAAGACAACGTCCGTAGTGAATGCAGATATACTTGATGTTTTCAAATTCAAAGGAGCACAAGGTAATTTTGGCCACCACGTGATACGCAGGCTTAAAAAGCCCAACTAATGAAGGGCTTCACAATAGGCCTTTTCGCCTCCGAGTCGACGTGAGTCTCCATCACATTCCGATTTCTTGATATAACCTAACGTAACCATTGAATCGAATTGAATGGAAGGATTTCGCTACTGACTACAGGGTCACATAGGATTGTGACCACATTTAATCTATTGTGCCCCTTTGCTGTAGCTAGGGCATTATGATCTCCTTAGATGGGGTGTCCTGATAGTCTTCTCATGTTGATGCCATTCTATTGGCTGTTTCGTATCGGCTTGGTGTCAGATTTCGACTACTAAGTGTCCCTTGGTCTCTTTTGATTGTCTAAAGGGTGTACAGTCTGACCTGCTTTGCCCCATTTTTCAAAGAGGTAATTGTATAAAAAGTTGGCAGTAAGTGCGCCACATGGGCCAGGCTCGTTCAAAATCCGAGTCTTCTTGGCTCTTCTGCAATCATCTCATGTGACTTTTTGGAGTGCGTAAGTCTCAGTGGTGGCCCGTGGCGTAATGCGTGCGTCTACCCCGACCTCGATGTCGTAGGTTCGATCCCTGCTCTGTGCGTTTAAGATAATTTTCACAGCAGAAACTCTTTCGAAGCACTGACAATGCTCAAAGAGTATTTCCTGTCTAGAAAAAGCTTCTCAAACTTGGCCGTTCGGAGTGGGCATAAGACTGTAGGTCCTTCCACTCGTGAAAGCACAATAGCACGCACAATATGAGTGGTTGCTGAGAAGCTAGACCCTGGCCCTCTACGGGCAAGTTACAAGGGATATCATGCAATCTCGCGACTTACTGAGGTCCATCAGGCATCACAATTTCAATCTCTGATGAGTCCCAGATCACAGTTCAATCGCAGGGAGTGGAACAGCGAGCATATTGGCCAGATAAATCTGTAACGCCACCTGGTTGTTTCAGAATTGGATGCGGTCCAGTAGTTACCGTAATCTCACCAACACAAATTTGAAGATCAGCTCATAGTAGATGATTCCCAGTCGATATATGTTCAATGTCCAGGCACAAATGGTTCGCTCGCTTCCGTTCCGGAAATTTCGATGTGAATTGTGATGCACCGCGCTCTGGTCGACCTATCATTTAAAAAGTCGATGAAATTATAGAAAAGATTGGCCAGGAACGTCACATAAGCAGCCATAACATCGCCAAGGAGCAAAACATTCATCATCAAATGGTTTTTAATTTGGTTCATTAAAGTAAATTATAAACATAACAAAAAATGAGTTGAAGTGTGATTAGAAATAAAGAAGAGAAAAGAATTTTTCGACTACCTAGTATATTAGGGATGGGGGAGGATGATTCCACAGATGTAAGTTAATGTAAACAACACACTGATCGTGGTGAAACCAGACTCCATGCATGGGGAACAGAATGTCTTCATGTTGTCTACACGGTCACTCTAGCTGTTTTGCACACGTCATCAGCATGACACTTGTTGCACTGTGTCTGTCCACGAGTGCACACATTAATATTACAACACCAACCCACACTGCACCTGAGAACCCGAATTCTTGCACGTTTCCACCCCATCATCCCATAGCAGCATTTGTCGATAAGATACTTTGTTAATTTCAAGTTGTTCAGTCCTAGTTTTGATTTGAAATAAAGAAAATATGTTTTTATTGACTGTCCAAAATTTAACTGGCGCCCGAGCAGGCACCAACGGAGGATCTCAAGGACGAGTTCTATGATTTCCTAAAAAGAATATACCATCAGTGACATAGCTACGACACCAAAATCGGTCTAGGAGATTTTAATGCAAAACCGGGCAAGGAAGACGTCTTTGCTAGAGTCGTCGGAGAACAAAGCCCACATGAAAACATGTCCGACAAAGGGCTGAGGGTGTTGGACTTCATGATGGGGCTAAACAGCTCTGTAGCCAGTACGCGGTTCCCACACCTCAATATCAATAAAGGGACCTGGCGGTCTCCTGATCAATCAACCGTCAACCAGATTCTTCACATTGCGATCGACGTCAGACACTCCACCATTATTCTCCATGGCAGAACATTCCGAGGAGCCAGCATCGACTTGGACCATTTCCTTGTTGTAGCCAAGGTAAGGGTGAGGATATCGAGAGAAGTACGGAGTCGAGACAGGACAATACGGTTTGACGTCGGAAAGCTACAATCGCAATCGACCCCTAGGAACTTTGCCGACCGAGTCTCTCTGAAAGACCTCATGTAGCTCTAGGCGAGTGAACAACTTTAAGTATGTGTTCGCTATCGAATTATTCAAAATACTGTTCGCTGCTCTTGGGAATCGCTTGTGACAGGAACAATCTTGTGTTCTGGAATAGACGCCCTCAAGTAGTGACACCCGCTGGAACATTTTAATTGGTTACACTGCAACCCTCCAGTGGTGTTGTGGTGAAAGACAATCAAATAAATGTGTCAAGGGCCCGATTGTAGGGAGACGAACCGAGAGCCGAGGGCTAGCCGCACCAGCTGGCCGATTCCCGAACTACTCTTCATGTCAAGAATTATGTTTATTCTATTGATATTGACACTCACCGCGACGTCGTCAAAAGCAGGATGTTTTGAGAATGGTATGACTTTGCATTTATCAGGATTGAGCTTGAGAGCATTTTCTTCAGCCCACCTCGTAATCAAGCACATATCCTCATTTAATTTAGGAAAATCTTCAACCATGCCAGGCTGGGTTCCTGAGTACTGCATACACGGTCACGTATGTCTCAAGAGAATCGTCCGAGAAGGAGTTATCGCCCTCTCCTGGACGCTTCTTGGGGCAAATATTTTCGAATGACGGACGGACTTACGAATACCACGAGTGCATGGAACTTTCGAGTGCGGTATTGAACATCAGCACTCGTGCATCAGAGCGCTGATGCCCAGCTAGCACCCTCTGTGCAGAGCAGTTCAGTCCGCGAAATTGGGTGGGCTGCAAAATGTGAGGAATAGGCCATGACAAATGACTGTCTAGAGGAATGTCTAAATTGGAGAGTGTAATATGTCGCTTTTGCGTTGGACACCTTAGCTTAAGTCGGGAGCTGTGCAAATATCTGTCGTCTGTCATCATCTGTCTATCTTGGATCGATTTATTTGCAACATAGCATGATTTTGTTTCTTATTTTCTTACTCCATATCTTTCTCTTTGCACATTTTTCTTGAATCCTCTGGTTGATCTTAAGAATTTCCACCGTAACACCTCTCAATTTCACTGATTTGCGAACTCCTCAAGGTCCTCCTTCTTCACAAACCGGAGTCAGTGCTCCTTCTTTCTTCTTAAAATCTCCCTCGGTATAACGCCCACTCCTGGGCTATGACCCCTCTTATTGACAGTTCATATTTGCCATTCAATGACCACGCTTTTCATCAAAGTTGGCGTGGAATCAGTAATCAAGAACTTTTTTTCGCATTTCTGTTTTTTTTTTTCTTTTGCTGACCTTTGATATGTACCTACAGTTCATCAATGGGTCATGGTCACGACGTAAATTGTGACAGTGTTCGTGTTTCAATTTGAATATTGCATTTCAACAAGATGAAAGTAACCACTGTGCGTTGCTGCTAAATTATTCTTAGAATGACGTCAACAGTTGTGGGTGGCATGTAACATTTTCAACCAGTAGCACTGTCCGTTTACATTTTTGTACGTGGTAGCCCAAGGCATAGAAATGCTAACGTGGGCAGTCACTCTATTCTCCATCATTTTTAAATCATATCATTAACCCTCACATTGGGTTCGTTTTATGTCATATTTGATGGTTTTAGTTCGAATGTCTGGCGATAACTCATCCACGGATGATCCTCTTGAGACATGCGTGACCGTGTATAGAGTACTCAGGATCCGAGCCTGAGGAAGTGCTGCCTTCCTTCGCTGATGGTCCTGGGTACGCTGCTTCCAGTCATCTAAACCAAGCTGTCTTACATCCACGGAGACTTTATCTCTGTATCGGATGTTTGGTCTTTCTCTCTTTTTGGAACCTTTAGGCTCGTATTTAAAGCACTTCTTAGCTGGACCATTGTTGTCTAAGTACTCTGTGGTACCGAGCCATTATGATATGGCTAGCGTTACAGCCCGTAGAAGGGCAAAGTAGCTTCTCATTAACAACGTTTTTTTTCTTTTTATTTCATTTTTATTTATTTTTTTTCTTCTGTAATAACTTACACTAGACAAAAATGACTAAAATCTATCTTAATATCTAACGTTTCAAGTTCTTAATTCTTAATGACCCTTCGCGGGTACTCGTAAATAATCTAATCTATGTAACACATATATTTACCTTTCGGCGTCTAAACTATTAATTTTGATTTGGATCAGGCCGATCGAATCCAAATAGAGGAATGCTTCAGGTGGAACAAAGCCGTTGTGGCGCACCATTTCATGATACACAGAATTGGGGTAATAAGCCCCGAAGATCAGACTGCTGGTAGAAGTCATACTTCTTGCAATGTGACTTAATTTATTGATAAAATTATCTATCCTCTTCACGTTTGCTCTGTTGTACAAGACCTCGTTAGAATAGTACTTCTTGTATTCAGACTCGGGTGTTCGATACAACCGGAGACAAGTCCTAAGACTCCGTCCTTTGAACACCCTCATCTTTTCCATCACTGAACGACTCACGTTGAACCACAGGGGACAACCATACACCATCACTGGCCTTATGAGGGCTATGTAGCAGATTACCTTCACCCTGGTATCAAGTTTGCTGCTGTAAAACAGCTTACTTGCCACAGCAAAGGCTTTTCTAGCATTGGTCAGAGCCTTCTCTATGTGTTGTCAAAATACAGAAAATGATCCAACCAAATGCCGAGATATCTAACTACAGTTTTCACAGCTAACGGCTGACCCTGCGGGTCAACTATGCCGAACTTCTTTCAGCTTACGCGCGTATTCCTTGAGACACTGGCCCGCGGGCTACGGAAAAGGATAGTTTCACATTTCTGAAAGTTGATAAGCAGCTTCCAGTCATCGCAATATTTCAAAGTGTTGTCGAAGTCACGTTGCAACAATGTATTAATGACTTCTACCTTAGGACCTGATCTGTACGCCACTAGGTCATCGGCTAGGTGCGATTAGGTGCGGTATTGACCTTAGGAGATCTGCAGTGAATATAGCAAACAATATTGGGGAACCAACAGGCCCCTGTTGTAGACCGTTATTGAAGTTACGCCACGACGAACTTTCTACCTGTTATCTTGGTGTATATCATGTATAGCAATGGTTTATGTAAGGCAAGTCTAACGAGCTTAAGGAAAAGGCCCTCTAACCAAACGGTGTCGAACGCCTTCGATTAGACAGGTACCCGTACACTTTTTCTCATTTTTGAATGTCGGATACGCGGTTTGACGCGGAATGTGTGGTGTAATGCCCCGCCCTAAATGCTCATTAGTTAGTGTCCTTGGTGAGGATCGAGTGGCCTGGAGATCTTTAGTGCGTGCTTCTTCCATGCGACCCCTTAAGTGCATCATTCGGTTCAGAAAATGGTGATGATGGTGAATATGTGTTTTTAAGGCCGACGACTAAATTGGCTGACAACTGACTTTGAAATAGTTCCTGTCCTGTCTAGGTGTGTCTTAAGGAGTTCAAGACCGCTATAACTTGGAAAGTCGCAATGGCCTTACCGCGTAGTTGACAATTTTCGCGGGGGCAAGAGTCTTATGGGATGGGGTTACTTTAGCTGTTGCAGAGTAAAAGGCTTGCTAAGCCTGATGGAACAGTTGTGCAACTGCATGACGAAAAACCGTGAAAACTCCAAGGCACTCGATAGACATGAGCACCCAAAAACCGCAAGCAAAAGCCCAGCCCTAGCATTCTGATAAAGGAAACGAACCAAATTTAAAACCGCATGACCCTCCAAAGACACGTCTCTTCTTTTTGTTCTTCTTTACGTGGCGCTACAGTCTGGTGTTGACCTGGCCCTCAGTCACCACAATCCTGGGACGTCCAATTTCGTACACCCAAAACCCAACTGGTTGTCCGCTAAAATATTGTTGTCCTCGACCCACGTTTTCAGGGCTCGAATGACCCGACGGGATGCTTTTGTCTTTGTCCCGTTTAGGGATTGGTTGCACTAAAGCTGTCTTCCAATGTTCTGGATAATATGCATTACTGAGCGCGACGTAACAACTGGTGCGTGCCATTGTTCTCTAACGAGCTAAACTGGCATACAAGTTTATGCCGACTCTTAACGGCCAAGTTTGAGAAGCTTTTTTTAGACTCTTCGAGCAATGTCGGTGACTCGAAAGGGGTGTGTCCTAATTTGTGTCTTACAGACCAGAGACCGAAAGTAGACGTCGAGGTTCAAATGCGTTGGGGTCGACGCACATACCCACTACACCACGAACCACCACCGGTCTCGCATAGAAGGTCCAAAGGATGACCGAGACCGCTCGCCACTCTCTCATGCAAGACCAAATATCCAGCGTTGAGTTCTTCTGTCGAAGACACCAAGAATATCTGCCCTTCTTCTTATCGTCCACCTTTCGGCTCCATAGTGCAGTACTGACATGGTTTTGTGTCGTAGAGCATATTCTTGCCCTTCGATTCCAGTTTTACCTCAGTCGATACAACAAACCGAAGTGGCATTAACCACTTCCCATCGGGTCTCCACTAGAATGTCATTTCCGGGATTCTCCTTTGCCCCATTGTACAGAAACCCCCTCTCTACCCCTCAATTGCAGCTGTATCCACACGCAAGTGTATAAAATTACACCTATTTTCATTCTCACAATCTCAGAGTCTCGATCTATTGAATCATCATCAAAAAGGAAGAGAATCACCATCAACAGTGGGACTACCAGCAGAATACACCATTTACGGCAAACAAATAAAGCCGTATCGACATAAAATGAAACTTTCATAGAAGTCTTCTGTTAATCTTCAGAAGATATCTTAATTCTCACTCGCCTCTACAAAGGCAGACAAAAGTGGGACACAACACGTGTCAGGGAGTGTGGTATTAACAGCACTAACTTGGGTGTAATCTCTTTGTAGTCAATACCAAGAGGGATTATCGCAGTAAACCGCTGAAGTAACTGAGATGGACGAGGCCCACATGTTGAAGGCTTTCATGGGACATAAGCTAAACGGATTACTCTGGTACTCAAGTGTAATGGGCACGCTAAGTCAAAGGTAATGAAGCGTTGAGAATTAAAAGTCATGAGAGACGAACTGAATTGCCAACATTTTTTTGATTAAATTGAAGAGAATGTTTTAGACAAAAAATGAACAACAATTGCACACAAGGAAATGGATTCACATTCCTTCTGCAAAGTATAGCATTTTTCAAATGAAAGGTGTGCTTGTGACCGGTACACTGAAGTACGTGCAAGTTGGCTATGAGAACAGTCTCGGACGGAGTTCGGCGAGAAACTAGAAAGTGATCAAGAGATCTGCGAAAAAAGTATTCTGGCAAACTCTTCGCCGACTTAGAGGAAGGAATTTCAACACCATCGAGGGAGATGGTGTGTTGTTTGCCAATGAAGGGGATATTTTACGCAGGACTGGGCACTGAGGGTGGCAGACCTATGGTCTTGAGTAGGGCGGAAAATAGCCCAACCTTGAGGATAGATTAATACGATAATAGTCGTTGGTGGGCCTGAAGGGCCGCAGTGGCAGCTGGAAGATGAGTCATGAAATCCATCAGAAAAGCCTTACTAACCACTGTAAAGATTTTTCGGTCAAACGCCAGCCATTTTCGCCGTTAAATCGCTAAAAGCGGAGCAATCCCTCGGTGTAGACGTAATCCGTACAGAAATGCTTAAGGCAATGGGTAAGGAAGGCCTGATAGGGCGAGAAGACACCTTTCGAATGGCAAATGGATTGTTCCTCTTTTCAAAAAGGAGAACAAAAGAGATTGCTCCATTTACAGGGTCTTACTCTCTTTTAAGTCTCCCCGGAAAAGTACGCGCTGTGGTGTTAACGGCGCGCTCTAGAGCTGTCGTCGAATCTACGATTAGGGATGAACAGTGCGGCTTTCGTTCGGGCACAAGCACAACCGACCAGCTTGAGAAGGCTTAGGACTATGCCAAGCCAATCTGCAGCTATTTCGTAGATTTGGAGGAGGTATACGACCGAGATTGCGAGTATAATCTGCCGAAATGAGATTTCTTCGCGATGTTGTTGGTTACTCGCCAGAATAGTGTGCACATTCGCACATCAAGTTGGTTGAGATCCTTCTCCACTTGGGTGCGCCACCTTAAACGCGGGCGACCTCTTGCGTTGCCCGACAGGTTCGGATTCGAAGATTCTTCAGGCCGGAGCTGTGATGTCCGTCGCCTCCTAGCCACCGTAGGCGTTGGATCCGTAGATGCCTAACTAGGCTCATGTCGCTGTACAGCGAGTACAGTTCGTGTTTGAATCTTCTCCTCCAGAACCCGTCAAAACAAACAGGACCAAAGATTGCACATAGAAATTTTCTCTCAAAGAGACCAACGACTTCTTCATCTGCTTTCAATAGCGTCCATGCCCCCGCGCCGTATAGCATTACCGGGAAGAAGATTAATTCTGCACTTGATCTCGGTACTGATGTTTTTAGTACAGCTTACTCCGGAGCCGAGGTAAGTGAAGTCCTTGACTACCTCGAAGTTATAGCTGCCCATTGTGACGCTCTGTCCTAGACGTCGATGTTGTATGTACTTTCTTGAGGACAGCATATACTTCGTTTTGCTCTCATTCACCGCCAGACCCGTTTTAGCCGCTTCCGTCTCAATGTTAGCAAATGCCGCATTGACGGCTCGCTGAGTTCTGCCAATCACGTCAATGTCATCGGCGTATGCTAATAATTGCACGGACATCTGGAAGTTCCTAAGATCTTTTTTTACACGAAAGGCCTCGGTGAGTTCGTTACCCACCTTGATGGAGTAGTGAGAGTTCTCAATCGTCATCCTGCACAGTCTGACGAGCTTGGCAGGAATATCAAAACTAGACATGGCGTTGTATAGCTCGTCTCTACGCACGCTGTCATATGCGGCCTTGAAATCGACGAACAGATGGTGAGTATCGATTTGCTTTCCTTGGGTCTTTTTCTGCATCTGCAGTAGTGTGAGGTTTGGTCTATTGTGGACTTTCCTGGCCTGAAGCCACAGTGATACGGACCAATCAGACTGCTTTAGGCGGGTACAAAAAACGGCAGAGAACATTTTATACGCGATGTTAAGGAGACTGATCTTGATAGTTGGCGCAGTCGATGGGTCTCCTTTCTTGTGGTTCGGGCAAACGATACTGAGATTCCACTCGTCGGGTACGCTTTCCTTAGACCATATCTTGCAGATGAGGTTTTGCATGCGCCCTACCAGATCATCTCCAGCAGCCTTAAATATTTCAGCGGACAGACCGGCCGTTCCAGCAGCTTTGTTAGACTTCTCGTCTAAGTCTGGGGGACGGAATTCTAGTCTGTCATCGTCCATATTGAGTGGATCATTCTGCCTTGCAGCGGTATTTTGATCCTCATCGCCGTTAAACAGTCCACAGAGTTGATCTTTCCAGATTCTCAGCATCGATTGCGACTCTACTAACAGTTGTGCATTTTCATCCCGACTGTCTTCCGACCGAGTTTTATGTCGATAGGATAATTGTTTCACATTTTGATAAAACTTTCGGACGTCATGCTTGCCATAACATCCCACCATCTCCACGACCGCGCGCTTCTCACGCTCATTCTTTTTCTTTCTGAGAAGCCGGTGCTCTTCCCTTCTCTTCTGTTCGTAGAGCTCGCGAGCAGCCCTCTTTGTTAGATGCAGCGTTGCCTTGTATGCCTCCTGTTTGGCTCCATGTGCCAAGTAAATATCAGCCACCGAAGGAATGCAAGTCGGGCAAAGAGAATCAAAATGCTTTTCTTCGTGAGGACCTCTCGGTCATTTGCATAAAATAATCTTTGACAAGTACACAGTTCAAATCAGAACACTTCTTTCCTGTGCGTTACCGTTGACAACTAGAAATCAACCACATAACAAATCACTCTTCTACAAAATCGATTGCCCTTGTTATCCTCTGTTAAGAAGGGTCCTGTTACCTCCTCAATTCGTTTCCTTTAGGCGACCGCAACCGAGTCTGCAAACGCGTCACTTCCTTAAGTTACCTTGACACTCTACTTTTAGAATGAAATGGATTCCAAGTTGAAGCAAATAACTTCCGGTACAGCTCGACGGGGAACGAAGGCAACGAGAAACTACTTCCAATCCTCACGCACCAAATGACCCCTTGTTAAGAAATGTGTCACCTGCAAAATCTCTTCGAACAAACTTTAGCGATTCCCATCAAGTTCAGGACGAAGTTCATGCGAATACCCTTCGGAGAACCGCTCCAATTCCGGGGAAGCTCACTCAACTCAGTCCGCCGTGGAAAAGCCAAGAATTGACAAATCCATGTTGACAGTCCTTAAAATGTTGGTTGCGGTTCCTTGTAAAATCTCTCATCATTCACACAAGAAATGAAACGCAAACACACTTGGAAACTTCATTCCTCCAAATTGGATGGATTAAGTTGACAGAGCGCTGCCGGCTTGGCGGCCCTCCACCGCCACGAAGAAACCCACTAATTCTCACTGTCTATTAAATAAATTGTGAATGAGATGATAGCGTAAAAGGAAACCACTTCCAATTTAATGCTTTAATGCGGAAAAAGATACACACCACCCCCGGACTGAGGCACCCGAGCTTCCGAGGACTGGCTAAAGAGGAATATAATTTCCTTCACTTCCCGCTGCACACCACCGTTGCCGCGCAGCGGTGGGAATACCATGAAGATGGCAAATGTTTCTATTAAATTTATTATTTCCCAAAAGGACACCAGCCAGTACCGGGAACAGAATGGCATTGTCAGCGGAGCCGAGGCCTCCTTTGTGGAGTTTGTTGCTCGGTCTAGACCATGACGGTCGGCGGGTAACCTTGTTTTTTGAAGACATAAAATTTAAGGATAAAACTTGTGGCACGATGTTTATGAAGGTGATAGTTGGGTTGTGCAAGACTGTGTATGAAAGGTCCGGGCTCGGTGGCATTATTTTCCCATTACCGAGTGGCTGAGGACAAAGTTTGAGGCGTATATGAAGCGAGAACAAATCGCCGACGCTTGTAATGGCCTCTAATCTCTGAAGGGTGTATGGGCAAGGCCTCCAAACGCACGAGCCCACTGCCGGCTTATCGTAACGCAAAGCCGGGGACCGTTTCCATTTGTCTCCGCCATCCCATTGGCCAGCATCTGAAACTGTCGGTAATTTGCGAGGCATGAGGGTAAGTTTTCTAGTTAAATTGCATTTTCATTCAACCTCCAAATTGGCCCAGCCACACAAGCACACAATGAATACACCCACCCACCACTCGAACGAGATGGGGTAATTGGGGTCGTACCAAATTCGCTCGTATTTTGGTCAGATAAACGCAATCAATCTAGGACGCAGACAGGTGGAACTTTGCGGGTACACTCGGTGGTGTTGTTAAGGAGATGAGTTATACGAGTGCCCGCCACCAGACGATGACGTCCGGAATATAAAAGTGAAAGAATAAAAGGTGCGGATGTGCGGAGGACAATAATAAAACACAGAATAGACGTGCTGAATTAATTCTCTTGGTTACACTCATTTGTTCTGACGGCGAACGAGCCCGGTGGCGCTGTGTGGTGCGGGCCTTGGTGAGTTCTGAAATTCGTTTATCCTGCGGCGCGTTGTGTGTGAAAGCATTATTCAACAGCAAAGACCATTAATTTGCTCAGGTGTCAGAAGCAATTCACAGTTATGCCGGTGAACGTGGGAGATAGTAATTATCTGGAAAAGGTTAGGACTATAAAGTTGCCCAACAGGTTTTCACGAGCTGTGCGGGTTCTCTTCAGTTATGCCCACGCACGTAATGAGTCATTAAGTCGGATACATTGTGGATGTGGCTTGAAGCGATGTCGTGACAATGTCGCAGGTATTTCTGTGGACAATCAACAGATTTGATTGGGCGGTTCAAAAAGGTCATCGCGAGGAGGGTGCCAGTGGTGCGTGGCGGAGTCTGAATGGGAAGACTTATTGAGTCTTGATTACAGAGTGAGTTTAAATGTGTGCCAGTTGGGGAAGTGACAGAAGGAACTATGCGCTGTTGAGGGTGGCCGCGCATTATAGAAACCCCGATTGGTAGCTTCAAATGCAACACTCCTCCTCTCGTCTGAGCGTTGGTGTGGTGGCGTTGTGGGCATGTGCGTCGACCGCAACGCACTTGAACCTACGTGCAGAGGTTAGGTTATGTTAATGGTACATGTTTCCAATTGCGTCTCGGTATATATACAAATGTTTTGAGCTGCGACGGTGGAGATTGCAACCAAACCAAAACGATTTTCGTATGAAACCAAGCATTTATTTGCAGGTTGGTATCCCTAAGAGTTGCTGTGATGGAATTCAGCAACCGAGCTAACAGTAGTGTTCCACAGAGTTCTAACCGCGGCAACGATATTTGCTTAAGTAGCGCTGCACGAGTCTTTGCAGATGCTAACGTCACCCTGTGCGCCTCAATCTCCTCAGGAAAACGACAATAAACTACAGCGGAGCAAGTCTTTTAGGAAGCGTCCGAAAAACCATGTAAATCCAGATGTTCACACTTTGAGTTAGGAATAAAGCGAGGAACTGGCAGCTCATTTAAAAAATTGGATATCGTTTCGATATTTCAGACATTTTTGAGCCAACTGATGGGGTAAGTCATCATCCTAAGTGAGGCTTAGTAACCAGTGCTACCACTGGTCAAATTATGTATGAGTCCCAGGATCTTAAAAACGAGTAGTTTTGGAAATAAATGAGCCCAACAAAGGTTTTTAATAACACAATGCCTCCTAACGTGAGAACTAAAAAACACAAAAGATGTTTTGCAATATGATGCTTTTTTGAGGTTTTGATACATTAAGACTCAAGACTGGTCCATTGTACTACCAGGTGGCAACCTACAATTCCTTCGGAAGATCTGCTTCTGTGATGAAGGGCCTACAGAACCAGCTCTAACCACATTAGCGCCGAAGACATGCCATCTGATACAATCAATGACGGGGCAGTAACGGAGGAGGTGCTCTGCCGTGTAGCCGTTCCCTCCATAGGCATCGCAGCGGGGTTGTGGCCCGTTATTACGCTGTAAGTCGTCTGCAGTTTATTCTTTCAAGGGACAACAAGAATACCGCAGAATTGGGAGCAAATGCTTTGTCTATCTACATAATGGAGAGTCATGCTCTACTATAGTGCTCTCGAGAGGTCCAACCATCAGCCTTCCACCTGTTTTTCAAATATAGTTGCGCATAGGTTTCCGCTTAGAAAACTGATACTTAATGAGGTGTACTGTCTAATGTTGTCGCCTTCCACGAAAGCAGCTGTCTTTTCATATGTTCTGGAGCCACGACTATGAAAATACGACTACATTAATTTCCTGGCTCGAAGTCTGGCCAGAGCCAATCCTGGGTGCAGTACTAAATTGTATGTGCTCCGGCATTTTAAATGAAAGCCGTACGGAAATATTAAAGACTAGTTCACAAATTTCAAATTTATGAAAATGGAAATGTGAAATAAGGTTATGTTAGGTGTTTAGGTAATTTTGTTCTTTAAAATATGAGTCTAAACAAAAAATGATGAGTGCCCGAGTCAAGCTAAAACAAATGAGTCCTCTGTGGTAACACTGTTAGTAACCATAAGCTCTGAAACATAATTTTGAATAGCACAACAACGGATGCGAGCAGAGCAAGTGGATCAAATTTGCCTCTTTGTCGCCCTCTGACTAGTACAAGGTCTGACTTTACACCTGAGCCTATCACCGTAGGGATCCCAGTGCATTCCAAAAACATCCAAACAGTTGCATTATTAGCATCCAGTATTGGTTTAATATTGCCTTCCTTAATATCAGATTGCAGCAACGCTTCTGAACTGGAGACCCACTTGTCAAGGTAAACTCTTTAAAAAGAAAGCAGTTCGACTAAATCTTAACCATAAGCTCAAAAACTATCGGCTCCTATGAGTCCACATAAAAATCATTGATAACGATGCTTGAGGCCTGTGGAAAATGCTTGGAAAAATCAGTGGCTAGCTATTGCAACACTCGTACAGATAAATACGGAGCGGATGAAGTTTCATACGTTACCGTGCAAAGTTGGGTCCGTCGATTTCTCCCTCAAGATCCGTTGATGAGCGAGATGACGTTCAGTTACCCAAATTTGTTTTTTTGATGATGGCAGCGGAAGAAAACATACTGATAAATTCGAAACCGTACACAAACCGCAAAAGATTTCTTTGTATACTTGGCCCTATGTGCAATTTATCATTCAGAGATTTAGCTGGAGAAATTACATGCTGCTTTTTCCCTAGCACCGGATGATGGGGCAAATAATACAACTTCCGTGATATAATAATAATAATAATATGTGTGGCGCTACAGCTCATAGAGGGCCAGGGCTTAGCTTCTCAGCAACCACTCCTGTTGTCCGTGCTATTGTTCTTTCACGAGTGGAAGGGACCTACAGTTTTATGCCGAATCCGAACGGCCAAGTTTGAGAAGCTTTTTCTAGACAGGAAATACTTTTTGAGCATTGTCAGTGACTCGAAAGAGGTGTGGTCGTGAAAATTATTTTTGTCGCTCAGAGCTGGATTCGAATCTGCGACGTCGAGGTTGGGGTCGACGCACATACCCACAACGCCACGGGCCACCACCAACTTCCGCGATAGTTCCCCGATTTCAGTAGTAGACACCTCTCTCATATGTCCCAAGGTAATATATTCACGCATGAATTTAACTAATTGATCTTGTAAATCCTTGCCAGGCCGACGCTCTACAGATTTTAGGCGAGGGAATGGCCCAGAGAAAGTATTTTCAAAATGAGGCTCTTCAGATTTGAACGGCAAAAGAACACAGTATTTCCCAACGTTACACCTCTGTACAGTTGAACGGAAGTGTGTTTTCACAACATTAAATGCCGATTTGCTATGTGACATTGTTTCTTCTAACTCCTAGAAAGACTTTAAAATATTGTCGATACTGATTATAGTGCCGCATTGGACAGCGTGCATAGAGACGATATATACAGCGCCATGTCTAGTTTTGACATTCCTGCCAAACTCATCAGGTTGTGCAGGATGAAGATGGAGAACTCTCGCTGCTCCATCAAGGTCGGTAACGAACTCACCGAGACCTTCAATGTCAAAAAGGCTGTCATGTGACTTCTTCAACATCATACTTGAAAAGATCGTGCGAAACTCAAACGTAAACACCCGAAGCACGTCTTCCAAAAGCCCGTTCAACTGCTTGCTTAAGCGGACGACATTGAAGTGATTGAACGGACACTGCGAACCGTCCATGAGGCGTTTATTCGCATTGAAGCGGAAGCGGCTAAAATCGGTCTAAGGATAAACCATTGCAAAACAAGGTACATGCTGTCATCACGAAAGAACGCACAGCATCGACGTCTCGGAAAGACCGTCATATTGGGCAGCAGAATCTTTGAGGTAATCAAGGACTTCGTCTACCTAGGCCCTGGAGTAAACAAGTACAATAACACCAGTACCGAGATCAAGCGCAGAATTACTCTTGCCAATCGCTTCTTTGGGCTCAAGAGGGGAGTAGTAGGTGAGTAACAGAGCCATCAGCTTCGGCCCGAAGAGTCTTCGACACCGAGCCATTGGACAGCGCAACAGATGACGTCCTCGCTAGATGGCGCACACAGGTGGAAAAGGATCTCAACCAACTTGATGTGCGCAGCTGGAGGCTGGCTGGCGAAAGATCGTGCTGGCTGAAGAGGGATGTTGGTTGAGGCCCAGGTGAACCCCGGACTGTAGCACCAATCAATGAAGAAGAAGATTGTAGTGCTAAACGATGAAATTGAATCAAGAACGGTAATTTTACAACCAATAAATCCAGCCGAAAGTCGATGAGTGTGCTATCGGCTTCCCACTGCTATCCGTTATTTTGTCGTTAGTTAAAACATTTCAAGACTGATCTGCTCCTAATAGAATATCCACTTCAGAGGGCTTATCAAATGATGGATCTGCCAAAGCTAAAGACCTGAAGCTGTTCAGTGATGGGGTAGAAAACGAGGGTTCAGGCACTGATACCCACTGGCGTGGGTTTCTTTAATCCCAATGCAAATGATGACTGGACCAGATTTATGTTCTTTCTAGTTTCGTTTGACAGTTTTCACGGCCTACCTCGGCCGAATGCTCAAGAAGCCTTCCTGACTAGAAAAAGCTTCCCAAACTTGGCCGTTCGGAGTCGGCAGTAGTCTGTATGTCCCGTCCACTCCAGAAAGACAACAAGACACAAGCTTCGTTCGTTTAATCGAAGAGAGGGTGGTGGATCTATTTGCATTGCTTTCTACATACGTTCGGTTTGACAATACTTCTGGCTCCATATCAACCGCTCATAGGCTGAAGTTAACGTGCATCCCTTATGCTTGGCTCCACAAACCGTGGATTCTTAAAGACTTAGGAGGATGTTCCTTAAATTCATCTTAATATTGCCCTCGACACAAATACAAGCAGCCTCTGTGTGGGAAATAACCCTTCAGGCGCAAGCAATTTCAATCGAGAGTGGGAGGCAGGCAAAAATTCTAATTCGATATCCAAGCGCCTGCGGCTGCTTTAAAGTCCAACATTTGTGCAAACTTTGCGCACCCAGAAGGAAATAAACAGCTATCATAAAACGACGCCACAAGCGAGAGTGGATTTGATGGAAAAATCATTTTAGAAGCACAAACAGGCGGTGTTGGTATATGACTGATATTTAAAATGTTCGTTGAGTCTATTTGAAGTCGTTGCTTGTGACCATCCACAAATATGATTGTTAATGGAAAACAGAGTTAATTTCAATTATAAATCGTGAATACAATTTCTGCTGGTGTGATGTGTCAATGAATACTAATTGAATTAAGTCTGTTCAACAAGGAAAACCCCTAACTTGAGTGGGAGCGTCATCAAAGAGGAGCGGAAAAAGTTAATATGCTCTTTTGATTGGGTCGCAACGATGAATGTCGATGGCATGTGATGAAGACAACTTTCGGAGTAAACGGCTTCCTAAGGGTTGACGTAGCAATTTAATGAATGTCGGAATTTAATTTGGATATACGTGCTATTTTTGAGACATTGCGTTCGAATGCGTTCCAATCGATGGGAAGACTTACAATAAATGGATTGATGCTCTTGAAGACTCTCCCACACACACTGACTCATTACTTACCATGTGCACAATCCAACGTAGAAACCTTGTCAGAGTCAAAATTGAGCAAATTGGTTTTACAAAAATAAGCATGCTAGTGATTAATAACATTTTAGACGAACTCAAATTCTTTGGGACTAATGCTATCGCACACGTCTATGATGTTGTGGTGATAGCTAGCGGGAAATACCTCTAGACTACCAGTGAGCTGATAGAAAACACAAAAGGATCCCTCCTCAGATTTGCCAGATTTAGCGGTCTAGTGGTTATATAATGTGGGTGGCGCTACAGCTCATGGATGGCCAGAGCCTAGCTTCTCAGCAACCACTCGTGTTTGGCGTGCTAAAGTGTTTTTCACGAGCAGGAGGGACCTACAGTGTTATGCACGACGCCGAACGACCAAGTTTGAGAAGATTTTTCTAGACATTGTCAGCCAGTGACTCGAAAGAGGTGGGGCCGTGAAAATTATTTTGTCGCACAGAGCAGGAATTGAACATACGACGTCGAGGTTGGAGTCGACTCACATACCCCAACGCCACGGGCCACCACAGTATACAAAAAATGAACTCCTAAGGGAGAGTGCGAAATATCGGGGGATAATCCTAGACAAAAAAACTGAATTGGAAAGTCAACATAGAGAAAGCCGCCTATGCCCTACATCTGAATAACAGAATTGCTGGCAAAAAGAGGGAACACAACCCTAAAACTATCCTGTGGTTGTACCCATTTGCCAAGAAAGTGTTTTGATGAGACACTGAAACGAATCCTATGAGCTGTACAACGACAGGGGCCTACTCAAACGAATTCGAATGTCTTAACTCAGACGGTTAGGTCATGTACAGAGAATGGACACTAACGCTCCGAAATTCTTCGAGGTCAACCCTGAGGGGAAACGCGGTAGAGGATGACTTCGCCTTCGTTGGCTAACTAGCTGGGAAGAGATCTTAATCAGCTAGGTGTAGAAACTGGTGGCGCTTAGCCCAAGATCGTGGTAGTTGGCGAGGAATGCTGACCGAGCCCAAGTCCACACCGGATTGTAGCTCCTCTCAAAGCAGAAGAAGTTATAAAATGTGGCAGTTTCTTGTGAGGATAGATAATAAAGTGCCTTAAATGGAATTTAGCAAAGCGGAGTACAATTAAGATGGTACGTATGAAGTCCATGAACTCTGGGTTCCTCTTCCTCTCCATTTTGAGTTGTGGGTATTTGCATCGAAACCAACGTCCTCGGATAGGATTTATGTGTCTAGGTTCGATTCCTAGTACGACAAACTACATTTCACCGTCATACCTCATTTGAGTCATTGCTCAAGTGCTCAAGGAGTATTCTGGTCCAGAAAAAAATCTTCTTAAACTTGGCCGTTCGAGGTCAGCATAAAACTGTAGACCTAATCCACTCGTGGTAGGAAAAGAGCACTCACAACACGATTAGTTGCTGAGACTCTTCGATAGACTTAAGATGGGAGATTACAGATCTTCTCCTCCCGTCTTCTTATTTTTTAGTTGCACAGCGTTTTGCTATGCCTATTGGTACAATGAGGGGGAAGTGACCAAGCCAGCAGCTGCTTAATATTGAGTTTCTCGTGCATTGCCGTGCTTCTGACCCTATCACGGCGAGTGACGTCGTCCATAAAGCCAGCCGAGGTATCATCAGCGGCGAGGTAGATATTTGCTAATGAAATTCTAGCGCTAAAGTGCTTCAGGTTGATTAATTAAAATCGCATAGCCTAATGAATGTGACTAACAGGAATACACGCAGGAAAAGGAGTTCCCCGTCAGTGCTGGTAGTGGAAATTATTGTATTTCCAAACATACGACCTTGTCCCTTTTATCACACTTATTTGAAATGCTCGCGTCATGAGATGTGAAGAGGAATCTGCTGGGAGAGGATGTCGGTGATGTATGATTTCATAAGAGACGGATTACAAGTCTGCCGCTGTGATGGGGCCACGAAAGCATGAATTTTACATTTTTGAGTGTTTTCTTGAACACATTGATCCAGAGAGCGGAGAGAGTGCCCTCGTCTTTACGCCAATGATTGTCGTTGTGAATTTTAAAGAAGTGTCACATGACCACGTAAGGCACTGTCCTTCCGTCTAACCAGATGCAAATTCCATAAGAGGACTGGGAGTACTATCCCTTCTTCTGCGGCCTATGCTGTGTAGCACTGGGCTTGTCAGATTCCGCGAGAAGGTGTTGAAAACGTACTCATAACAAGGAAAATTTAAGTAACTAACAAAGCAGACTTCTGCGATAATTCTGGCTTGGAATTTTGGTTCCGTAAATATCGAGTACTTGGATTCTGTCGATACAATCGATGATTTGACAGGTATGTGCATTAATGTTGCCATTTTTCTGTCTGGATGGCGTGTGTATCGTCAGTGACGAGGTACATTCTTGAAAACTTTCGCTGGAGTTCAATGTTGAGTGTTAAGTGTTGGGTGCCGAAACATTTGATGGAAACACAGTCTTGTGCCCCTTTCACTGACGTGCTCCTGCTGTGTTTGTTTTGAGCAGACAATAGCACTAAGAACTCCCAACTCGACAGCTTGTATTCGCGATTTCGCCAGGGTTAGCAAGGGTTGGAGTTGGACTAGAAAACCAATAACTTGACTTGGCTTTGACACTCAGCTCGGGCCTTCTGCTTAATAATTTATCTATTTTGGTGAATCCTACCGGAAACCTCTGCATTACTAGTCCCGTCACAATCATCACACGCTAGAGTTGGACTTCAGCAACATATGCATTGGTCAGGATTACTGGAAATTACCATATTATCTGTTTTGTCCACATTAACGCACATACGGCTACAGACCTGTCGAGTGAGGTAAAACATTGTTCGCTTTTTGTGAAAATCATTTTGATGTTTGAACCTTTTAAATTTGTGTGATTGTATAACTATCCACACTTTCTAAGAAAAAAGGACTGGTCACAAAAGTGAAAATATGTTCACTAGACCAGTCGCACAACTCTAGGGGGAATAAATGAAAAATCCGATGCAGAAAAAATTCAGCTCCACCAATTTCTGAGCAACCTCCATCATTATTTATCTTTAATTAAATTAACTCAGAGAGCAGGCGCGTGGCTATATTGCGTGCGCCATTCGTTCGGCTTCCAAAACGTGCCATAAAACGTTTCAGAGCAATCCGCCTGAATCGCGAATTACTCAGAAATCATTAAAAACGAAACAAACGCGCTGCTCCTTCTAGGAATACCAAAAAAAAAGAAACACTCACTCGTTGAAAAATCCTTCCAAAATCAGATTCGCTAATCCCGAATCCCCTCGCATTCAACCAGCGCCACAGCAAAGGAGCTGAATTTTCATGTAATAAGCTTTTAACTTTTTAAGTATTTATCTTGAAGAAGAACTCTAAGCAAACCACAGACTTTAAGTAGCCGACCCTTGTACGGTCGGATGCTGGATCTCGTGCTCAATGAACCAGTCCACCTCCACCCGCCCAGTGTATCTCATTAAACCCGTCCGCACGGACCATGCCGAGGCGGATTTTTCCTTGTTTGTCTCGGAAAGTTTTCCCTTTGTTTGTGTATCCCAAACCGAAAACACCCTCGAAACCTTAAATTTAATAAAGGTCCACGCACAATTGTGTTTGCCATTCAGGGCGTACCGACACGACGAAAGCAGAGATAAATGCGTTTCACAATCCGCGTTAATAACGTGCCCCGTGTAGAGCGCTAATTGTTCGTTTCAAACCGTTGCTCCTCGTCGTCGTCGTCGTCATCGGATGCTGTATTCTTCCGCCAACTTGAATCCGACATGGAGGATAGGCGCGGCGGCTACACGCCGTGAACCAACCCTTATCTGGCACCTCCGCCCAACTACCATCTGTTCGCATCCAATTTTCCGTAATCACACCCTCCCCGGCTTAACGAGCGGTAAGTAATTGGCTCTTTCGCTCTCCCTCCTGGCGCTTTGATAGCATCGTCCAACAACGATTCGGGTGCTGTAATAATTAAGCAAAAAACGCATGGTTGGGGTCAGTGAGGAACGGGTGAGGCGGCCAGTTTTAAGGCCGTTGCCGGCTACTTATTAATAAAGTTGCTGGACCTTTTCCCAACTTGGCGTGTACACTTTGTTTTAATGAAGATATTTTTTTGTTCGGCCGCTTCCGGGAGATTTTCTGCCAGCAGCGGCCAACGAGGTGAGCAACCGTCCGTGACATGCCCGTGCTCAAGTCCGGGTGCGATGCCGGAACGGTCTAGCGCCTCCGTGAATTGTGACCGGGGCCCGGCAGGTGAGTAAGTGAAAAATGAATTGCTCAGCAATTGGAAGCGCACACGCTCCTCGGCGCTTAAAGGTTGGCACTCGCTTTCGAGAACACATTAAGCTGAGCGTTAAGCGGCACGATGTGGCGACGTCGCGACGAATAATAAATTGAAGCAGTTCCCTGCTAGCAGCTCGTTTAGTGGGTGGTGACTTGGCTATGAGGCAGAGCCTCGCAACCGTGTCTCGTGACGGAAAGGATTTATCGAAGGGGTGGCTGGAGGCGTGTACACTGTAGGGCCGCCCTACCTCCGAGCGATCTTGGGTTGCCTGCATTAAGTGCTCCGCAGAATCATTGTGTGTACATTCGGGTAAAATATGATTCTCATGGAAATGGGGTGAAATTGACGTTTCAGAGGCACCGGGGTGCGGCGCTCCTCGCGCCTGACGATGTGTGACAGGGGAATTGGATTTTCCAGTGACGACGCTTGAAGGGTGAAAGGTGAAGAGTTTATTCGTTTTTGAGCATCGCGAAAGTGAGTGGTGGCTGATTGTCAGCACACAGCATGGGGTGGAGATGGAGGTTCAAGTGTATCTAGGCAACACGAGTGAGTCCCTCTCCCTACGGGAAGGCATTTTCTTTTCATCGAGAATACGGTTAAAATTTATGGTTTCACTTGTGCGCTCAACGTGATGCCGCCGGATGAGGCGAAGTTAACAATGACATTCATGAAAGCGACATACTCTGTCTCGAAGGATATTGCCTTAATTTACACAGATGATGCCGTTGCCTTAAGCCGTTGTATTTTATGCTGCGGTTAACTCCGTAATCGTCTCCTTGTAGGACTCATAAGGTTTGTTTGTTGCTCTTTAAGTCTCCTAAGTGGATGGAAGTGAAATTCAAGTGAAATTTAAATGACGCTCATCATGTGCTTCTGGGAATGTGTGCAAATCTTTTGTTTGTTTACTTGAAAAATCTGCTCTTTTGATGCTGCTTGAATGGGCGAAGGGGACCTTTATTGTTCGGTGTTTACCTCGCAGTGGTGTATTGAGTTCTAAACGGCAGAGGCGGTCGGTTTATGATGTTGCGAGGGAAAGGAAAAGCAATTGACTAACGAATGTAGAATTTTGAGGCAGCGTAAATCGCTCTGACGGGCTGGTTTCTTTAATCGAATTTCGGTAGCGATGAAGTTGATTTGAAAAGAATAACTTACCTGGCTTGCATTTAATTACAGGCTGAATTGAAATGGTGTACCTAGTCGTAATGTGAAAATGGCAAATGGTGACTTCTTTTGAAGTTAGCTGGCTTAACTGGCGGCAACTAGGGCAGTCGAGTATACTTTCTTTTTTCTTCATCACCACTGGCTGCTGCATATGATTCTATGGGTTAACCACATTGATTCATACTTCAGTTGACTATGACTGGTTAGCGCTCCGTCTTCGATCTCCAGAAGTTAGTTGGTTCTTCCATTTTAGAACTTGGCTCAGAGCACCCGAGTGGTCTTACAGTTGTATTTTCTAACTCTATTACTTTCTCATCCACATTCTTCCTGGAATATGCGAGTCCCCTTTCATACTTAATTCGAACTGGATGGCGTGAACAATTAGCTAAAAATCACTACGATGGGACCGCATCCACCAAACCTACGTCTTGGATAAAACCTCATAGTAGACTTTGTAGTGAAAGTCTCTGTCTCGTTGTGTATGTCCTGCTGTATGGCATAGAAGCATGTACACTAACTAAAGCTGACGAGGATATTCTTCGTCAATGACCTCTTTTCTTGTTTTCATAGAAAAAATCAAATCAATTTTGAACCTATGTCTTATCTATGACTCGATTATGACCATTGTTGAGCCGCTTGTGGCTATTGGTGTCTGCGTACAGCCTGTACCTTAATCCATGAGCAGAAGAGGTCAGCTTTTAAACGCTGCTTGTACGGACACAATTAATACACACACGATAACATGCAAAACGGCATGCGCACCTCGTTGGTAGGCCTAGGATGGCCGCTGTAGCGGTTGGAAGATGAGTCGTGAAATCCGTCAGAAAAGCCATACTAACCACTGCTTGGATTTTGCGGGCACAATCTCAATGTTGTCGGATGCACTCCAAACTCTCAGGATCGGTCAATACACCCACCGGCACATGCAAAACGGTGTGCGCAAGTCGTTGGTAGGCCTAGGATGGCCGCTGTGGCGGTTGGAAGATGAGTCGTGCAATCCATCAGAATAGCCATACTAACCACTGCTTGGATTTTGCGGGCACAATCTCAATGTTGTCGGATGCACTCCAAACTCTCAGGATCGGTCAATACACCCACCGGCACATGCAAAACGGTGTGCGCAAGTCGTTGGTAGGCCTAGGATGGCCGCTGTGGCGGTTGGAAGATGAGTCGTGAAATCCATCAGAAAAGCCATACTAACCACTGCTTAGATTTTGCGGTCAAAATCTCAATGTTGTCGGATGCACTCCAAACTCTCAGGATCGGTCAATACACCCACCGGCACATGCAAAACGGTGTGCGCAAGTCGTTGGTAGGCCTAGGATGGCCGCTGTGGCGGTTGGAAGATGAGTCGTGAAATCCATCAGAAAAGCGATACAAACCACTGCTTAGATTTTGCGGGCACAATCTCAATGGTGTCGGATGCACTCCAAACTCTCAGGATCGGTCAATACACACACCAGCACATGCAAAACGGTGTTCGCAAGTCGTTGGTATGCCTAATAGAGCCGCTGTGGCAGTTGGAAGATGAGTCGTGAAATCCATCAGAAAAGCCATGCTAACCACTGCTTAGATTTTGCGGTCAAAATCTCAATGTTGTCGGATGCACTCCAAACTCTCAGGATCGGTCAATACACACACCAGCACATGCAAAACGGTGTGCGCAAGTCGTTGGTAGGCCTAGGATGGCCGCTGTGGCGGTTGGAAGATGAGTCGTGCAATCCATCAGAATAGCCATTCTAACCACTGCTTAGATTTTGCGGGCACAATCTCAATGGTGTCGGATGCACTCCAAACTCTCAGGATCGGTCAATACACACACCAGCACAAGCAAAACGGTGTGCGCAAGTCGTTGGTAGGACTAGGATGGCCGCTGTGGCGGTTGGAAGATGAGTCGTGAAATCCATCAGAAAAGCCATACTAACCACTGCTTAGATTTTGCGGTCAAAATCTCAATGTTGTCGGATGCACTCCAAACTCTCAGGATCGGTCAATACACACACCAGCACATGCAAAACGGTGTGCGCAAGTCGTTGGTAGGCCTAGGATGGCCGCAGTGGCGGTTGGAAGATGAGTCGTGCAATCCATCAGAATAGCCATACTAACCACTGCTTAGATTTTGCGGTCAAAATCTCAATGTTGTCGCATGCACTCCAAACTCTCAGGATCGGTCAATACACACACCAGCACATGCAAAACGGTGTGCGCAAGTCGTTGGTAGGCCTAGGATGGCCGCTGTGGCGGTTGGAAGATGAGTCGTGCAATCCATCAGAATAGCCATACTAACCACTGCTTAGATTTTGCGGGCACAATCTCAATGTTGTCGGATGCACTCCAAACTCTCAGGATCGGTCAATACACACACCAGCACATGCAAAACGGTGTGCGCAAGTCGTTGGTAGGCCTAGGATGGCCGCTGTGGCGGTTGGAAGATGAGTCGTGAAATCCATCAGAAAAGCCATACTAACCACTGCTTAGATTTTGCGGTCAAAATCTCAATGTTGTCGGATGCACTCCAAACTCTCAGGATCGGTCAATACACCCACCGGCACATGCAGAACGGTGTGCGCAAGTCGTTGGTAGGCCTACTAGAGCCGCTGTGGCGGTTGGAAGATGAGTCGTGAAATCCATCAGAAAAGCGATACAAACCACTGTTTAGATTTTGCGGTCAAAATCTCAATGTTGTCGGATGCACTCCAAACTCTCAGGATCGGTCAATACACACACCAGCACATGCAAAACGGTGTGCGCAAGTCGTTGGTAGGCCTAGGATGGCCGCTGTGGCGGTTGGAAGATGAGTCGTGCAATCCATCAGAATAGCCATACTAACCACTGCTTAGATTTTGCGGGCACAATCTCAATGGTGTCGGATGCACTCCAAACTCTCAGGATCGGTCAATACACACACCAGCACATGCAAAACGGTGTGCGCAAGTCGTTGGTAGGCCTAATAGAGCCGCTGTGGCGGTTGGAAGATGAGTCGTGAAATCCATCAGAAAAGCCATGCTAACCACTGCTTAGATTTTGCGGTCAAAATCTCAATGTTGTCGGATGCACTCCAAACTCTCAGGATCGGTCAATACACACACCAGCACATGCAAAACGGTGTGCGCAAGTCGTTGGTAGGCCTAGGATGGCCGCTGTGGCGGTTGGAAGATGAGTCGTGAAATCCATCAGAAAAGCCATACACCACTGCTTAGATTTTGCGGTCAAAATCTCAATGTTGTCGGATGCACTCCAAACTCTCAGGATCGGTCAATACACCCACCGGCACATGCAAAACGGTGTGCGCAAGTCGTTGGTAGGCCTAGGATGGCCGCTGTGGCGGTTGGAAGATGAGTCGTGAAATCCATCAGAAAAGCCATACTAACCACTGCTTGGATTTTGCGGTCAAAATCTCAATGTTGTCGGATGCACTCCAAACTCTCAGGATCGGTCAATACACACACCAGCACATGCAAAACGGTGTGCGCAAGTCGTTGGTAGGCCTAGGATGGCCGCTGTGGCGGTTGGAAGATGAGTCGTGCAATCCATCAGAATAGCCATACTAACCACTGCTTGGATTTTGCGGGCACAATCTCAATGTTGTCGGATGCACTCCAAACTCTCAGGATCGGTCAATACACACACCAGCACATGCAAAACGGTGTGCGCAAGTCGTTGGTAGGCCTAGGATGGCCGCTGTGGCGGTTGGAAGATGAGTCGTGAAATCCATCAGAATAGCCATACTAACCACTGCTTAGATTTTGCGGTCAAAATCTCAATGTTGTCGGATGCACTCCAAACTCTCAGGATCGGTCAATACACCCACCGGCACATGCAAAACGGTGTGCGCAAGTCGTTGGTAGGCCTACTAGAGCCGCTGTGGCGGTTGGAAGATGAGTCTTGAAATCCATCAGAAAAGCGATACAAACCACTGTTTAGATTTTGCGGTCAAAATCTCAATGTTGTCGGATGCACTCCAAACTCTCAGGATCGGTCAATACACACACCAGCACATGCAAAACGGTGTGCGCAAGTCGTTGGTAGGCCTAGGATGGCCGCTGTGGCGGTTGGAAGATGAGTCGTGCAATCCATCAGAATAGCCATACTAACCACTGCTTAGATTTTGCGGGCACAATCTCAATGGTGTCGGATGCACTCCAAACTCTCAGGATCGGTCAATACACACACCAGCACATGCAAAACGGTGTGCGCAAGTCGTTGGTAGGCCTAATAGAGCCGCTGTGGCGGTTGGAAGATGAGTCGTGAAATCCATCAGAAAAGCCATGCTAACCACTGCTTAGATTTTGCGGTCAAAATCTCAATGTTGTCGGATGCACTCCAAACTCTCAGGATCGGTCAATACACACACCAGCACATGCAAAACGGTGTGCGCAAGTCGTTGGTAGGCCTAGGATGGCCGCTGTGGCGGTTGGAAGATGAGTCGTGAAATCCATCAGAAAAGCCATACTAACCACTGCTTAGATTTTGCGGGCACAATCTCAATGTTGTCGGATGCACTCCAAACTCTCAGGATCGGTCAATACACACACCAGCACATGCAAAACGGTGTGCGCAAGTCGTTGGTAGGCCAAATAGAGCCGCTGTGGCGGTTGGAAGATGAGTCGAGCAATCCATCAGAATAGCCATACTAACCACTGCTTAGATTTTGCGGTCAAAATCTCAATGTTGTCGGATGCACTCCAAACTCTCAGGATCGGTCAATACACACACCAGCACATGCAAAACGGTGTGCGCAAGTCGTTGGTAGGCCTAGGATGGCCGCAGTGGCGGTTGGAAGATGAGTCGTGCAATCCATCAGAATAGCCATACTAACCACTGCTTAGATTTTGCGGGCACAATCGCAATGTTGTCGGATGCACTCCAAACTCTCAGGATCGGTCAATACACACACCAGCACATGCAAAACGGTGTGCGCAAGTCGTTGGTAGGCCTAGGATGGCCGCAGTGGCGGTTGGAAGATGAGTCGTGCAATCCATCAGAATAGCCATACTAACCACTGCTTAGATTTTGCGGGCACAATCTCAATGTTGTCGGATGCACTCCAAACTCTCAGGATCGGTCAATACACACACCAGCACATGCAAAACGGTGTGCGCAAGTCGTTGGTAGGCCTAGGATGGCCGCTGTGGCGATTGGAAGATGAGTCGTGCAATCCATCAGAATAGCCATACTAATCACTGCTTAGATTTTGCGGTCAAAATCTCAATGTTGTCGCATGCACTCCAAACTCTCAGGATCGGTCAATACACACACCAGCACATGCAAAACGGTGTGCGCAAGTCGTTGGTAGGCCTAGGATGGCCGCTGTGGCGGTTGGAAGATGAGTCGTGCAATCCATCAGAATAGCCATACTAACCACTGCTTAGATTTTGCGGTCAAAATCTCAATGTTGTCGGATGCACTCCAAACTCTCAGGATCGGTCAATACACCCACCGGCACATGCAAAACGGTGTGCGCAAGTCGTTGGTAGGCCTAGGATGGCCCGCTGTGGCGGTTGGAAGATGAGTCGTGAAATCCATCAGAAAAGCCATACTAACCACTGCTTAGATTTTGCGGTCAAAATCTCAATGTTGTCGGATGCACTCCAAACTCTCAGGATCGGTCAATCACACACCAGCACATGAAAATTGGGGTGCGCAAGTCGTTGGTAGGCCTAGGATGGCCGCTGTGGCGGTTGGAAGATGAGTCGTGAAATCCATCAGAAAAGCCATACTAACCACTGCTTGGATTTTGCGGTCAAAATCTCAATGTTGTCAGATGCACTCCAAACTCTCAGGATCGGTCAATACACCCACCGGCACATGCAAAACGGTGTGCGCAAGTCGTTGGTAGGCCTACGATGGCCGCTGTGGCGGTTGGAAGATGAGTCGTGAAATCCATCAGAAAAGCCAAACTAACCACTGCTTAGATTTTGCGGTCAAAATCTCAATGTTGTCGGATGCACTCCAAACTCTCAGGATCGGTCAATACACACACCAGCACATGCAAAACAGGTGTGCGCAAGTCGTTGGTAGGCCATAGGATGGCCGCTTGTGGCGGTTGGAAGATGAGTCGTGAAATCCATCAGAAAAGCCATACTAACCACTGCTTAGATTTTGCGGTCAAAATCTCAATGTTGTCGGATGCACTCTCAAACTCTCAGGATCGGTCAATACACCCACCAGCACATGCAAAACGGTTGGCGCAAGTCGTTGGTAGGCCTAATAGAGCCGCTGTGTCGGTTGGAAGATGAGTCGTGAAATCCATCAGAATAGCCATGCTAACCACTGCTTAGATTTTGCGGTCAAAATCTCAATGATTGTCGGATGCACTCCAAACTCTCAGGATCGGTCAATACACCCACCGGCACATGCAAAACGGTGTGCGCAAGTCGTTGGTAGGCCTACGATGGCCGCTGTGGCGGTTGGAAGATGAGTCGTGAAATCCATCAGAAAAGCCATACTAACCACTGCTTTGATTTTGCGGTCAAAATCTCAATGTTGTCGGATGCACTCCAAACTCTCAGGATCGGTCAATACACCCACCGGCCACATGCAAAACGGTGTGCGCAGTCGTTGGTGGGCCTAGGATGGCCCGCTGTGGCGGTTGGGAAGATGAGTCGTGAAATCCATCAGAAAAGCCACTGCTTAGATTTTGCGGTCAAAATCTCAATGTTGTCGGATGCACTCCAAACTCTCAGGATCGGTCAATACACCCACCGGCACATGCAAAACGGTGTGCGCAAGTCGTTGGTAGGCCTACGATGACCGCTGTGGCGGTTGGAAGATGAGTCGTGAAATCCATCAGAAAAGCCAAACTAACCACTGCTTTGATTTTGCGGTCAAAATCTCAATGTTGTCGGATGCACTCCAAACTCTCAGGATCGGTCAATACACCCACCGGCACATGCAAAACGGTGTGCGCAAGTCGTTGGTAGGCCTAGGATGGCCGCTGTGGCGGTTGGAAGATGAGTCGTGAAATCCATCAGAAAAGCCATACTAACCACTGCTTAGATTTTGCGGTCAAAATCTCAATGTTGTCGGATGCACTCCAAACTCTCAGGATCGGTCAATACACACACCAGCACATGCAAAACGGTGTGCGCAAGTCGTTGGTAGGCCTAGGATGGCCGCTGTGGCGGTTGGAAGATGAGTCGTGAAATCCATCAGAAAAGCCACTGCTTAGATTTTGCGGTCAAAATCTCAATGTTGTCGGATGCACTCCAAACTCTCAGGATCGGTCAATACACACACCAGCACATGCAAAACGGTGTGCGCAAGTCGGTGGTAGGCCTACGATGACCGCTGTGGCAGTTGGAAGATGAGTCGTGAAATCCATCAGAAAAGCCAAACTAACCACTGCTTAGATTTTGCGGTCAAAATCTCAATGTTGTCGGATGCACTCCAAACTCTCAGGATCGGTCAATACACCCACCGGCACATGCAAAACGGTGTGCGCAAGTCGTTGGTAGGCCTAATAGAGCCGCTGTGGCGGTTGGAAGATGAGTCGTGAAATCCATCAGAAAAGCCATACTAACCACTGCTTAGATTTTGCGGTCAAACTCACTATGTTGTCGGATGCACTCCAAACTCTCAGGATTGGTCAATACACCCACCGGCACATGCAAAACGGTGTGCGCAAGTCGTTGGTAGGCCTAATAGAGCCGCTGTGGCGGTTGGAAGATGAGTCGTGAAATCCATCAGAATAGCCATACTAACCACCGCTTAGATTTTGCGGTCAAAATCTCAATGTTGTCGGATGCACTCCAAACTCTCAGGATCGGTCAATACCCCCACCGGCACATGCAAAACGGTGTGCGCAAGTCGTTGGTAGGCCTAGGATGGCCGCTGTGGCGGTTGGAAGATGAGTCGTGAAATCCATCAGAAAAGCCATACTAACCACTGTTTAGATTTTGCGGTCAAAATCTCAATGTTGTCGGATGCACTCCAAACTCTCAGGATCGGTCAATACCCCCACCTGCAGATGCAAAACGGTGTGCGCAAGTCGTTGGTAGGCCTAGGATGGCCGCTGTGGCGGTTGGAAGATGAGTCGTGAAATCCATCAGAAAAGCCATACTAACCACTGCTTAGATTTTGCGGTCAAAATCCCAATGTTGTCGGATGCACTCCAAACTTTCAGGATCGGTCAATACACCCACCGGCATATGCAAAACGGTGTGCGCAAGTCCTTGGTAGGCCTAATAGAGCCGCAATGGCGGTTGGAAGATGAGTCGTGAAATCCATCAGAAAAGCCATACTAACCACTGCTTAGATTTTGCGGTCAAAATCCCAATGTTGTCGGATGCACTCCAAACTCTCAGGATCGGTCAATACACACACCAGCATATGCAAAACGGTGTGCGCAAGTCCTTGGTAAGCCTAATAGAGCCGCAGTGGCGGTTGGAAGATGAGTCGTGAAATCCATCAGAAAAGCCATACTAACTGCCTAGATTTTGCGGTCAAAATCTCAATGTTGTCGGATGCACTCCAAACTCTCAGGATCGGTCAATACACCCACCGGCACATGCAAAACGGTGTGCGCAAGTCGTTGGTAGGCCTAGGATGGCCGCTGTGGCGGTTGGAAGATGAGTCGTGAAATCCATCAGAAAAGCCATACTAACCACTGCTTAGATTTTGCGGTCAAAATCCCAATGTTGTCGGATGCACTCCAAACTTTCAGGATCGGTCAATACACCCACCGGCATATGCAAAACGGTGTGCGCAAGTCCTTGGTAGGCCTAATAGAGCCGCAATGGCGGTTGGAAGATGAGTCGTGAAATCCATCAGAAAAGCCATACTAACCACTGCTTAGATTTTGCGGTCAAAATCCCAATGTTGTCGGATGCACTCCAAACTCTCAGGATCGGTCAATACACACACCAGCATATGCAAAACGGTGTGCGCAAGTCCTTGGTAAGCCTAATAGAGCCGCAGTGGCGGTTGGAAGATGAGTCGTGAAATCCATCAGAAAAGCCATACTAACTGCCTAGATTTTGCGGTCAAAATCTCAATGTTGTCGGATGCACTCCAAACTCTCAGGATCGGTCAATACACCCACCGGCACATGCAAAACGGTGTGCGCAAGTCGTTGGTAGGCCTAGGATGGCCGCTGTGGCGGTTGGAAGATGAGTCGTGAAATCCATCAGAAAAGCCATACTAACCACTGCTTAGATTTTGCGGTCAAAATCCCAATGTTGTCGGATGCACTCCAAACTCTCAGGATCGGTCAATACACACACCAGCATATGCAAAACGGTGTGCGCAAGTCCTTGGTAAGCCTAATAGAGCCGCAGTGGCGGTTGGAAGATGAGTCGCGAAATCCATCAGAAAAGCCATACTAACTGCCTAGATTTTGCGGTCAAAATCTCAATGTTGTCGGATGCACTCCAAACTCTCAGGATCGGTCAATACACCCACCGGCACATGCAAAACGGTGTGCGCAAGTCGTTGGTAGGCCTAGGATGGCCGCTGTGGCGGTTGGAAGATGAGTCGTGAAATCCATCAGAAAAGCCATACTAACCACTGCTTAGATTTTGCGGTCAAAATCTCAATGTTGTCGGATGCACTCCAAACTTTCAGGATCGGTCAATACACCCACCGGCATATGCAAAACGGTGTGCGCAAGTCCTTGGTAGGCCTAATAGAGCCGCAATGGCGGTTGGAAGATGAGTCGTGAAATCCATCAGAAAAGCCATACTAACCACTGCTTAGATTTTGCGGTCAAAATCCCAATGTTGTCGGATGCACTCCAAACTCTCAGGATCGGTCAATACACACACCAGCATATGCAAAACGGTGTGCGCAAATCCTTGGTAAGCCTAATAGAGCCGCAGTGGCGGTTGGAAGATGAGTCGTGAAATCCATCAGAAAAGCCATACTAACTGCCTAGATTTTGCGGTCAAAATCTCAATGTTGTCGGATGCACTCCAAACTCTCAGGATCGGTCAATACACCCACCGGCACATGCAAAACGGTGTGCGCAAGTCGTTGGTAGGCCTAGGATGGCCGCTGTGGCGGTTGGAAGATGAGTCGTGAAATCCATCAGAAAAGCCATACTAAAGACTGCTTAGATTTTGCGGTCAAAATCTCAATGTTGTCGGATGCACTCCAAACTCTCAGGATCGGTCAATACACACGACAGCATATGCAAAACGGTGTGCGCAAGTCCTTGGTAGGCCTAATAGAGCCGCAGTGGCGGTTGGAAGATGAGTCGTGAAATCCATCAGAAAAGCCATACTAACCACTGCTTAGATTTTGCGGTCAAAATCTCAATGTTGTCGGATGCACTCCAAACTCTCAGGATCGGTCAATACACCCACCGGCCTATGCAAAACGGTGTGCGCAAGTCGTTGGTAGGCCTTGGATGGCCGCTGTGGCGGTTGGAAGATGAGTCGTGAAATCCATCAGAATAGCCATACTAACCACTGCTTAGATTTTGCGGTCAAAATCTCAATGTTGTCGGATGCACTCCAAACTCTCAGGATCGGTCAATACACCCACCGGCACATGCAAAACAGTGTGCGCAAGTCGTTGGTAGGCCTAGGATGGCCGCTGTCGCGGTTGGAAGATGAGTCGTGAAATCCATCAGAAAAGCCATACTAACCACTGCTTAGATTTTGCGGTCAAAATCTCAATGTTGTCGGATGCACTCCAAACTCTCAGGATCGGTCAATACACACACCAGCACATGCAAAACGGTGTGCGCAAGTCGTTGGTAGGCCTAGGATGGCCGCTGTGGCGGTTGGAAGATGAGTCCTGAAATCCATCAGAAAAGCCATACTAACCACTGCTTAGATTTTGCGGTCAAAATCTCAATGTTGTCGGATGCACTCCAAACTCTCAGGATCGGTCAATACACCCACCGGCACATGCAAAACGGTGTGCGCAAGTCGTTGGTAGGCCTACTAGAGCCGCTGTGGCGGTTGGAAAATGAGTCGTGAAATCCATCAGAAAAGCCATACTAACCGTTGCTTAGATTTTGCGGTCAAAATCTCAATGTTGTCGGATGCACTCCAAACTCTCAGGATCGGTCAATACACCCACCGGCACATGCAAAACGGTGTGCGCAAGTCGTTGGTAGGCCTAGGATGGCCGCTGTGGCGGTTGGAAGATGAGTCGTGAAATCCATCAGAAAAGCGATACAAACCACTGTTTAGATTTTGCGGTCAAAATCTCAATGTTGTCGGATGCACTCCAAACTCTCAGGATCGGTCAATACACCCACCGGCACATGCAAAACGGTGTGCGCAAGTCGTTGGTAGGCCTAATAGAGCCGCTGTGGCGGTTGGAAGATGAGTCGTGAAATCCATCAGAAAAGCCATACTAACCACTGCTTAGATTTTGCGGTCAAAATCTCAATGTTGTCGGATGCACTCCAAACTCTCAGGATCGGTCAATACACCCACCGGCACATGCAAAACGGTGTGCGCAAGTCGTTGGTAGGCCTACGATGACCGCTGTGGCGGTTGGAGGATGAGTCGTGAAATCCATCAGAAAAGCCATACTAACCACTGCTTAGATTTTGCGGTCAAAATCTCAATGTTGTCGGATGCACTCCAAACTCTCAGGATCGGTCAATACACCCACCGGCACATGCAAAACGGTGTGCGCAAGTCGTTGGTAGGCCTACGATGGCCGCTGTGGCGGTTGGAAGATGAGTCGTGAAATCCATCAGAAAAGCCATACTAACCACTGCTTAGATTTTGCGGTCAAAATCTCAATGTTGTCGGATGCACTCCAAACTCTCAGGATCGGTCAATACACCCACCAGCACATGCAAAACGGTGTGCGCAAGTCGTTGGTAGGCCTAATAGAGCCGCTGTGTCGGTTGGAAGATGAGTCGTGAAATCCATCAGAATAGCCATGCTAACCACTGCTTAGATTTTGCGGTCAAAATCTCAATGTTGTCGGATGCACTCCAAACTCTCAGGATCGGTCAAGACACCCACCGGCACATGCAAAACGGTGTGCGAAAGTCGTTGGTAGGCCTAGGATGGCCGCTGTGGCGGTTGGAAGATGAGTCGTGAAATCCATCAGAAAAGCCATACTAACCACTGCTTAGATTTTGCGGTCAAAATCTCAATGTTGTCGGATGCACTCCAAACTCTCAGGATCGGTCAATACACACACCAGCACATGCAAAACGGTGTGCGCAAATCGTTGGTAGGCCTACTATGACCGCTGTGGCGGTTGGAGGATGAGTCGTGAAATCCATCAGAAAAGCCATACTAACCACTGCTTAGATTTTGCGGTCAAAATCTCAATGTTGTCGGATGCACTCCAAACTCTCAGGATCGGTCAATACACCCACCGGCACATGCAAAACGGTGTGCGCAAGTCGTTGGTAGGCCTACGATGGCCGCTGTGGCGGTTGGAAGATGAGTCGTGAAATCCATCAGAAAAGCCATACTAACCACTGCTTAGATTTTGCGGTCAAAATCTCAATGTTGTCGGATGCACTCCAAACTCTCAGGATCGGTCAATACACCCACCGGCACATGCAAAACGGTGTGCGCAAGTCGTTGGTAGGCCTACGATGGCCGCTGTGGCGGTTGGAAGATGAGTCGTGAAATCCATCAAAAAAGCCATACTAACCACTGCTTAGATTTTGCGGTCAAAATCTCAATGTTGTCGGATGCACTCCAAACTCTCAGGACCGGTCAATACACACACCAGCACATGCAAAACGGTGTGCGCAAGTCGTTGGTAGGCCTAATAGAGCCGCTGTGGCGGTTGGAAGATGAGTCGTGAAATCCATCAGAATAGCCATACTAACCACTGCTTAGATTTTGCGGTCAAAATCTCAATGTTGTCGGATGCACTCCAAACTCTCAGGATCGGTCAATACACCCACCAGCACATGCAAAACGGTGTGCGCAAAATGTTGGTAGGCCTAATAGAGCCGCTGTGTCGGTTGGAAGATGAGTCGTGAAATCCATCAGAATAGCCATGCTAACCACTGCTTAGATTTTGCGGTCAAAATCTCAATGTTGTCGGATGCACTCCAAACTCTCAGGACCGGTCAAGACACCCACCGGCACATGCAAAACGGTGTGCGAAAGTCGTTGGTAGGCCTAGGATGGCCGCTGTGGCGGTTGGAAGATGAGTCGTGAAATCCATCAGAAAAGCCACTGCTTAGATTTTGCGGTCAAAATCTCAATGTTGTCGGATGCACTCCAAACTCTCAGGATCGGTCAATACACCCACCGGCACATGCAAAACGGTGTGCGCAAGTCGTTGGTAGGCCTAATAGAGCCGCTGTGGCGGTTGGAAGATGAGTCGTGAAATCCATCAGAAAAGCCATACTAACCACTGCTTAGATTTTGCGGTCAAAATCTCAATGTTGTCGGATGCACTCCAAACTCTCAGGATCGGTCAATACACCCACCGGCACATGCAAAACGGTGTGCGCAAGTCGTTGGTAGGCCTACGATGGCCGCTGTGGCGGTTGGAAGATGAGTCGTGAAATCCATCAGAAAAGCCATACTAACCACTGCTTAGATTTTGCGGTCAAAATCTCAATGTTGTCGGATGCACTCCAAACTCTCAGGATCGGACAATACACCCACCGGCACATGCAAAACGGTGTGCGCAAGTCGTTGGTAGGCCTACGATGGCCGCTGTGGCGGTTGGAAGATGAGTCGTGAAATCCATCAGAAAAGCCATACTAACCACTGCTTAGATTTTGCGGTCAAAATCTCAATGTTGTCGGATGCACTCCAAACTCTCAGGATCGGTCAATACACCCACCGGCACATGCAAAACGGTGTGCGCAAGTCGTTGGTAGGCCTACGATGGCCGCTGTGGCGGTTGGAAGATGAGTCGTGAAATCCATCAGAAAAGCCATACTAACCACTGCTTAGATTTTGCGGTCAAAATCTCAATGTTGTCGGATGCACTCCAAACTCTCAGGATCGGTCAATACACCCACCGGCACATGCAAAACGGTGTGCGCAAGTCGTTGGTAGGCCTACGATGGCCGCTGTGGCGGTTGGAAGATGAGTCGTGAAATCCATCAAAAAAGCCATACTAACCACTGCTTAGATTTTGCGGTCAAAATCTCAATGTTGTCGGATGCACTCCAAACTCTCAGGACCGGTCAATACACACACCAGCACATGCAAAACGGTGTGCGCAAGTCGTTGGTAGGCCTAGGATGGTCGCTGTGGCGGTTGGAAGATGAGTGGTGAAATTCATCAGAATAGCCATGCTAACCACTGCTTAGATTTTGCGGTCAAAATCTCAATGTTGTCGAATGCACTCCAAACTCTCAGGATCGGTCAAAACACCCACCGGCACTTGCAAAACGGTGTGCGAAAGTCGTTGGTAGGCCTAGGATGGCCGCTGTGGCGGTTGGAAGATGAGTCGTGAAATCCATCAGAAAAGCCATACTAACCACTGCTTAGATTTTGCGGTCAAAATCTCAATGTTGTCGGATGCACTCCAAACTCTCAGGACCGGTCAAGACACCCACCGGCACATGCAAAACGGTGTGCGAAAGTCGTTGGTAGGCCTAGGATGGCCGCTGTGGCGGTTGGAAGATGAGTCGTGAAATCCATCAGAAAAGCCATAGTAACCACTGCTTAGATTTTGCGGTCAAAATCTCAATGTTGTCGGATGCACTCCAAACTCTCAGGACCGGTCAATACACACACCAGCACATGCAAAACGGTGTGCGCAAGTCGTTGGTAGGCCTAATAGAGCCGCTGTGGCGGTTGGAAGATGAGTCGTGAAATCCATCAGAATAGCCATACTAACCACTGCTTAGATTTTGCGGTCAAAATCTCAATGTTGTCGGATGCACTCCAAACTCTCAGGATCGGTCAATACACCCACCAGCACATGCAAAACGGTGTGCGCAAAATGTTGGTAGGCCTAATAGAGCCGCTGTGTCGGTTGGAAGATGAGTCGTGAAATCCATCAGAATAGCCATGCTAACCACTGCTTAGATTTTGCGGTCAAAATCTCAATGTTGTCGGATGCACTCCAAACTCTCAGGACCGGTCAAGACACCCACCGGCACATGCAAAACGGTGTGCGAAAGTCGTTGGTAGGCCTAGGATGGCCGCTGTGGCGGTTGGAAGATGAGTCGTGAAATCCATCAGAAAAGCCACTGCTTAGATTTTGCGGTCAAAATCTCAATGTTGTCGGATGCACTCCAAACTCTCAGGATCGGTCAATACACCCACCGGCACATGCAAAACGGTGTGCGCAAGTTGTTGGTAGGCCTAGGATGGCCGCTGTGGCGGTTGGAAGATGAGTCGTGAAATCCATCAGAAAAGCCATACTACCCACTGCCTAGATTTTGCGGTCAAAATCTCAATGTTGTCGGATGCACTCCAAACTCTTAGGATCGGTGAATACACCAACCGGCACATGCAAAACGGTGTGCGCAAGTCGTTGGTAGGCCTAGGATGGCCGCTGTGGCGGTTGGAAGATGAGTCGTGAAATCCATCAGAAAAGCCATACTAACCACTGCTTAGATTTTGCGGTCAAAATCTCAATGTTGTCGGATGCACTCCAAACTCTCAGGATCGGAAAATACACACAACAGCACATGCAAAACGGTGTGCGCAAGTCGTTGGTAGGCCTAGGATGGCCGCTGTGGCGGTTGGAAGATGAGTCGTGAAATCCATCAGAAAAGCCATACTAACCACTGCTTAGATTTTGCGGTCAAAATCTCAATGTTGTCGGATGCACTCCAAACTCTCAGGATCGGTCAATACACCCACCGGCACATGCAAAACGGTGTGCGCAAGTCGTTGGTAGGCCTAAAAGAGCCGCTGTGGCGGTTGGAAGATGAGTCGTGAAAACCATCAGAAAAGCCATACTAACCACTGCTTAGATTTTGCGGTCAAAATCTCAATGTTGTCGGATGCACTCCAAACTCTCAGGATCGGTCAATACACACACCAGCACATGCAAAACGGTGTGCGGAAGTCGTTGGTAGGCCTAATAGAGCCGCTGTGGCGGTTGGAAGAAGAGTCGTGAAATCCATCAGAAAAGCCATACTAACCACTGCTTAGATTTTGCGGTCAAAATCTCAATGTTGTCGGATGCACTCCAAACTCTCAGGATCGGTCAATACACCCACCGGCACATGCAAAACGGTGTGCGCAAGTCGTTGGTAGGCCTAGGATGGTCGCTGTGGCGGTTGGAAGATGAGTCGTGAAAACCATCAGAAAAGCCATACTAACCACTGCTTAGATTTTGCGGTCAAAATCTCAATGTTGTCGGATGCACTCCAAACTCTCAGGATCGGTCAATACACACACCGGCATATGCAAAACGGTGTGCGCAAGTCGTTGGTAGGCCTAGGATGGCCGCTGTGGCGGTTGGAAGATGAGTCGTGAAATCCATCAGAAAAGCCATAGTAACCACTGCTTAGATTTTGCGGTCAAAATCTCAATGTTGTCGGATGCACTCCAAACTCTCAGGATCGGTCAATACACCCACCGGCACATGCAAAACGGTGTGCGCAAGTCGTTGGTAGGCCTAAAAGAGCCGCTGTGGCGGTTGGAAGATGAGTCGTGAAAACCATCAGAAAAGCCATACTAACCACTGCTTAGATTTTGCGGTCAAAATCTCAATGTTGTCGGATGCACTCCAAACTCTCAGGATCGGTCAATACACCCACCGGCACATGCAAAACGGTGTGCGCAAGTCGTTTGGTAGGCCTAGGATGGTCGCTGTGGCGGTTGGAAGATGAGTCGTGAAAACCATCAGAAAGCCATACTAACCACTGCTTAGATTTTGCGGTCAAAATCTCAATGTTGTCGGATGCACTCCAAACTCTCAGGATCGGTCAATACACACACCGGCATATGCAAAACGGTGTGCGCAAGTCGTTGGTTGGCCTAGGATGGCCGCTGTGGCGGTTTGGAAAATGAGTTGTGAAATCCATCAGAAAAGCCATACTAACCACTGCTTAGATTTTGCGGTCAAAATCTCAATGTTGTCGGATGCACTCCAAACTCTCAGGATCGGTCAATACACCCACCGGCACATGCAAAACGGTGTGCGCAAGTCGTTGGTAGGCCTAAAAGAGCCGCTGTGGCGGTTGGAAGATGAGTCGTGAAAACCGATCAGAAAAGCCATACTAACCACTGCTTAGATTTTGCGGTCAAAATCTCAATGTTGTCGGATGCACTCCAAACTCTCAGGATCGGTCAATACACACACCAGCACATGCAAAACGGTGTGCGGAAGTCGTTGGTAGGCCTAATAGAGCCGCTGTGGCGGTTGGAAGAAGAGTCGTGAAATCCATCAGAAAAGCCATACTAACCACTGCTTAGATTTTGCGGTCAAAATCTCAATGTTGTCGGATGCACTCCAACTCTCAGGATCGGTCAATACACCCACCGGCACATGCAAAACGGTGTGCGCAAGTCGTTGGTAGGCCTAGGATGGTCGCTGTGGCGGTTGGAAGATGAGTCGTGAAAACCATCAGAAAAGCCATACTAACCACTGCTTAGATTTTGCGGTCAAAATCTCAATGTTGTCGGATGCACTCCAAACTCTCAGGATCGGTCAATACACACACCGGCATATGCAAAACGGTGTGCGCAAGTCGTTGGTTGGCCTAGGATGGCCGCTGTGGCGGTTGGAAAATGAGTTGTGAAATCCATCAGAAAAGCCATACTAACCACTGCTTAGATTTTGCGGTCAAAATCTCAATGTTGTCGGATGCACTCCAAACTCTCAGGATCGGTCAATACACACACCGGCATATGCAAAACGGTGTGCGCAAGTCGTTGGTAGGCCTAGGATGGGCCGCTGTGGCGGTTGGAAGATGAGTCGTGAAATCCATCAGAAAAGCCATAGTAACCACTGCTTAGATTTTGCGGTACAAAATCTCAATGTTGGTCGGATGCACTCCAAACTCTCAGGATCGGTCAATACACCCACCGGCACATGCAAAACGGTAGGTGCGCAAGTCGTTTGGTAGGCCTAAAAGAGCCGCTGTGGCGGTTGGAAGATGAGTCGTGAAAACCATCAGAAAAGCCATACTAACCACTGCTTAGATTTTGCGGTCAAAATCTCAATGTTGTCGGATGCACTCCAAACTCTCAGGATCGGTCAATACACCCACCGGCACATGCAAAACGGTGTGCGCAAGTCGTTGGTAGGCCTAATAGAGCCGCTGTGGCAGTTGGAAGATGAGTCGTGAAATCCATCAGAAAAGCCATACTAACCACTGCTTAGATTTTGCGGTCAAAATCTCAATGTTGTCGGATGCACTCCAAACTCTCAGGATCGGTCCAATACACCCACCGGCACATGCAAAACGGTGTGCGCAAGTCGTTGGTAGGCCTAGGATGGCCGCTGTGGCGGTTGGAAGATGAGTCGTGAAACCATCAGAAAAGCCATACTAACCACTGCTTAGATTTTGCGGTCAAAATCTCAATGTTGTCGGATGCACTCCAACTCTCAGGATCGGTCAATACACCCACCGGCACATGCAAAACGGTGTGCGCAAGTCGTTGGTAGGCCTAAAAGAGCCGCTGTGGCGGTTGGAAGATGAGTCGTGAAAACCATCAGAAAAGCCATACTAACCACTGCTTAGATTTTGCGGTCAAAATCTCAATGTTGTCGGATGCACTCCAAACTCTCAGGATCGGTCAATACACCCACCGGCACATGCAAAACGGTGTGCGCAAGTCGTTGGTAGGCCTAATAGAGCCGCTGTGGCAGTTGGAAGATGAGTCGTGAAATCCATCAGAAAAGCCATACTAACCACTGCTTGGATTTTGCGGTCAAAATCTCAATGTTGTCGGATGCACTCCAAACTCTCAGGATCGGTCAATACACACACCAGCACATGCAAAACGGTGTGCGCAAGTCGTTGGTAGGCCTAGGATGGCCGCTGTGGCGGTTGGAAGATGAGTCGTGAAATCCATCAGAAAAGCCATACTAACCACTGCTTGGATTTTGCGGTCAAAATCTCAATGTTGTCGGATGCACTCCAAACTCTCAGGATCGGTCAATACACCCACCGGCACATGCAAAACGGTGTGCGCAAGTCGTTGGTAGGCCTAATAGAGTCGCTGTGGCGGTTGGAAGATGAGTCGTGAAATCCATCAGAAAAGCCATACTAACCACTGCTTGGATTTTGCGGTCAAAATCTCAATGTTGTCGGATGCACTCCAAACTCTCAGGATCGGTCAATACACACACCAGCACATGCAAAACGGTGTGCGCAAGTCGTTGGTAGGCCTAATAGAGCCGCTGTGGCGGTTGGAAGATGAGTCGTGAAATCCATCAGAAAAGCCATACTAACCACTGCTTGGATTTTGCGGTCAAAATCTCAATGTTGTCGGATGCACTCCAAACTCTCAGGATCGGTCAATACACACACCAGCACATGCAAAACGGTGTGCGCAAGTCGTTGGTAGGCCTAGGATGGCCGCTGTGGCGGTTGGAAGATGAGTCGTGAAATCCATCAGAAAAGCCATACTAACCACTGCTTGGATTTTGCGGTCAAAATCTCAATGTGGTCGGATGCACTCCAAACTCTCAGGATCGGTCAATACACCCACCGGCACATGCAAAACGGTGTGCGCAAGTCGTTGGTAGGCCTAATAGAGCCGCTGTGGCGGTTGGAAGATGAGTCGTGAAATCCATCAGAAAAGCCATACTAACCACTGCCTAGATTTTGCGGTCAAAATCTCAATGTTGTCGGATGCACTCCAAACTCTCAGGATCGGTCAATACACACACCAGCACATGCAAAACGGTGTGCGCAAGTCGTTGGTAGGCCTAGGATGGCCGCTGTGGCGGTTGGAAGATGAGTCGTGAAATCCATCAGAAAAGCCATACTAACCACTGCTTGGATTTTGCGGTCAAAATCTCAATGTTGTCGGATGCACTCCAAACTCTCACGATCGGTCAGTACACACACCAGCACATGCAAAACGGTGTGCGCAAGTCGTTGGTAGGCCTAATAGAGCCGCTGTGGCGGTTGGAAGATGAGTCGTGAAATCCATCAGAAAAGCCATACTAACCACTGCTTGGATTTTGCGGTCAAAATCTCAATGTTGTCGGATGCACTCCAAACTCTCAGGATCGGTCAATACACCCACCGGCACATGCAAAACGGTGTGCGCAAGTCGTTGGTAGGCCTAGGATGGCCGCTGTGCCGGTTGGAAGATGAGTCGTGAAATCCATCAGAAAAGCCATACTAACCACTGCCTAGAATTTGCGGTCAAAATCTCAATGTTGTCGGATGCACTCCAAACTCTCAGGATCGGTCAATACACACACCAGCACATGCAAAACGGTGTGTGCAAGTCGTTGGTAGGCCTAATAGAGCCGCTGTGGCGGTTGTAAGATGAGTCGTGAAATCCATCAGAAAAGCCATACTAACCACTGCTTAGATTTTGCGGTCAAAATCCCAATGTTGTCGGATGCACTCCAAACTCTCACGATCGGTCAGTACACACACCAGCACATGCAAAACGGTGTGCGCAAGTCGTTGGTAGGCCTAGGATGGCCGCTGTGGCGGTTGGAAGATGAGTCGTGAAATCCATCAGAAAAGCCATACTAACCACTGCTTGGATTTTGCGGTCAAAATCTCAATGTGGTCGGATGCACTCCAAACTCTCAGGATCGGTCAATACACCCACCGGCACATGCAAAACGGTGTGCGCAAGTCGTTGGTAGGCCTAATAGAGCCGCTGTGGCGGTTGGAAGATGAGTCGTGAAATCCATCAGAAAAGCCATACTAACCACTGCTTAGATTTTGCGGTCAAAATCTCAATGTTGTCGGATGCACTCCAAACTCTCAGGATCGGTCAATACACACACCAGCACATGCAAAACGGTGTGCGCAAGTCGTTGGTAGGCCTAGGATGGCCGCTGTGGCGGTTGGAAGATGAGTCGTGAAATCTATCAGAAAAGCCATACTAACCACTGCTTGGATTTTGCGGTCAAAATCTCAATGTTGTCGGATGCACTCCAAACTCTCAGGATCGGTCAATACACCCACCGGCACATGCAAAACGGTGTGCGCAAGTCGTTGGTAGGCCTAGGATGCCCGCTGTGGCGGCTGGAAGATGAGTCGTGAAATCCATCAGAAAAGCCATACTAACCACTGCTTAGATTTTGCGGTCAAAATCTCAATGTTGTCGAATGCACTCCAAACTCTCAGGATCGGCCAATACACCCACCGGCACATGCAAAACGGTGTGCGCAAGTCGTTGGTAGGCCTAGGATGGCCGCTGTGGCGGTTGGAAGATGAGTCGTGAAATCCATCAGAAAAGCCATACTAACCACTGCCTAGATTTTGCGGTCAAAATCTCAATGTTGTCGGATGCACTCCAAACTCTCAGGATCGTACAATACACACACCAGCACATGCAAAACGGTGTGCGCAAGTCGTTGGTAGGCCTAATAGAGCCGCTGTGGCGGTTGGAAGAAGAGTCGTGAAATCCATCAGAAAAGCCATACTAACCACTGCTTAGATTTTGCGGTCAAAATCTCAATGTTGTCGGATGCACTCCAAACTCTCAGGATCGGTCAATACACTCAGCGGCACATGCAAAACGGTGTGCGCAAGTCGTTGGTAGGCCTAGGATGGCCGCTGTGGCGGTTGGAAGATGAGTCGTGAAATCCATCAGAAAAGCCATACTAACCACTGCTTAGATTTTGCGGTCAAAATCTCAATGTTGTCGGCACATGCAAAACGGTGTGCTCAAGTCGTTGGTAGGCCTAGGATAGCCGCTGTGGCGGTTGGAAGATGAGTCGTGAAATCCATCAGAAAAGCCATACTAACCACTGCCTAGATTATGCGGTCAAAATCTCAATGTTGTCGGATGCACTCCAAACTCTCAGGATCGGTCAATACACACACCAGCACATGCAAAACGGTGTGCGCAAGTCGTTGGTAGGTCTAGGATGGCCGCTATGGCGGTTGGAAGATGAGTCGTGAAATCCATCAGAATAGCCATACTAACCACTGCTTAGATTTTCCGGTCAAAATCTCAATGTTGTCGGATGCACTCCAAACTCTTAGGATCGTTGAATACACCAACCGGCACATGCAAAACGGTGTGCGCAAGTCGTTGGTAGGCCTAGGATGGCCGCTGTGGCGGTTGGAAGATGAGTCGTGAAATCCATCAGAAAAGCCATACTAACCACTGCTTGGATTTTGCGGTCAAAATCTCAATGTTGTCGGATGCACTCCAAACTCTCAGGATCGGTCAATACACCCACCGGCACATGCAAAACGGTGTGCGCAAGTCGTTGGTAGGCCTAGGATGGCCGCTGTGCCGGTTGGAAGATGAGTCGTGAAATCCATCAGAAAAGCCATACTAACCACTGCCTAGAATTTGCGGTCCAAATCTCAATGTTGTCGGATGCACTCCAAACTCTCAGGATCGGTCAATACACACACCAGCACATGCAAAACGGTGTGTGCAAGTCGTTGGTAGGCCTAATAGAGCCGCTGTGGCGGTTGTAAGATGAGTCGTGAAATCCATCAGAAAAGCCATACTAACCACTGCTTAGATTTTGCGGTCAAAATCCCAATGTTGTCGGATGCACTCCAAACTCTCAGGATCGGTCAATACACACACCAGCAAATGCAAAACGGTGTGCGCAAGTTCTTGGCAGGCCTAACAGAGCCGCTGTGCCCGTTGGAAGATGAGTCGTGAAATCCATCAGAAAAGCCATACTAACCACTGCCTAGATTTTGCGGTCAAAATCTCAATGTTGTCGGATGCACACCAAACTCTCAGGATCGGTCAATACACCCACCGGCACACGCAAAACTGTGTGCGCAAGTCGTTGGTAGGCCTAATAGAGCCGCTGTGGCGGTTGGAAGATGAGTCGTGAAATCCATCAGAATAGCCATACTAACCACTGCCTAGATTTTGCGGTCAAAATCTCAATGTTGTCGGATGTACTCCAAACTCTCAGGATCGGTCAATACACACACCAGCACATGCAAAACGGTGTGTGCAAGTCGTTGGTAGGCCTAATAGAGCCGCTGTGGCGGTTGGAAGATGAGTCGTGAAATCCATCAGAAAAGCCATACTAACCACTGCCTAGATTTTGCGGTCGAAATCTCAATGTTGTCGGATGCACTCCAAACTCTTAGGATCGGTCAATACACCCACCGGCACATGCAAAACTGTGTGCGCAAGTCGTTGGTAGGCCTACGATGGCCGCTGTGGCGGTTGGAAGATGAGTCGTGAAATCCATCAGAAAAGCCATACTAACCACTGCTTAGATTCTGCGGTCAAAATCTCAATGTTGTCGGATGCCCTCCAAACTCTCAGGATCGGTCAATACACCCACCGGCACATGCAAAACTGTGTGCGCAAGTCGTTGGTAGGCCTAGGATGGCCGCTGTGCCGGTTGGAAGATGAGTCGTGAAATCCATCAGAAAAGCCATACTAACCACTGCTTAGATTCTGCGGTCAAAATCTCAATGTTGTTGGGTGCACTCCAAACTCTCAGGATCGGTCAATACACCCACCGGCACATGCAAAACTGTGTGCGCAAGTCGTTGGTAGGCCTAATAGAGCCGCTGTGGCGGTTGGAAGATGAGTCGTTAAATCCATCAGAAAAGCCATACTAACCACTGCCTAGATTTTGCGGTCAAAATCTCAATGTTGTCGGATGCACACCAAACTCTCAGGATCGGTCAATACACCCACCGGCACACGCAAAACTGTGTGCGCAAGTCGTTGGTAGGCCTAGGATGGCCGCTGTGCCGGTTGGAAGATGAGTCGTGAAATCCATCAGAAAAGCCATACTAACCACTGCTTAGATTCTGCGGTCAAAATCTCAATGTTGTTGGGTGCACTCCAAACTCTCAGGATCGGTCAATACACCCACCGGCACATGCAAAACTGTGTGCGCAAGTCGTTGGTAGGATTAGGATGGCCGCTGTGGCGGTTGGAAGATGAGTCGTGAAATCCATCAGAATAGCCATACTAACCACTGCTTAGATTTTGCGGTCAAAATCTCAATGTTGTCGGATGTAATCCAAACTCAGGATCGGTCAATACACACACCAGCACATGCAAAACGGTGTGCGCTAGTCGTTGGTAGGCCTAGGATGGCCGCTGTGCCGGTTGGAAGATGAGTCGTGAAATCCATCAGAAAAGCCATACTAACCACTGCTTGGATTCTGCGGTCAAAATCTCAATGTTGTTGGGTGCACTCCAAACTCTCAGGATCGGTCAATACACCCACCGGCACATGCAAAACTGTGTGCGCAAGTCGTTGGTAGGATTAGGATCGCCGCTGTGGCGGTTGGAAGATGAGTCGTGAAATCCATCAGAATAGCCATACTAACCACTGCTTAGATTTTGCGGTCAAAATCTCAATGTTGTCGGATGTAATCCAAACTCAGGATCGGTCAATACACACACCAGCACATGCAAAACGGTGTGCGCTAGTCGTTGGTAGGCCTAGGATGGCCGCTGTGCCGGTTGGAAGATGAGTCGTGAAATCCATCAGAAAAGCCATACTAACCACTGCTTGGATTCTGCGGTCAAAATCTCAATGTTGTTGGGTGCACTCCAAACTCTCAGGATCGGTCAATACACCCACCGGCACATGCAAAACTGTGTGCGCAAGTCGTTGGTAGGCCTAATAGAGCCGCTGTGGCGGTTGGAAGATGAGTCGTGAAATCCATCAGAAAAGCCATACTAACCACTGCCTAGATTTTGCGGTCAAAATCTCAATGTTGTCGGATGCCCTCCAAACTCTCAGGATCGGTCAATACACCCACCGGCACATGCAAAACTGTGTGCGCAAGTCGTTGGTAGGATTAGGATGGCCGCTGTGGCGGTTGGAAGATGAGTCGTGAAATCCATCAGAATAGCCATACTAACCACTGCTTAGATTTTGCGGTCAAAATCTCAATGTTGTCGGATGTACTCCAAACTCTCAGGATCGGTCAATACACACACCAGCACATGCAAAACGGTGTGCGCTAGTCGTTGGTAGGCCTAGGATGGCCGCTGTGCCGGTTGGAAGATGAGTCGTGAAATCCATCAGAAAAGCCATACTAACCACTGCCTAGATTTTGCGGTCGAAATCTCAATGTTGTCGGATGCACTCCAAACTCTTAGGATCGGTCAATACACCCACCGGCACATGCAAAACGGTGTGCGCAAGTCGGTGGTAGGCCTAATAGAGCCGCAGTGGCGGTTGGAAGATGAGTCGTGAAATCCATCAGAAAAGCCGTACTAACCACTGCTTAGATTCTGCGGTCAAAATCTCAATGTTGTCGGATGCACTCCAAACTCTCAGGATCGGTCAATACACCCACCGGCACTTTCAAAACGGTGTGCGCAAGTCGTTGGTAGGCCTAGGATGGCCGCTGTGCCGGTTGGAAGATGAGTCGTGAAATCCATCAGAAAAGCCATATCCATCAGAATAGCCATACTAACCACTGCTTAGATTTTGAGGTCAAAATCTCAATGTTGTCGGATGCATTCCAAACTCTCAGGATCGGTCAATACACACACCAGCATATGCAAAACGGTGTGCGCAAGTCCTTGGTAGGCCTAATAGAGCCGCAGTGGCGGTTGGAGATTAGTCGTGAAATCCATCAGAAAAGCCATACTAACCACTGCCTAGATTTTGCGGTCAAAATCTCAATGTTGTCGGATGCACTCCAAACTCTCAGGATCGGTCAATACACCCACCGGCACATGCAAAACGGTGTGTGCAAGTCGTTGGTAGGCCTAGGATGGCCGCTGTGGCGGTTGGAAGATGAGTCGTGAAATCCATCAGAAAAGCCATACTAACCACTGCTTAGATTTTGCGGTCAAAATCTCAATGTTGTCGGATGCACTCCAAACTCTCAGGATCGGTCAATACACCCACCGGCACATGCAAAACGGTGTGTGCAAGTCGTTGGTAGGCCTAGGATGGCCGCTGTGGCGGTTGGAAGATGAGTCGTGAAATCCATCAGAATAGCCATATTAACCACTGCTTAGATTTTGCGGTCAAAATCTCAATGTTGTCGGATGCACTCCAAACTCTCAGGATCGGTCAATACACCCACCGGCACATGAAAAACGGTGTGCGCAAGTCGTTGGTAGGCCTAGGATGGCCGCTGTGGCGGTTGGAAGATGAGTCGTGAAATCCATCAGAAAAGCCATACTAACCACTGCTTAGATTTTGCGGTCAAAATCCCAATGTTGTCGGATGCACTCCAAACTCTCAGGATCGGTCAATACACACACCAGCATATGCAAAACGGTGTGCGCAAGTCCTTGGTAAGCCTAATAGAGCCGCAGTGGCGGTTGGAAGATGAGTCGTGAAATCCATCAGAATAGCCATACTAACCACTGCTTAGATTTTGCGGTCAAAATCTCAATGTTGTCGGATGCACTCCAAACTCTCAGGATCGGTCAATACACCCACCGGCACATGCAAAACGGTGTGTGCAAGTCGTTGGTAGGCCTTGGATGGCCGCTGTGGCGGTTGGAAGATGAGTCGTGAAATCCATCAGAAAAGCCATATTAACCACTGCTTAGATTTTGCGGTCAAAATCCCAATGTTGTCGGATGCACTCCAAACTCTCAGGATCGGTCAATACACACACCAGCATATGCAAAACGGTGTGCGCAAGTCGTTGGTAGGCCTAATAGAGCCGCAGTGGCGGTTGGAAGATGAGTCGTGAAATCCATCAGAATAGCCATACTAACCACTGCTTAGATTTTGCGGTCAAAATCTCAATGTTGTCGGATGCACTCCAAACTCTCAGGATCGGTCAATACACCCACCGGCACATGCAAAACGGTGTGTGCAAGTCGTTGGTAGGCCTAGGATGGCCGCTGTGGCGGTTGGAAGATGAGTCGTGAAATCCATCAGAAAAGCCATACTAACCACTGCCTAGATTTTGCGGTCAAAATCTCAATGTTGTCGGATGCACTCCAAACTCTCAGGATCGGTCAATACACCCACCGGCACATGCCAAACGGTGTGCGCAAATCGTTGGTAGGTCTAGGATGGCCGCAGTGGCGGTTGGAAGATGAGTCGTGAAATCCATCAGAAAAGCCATACTACCCACTGCCTAGATTTTGCGGTCAAAATCTCAATGTTGTCGGATGCACTCCAAACTCTCAGGATCGGTCAATACACACACCAGCATATGCAAAACGGTGTGCGCAAGTCCTTGGTAAGCCTAATAGAGCCGCAGTGGCGGTTGGAAGATGAGTCGTGAAATCCATCAGAATAGCCATACTAACCACTGCTTAGATTTTGAGGTCAAAATCTCAATGTTGTCGGATGCACTCCAAACTCTCAGGATCGGCCAATACACCCACCGGCACATGCAAAACGGTGTGCGCAAGTCGTTGGTAGGCCTTGGATGGCCGCTGTGGCGGTTGGAAGATGAGTCGTGAAATCCATCAGAAAAGCCATATTAACCACTGCTTAGATTTTGCGGTCAAAATCCCAATGTTGTCGGATGCACTCCAAACTCTCGGGATCGGTCAATACACACACCAGCATATGCAAAACGGTGTGCGCAAGTCCTTGGTAAGCCTAATAGAGCCGCAGTGGCGGTTGGAAGATGAGTCGTGAAATCCATCAGAATAGCCATACTAACCACTGCTTAGATTTTGAGGTCAAAATCTCAATGTTGTCGGATGCACTCCAAACTCTCAGGATCGGCCAATACACCCACCGGCACATGCAAAACGGTGTGCGCAAGTCGTTGGTAGGCCTTGGATGGCCGCTGTGGCGGTTGGAAGATGAGTCGTGAAATCCATCAGAATAGCCATATTAACCACTGCTTAGATTTTGCGGTCAAAATCCCAATGTTGTCGGATGCACTCCAAACTCTCAGGATCGGTCAATACACACACCAGCATATGCAAAACGGTGTGCGCAAGTCCTTGGTAAGCCTAATAGAGCCGCAGTGGCGGTTGGAAGATGAGTCGTGAAATCCATCAGAATAGCCATACTAACCACTGCTTAGATTTTGCGGTCAAAATCTCAATGTTGTCGGATGCACTCCAAACTCTCAGGATCGGTCAATACACACACCAGCATATGCAAAACGGTGTGCGCAAGTCCTTGGTAAGCCTAATAGAGCCGCAGTGGCGGTTGGAGATTAGTCGTGAAATCCATCAGAAAAGCCATACTAACCACTGCTTAGATTTTGCGGTCAAAATCTCAATGTTGTCGGATGCACTCCAAACTCTCAGGATCGGTCAATACACCCACCGGCACATGCAAAACGGTGTGTGCAAGTCGTTGGTAGGCCTAGGATGGCCGCTGTGGCGGTTGGAAGATGAGTCGTGAAATCCATCAGAAAAGCCATACTAACCACTGCTTAGATTTTGCGGTCAAAATCTCAATGTTGTCGGATGCACTCCAAACTCTCAGGATCGGTCAATACACCCACCGGCACATGCAAAACGGTGTGTGCAAGTCGTTGGTAGGCCTAGGATGGCCGCTGTGGCGGTTGGAAGATGAGTCGTGAAATCCATCAGAAAAGCCATACTAACCACTGCTTAGATTTTGCGGTCAAAATCTCAATGTTGTCGGATGCACTCCAAACTCTCAGGATCGGTCAATACACCCACCGGCACATGAAAAACGGTGTGCGCAAGTCGTTGGTAGGCCTAGGATGGCCGCTGTGGCGGTTGGAAGATGAGTCGTGAAATCCATCAGAAAAGCCATACTAACCACTGCTTAGATTTTGCGGTCAAAATCCCAATGTTGTCGGATGCACTCCAAACTCTCAGGATCGGTCAATACACACACCAGCATATGCAAAACGGTGTGCGCAAGTCGTTGGTAGGCCTTGGATGGCCGCTGTGGCGGTTGGAAGATGAGTCGTGAAATCCATCAGAAAAGCCATACTAACCACTGCTTAGATTTTGCGGTCAAAATCTCAATGTTGTCGGATGCACTCCAAACTCTCAGGATCGGTCAATACACACACCAGCATATGCAAAACGGTGTGCGCAAGTCCTTGGTAAGCCTAATAGAGCCGCAGTGGCGGTTGGAAGATGAGTCGTGAAATCCATCAGAATAGCCATATTAACCACTGCTTAGATTTTGCGGTCAAAATCTCAATGTTGTCGGATGCACTCCAAACTCTCAGGATCGGTCAATACACCCACCGGCACATGCAAAACGGTGTGCGCAAGTCGTTGGTAGGCCTAGGATGGCTGCTGTGGCGGTTGGAAGATGAGTCGTGAAATCCATCAGAATAGCCATATTAACCACTGCTCAGATTTTTCGGTCAAAATCCCAATGTTGTCGGATGCACTCCAAACTCTCAGGATCGGTCAATACACCCACCGGCACATGCAAAACGGTGTGCGCAAGTCGTTGGTAGGCTTAGGATGGCCGCTGTGGCGGTTGGAAGATGAGTCGTGAAATCCATCAGAAGAGCCATACTAACCACTGCCTAGATTTTGCGGTCAAAATCTCAATGTTGTCGGATGCACCCCACACTCTCAGGATCGGTCAATACACCCACCGGCACATGAAAAACGGTGTGCGCAAGTCGTTGGTAGGCCTAGGATGGCCGCTGTGGCGGTTGGAAGATGAGTCGTGAAATCCATCAGAAAAGCCATACTAACCACTGCTTAGATTTTGCGGTCAAAATCCCAATGTTGTCGGATGCACTCCAAACTCTCAGGATCGGTCAATACACACACCAGCATATGCAAAACGGTGTGCGCAAGTCCTTGGTAGGCCTAATAGAGCCGCAGTGGCGGTTGGAAGATGAGTCGTGAAATCCATCAGAATAGCCATATCCATCAGAATAGCCATACAAACCACTGCTTAGATTTTGCGGTCAAAATCTCAATGTTGTCGGATGCACTCCAAACTCTCAGGATCGGTCAATACACACACCAGCACATGCAAAACGGTGTGCGCAAGTCGTTGGTAGGCCTGGGATGGCCGCTGTGGCGGTTGGAAGATGAGTCGTGAAATCCATCAGAATAGCCATATTAACCACTGCATAGATTTTGCGGTCAAAATCCCAATGTTGTCGGATGCACTCCAAACTCTCAGGATCGGTCAATACACACACCAGCATATGCAAAACGGTGTGCGCAAGTCCTTGGTAAGCCTAATAGAGCCGCAGTGGCGGTTGGAAGATGAGTCGTGAAATCCATCAGAGAAGCCATACTAACCACTGCTTAGATTTTGAGGTCAAAATCTCAATGTTGTCGGATGCACTCCAAACTCTCAGGATCGGCCAATACACCCAGCGGCACATGCAAAACGGTGTGCGCAAGTCGTTGGTAGGCCTTGGATGGCCGCTGTGGCGGTTGGAAGATGAGTCGTGAAATCCATCAGAATAGCCATATTAACCACTGCTTAGATTTTGCGGTCAAAATCCCAATGTTGTCGGATGCACTCCAAACTCTCAGGATCGGTCAATACACACACCAGCACATGCAAAACGGTGTGCGCAAGTCGTTGGTAGGCCTGGGATGGCCGCTGTGGCGGTTGGAAGATGAGTCGTGAAATCCATCAGAATAGCCATATTAACCACTGCTTAGATTTTGCGGTCAAAATCCCAATGTTGTCGGATGCACTCCAAACTCTCAGGATCGGTCAATACACACACCAGCATATGCAAAACGGTGTGCCCAAGTCCTTGGTAGGCCTAATAGAGCCGCAGTGGCGGTTGGAGATTAGTCGTGAAATCCATCAGAAAAGCCATACTAACTGCCTAGATTTTGCGGTCAAAATCTCAATGTTGTCGGATGCACTCCAAACTCTCAGGATCGGTCAATACACCCACCGGCACATGCAAAACGGTGTGTGCAAGTCGTTGGTAGGCCTAGGATGGCCGCTGTGGCGGTTGGAAGATGAGTCGTGAAATCCATCAGAAAAGCCATACTAACCACTGCTTAGATTTTGAGGTCAAAATCTCAATGTTGTCGGATGCACTCCAAACTCTCAGGATCGGTCAATACACACACCAGCACATGCAAAACGGTGTGCGCAAGTCGTTGGTAGGCCTGGGATGGCCGCTGTGGCGGTTGGAAGATGAGTCGTGAAATCCATCAGAAAAGCCATACTAACCACTGCTTAGATTTTGCGGTCAAAATCTCAATGTTGTCGGATGCACTCCAAACTCTCAGGATCGGTCAATACACCCACCGGCACATGCAAAACGGTGTGCGCAAGTCGTTGGTAGGTCTAGGATGGCCGCAGTGGCGGTTGGAAGATGAGTCGTGAAATCCATCACAAAAGCCATACTACCCACTGCCTAGATTTTGCGGTCAAAATCTCAATGTTGTCGGATGCACTCCAAACTCTCAGGATCGGTCAATACACACACCAGCATATGCAAAACGGTGTGCGCAAGTCCTTGGTAAGCCTAATAGAGCCGCAGTGGCGGTTGGAAGATGAGTCGTGAAATCCATCAGAATAGCCATACTAACCACTGCTTAGATTTTGAGGTCAAAATCTCAATGTTGTCGGATGCACTCCAAACTCTCAGGATCGGCCAATACACCCACCGGCACATGCAAAACGGTGTGCGCAAGTCGTTGGTAGGCCTTGGATGGCCGCTGTGGCGGTTGGAAGATGAGTCGTGAAATCCATCAGAATAGCCATATTAACCACTGCTTAGATTTTGCGGTCAAAATCCCAATGTTGTCGGATGCACTCCAAACTCTCAGGATCGGTCAATACACACACCAGCATATGCAAAACGGTGTGCGCAAGTCCTTGGTAAGCCTAATAGAGCCGCAGTGGCGGTTGGAAGATGAGTCGTGAAATCCATCAGAATAGCCATATTAACCACTGCTTAGATTTTGCGGTCAAAATCTCAATGTTGTCGGATGCACTCCAAACTCTCAGGATCGGTCAATACACCCACCGGCACATGCAAAACGGTGTGCGCAAGTCGTTGGTAGGCCTAGGATGGCCGCTGTGGCGGTTGGAAGATGAGTCGTGAAATCCATCAGAAAAGCCATATTAACCACTGCTTAGATTTTGCGGTCAAAATCCCAATGTTGTCGGATGCACTCCAAACTCTCAGGATCGGTCAATACACCCACCGGCACATGCAAAACGGTGTGCGCAAGTCGTTGGTAGGCCTAGGATGGCCGCTGTGGCATTTGGAAGATGAGTCGTGAAATCCATCAGAAAAGCCATACTAACCACTGCTTAGATTTTGCGGTCAAAATCCCAATGTTGTCGGATGCACTCCAAACTCTCAGGATCGGTCAATACACCCACCGGCACATGCAAAACGGTGTGCGCAAGTCGTTGGTAGGCCTAGGATGGCCGCTGTGGCGGTTGGAAGATGAGTCGTGAAATCCATCAGAAAAGCCATATTAACCACTGCTTAGATTTTGCGGTCAAAATCCCAATGTTGTCGGATGCACTCCAAACTCTCAGGATCGGTCAATACACCCACCGGCACATGCAAAACGGTGTGCGCAAGTCGTTGGTAGGCCTAGGATGGCCGCTGTGGCGGTTGGAAGATGAGTTGTGAAATCCATCAGAATAGCCATATTAACCACTGCATAGATTTTGCGGTCAAAATCCCAATGTTGTCGGATGCACCCCACACTCTCAGGATCGGTCAATACACCCACCGGCACATGAAAAACGGTGTGCGCAAGTCGTTGGTAGGCCTAGGATGGCCGCTGTGGCGGTTGGAAGATGAGTCGTGAAATCCATCAGAAAAGCCATACTAACCACTGCTTAGATTTTGCGGTCAAAATCCCAATGTTGTCGGATGCACTCCAAACTCTCAGGATCGGTCAATACACACACCAGCATATGCAAAACGGTGTGCGCAAGTCCTTGGTAAGCCTAATAGAGCCGCAGTGGCGGTTGGAAGATGAGTCGTGAAATCCATCAGAATAGCCATACTAACCACTGCTTAGATTTTGCGGTCAAAATCCCAATGTTGTCGGATGCACTCCAAACTCTCAGGATCGGTCAATACACACACCAGCATATGCAAAACGGTGTGCGCAAGTCCTTGGTAAGCCTAATAGAGCCGCAGTGGCGGTTGGAAGATGAGACGTGAAATCCATCAGAATAGCCATATTAACCACTGCTTAGATTTTGCGGTCAAAATCCCAATGTTGTCGGATGCACTCCAAACTCTCAGGATCGGTCAATACACACACCAGCACATGCAAAACGGTGTGCGCAAGTCGTTGGTAGGCCTGGGATGGCCGCTGTGGCGGTTGGAAGATGAGTCGTGAAATCCATCAGAATAGCCATATTAACCACTGCATAGATTTTGCGGTCAAAATCCCAATGTTGTCGGATGCACTCCAAACTCTCAGGATCGGTCAATACACACACCAGCACATGCAAAACGGTGTGCGCAAGTCCTTGGTAGGCCTAATAGAGCCGCAGTGGCGGTTGGAAGAT